>CM076571.1:124191603-124267776 GCA_034641835.2 Pinus albicaulis | reverse complement strand
TGAATAGTCCAATGTTTTCCATTCCAATGGGAGGTGCTGATGTTGTACTAGGAGTACAATGGTTACAATCTTTGGGGATGGTAGCTTTTAATTTTCAAGAAATTTTCTTGAAATTTTTTTTTTTTTTTTTTTTTTTTATTTTTTTTTTTTTGTTTTTTTCTTTTTTAAGAAGAAGGAAGTTGAATTATGGGGTATAAATGAAAACCAAAGAAGATATAGTAAACTATAATGTCATGAAAAAAGCATTTGAATAAGAAAAAATAAGGTAAGAGCCCTACCAATTATGCTCACTAAGTTCCAACACTAAGTTCCAACACCAAAATCATCTATTTCTCCAGATCTCCAAAAATTCTTAGAAATTCATTCCAAGGTGTTTGAAACTCCCAAAGGATTCCCACCTATTCGTGATCATGATCATCCTATTCATTTGATTCTAGGAGTTTTTCTTCCAAACATTAGGCCTTACAAATATCCTTATGTCCAAAAGAGAAAAATTGAACATATGATTGCTAAAATGTTAGAGGCTGGTATAATTCAACCTAGTCAAATTTCTTTCTTTGCTCCAGTTGTATTGGTGCAGAAGAAGGATGGATCATGGCGCATATGTCCGGATTATAGGGAGCTCAATAAGCTCACTATTAAAGATAAATTTCCCATTCATGTGATAAATGAATTATTGGATGAATTACATGGAGCAATTTATTTTACCAAGTTGGATCTCCATTCAGGATATCATCAAATTAGAATGAAGAATTCAGATATTCTAGAAAAATAATTTCTTACTCATTGATGGTAATTATGAATTTTTGGTCATGCCTTTTGGCCTTACCAATGCACCTTATACATTTAAAGGGTTGATGAATTCCATTTTCAAACCCTTCCTTAGAAAATTTGTGTTAGTATTTTTTTGATGATATACTAATATACAACAGGTCTTGGAAGGATCATGTTCAACATGCTGATAGGGTGCTCAAACTATTGGAGGAGAAACAATTATATGAAAAAACCTCCAAATTTTTCTTTAGAGTATGAGAGGTGGAATATCTGGGTCATATTGTATCTTAGGAGGGTGTTAAGGTAGACCCTAACAAAATTAAAGCCATTAAGGAATGGAAATTCCCCACAACCATAAATTAATTGCAAGGATTTCTCAAGTTAACGAGGTATTATCACAAGTTTGTTAAGAATTATGGGAGAATAACACCACCTCTAACAACATTATTGAAGAAAGATGCATTTTCATGGACTCCTGAAGCAACTAAGGCCTTTGAACATCTTAAATAGGATGTGCCAAGCAACGGTCTTAGCTATAATAGACTTCACAAAAACCTTTATTGTGGAATGTGATGGCTCAGGAAATGGAACTGGTGATGTTTTAATGCAAGAAGGAAGACCCATTGCTTTTAAAGAAAGCCGTCCAATCAAAGGAAAGTATTTAAAGAAAGATATTTATAAGAAGGAAATGTTGGAAATACTACATGCACTAAATAAATGGCGACCTTACCTAATGGGAAGACACTTCAAGGTAAAAACTGATCATGATAGTCTTAAATAATATTTGGAACAAATACAATCTTCAGAAAAGTAGCAAAAAAGGGTAGAAAAGATGTTGGGTTATGACTTTGAAATCATCTAAAAAAAAAGGAAGCTAAATGTTGTTGCAGATGCACTCTCAAGAAAGGATAAGGAGGTGGAAGAATTGCTTTGTGCCATTTCTATTATCCAACTAGATTGGATAACCAAGGCAAGGGAGGAATGAAAGAATGACGAAGAAGTGTGGAAACTCATTCAAAAGTTTCAACAAGATCCCAATACATCTGATACATTTAGTTGTAAGAACGATTCCTTATGGTACAAATATTTCTTACATATTTGTAAGAATTCCCAACTAAAACAAAATATTCTTTTGTATTTTCACACCTCTCCCTTAGGAGGACAGTCAGGATTTTTAAAAACTTACCATAGGGTGAAGAAATATTTTTTTTTGGATGGCCTTAAATCTGATATTCAAAAGTTTGTTGCGGAATGTTTGATTTTCCAGCAAAATAAAGTTGAGACAATTAAGAGCTCGGGTATGCTACAACCTTTATCCTTTCCAAGTGAACATTGGGAGGAGGTTTCAATGGATTTTATCATAGGTTTACCTAAGTCTGAAGGAAAGAGTGTCATCATGGTGGTAGTTGATAGACTTACCAAGTATTCACACTTTTGTGCATTATCTCATCCATTTAAAGTAAGTACATTTGCTATTTCAATTATGGAAATAATTCAAACTCTATATGGAAACCAAAATATTATTGTAAGCGGAAAAGATCCCATTTTCACTGTAAATTTTTGGATGGAATTATTTTCTTGTTTGGTACTCAACTAGCTCATATATCATCTTATCATCCTCAATCTGATGGGAAAACTGAGATAGTGAACAAATGTTTGGAAGGATATCTTCATTGTTTTTTATATGATAAAAAAACACAATGGGTCAAGTGGTTACCTCTAGCTGAATAGTGGTATAAAACTTCCTTCGATACTGCAACAAAAATGAACCCATTTATGGCACTTTATGGATATCATCCACCACCCATCGCATCATCTTTAAGAGAAAATTATAAGGTTCAAGTAGTGGAATATCACATCGAGCATCAAGAACAAGTTCTCCAACTCTTAAAGGATAACCTAAGTTTGGCACAAAATCGAATGAAACAACTGGTAGATAAACATCGTAGCGAGAGAAGTTTTGATGTAGGGGACTGGGTATTTTTACGGCTACAAACATACAAACAAATTTCCCTCAAGCAAGCTAAGAAGGATAATAAATTATTTCCAAAGTAATATGGTCCTTACAAGGTGTTGCAAAATATTGGTACTATGGCATAAAAATTGGAGCTTCCTGCTTCTTCCCGAGTGCACCTTCCTGCTTCTTCTTGAGTGCACCCAGTTTTCCATGTTTCATGCTTAAATAAGGTTATAGGTGAAAAAATTCCAATTCAAACAATATTTACAAAACTTTATGAGGAAATAAAAATCATATTGGAACCTGAAACAATCATGGAAACAAGAACTCGACAACTACGAAATCGATCAATTTCAGAGAATCTAATCAAGTGGAAGAAATTTCCCACTGAAGATTCCACATGGGAGGATGCGAATTTTATACAGAAGCATCCATAACTACTCAAGCGTTGAGGAAAACACTTTTTTGAAGGAGAGGGGCATGTTAGGTCCCTATATTACTAGTGTAGTCCCTTATTTTTGTTAATGTAGCCCCCTTATTGTTATTGTTATACTGTTGTACTCCTCATATTGTTATTATTGTGCCCTGTAGAAGCCCACTATTGTTATTGTTGTGCCCTTACATTATTATTGTTAGGTCAACTAGGATTATATTATGACCCCATGGACTCTTGTATATAGAAAGGAGGTTTTTTCATTTGTATCATCTAAGAATTATTCATTTATGTAATGTAAAGGAGTTTTCCCCCTCATAGAGGCTGATTTATAAGGCGTTTATCTCTCTCTTCTTCTATTTCGTGAGATGGTTTCATAACAATATCACCTCAGTTAACGATCTCCAAGTTGTCTATTGATGTGGAAATTTCGAATTTTCTCAATTTGACCAAGGCTAAGTCAACTTGAGCCTTTCTTGCTACATTTTTCAATAGATCAAACTTTGATAACAAATTTTCTAGATGTCTAGGCATATTATGGAGATTGTCTAGAAGAGAAAGAGGCCCTTAGGCCATCCAATCCATGTCCTGGTCGGTTATGTCTTCGTTTTTTGGTTCCTCCTTTTCAGAATCTGAGGAGCCTTCTCCTCGACTGTCTAAACCATAACTGAATTCAAAAAATCCGTCAAAAAGAAAATTGTATTTACCATACCCTTAATTAAGGGGTGGAAGTGGATCTTGTTATACCATAATTTCTGAGGATTATTCTAACTCTTCAAGAGTGTAAAAAACCAAATCTTCCACTATTGAAACTAATATTCCAGTATGAGTTGTTTCTTTCTACTTTGGGAAATGCGGGAGATTCTATGCACCAAGAATTAAACTGATAACATTTTCGAACTGACAGGTTATAGGTCAAAGTACGTGGATTTGTTCGTAGGTAAAATAGTATGTCAAATTTGGGCTAGGATGAGAAGATCCTCCTACTTCAAGAATAGAAGTTGGGATGGTGCTCAAAATGTTGCTACTTTATCCATAAGATGAATGGCTAGGGTGTGTGAAGTTATCAACCATAAACGACTGGTTTCCCTCCGTCTAGTGCTAGAATTTCAATGGTGTTGTATACTACCAACATATAAGGGATCTCCTCAATATGAGGTCCCAATTAGACCTCAAAATGTTTGGTGTAGGAGTCCCGTACGGAATACGACCTAACTTCCATTTACTTAAAGATATCCCTTGGATTTAGCTGTTAGCATGAGAGAGAAGTGAAAATGTCCTTTTGAATGAGCAAGCGAGTGTGCCTGGTGAAAGTTCAATTGAAGATGTATTAAGGTTCTCTTACTGAAAAAGGGATATAAAGTGAGACTCTAAGAGAGAAGTAATAGTACTACCACAATGAGGATACAAAATAATGAAAAAGGCTTGTCTAAAATCAAGCGAATTAGTTCACATAGATGCGACAATAATTATAAACATTACAACATACTTCTAATGAGTTAAGTGCTGAAGTCACCAAACTAGTTCAATAACTCCAGTACAGGTGAAAGAAAAAATGAACCATAAACATTCAAATAATTGTCTTAGAAACATCCACAATCCATGTGTGAAAATGTCTTGGTTGAGAAGGCTTCGATATTAAGAAAAATTTCCAAGATGCATATATAAAATGAACATCATTTGCCCCAATAGTGGAGTGTTAGAGCCACTACTTTCTCTGAAAAAGTAATAACTATGTCTCTCTAATTCTTTGCGGGAGAAGCCAAGGTTAAAACTACTTTACATGAGAAATGAGGTTACTTTCATAAGTTGTGGCGTGACCTTTCAAATCCCCATGACTCTTGGATTTCCAACTCCTAATAAATTTTTGACTTCTGCAACCTTTGGATTTCCAAATGAATTTTGGAATTGCATATGACTCTTGGTATAACATGTATTTTGGAATTCCTTGGATCTTTTGTGCATACATAACTCTTAGACTTCCACTTATCTGTCTTTGCAATGATTACATAATTACATCGTAAATTCCACACCATCATATGATGACAACGTGACATGTCACTATCCTTGATGACTAGCACTAATAGTGACTGATGACATGGACTTTCTTCAATGGTGACACGACTTCCACTTGTGTCTTCATTCTTCATGCAACTTTTGATCGTTGATCACCCTATAAAGTGTCTTTGATCTAATGGGAGTCTTTGGGGTGCTTCGATCATCAAAATTTCAATGCGTTCTTTACTCTTTCACCAATTCCTTTGTTTTTTATGTTTCCTTGATATTCCTCATGTGCACTTTCCATGTTTTTCTTGGAATACCTATATTTGCAATCACTCATGACAAGAAACCATCAAATTGAAAATCTCCAATTATACCATGTTTTATGCAAACGTTTTGGTCATGCCTTATTAGTTTACCTAAAAGGGACACACAGTGTTTTTGGGTGCAAGAGTGTACTTCAAAAGGCTTCATGGCTGAAAGGGGGACACTTTAGGGCTTCGGCATGTGCTCATGTTCTCAAGAGAGAAAGGTGGTCAAGGCAGGGTGCATGGAACAAGTATGAAGGATAAAGCAGAAGGATTTGAGCTTCCAAAGTGCACTATGCGCTCAAGGGAGAGAAGGAGGGCATAGGGTGCACTCTTGAAGGCTGAAGGATGAAGGATTCAAGCCTTCATGACACGCTGATGTACTCAAGAGGCCCAAGAGGGTACATGATGCAAGTCTAAAGGTTGAAGGGAGAAGATTCATGCATTCAGAGTGCGCTCATGTGCTCAAAGGGTCAGGAGGGTGCCTGGAAAATTGTGGAAGGCTGAAGGGTGGAGCTTAAGGCCTACTCAAGGAGAGTGCACTACTTTGGGTCGAAGAAGTGGGCTCTGTTAGGGTCCCGTGATTTGGCCGATTGGCTAGCCAAATGGGGTGCAAGAGTGTACTTCAAAAGGCTTCATGGCTGAAAGGGGGACACTTTAGGGCTTCGGCATGTGCTCATGTTCTCAAGAGAGAAAGGTGGTCAAGGTAGAATTTGGTGGAATAGTAAGGCTTACTAGAAGTTAGTGGAGTCGCCAGGTGGATTGTTAGTTTGTTTGAGGTATACTTGTATGGTCCACCACCAAGACTTTCAAAAACCAATCTAAGGGAGTTTTTTGTGGTTTTTTCTGAGTTTTATGTGCAGCCTAGGATGTAAGAGTGTTATAAACCCGATTCATCACTTTGCTAAGATGGTGAAACAGAGAGTTTACACTAAATGATTCTAGAGGCTGATGGTTTAAGTTAAAATTTGAAGGACTAAGGAGCCTATAAAATTTTGCTAGACTGTCATGTACTCAATATGTCCCACCGTGATCGCCATTATGTTAGGGTCCCTTGATTTGGCTGATTGGCTAGCCAAATGACGATGTAACATCAAACCAAGCTTTGGAGCCCAAGGACCTAGCCTTCCTGGACTCAGAGAGGGCTCTCTCTGTATGTGTAAAAGATGTCGGTGTGTTTACTTGCGGTGTTTACATATTAGGCTAGTTATGAAGTGTATTTTTGGTTTTTTAGTTTTTAAGTTTGTGAGGGATGAAACTGATCAAATACATAAACTAGATAACAAGGTGTAGATAAATTGGGCTATGGGGTCAAACAGGTCAAGGAAATCTTATGAGGTGATGATGTAAAGCTGCTGTAGGGCCGATTTGATTCACGATAGAAGGGATCTCTGGGCAAAATGGATTAAATGGACAATAAGTTGGTGAAAGACAAGGGATTTCAAGTGTAACTAGTTAATAGCAGACATGAACATGTAATAGCAAGCCATTAATCATGCTAAGTATAACTATAAGCTAATTAATACATAGAAATCAAACATTCCAGCCATACATAGAGGTATAAGACCCCCTAACTTCGGGAAATGGCTATCAGACTTTGGGGAAAACACATGAGACAAACTAACAACTCATAAACTATGTCGGAACGCCTAAACATAGTCTCTAAGTCATTGGGCACTTGGAAAAATAAGTTTTCATAGTTTTAGGCAAAGGGCTAGATCGGGACTAGGCCTCCTTGGTTCAACAAAATGATCAACAAATCAGTCAAAGAGAAAGTTTTATGGACAGAACTATGGGCAGCTGATAGGTAGATAGGGCAAACCATACATCCTACTCAACATACATGGAGCTGATGAATAAAACTTAGCAACAACACCTTAGGTTACTAAAGAGCAGCTAAGAATTCTTTAGCATAACTAAGGGAGAAGAAAACATCAAGCTATGAAGATTCAGGAATTTTGAGGTGCCTCCATGGGCATATCTCAAAATCAATCTTTACTGATCTATAGCAGAAAGAAATATGAATTATGAGTGAAAACTAGAAGACAAAACACATTAAGAAGCACTATACCATTCTACCATGTCAAGGAATCCATCAACAATCCTTCATCATTCCTCAAAAGCATCCAAGAGGCAGTCCAAAAATCATAACTCAAATGTATTCTTCAAAGCTCATATGACCAATGTATTAATTCTTCTCTCAAGTTCAGCCTCTGATTTACAATGAAACCCATGGAATAAATAGGCTTGAGGGAGAAAAACCTCATGGAGCAACTAGCTATCCCATTGGCCAAGTCAAAATATCTAAACTTGTCCTTGAGGCTTTGCAAAGCCCAAGGCACAAAATATCCCATAAAATATCTAAAAAACTGCTAAAAACGAAAATTATATTGACTTTACATGATTTTCCCATGATAAAAATAGCCTAACGCACATTTGGGAAAAGCAGATTTTTGGAGTTCAAAAATTGCAAAAATACTTCATATTTATGCCTGAAAAAGGTCCCCTGACTTGCTGGATGCAAATGGAAGCCTTCCCGATGTCGAAATGAGACTCATGATGGCTCGTTCGAAAGCTCTCTATGTCTGCTTTCCAATGCAAGTGGAATCACCTCAATCTAATCTCTGAAAGTCCCTCAAAACTGTACCTGTGTGCAAAAACCCAGAAAATAGCAGGCTGCTGATATGGCGGGCAGAATGTGCAAAATGAGGCTGTTTTTCGCCAATTTGAGGGGGTGAATGATCTTCAAATGCCCTGAAAATCGCTGGAGACCTGCTCATGGAATTATGGCATCCATTGGTATCATCCTCCTCCCTTGACAACTCATCAAACTGACATGGCGAATTTATGAGTTTTTGGCCAAAAACCCAAAAAATGCCAAAAAACAAAAAGTTGCCGAAACAGGCTCAAAATTGGCATGCATGACCCTCAAGGGTCCATAGAAACATGCTCCGAAGCTGAAGCCAAAATATCAAGGGCTGATATGCTTTTTGCTTCTTTCCGTGCTAGGCGCCTCTCCTTCAACTTCTTCAATTTCTCTTGCGTTACCTTTAATTTTCGCCTGGCAAACTGATTTAGCTTCTGAAAGTGAAGAGTCCTCTTTCTCTGTAGCTCAAGATCTCTATTTGCCTTCTCAAGCTTTAATTCAAAATGCTGGTTAGTTCTCTCAAGCCATGCTTCCTTGTTTTCCTCAATTTCCTGCTCAAAGAGGGCAGTGAGAGGAAAGGCTTCGAATTGAGCTTGTTCTTCTGCTCTCTGTTTCTCCAAGGCTCTTCTAAGCCCGATGGTCCTAGGCCTCTTTTGCCTAGGATGGTCTTCCTCCTCTTCATCATCAAACTCGCCAATGAGCTCTTCAATTCTTACTTGCGCCTTTTCTGCCTCTTTTTTATACTTGATCGCCCTTGCCTCATGAATGGCTGCATGATACTTCATTTGTTTGTTTTCAACCTCCAAGAAGTGGTTGAAATTCCTCGCCCTTTGAAGATCTTCTTGTAACCCCTCAATTTTCCCTTCTTTGTGGTTTGTCCTTGAATCTCAAAGCGCACAAATGTGTAAGTGGCGAGAAACTCTTGACTTCTTCTATCCTCTGGCAGAAATCAAGACAGCCTACTTCATGGAAATTGAAAAGCACTGATGGGTGAGCATTGATTTCTTCTATGGAGATAGGCTCATATCTCTTATGTGGACCGCTCTTGTGATCTCATTTTGGAGGCATTCTGACTTTGACCAAACTTTGGAAAAGGCAAACTGCCTTCACTGTATGAAAAATGTTCTGCTGGATTGAAACTGGCCACTACACTGTTTGGACAGATATGGACCCTGTGGTGTTGAATAAAACGCAACAATGTTTCTTGAAATAAGCCACCTCTGCACTCATTAAAAACAACCTTTCAACTCTGGATGCATTTTTAGCAAGGCAAAGTTCTCAGTAGAAAACCATCAATAAAGATGAGACAATATGCTGTATAAATTTCCTGTATGTAGTATTAAGCAATCATTCCTCTTGGTGAGTTTGCTAGAGATCAAACAACCCTTGCATTTTGCATCTATAAGACCGACCTTCAGTATTAAAACCCTGCTCTTTAGTACCTCTGCCTCCAATGTTTAACTTCTCATCAACAAACTCTGCCCTCTTAATGTGTTGTCACCTTTTGGAAACTCTCTGTCAACAAATCTTCAGAATAATACAATATAGTGCAAGGAAAAGGCAGACTTAGTTTAGGTGTAAAATCAATGCATAGCGCTTTAGGAAAACCACCTCTTTACTTGTGAATCTCAAAGGTCAACACTACACCTATACCTCTGTCTCAATATTAAATGCAACTACCAAGAACTCTACCCTTTAGAAAATGGCCCTTTTCATTTGTGAAGTTTTAAGAAAACAAACACTGCTTTTGTACCTCTGCCTCCAAAGTTAGAAACCCATCAATGAAATCTGCCCTTCAGTGTACTATTTATCCTTAGAGTCTCTTTGTCAATCAGCTTTTCAAAATGATACAATATGGTGAAAAAGAGGGCAGACCTAGGTTAACAATACACAGTACTTTATGAGGGACACTTTTCTTGTGAAGTTAAAAGATCAAACATCACCTGTGTACCTCTGCCTTCAATGTCAAACTTTAACCATCAACAACTTTGTTTCTCAATATGCTGTTCACCTTTGAAGATCTTTTTGCCAACATACTCACAGTAGTGAAAAATTCAGTGAAACAGGGGGGCAGTTTGCTAAAAGGTGTGCTTGTGAGAGAATGCCAACAGTCGCTCTGTTCTTTGAAATCTTTGAGTCACTCTGTTCTTTGAAATCTTTGATGTTAACCAACATACCAAAACTCCTTGCTCAAGGAGGCTTTCAACCATTTAACAATTCTGTCCTGTGCAAGTGTACCCTCTTCTCACTGTTTGTATATCAAGCAAATCACCACACATATGTTAAGAATGCCAATACACAGGTTTGGGGTGATAATGACAGAATTTTTAGAAGATTATCAAGCTCTTTAGGTTGAAAATGTGTGAGCTTTCCTTTCAAAGAAAGTATGTCATAATTCCTTCCACTGGTTGCATTTCACTGTTTTGACAATGTGGCAATGTGTGGAGGACTGTGAGGACAGTTTCTCTTTTAAGACCAGAACCCTGCCTTTCTATTTAACAAAGTCTTCTTTGTAGTTTCAAAAATGTAAACCTCTGCCTTTCGATGCTTTGAAGTCCTAAGCAGGCTGTCCTCAAACTTAACACCCACTCTTCTTGTCGAAATTTACTGTTTCTCTGTGTATGCTATTTCAATTTAAACAAAATCATGCTCATTTGTAGCGTTACCTTTTAAATGTCGAGGACAAATCCTTTGGAGGAAGCTTGAAAAGCACCGGAATCTTCAGGAGCTGCGCGGCATTCTTTGTAGTCAGCCCGTCGCGCACAAAACACCGTGGGTGGCCTGTCGGGTCGACTAGTCGGGCGGTCGGGCGGCTTGTACAGGCACGTCTCGCCACGGTACAGGCACGTCGCGCCGACAAAGGAGACAGTGTAAAAATCGTGCCAGGCACGTCGCGCCAAAAACCAGGCACGTCGCGCTGCCTCTGCACAGTGTTAACTTCTGCCTGATGACCCGAAAATTATTTCTTTGGTGATAGGGAGGCCAAAACGTCTTCAGCTTTTGAAAATGACATTCCTACTCTCACACTTAATCCTTTATGTCATTTCAAACCCTTTTTCAACGGTTACCTTGCTTGGAAATGTAACGTAGGCTTTTTGAAATCAGTTTTGTTTTTCAAACTGTGGGTTTGTCATTTTGCATATGTAGACCCGAACAATGACTCTGACCCCGAGCTGAATACTGCTTTTTCTTTGAAGGACAAGGCTGGTTATGTAAATCTGTCTTTACAGTCTTTGGCCTTTGACAGCTTCTCCAAAGTTTGAATACAACAGGTGCCAAGTTTACTGATATAACTTTGAATTTTGGTTATGGTTTCTCAATTTCAAAAGGCGCCCCTTTTTTCCAAAATGATTTCCTGCTTATAGGTACATTACCTATGATGTATCTGTCCTTTGAATGATGAGAAAGATGCATTTGTTCCAAGCCCTAAACTGACAATTTTTATCAAACCTTCTCCTTGTCCACTTATATCATTGTATACCTTGGCGACTGTTTATTCAGCATGAGATGGCCTGTGTTCTTTCAAAGTGTTTGATGATTGCTGCTTCCAGGTGATTCACATGCTTCCCTTGGGACTGTAAGTGCGCTCTTTTGATGGCTTGCTTTCACATTATACTTCACTGTTTACTCAAAAGGATCTTCTTTAGGCTTCTGGGCAGGTGATAGTGAAATGCCTTTAACCATTTCTCTAAAGCAACTGCTCCTTTTGGTCTCAATAGCATACATTATTCATAACATTTCCTTCTTTCCACTATAGGTACAGTCTGACAGATAGCTTTTTGAAGAGGGAAATCAATACCTTTGCATCATAAACAGTAACACTTACCTGTGCAATGAATCCTACTCAGTTTTTGGTATCCTCCCACTGCTTTCTTATATCAATCAATTCCAGCAACCTACAATAGCTTTGGCCATCTGCTCATACACGGAGGAGGCTCTTCATCAGGTAAGGTATCTGAGGGCTTTTTGACCACTATGTTTGACACAGCCTTTCTCTGAATGTGATGGTAAGTAAAAAACTTGAAAAACATCAATCTTAGCATCTTTACTAGCCAGCATCCCTGTATTTCAGAAGAAAACCTTAGCCACAGTGACATTGTTCTAAGGGTGACTGAGATATTTATCATTTGGCTTGTTCATCTCATGACCTGTTACTTGACAAAAAATCTTTGTGACTATGAAGGTTAGTGCTTTTTGAAAAACCAAGGGCTTTCCTTCTGCCTGTGTAATGGCATTGGTTAACAGTATCTATTCCATTTGATTTTGGACAAAACAGGCTTCTTATGATTTGGGATGTTTACTGATGATAGGCCTTCTAAAGCTGCAACAATTCATATGATTTGCAAGTTTGAAATGAGCTCCTTTATCAGACCAAACTCTCTTTCCTAGCATATTCCAAACTCTGTTCCTGTTATGACCATCACTCAGATTCATAAAACCTGGAGACATTGTTCCACTGTTCAATACAAAGCAAACCTGGACCTTTGCAATCTTCCAAGTCAATATTTGCCAGCGCCCTCTGCTTGTGGATGAAGGAGGCGCCCTAACCCTCTGCTTGTAAATGAAGGAGGTTCTGGGCCTTGACAATTTACCAGTTTGCTGAGACAGTGGTATCCCTTTCTTCCTGTGATTTTCATGCTGGAAAGAGCTGTAAAGTCCAGATGAGTAGCTTTCTGTTTTGCAGACATATCTCAGGCTCAAGTTACATTTAGAAGCAGCTGTTCCTCTAACTGTAAACTCAAACATTTACTCCATGAGATGAAATATATTTCCTGCCTTTGTAGAACCATAGAACACTGTGAAAAACCTAATAGTCAGCTTGAGATTGGATTTTATGCAGTGCTGAGATCTAGGGGATGTGAGTGGCGCGACTTAGGGCTGTTTGTCAATTTCATTTGCAAAGTAAGAGGTCAGTCATGGAAGGTCTGTTGCAGATGGAGGCTTTTTGGCTTTTTGAGGATTGCCAAGGGTGAAATGTCTTAAAACGCCACTTCCTAACATAGGGGAGACTTTTTGAAACATATGTGGATTTGCTTTTTAAAGCTGATGGGCAGACCAACAAGGCTGAAGCTAGATAGGATTGTGATAAGGAGGTTTTGATTTTGACATGGGCGAACTGAAAAGGTAGAAAGGTGAAAAAAGTTTTAGGAGGGTTTTCTTGATGACATATTGACATAAGGAAATCAGTTTCAAGAAAACTCAGCTGTAGATATAGTCATCACTAACATGTAAAAAATACTGATGGCTAACAGACTCTTCCGAGGATTGGTCATTGTAGAGAATGAAAGAGTCTAGGTCTGTATGTATAGAGTATAATGGTGATTTTTCAGGTTTCTCAGGGCTACTGACAAGGAATTTCATTTGGGATTCTCTATACAATCTTTGAAGTTGGCCAAATATAGGGATAGTGGCGTATGAGCCATCCATCTGCATTGTTCCCTGCAGTTTGGCTCCCCATGATCTAGATAGCAGCATGCCATACTTGGGCGGAACATCTACCACCACAACATCCATGACCATACATTTAGCAAGGATCTGGGTTAAACTCACACACAAATCCTTGATTAGGCCTAGGCATTTTACTCTACTAGAGTCAAATGACTATAAGTCTTTGTAAGGTCTAGTAATTTCTAAGCCTAGCCTCTCCATCACTACCTTAGGCATTAAATTGTGTGATGCACTGGAGTCATGCATGGCATTATGAAGTATCCTGTCATGAATGTTGAGACTGATATAAAAAGGCGGAACTACCCCTTCCTAAAATTTTCCCTCAATTTTTGGACCAAAGAGTAGGGCTAGTTGATCATCATTCAAATTTACAGAATCATTCATTTCTCCCAAATTCAATGCTCTCAAAATTTGGCCTTTATATACATCTTGAGTAGCCAGCTCAGACAAAGGTATAGAGATTTTGATTTTTGCAAGTTCACTCTCTAAATTGAAAGTGGACTGTGTCTTGCAAACGCTTGACTCTGTTTTATTTGCTGCCTTGGTGGCTGAGTCGTTTGGTGTTTTCTCACTATGTACAAGGTTTGGAACCGTTGTATCAGGAGTACTAATTGAAGTGCTAGTACTGCTAGTGGGTTGACTTTGTTTTTTGGTGTCCTGGTTGTCTTTTTCTTTGTTTTTCTAGAACCTTCAGCTGCTGATTTGGAATTCTCAGCAGTTGTTTTAGAAGTTTTGTCAGGATTTTTCTTGATTGTAATCTCAGGAGTCTTCATTTTGGGGTTTCCTTAGTTCTTTTTGCTCCTAAGTTCGTATGGTTCTCTGACCTGTAACATGGCATTTTCGAATCCTAATCGATAATCCTCAGACTTAAGCCATTCCTCAACGCAACCAGTGGTGGAGGGCTAGTCTTCTTCTGAATCATAATTTAGGATTGAGACTTCTGTTTCAAACATTTTTATTGCATTCCATTCAGACTCTTCTATGATTCCCTCATCCTCATCAAGAAAGTTTTGGAATGGGGGAATGACTTGCTGATCTGATTCTTTCTGTCTGTTGGGAGTGTTGTTGTTTCTTCTAAAGTTTTGGTTCTGATTCTGATTTCTGCTTAGGTTACTAACTGTGACAACCATTTTTTCCATCATTTGTTTCATATTTTCCACGTCCTTGAACATGCATTCGTTATTGCGGTCAGACGTGGAGGCTACATTGTCATCTCTGTACGTTACCCTCTTCTCAGATCTTATTTTTTCTCTTTTCTCGATCATATTTGCCTCTATGTTTACTGCCCCTTTCTGCATATCCTCCAATGTGGTATATTCTTTATCTCTAAGCTCATAGGCCATGTCAGCATCAAATCCATCAGGATATTTTGCTAGGGCCATACCTTGTGGAGGTTTCATGTGTGGAGGGAGAGCATTATAAATGCTGTTGAATCTAGTGGTGTAATCATGAACACTCTCTTCTACATTCCTCTTAAGGGACATGTATTATGCAAGGAGCTGGCGAGGGTTTGCTCTAACCTCCCACTTGTTTATGAAGGTCTGGTATAATGCAGGGAGATCTTGAATACTACCAGGAGGCAGATTTTTAAACCATTTCTTCACCTCACCCCCTAAGCTTTGGGAAAAGATCCTCATTTTGATTGTTTCATCATCAATTTCCATATAATCAAAAGAGTCCTCCATTTTATCTACATGTTGCTGGGCTGTTATGGACTCTTTAGCAGTGAAGTGTGGGATTTTTGATTGATAGTCATTTGGTAAGGGCAACAAGGGTTGGGGAAGAACTAAAGGTGCATACCAACCTGCCATGATGATATTCTGGTGAGGTAAGGGGTTAATTTGCGCAGCTGGTATTTGGATGATAGGTATATTAAGACCAGCAGAAGTCTGTTGAGCAGATCTAGGGTGAGAGAGCCCCAAGTTTTGAAGGAAGTGAAAATCAGGTGGTGTGGAAGGAGGAGTTTCACTATCCCTAGGGTCTGGCTGGTCTGAAACACTGAATGACCTAATTATAGGTAATATGTTTTGAAGGTCTAGGTCGAAGAAAGGGCCTAATAGAGCTGTGAGATCTTCTGGTGCAGAATTAGCTCTATGAATGTTGCGGGAAATAGTTGATCTCCTACTTACAGGTGTTTTCTTGAGGATTTTCTCAGGATTATCAACTGTTTCAGTTGGGTTTCGATCAGGGAAAGCTCTCGTATGAATGGTTCTGTGAGCCAGAATGATGTTCACAAGCCAAGCGGCTTAACCCTACTCGTTACTTCTACTGTGGTTAATGTTGTCTCGGGAGCTGGCTTCCCAGTGGAGTCTTCATTATGTTTCGGGTCTAGTCTCCCAGTGGAGTCTGATGTGAAACCACAATGATCAGCAGGCCTACTGATCACCAATGGAGTCCTTTAACGTTTAGGAACAATGGAGTCGCCAGGTGGAAGGTTCAAGATGTTTCTAAGGGGTACACTGTCCACCACAATGCTCAGGCACTATCACCTTTCAGGAATCTCCTCTACAACAACAAGCTCCAACGAGAGATTGACTAGGAGGGCATTTACCAGATATGTCACCTCTGAAAAGAGGATGAGATTTGGAGGCTACCTGGCCCTTTCCAGGCTCTGTCTAAGAGTGTGGTGGATATTCAATAAGGGAGGTTGATGTTGAGCCTCAATATGGTGCTTTTTTTCATCTTAATTTACCTCATTTTCCTTTGTCCATTGTTATCCCAGACCCAATTGATCAATGAATTTAGTTAAAATTACTTTTAGAATGATTAACATGACTGACTTGCTAAGTTTTGTGATTTTTGTCATTGTAATGCATTTTGGCCAGACTTCGAAATGCAGAATGTGAACGTGCAACAGCTAGCACATTTGATCTATGACTATCTTCCTGGGGTTGGGTATGTTCAAGGTAAGCCTCTCAAGAAAAACCACATATGGGTATATTCCACGTCATGTCTACATTGTTCGTTGCTCACCATGAAGGAAAAACCGAATTCTGGATATGGTTTTGATACGTGGGAACACATTTAAGAAGGCAGACTTCTAATAGGACTGTCTCAGTCCAGATGTCCTTTTCCTTTTTACGTTGCCACTTCAAGAGTCCTAATGTGATTTCGATAAGGAAAGACAATGATCCTCGAATTTTTGCAAGTTCTGTTATGTAAATTTTGTTATAAAAACACTTGGGAAACCGAGAGCTAGGCTAGATTTTTCTCTAGATTTTGCTTAGATTCTGTGCTACATTTTTGAAGACGCAGATTGCTATGTTCAAGTTATTTCTCCTTTAATGAAGAAGACAGTGTTTCTTTGAAAGCGTTGATTTTATTTGGAGTTAGATTCCGTCTGGTGGTAGAGGGCCCCTGCCTCCTGCACGGATTTATTTGCGTAATGCAGATAAGTATCTTAGTTGCCTTTACGTTTCTGAAGTTTGAATTCGTAGTTGTTTTCATTAGCCACTCTAGTTATACTCATTCTAAAAACTCTTCCAAAAGAGGAAGCTCTTCCAAAAGATTATGATAATGAATGGGAAATGGCTATAGTGTTGTAGGATTTACTTGTAATTTCTTTTGTTCACCATCACAGTTATACTTATTCTAAACACTCTTCCAATAGAAGAAACTCTTCCAAAAAAATCCTTATGATGTCTTAAGCATGACTGTGATCCTGAACGTTTTAGTTTTGTGTTTGCACTAAGTACCATAGCTGTTCTTTCTCTTAAACGCTTTTCCAAAATATCATAATGATGGGTAGGAGATAGCTATGATATCTTAGTTTTTAATTGCTTTCAGTCTTTATATTTGCATCTGCACTCAATTGTACAGTTAGGATTGTTCTAAGAAACTCTTCCAAAACACCCATCATGATGGACAAACAGGATGTATAATTCCATAGAATAATGCATGATAGCTTAGTTAGGATACTCCGGAGTTTAATTGCACTTAACTCATGCTCAGTTATTTTGTTTTGAGTTTGATAATGACTTGTTAGTTAGAAGCCTTCATTTTGATTTTTTTAGACTAGTGACATCTTAAGTTCAATTTTAGCTTAACTCATTGCATTTTCACTCCACATTTAGTTGTCATCCACTGCATATTATATTACTTCAATTGTTAAACTTAACAAAATAGCCTTCATTATTTACAAACCTCTTCTTGTTCCAAATCTATAATTTGATTCATAACCATATGAACAGAAGACAGTATCATTTCAAGGCCTGAAGTACTTTTGCAACTTCCTTTTCATTTCATAAACAAACATTTCCTCAAAATACTATTCTAAAAATCTATAACCTTTGAGTGAAGTGTAGTGGTATCAAACTAAGTTGCAGAATAGAGTTAGGAACTAGTCTTAAAGTAGAGATCTTATGATGGTATCAATGTTTTCCTCCAAATATGCTTCAACAAATCTCTAATCATGGATAAAATGTTGCATCATTATAAGCTAGTTGTTTAATTGTTTAGATAGGAGAATTTGCATACTTAGCTGACCATTTCTCAAGTTGAGTTTATGTTTTGAATCATTTCCTTAAAATTCATTATCAAGCTTTGTTTCTGCTTATTCATAGTTTAGATTTGATTATGTTTCAATATTTTCATGTGCATTTGTCATTTTTCATCAACCAATTAGATTTCACTTTGTTTTTAATCATTAGCTTCTTTCCATTAGCCCTACAGTCATTTTCCTTGTGAACATAAAAACCATCAAAAGACCAAAAACATCATAAATCATCTCAAAAGACCAAAAACATCATAAAAAACTAAACACAACGCATTAGGAAACAAGCACCTAGGTACATACAATACACTTCACTTGAGAAGTTTACCAACCCTGGTTGACAATTAAATGAACTCAATTTAGGAGACTAGGTTGAGACCAAACATTTTGGCGCCGTTGCCGGGGAAGTGAAAACTAGGTAACCTTTGTTTCTTAGCATCCAAAAAAAAATTTATGCGTAGAGAGAGAGATTCAAGGGGAAGATTTATAAGCAGCAGAAGCAAAAATTTGATTTCTAGAACACCACTTGTTTCACCTAGACCCACACCTAGACCCAGAGCTAGTACACCTTAAACTCAGACCCACAATCCATCCTTTACTGATCCTGGACTTCTATAAGACCAAAGATCAGATATTCCATTAGAAAAACCTTCCACTTCATCCACTGAATCTGTCTTAGAAGAAAATTCAAGGACTTCTGTTAGGGACACAAACTTTCCTACTATCACAAAAGAACCAACTATGGCAGAAGAAGGAGGAGGAGGAGTTTTTAATGGAGAACACACATTATTTTGAGGGGGTAGAGGTAGAGGTAGAGGAGAAGGAGGTAGAGGTGCAGATGGAGGAAGAGGTAGAAGAGAAATAGGAAGCTCTTTTGGGTTCCCTATAATCGATGAAGAAACCAATACAACCATGAAAAACATTTCACGTTCTGTACTTCCAAACTTCTATGGACTTAAAACTGAAGATCCTAAAACCTTCCTATTTGAATTCAAAGTTCTGTGTAGAACTTATGACTACTTACAAGATGCTCAAAAACTGAAATTATTCCCTTCAACCTTGAAAGGAGCAGCATTGAAGTGGTTTATGAGTCTGATCAACAGCTCTATTAGGACATGGGAAGACATGAAATAAGCATTTCTAGAGAGGTATCTGGATTATTGTATGCTGGTCAATCATAAGGAAGAAGTGTTCAAGATGTTACAAAAAGAATATGAAAACTTAGAATATTTGTTGGAAAGATTTCATTACAACATCAAGAGAGAAAAAATGGAAAACCTAGATCAAGACACCTTAAAATCTCTTTTGTTGAAAACAATTAGGGATGAATGGTTGGATATCCTTAACATGATGGGAAAAGGGGATATATCACAGCTCACATTACCTGAAATATCTGAGTTATGTATCAACCTTTCAAGAGGGAAGTCTAAAACTATAAAAGGTCCAAGAGATCCTGCTCTTGCAAGGGCAAGTAAGTCTGCTTCTGGGACAGTAAGTAGATCAGAAATAGGACACATGCTTGATGATTTTAAATCTGACATCTTAGGGAGTCTTAGTGAACAAATAGACACCCTTAAGATACAAAACAAGCAAAAATATGAATCTGATGCCTTGGCAATCTTTTGTCCCAAATGTAGAAAGAAACATGCCTTGAGAGAGTGTCCTTTGGATGTAAAAGTTGTAGAGACCTGTGTCATTTGTTCTGAAAAACATGAGACCAAGAATTGTCCTTCTCTTCCTGGTCTCAAAGCTGTCTTTCAGGAAGAAACTCCTACAGACTCCACAGAATCTCTTAATTTTGTATCTAGAAGACCTTGGCAGGGACCTCAAACACAATGATTCCACGATCAAATGTATAATCAACCTCCACCTTGGAATTCTTGGCAGCAACCTTGGCCTCAATTTCAAAATCAATCTCCAACTTGGGCATAAGGATCACAAAGTCCCTATGGAAGATACTCTCCATATTACCAGTATCCACCATCCTATCCACCATACCCACATTTTTATCCTCAAAATCCTCAACAAAATTTTCCTCAAAATCTTCAACAAAATTTTCAACAAAATCCTCAACAACATCATCAGAACCAACCACATCAAAATAAACCACTTTCATTACCATTCCCTCAAAAATCAAATCAATTGCCTGCTCAACCCATACCAAACCCCAATAATAAAAATCCTCAGAACACATACATGATAGAAGGCCAACAGTTTCCAACTTATTTAATTACTCCTCTAGACCTTAGTGATGTTCAACTTAGGTCTGGAAGAATACTTGAAAAGAGGAAACCTTTTGTGATCATACAAGAACAAGACAACTCTGAGGAAGATTCTCTACGGGAAAATAAAAGTCTTGAAGAAGACACATCTTTTCAGGACCCAAACATTGAAAAATAAAAACAAAAAGAACCAATCATTTCAACTCCTGTATTAGAGCAGCCATCAACATCCACTTCTACACCTCCCTTTCTAGAAAGATTACAAATTGATAAGGGTGTAGAAAAACAAATTATGGTGCCTAATTATGATTTCCTAGATGAGCTGAGAAATGTTTGCATTAAAATTCCATTATTACAAGCTATCAAGGAAATTCCAATTTTAGCCAAAACAATAAAGGAGTTGAGTATGAAGAAAACAAGAAAAAGAATAAGAGAAACAAAGAAAATTCAACTGGCAGGAAAGATAGTAGACATTATGATGGGAAAGATTGCTATTCCAAAGTATCTTGACCCAGGAAACCCAGTTGTCAAAATTCACATCAATGGAATTGAAATTCAAAACACACTCATTGATTTAGGAGCAGCGATTAATATCATGAGTAGACAAATCATGGACAAAATGAAACTTCCTAATCTTCTCTTTACACCCACACTATTACAATTAGCAGATAGATCTGTGATCAAACCAGATGGGGTAATAGAAGACATTCCAGTGTCCCTAGATTCTTGGGAGTACCCTGTGGATTTCATGATCCTAACTCCTAAGAATAATCTAGGAGGACATCTTGTTATATTAGGAAGACCTTGGTTGGCTACAGCTGATGCTTTTATTAGTTGTAGGTCCGATGATATGTATATTTCTGATGGTAGTTCAACTAAGAAATTCACTTTATATCCTCCAGCTAGGACAATTACGGATCTAGATGACACTCAATGGATAGAGGATGAAGAAGATTTACAACCACTCTTCACAATTTCAGAAATTAGTGAAGATAATCAAATTCTGAATACTCTAGAAAACTTTGAATTCTCTCTAGAACACAAACATGAATCATTTCAAGAGGGATCCAATATTGAGTTTTTGTCATCTAGGCAGATGTCTCTTCATTCTATGGACAAATTTGGCAGCTCTATAAGTGAAATTTTTCCAGGCAAAACTTTGAACATAAATAAGAACCTAGAAAAATCTCAACAAGAAGAGTTAGTCAAAGTATTACAGAGACATTCTTCTGCATATGCATGGGAATTCACTGACATGAAAGGGATAAGCCCCAAGACTTGCACTCATCACATCTATATAGAGGAAAATTGCAAACCAATCAGACAGCCTCAAAGACGGATGAATCCAAATCTTAGGGAAATTGTTAAAGAAGAATTGCAAAAATTGTTAAATGTCAATTTCATCTATCCTATTTTAGATAGTCAGTGGGTTTCTCTTTTGGTAATTGTGCCAAAGAAAAATGGAAAATGGAGGGTGTGTGTTGACTACCGAGAACTAAATAAAGCTACTCTTAAGGACCATTTTCCCTTACCTTTCATAGATCAAGTATTAGATACATTAGCCGGCAAAAAGTACTTCTCATTCCTAGATGGGTTTAGTGGTTACAATAAAATCCAAGTAGCACTTGAAGACCAAGACAAAACCACATTTACCTGTCCTTGGGGTACCTATGCTTACCGAGTATTGCCATTTGGATTATGCAATGCACCTGCAACATTCCAAAGGGCAGTATTAGGAATTTTTTCGGATCTAATACATGACTGTGTAGAAGTGTACATGGATGATTTCACAGTTTATGGGGACACATTTGAAGAGGCTTTAGAAAACTTGGAAAAAGTCTTAAAAATATGTCAAGAAGCAAACCTTTCACTTAGTCATGAAAAATGTTTTATGATGTTTACTGAAGGTATTGTTTTAGGGCACCATATTTCAGGGGATGGGATTAGAGTTGATGAGTCAAAAGTTGAAGTCATCTCTAACCTATCTATTCCAAGTTTTCAAAGATATGTTAGAATTTTTCTAGGATTTACAGGGTATTATCGGAGGTTTATAGAAAACTTCACCAAGATAGCATCTCCACTCTTCAAATTACTTACCAAAGATTGTGAATTCAAGTGGACTTTTGATTGCCAGTTAGCTTTTGAAACCCTGAAAACCAAAATTTCTGAAGCACCTATATTAAGGGGACCTAACTGGAAGTTACCTTTTCATATCTCGACAGATGCTTCCGATACAGCTCTAGGAGCGGTATTGGGACAAAAAGATTTAATTCCCTATGCCATCTATTATATCAGTAAAAATTTGACTCCTGCAGAGTTAAACTATACTGTAACTGAAAAAGAGTTTTTAGCTGTTGTTCATGCCATAAACAAATTTAGACACTATATAACGGGCTATGAAACTTTTGTTCACACTGATCATTCTGCAATTAGATACTTAATGAACAAATCAATTACTAATGGTAGAGTCATAAGATGGTTATTGCTCTTACAAGAATTCAACATTACCATTCTAGATAGGCCTGGAAAACAAAACACAGTAGCTGATTTCCTATCTAGACTCCAAAATATCAAAGATGACACTCCGGTTGAAGATCAATTTCCTGATGAATATCTTTTTGCAATCTCTACTCAAACTCCATGGTTTGCTAATATTGCTAATTATTTAGTTTCAGGAAAATTTCCTTCAATTATGAATGCAAGGGATAAAAGAAAAATCATTTGTGATAGTGCAAAATATTCATGGGTTGCTAATGAGTTGTACAAGACAGGTCTAGATTTGATCATTAGAAGGTGTGTTCGTGAAGATGAGATGCCTGAGATTCTCAAGGCATGTCATGATGAACCTTGTGGCGGACACTTTGCAGATAAGAGGACAACCTATAAGATCCTTAATTTAGGATATTATTGGCCATCCTTGTTTAAAGATGCTAAGGAGTATGTCAAAAGGTGTGACAGTTGCCAAAGGGTAGGGAAACCTTCTCCTTCAGGTGAGATGCCATTACAACCTCGGGTACATATTGAACCTTTTGAAAAATGGGCTTTGGATTTTGTAGGACCTATTAGTCCTCCATCAAGACAAAAGAGATATATATTAGTTTGCACTGATTATGTTACCAAATGGGTAGAGGCCAAGCCATTACTTTTTGCTAATGAAGCATCTATAGTTACTTTTCTTTTTGAGGATATTTTTACTCGTTTTGGTGTCCCAAGGGAAATTGTTACAGATCAAGGAGCTCAATTTACATCAAGACTAGTGGAGCAAATGATGGAGAGGTACAAAATCAGGCATAGAAAATCTACTCCTTATCATCCACAAGAAAATGGTCAAGTGGAATCTACTAATAAGGTCATTGAAGGAATCGTAACAAAGACTGTTCATTTACATAGAAGAGATTGGGTAGATAGGCTTCCTGAAGCCTTGTGGGCCTATAGAACTACATGGAGAAACACAACAGGCCATACTCCTTATGAACTTGTTTATGGAAAGCAAGTTTTATTTCCCATAGAGTTCCAGATTCAAACTTTCAAAATGGCAGTTCAGCTAGGACTTGATTTAACGGAGGCACAAAAGCATAGACTGGAGCAGATTAATGAATTGGATGAGATCAGACAAGATGCAGTTCAGAAAACAAGTCTAGTCCAACAGCAAAGGATTAGATGGCATGACAAGTACATCAAAGAGAAGAAATTCAAAGAAGGTGACTGGGCTCTCTTGTTTTATTTAAAATTCAAGGATTTTCAAGGTAAATTTCAAACACATTGGCTTGGGCCATATGAAATTGTTGAAATTTTTGACAATGGAGCAGTAGAAATCAGGACAATAGATGAAGAAGAGGTCACTTTTCTTGCGAATGGTCATAGATTAAAGCTATATCACAAACCACTCTCAAGAGAAGAATTTGTCAATAAGTTCCAAGAAAGCAGTGATGTGAGGTTAATGAAGAAGAATCTTTCTTCTTCATCAACTTGATTAAATTTTCTGAAGCATTTCTTTTGAAAAATAAAAAATAAATAAATAAATAAATAAATAAATAAAATAAAATAAAATAAAAAATAAAGGTATAAACATGAAAACCAATCATTGATTGGCAGGTTTATACAGAAAAGATAGGGTGAAAATCAGAGTTTTTCTGGCACTCTAACTTTTCCCATTTTGTTTTTGCAAGCAGCTGTTACAAAATCATAAGTTCAGATCCATTGTACTTATGATCCATCTCATTTCATTTCACTCCATTCACTTATCCATCCATACTCCATTTCATTCATTCATTCATATTTCACGTCATTCCATATATCATTCATCTCATTCCATACTCCATCCACCTCATTTCCATTTCAAAATTTAAAGTTTTATGTTATGCTGCAATGAATAACAAATGTCATGGATTGCAGGGCAGTTCTTATGTTCTTCCACTCCATTTCATAAACTGAATCCATTCCATTTCATCATCCACTTCATACATATCATAACTCATCATCCATCTTCATTCATGCCATATAACATTTCACTCATATTCCAAACCACTCCATTCCATGATTAAAATGCTCTACAGGAACATTCTGCAGCTCAACAGACATTCTGCAGCTGATCAAAATTTCCACAGCTAGACAGTCATTCCGCAGCTACAAATCCTGAAGGCACTAATCAGCAGACATTTGAATTGCAAAAAGATGATCCAGAATATCCATGAATAAGAAGCATCAAGAAGGATTATGAATACTCTTCCAAAGGAGAACAAAGAAGACAAAGACCACAAAAAAAAAGAAGTAAATGAAAGCAGAGGTAATAATTTTTCATCATAATGGCATTTTATAAAGTTTAGCATAGTTTTTGTTATGAATCATTCGAAAAAGTTGTTTTGATTATTTTTATTGATCATATCAAATATACCCTCCATAAACTTTGGATTAAAATCTCTCATTTCAAATTCTATATCTGACACCATTTAAGCGGTTAAAAGGCTGAAGTGTTTGAATTCCTCACGTCACCAACCAAATCATTCAAAGATGATTTTCTTTTCCGTTGTAAAAATCTCCGACGCCTTTTCACTCATTAATTCGTTTTCTCCACCTCACTCCATTAACTCATTCCGTAACTACTTCCATCACTCCATTCTGTAGTCGGCCCTTCATTCTGCAAAACAGAGATATCCTTATCACCGTGAGCAGAGCAAAGGGTATATCAGTTTGAATATCAAAGCACTATCACCGTGAACATAGATTGAGCATTATCACTGTAAACGCAGAAGTATAGCAGTGTGGAATTTGAATCCATTTGTCACTGAGAGACAGAGGTATAGCGGTGTGGAATTTGAAGCCATTTATCACCGAGAGACAAAGATATATCAGTGTAGAATTTGAAGCCATTGTCACTGTCAACCAGAGGCATATCAGTCCGAAGTTTCACTGTCAACCAGAGGCATATCAGTCCAAATTTTGAAGCCGTTGTCATTATCAACCAGAGGCATATCAGTCCAAAGTTTGAAGCCATTGTTACCAAGAACCAGAGGTATATCAATTCGAAGGTGGAGGTTATTTTTCCCGTGGGCAGAAATAAGTATTAATCTGAAGATTGAAGAAAGAATTATGGGTTTCATTGTAAGAACTAAACCAGTGGGTACAAAATACCTGTAAGGCTACCCTCAATGTAAAGAAATGTTGCAATAGGTAGGATGGCTACAATTCCTTGAGAAATTTAATGGCTTCCACAAAGAAGTCACTAAAACATTTGCAAGATCATTTCAAGGAGCTGAAGTTGAAGTGGGAGATGTTAAATTCACTGTCAATGAGGTTTTCATTGCAGAAGCTATAGGATTGCTTAGAAATGGAGAGAGATGGTTCAAAAATAGAGAATTCCATCATGAATCTTGGAAGCAAATTCTAAAATGACCAGGTATGGATGTCACTGTGTTTAAGAAGGGAATTCCAAGTTCTACATTGAAAAATAAGTGGAGAAATATATTGCTTATTCTTCAAAAATTTATTACATGTGAGGGTAGATATGGCACATTTTATGTTTACTACATTAGACTGATAATGCACTTTCTGGAGGAGGAGTTAAACCTACCCTATTTCTTGCTTCAAAGCTTGAAAAAGATGGCTTCTTGTGTTCAAAGAAGGGTCCAATTCTTAGAGACCACTCTATACCATCATGGCTTGGTTAAGATTTTAATTGAACATCATTTAACCAAAACAAATGATACTTGGGAAAATTTCTTGATAAGAAATCATTTTGAAGAGCCAAAAGAGCCCTCACCTGAATCACAGCCTAGAAGGAGAAGTAGAAAATGGAGAGCCTCAAAAATTGAAATTGACAAAACAATCCAGGAAAGTAGTGAGGAAATCATCTCAGAGAAGTTGACTCAAATCAAGAGACAACTTAAGAAATAGAAGGTAATCAGGAAATCTGCCATAGAGAAAGGAGAAGGATCTTCCCAACCAAGAAGAATTCATAGACTAAAAGGGAAACTAAGGAAAACTCAGATCAAACAAACAGGGGTGATAAATATAGAAGATGAGGAAACATCTATTGAAGAAGATGTTGAAGAGGATTTTAATGAAGGAACCCCTGAAATTGACCCTGCTCAGCAAGAAGTTTATGACTATGTTGAAACTTTGGAAAGGAAAGCTTCAGAGAGTAGGGATAGAACCCCTAGTCCTCCACTGTCCGAAATAGATGTGTTAAGAAGGGATAGGTATGAGCTGGAAATACTTAATAGACACATCAAAAATGAGAATGATATTATGAAGGAACAAGTCAAACTCAAAACCGATATGAACTCAACCTTATCTCTACATATGGACAAAGTGGAAAAGGCTAATGAAAAGTTGAAAAAGAGGAATAAGAAGCTAATCAGGGCACTTACCAACTTAAGGTTCAAACTTGTCATCAGAAAACCCAGAAGATCTCTAGCTTCCAGGCAAAGGAGAAGGAGAGGATTAGATGTTCTTACAGAAGCCTCTGAGTTTATGGAATAAGTTGCATGAGGACATGCAAGAAGTCAGCAGTGGGGGTATGTTGAGCCTCAAAATTGTGCTTTCTTTCATCTTAATTTACCTCATTTTCCCTTGTCCATTGTTATCCTAGACCCAATTTATCAATGAATTTAGTTAAAATTACTTTTAGAATGATTAACATGACTGACTTGCTAAGTTTTGTGATTTTTGTCATTGTAATGCATTTTGACCGGAACTAGCTGTAGAATGCAGACATTCCGTAGCTAACCGGAAATTCTGCAGCTATCTTCATGTTTGGGTATGTTCCAGGTGGCCTCTCAAGAAAAACCACATATGGGTATATTCCACGTCATGTCTACATTGTTCGTTGCTCACCATGAAGGAAAAACCGAATTATGGATATGGTTTTGATACGTGGGAACACATTTAAGAAGGCAGACTTCTAATAGGACTGTCTCAGTCCAGATGTCCTTTTCCTTTTTACGTTTCCACTTCAAGAGTCCTAATGTGATTTAGATAAGGAAAGATAATGATCCTCGAATTGTTGCAAGTTCTGTTATGTAAATTTTGTTATAAAAACACTTGGAAACCAAGAGCTAGGCTAGATTTTGCTCTAGATTTTGCTTAGATTCTGTGCTACATTTCTGAAGACGCAGATTGCTATGTTCAAGTTATTTCTCTTTTAATGAAGAAGACAGTGTTGCTTTGAAAGCGTTGATTTGATTTGGAGTTAGATTCCATCTGGTGGTAGCGGGCCCCTGCCTCCTGCATGGATTTATTTGCGTAATGCAGATAAGTATCTTAGTTGCCTTTACGTTTCTGAAGTTTGAATTCGTAGTTGTTTTCATTAGCCACTCTAGTTATACTCATTCTAAAAACTCTTCCAAAAGAGGAAGCTCTTCCAAAAGATTATGATAATGAATGGGAAATGGCTATAGTGTTGTAGGATTTACTTGTAATTTCTTTTGTTCACCATCACAGTTATAATTATTCTAACACTCTTCCAACAGAAGAAACTCTTCCAAAAAAATCCTTATGATGTCTTAAGCATGACTGTGATCCTGAACGTTTTAGTTGTGTGTTTGCACTAAGTACCATAGCTGTTCTTGCTCTTAAACTCTTTTCCAAAATATCATAATGATGGGTAGGAGATAGCTATGATATCTTAGTTTTTAATTGCTTTCAGTCTTTATATTTGCATCTGCACTCAATTGTACAGTCATGATTGTTATA
This sequence comes from Pinus albicaulis, assembly GCA_034641835.2. Classification (NCBI taxonomy): domain Eukaryota; kingdom Viridiplantae; phylum Streptophyta; class Pinopsida; order Pinales; family Pinaceae; genus Pinus; species Pinus albicaulis. The sequence continues at coordinate 124,239,301 of CM076571.1, read as the reverse complement.
AGAAACTCTTCCAAAACACCAATCATGATGGACAAATAGGCTGTATAATTCCATAGAATAATGCATGATAGCTTAGTTAGGATACTCCGGAGTTTAATTGCACTTAACTCATGCTCAGTTATTTTGTTTTGAGTTTGATAATGACTTGTTAGTTCAACACTGTTTTAGACTAGTGACATCTTAAGTTCAATTTTAGCTTAACTCATTTCATTTTCACTCCACATTTAGTTGTCATCCACTGCATATTAGATTAATTCAGTTGTTAAACTTAACAAAACAACCTTCATTATTTACAAACCTCTTCTTGTTCCAAATCTATAATTTGATTCATAACCATATGAACAGAAGACAGTATCATTTGAAGGCCTGAAGTACTTTTGCAACTTCCTTTTCATTTCACAAACAAACATTTCCTCAAAAGTCTATTCTAAAAATCTATAACCTTTGAGTGAAGTGTAGTGGTATCAAACTAAGTTGACGAATAGAGTTAGGAACTATTCTTAAAGTAGAGATCTTATGATGGTATCAATGTTTTCCTCCAAATATGCTTCAACAAATCTCTAATCATGGATAAAATGTTGCATCATTATAAGCTAGTTGTTTAATTCTTTAGATAGGAGAATTTGCATACTTAGCTGACCATTTCTCAAGTTGATTTTATGTTTTGAATCATTTCCTTAAAAGTAATTATCAAGCTTTGTTTCTGCTTAGTCATAGTTTAGATTTGATTCTGTTTCAATATTTGCATTTGCATTTGTCATTTGTCATCAACCAATTAGATTTCACTTTGTTTTTAATCATTAGCTTCTTTCCATTCGCCCTACAGTCATTTTCCTTGTGAACATAAAAACCATCAAAAGACCAAAAACATCATAAATCATCTCAAAAGACCAAAAACATCATAAAACACTAAACACAATGCATTAGGAAACAAGCACCTAGGTACATACAGTACACTTCACTTCAGCAGTTTACCAACCCTGGTTGACAATTAAATGAACTCAATTTAGGAGACTAGGTTGAGACCAAACAGTTGATTCGAGAAAGGGGTGACTCATTGTCAACCTAACCAGAGTTCTAAGTTTCTGAGGGTTTTCCGAATGTTCAAGGTGAAATGTATTTAGAAGTCCCCAACGGAGTCACCATTATGTTGGGGTTCCCATGTTTTGGCTAGGTTGACAGAGACCAAAAGATGAGACAACATAGAACCACTTTCAGACCTTAGGATCTAGCCCTCCTAGGTCCAGAGAGGGATGTCTCTTATGATAGCCAAAGGTTTATGTCTTTGAAGCTCAATTTTAAGATATTAGGTTAGTTATAGGCTCGAGATTGTTTGTTTGATTGTGTGTGTTTGGTTGGAGGGAATCAGGACAAGAAGGGCCAGTATAAGACAAGGATGAGCAAAGAAGAAGCTTAGGCAGAGATAGATAACTCAGAGAACATCAAAGCCATTGGGCTATGGAGTCAAGAAAGGATTTATTTGTATTCAATGTGCAAGCTTTCAGTTGGGCTAGTCATCTAAATCATCAGGATCTTAAAGGATAAGAGATGGGATGGAACATTAAGGACTGAAAAAGAAAGGTGGTAGATCAACCGACTCTGTCTATGGATCAGACCAGAGGTCATTTAACTCCAGGCCTGCTTGGACAGAATTAGAGGTGAAACAAGGGATCTTGGAGAGGTTTAATTGTGATGGAAGGCTCCTAGAGAGACAGAGATCCGGTTCTAGACATCCAGGATTCTCAACACATTCAACTAAATCCTAACAAGAACATATAAACATAGACTTCATTGATTCATACATCAGAGAGCAGGCAATAACATCCACTACACTGGTTAAACCAATTGAAATCAACATTCAGATACACGTATAAGCAGAAAACATTTAGGTAGGGAGAGAAGGAAAATAAAGGGCACCTATCAAGGGTGAATCCTATATTATACTTCTGTTGCCTACCAGCAGAACTGAAATGAAATGAAATGGAATTAAACAAAGAGGAAAGAAAACATCACCAGCTACTTTAGATCAGGATCCAAAGAAACATGTTTGTCATATTAAAAACAACACCAATCCGGTACATCATAGCCCATAACTTGAACATTCAGTCTGAATACATCTAGCCTCAGTCTATCTTACAATTTACACAGAGAACCTGTCTCAAGAGGAAACAATACTTGCGTTTCACTGATATCTCATCAACAACCACAACAATGTTTCTTTCTATGTTTTATAGCAAAGGATGAACAGAAGATAGACCGGAGAGGGTAGGTGGACACTAAATGTAACATTAAACATAAAAATGAATACAGGGCCAAAGCCCGTCTTGTTTGAAGCTGAGTATTTAACTTCTGTCATCTCTTTCACGAAAGAATGATTTTTCCCGGATATGACTTTGACATATTTCGGCTGTGGTGATCTGCTGTACTTTGTGGTGCATAAACAAAAAGCAAAGGAACTACTGAGAAGTCTGCTATATAAATGTTCTGCTCATCTCGAACTGCCGTTAGGGTGGAAATCCCTTCAGGGGCATCGTGCATAATAAAGGTTGTATGGGTGCCCTGTACTTTGATCAAGAACGTTCTATCGATTAATAAACCTTGATGTTACCCCTTTGCTCGCGTTCGAGACCTTTTGATTGATCCTCGGGGTCTTCAACTGGTGCTATGCTTCCTAAAATCCTTGAGGAGGTGTGAAAGTATTCTATTTACTGCCTCGAGCCCTATGATGTTCCAGTACTGTCTTCCTTCATGCATTCTGAGCCTTAATGGCACCGGAGACTTCAGATTTTAAATTTGTCCTTTGGTGGAGAAAACCAGTCTGCTGATGTGAAAACATGATGTTCATTAACTCCTTTGTCTCTGTCAGTGGAAATCTTGCTGTTGCTTTCATACTGTGTATTAATGGCGGAGTTTCTCTTCTGTGCCATGCGGATCCTGTATCAGACTCCAAACAACATTGCAACGGGGGGGGGGTGGACGGAATGGTAGTGCGGCGGTGGCGGAGCGATGGCCTTTTACTATAATGGTAACAAAATGCAATGAAATGGTGAAAACGTATGAATAATAGGGTTTGGTGATAATATGAAGCGCAGACCATTAGATCATGGTCTGGGAACAAAAATCAACGGTGGAGATTGAGCGGGATAATACACGGAAAAGGGGGGAACAACTATGCAATATAACTTTGAACAAAATACCAAGCAATGTGATGGAAATGAAATGAAATGCGATGGAGTGGGGCCAAGCCGGAGGCGGAGGGCGATTCATTTCGAACCGTTTGATCCCAAAACCAGTGGACGGTGGAGATGTAATCGGGGGAAGACAGAAAGACTTGCGATTGGAGGAAAAGATAAGTGCGATGGTCGTTGGATCAGCATGGGAATGGACGTCCCAGATTGAATCCGAAGATCGCAATCGGGAGTCGGATGGAACGGTTTGCGATTGCGATCTGAGAGGGGGTTGCGATTGAGCGCTGACCGTTAGATTCGAAGGCCAGATCAACGGCTCAAATGCAATCGAGGGACAGTGCGATTGGGGGATCGGAAGGTAGGGTTGCGATTGATCGGGGATCGGGGCGAAAGACTTGCGATCAATCAGAGGTCGGAGCGATTGGGGCGTGATGCGATCAATCACATTGCAAGTATTTGCAATGGAACGATCGGGGGTCGTCACATGAGAGCTGCAATTCCGATCGGCGGGGATCTGCGATTAACGCTCTGCCGTTCGATCGCAATGACCAATCAACGGCCGAAACAGGTCGCGGTACTTTGTTTTAAAACATAATTGCATCAGAAATTTTCACATTACAAAGTAATTTGCACCCGCACGGCGGTTCCGATTGTGATTAGCGCTTGGGACTTAAGCGCTTTGTCCCAGCGCTGGGGCATATGGGGGAAGTGGTTTGCGGAAAAGGGGCTAAGCCCTATCATATAGTCGGAAAGTGGGTTTTTAACCCATTTAAGTGGAATTTGAAGGTTAGAAAGGGGGACGATAGAGGAATAAGGGCGGAAAGTGGCCAACAAAGGGTAGGGGAAGAAATTAAAGGGGATTTTGGGGGAATTTGAAAGGTGAGAAGGGATATAGAAGGGGAGGCAAGGGAAATAAATAGAAGCTAAGTGGGGGGAAACAAGCGGGAATAGGAGGCCTTTGGGCGTTTCTTCTTCATAACAGAGGGGCTTTATAAGGGAAATCAGCAGAGGGACTTTAACCAAAGGACAAGACAAGAGGAGACTTTCAAGAATGATGTGTTTTTAATGGAAATGCATTCCTTGAAAGCTCAAAACGATTTAGCCCCCTATTTTCTTGCCATAAATTTATAGGGGGGCCAACAAAGTGTACTGCACAGGAAATATCATGTATTGTGCAATGTCTAAAACTAATGAAAGTCATTTTTTTTGTATGTGCACCCGTCCTGTGTCATAATATTTTTCTTGTCATGAATTATTGCATCAAATGTATGTTTGAAATATGTAATGGGTGCATGTTTTTTATGCTTTTGGAGAAAAAATCATGGAGAGAAATTTGGTGGGTGCGTGAAATAGAGGTTTTACTGTGTGAAGATAGGGAGTTGCAAAATATTTGTAAATTGAAGTTTTATAGTGTTTCACTAGAGCCACAACCTCCATATTTTATGTGAATATAATGTTTATGAATATACAATCCAAATTTATATGCTCAACTCTTCTCTTATCTCATGAATTTTTATTTCTTGGTTTTCAATGCAAATACTATGTTTCACCGTGTTTTCCACTGTATGTTTTAACCATGTATAGAAACTACCTGCAAACAAATTCTTAGAAAAAAGAAAAATAAGCAATGGTGAGAACGTAAAACAAACACACAGATATTTCCCCTAGATCCCAAAACTGAGACTACCAGATTGATTTTTCATTATCTTCCTTTCAATGTTACAATACGTATATTTATACATGTCAAAGAAGTCATAAACCTCAATCCATTAACCCTCGATTAGAACATAATTGTAGTTCCCTTGACTAGATCTACAAAATACCATGGGAAAAAAACATCATGCCCAAAACCATTTTTGAAGCCCATGCACAAAACCATCGATAGGTGCAACCACCATATTTGTGTCTGTAGAGGGGTCACATGAGATATTACTCATTGGTTTAGCCCTACAAGGACCATTGTTTATATACACCAAGAAATATTTTCAATGTTCACAAACTTCCTCAATGCATATGCAACATTCTTCAAAGCATCCACCTTCACCAGAAACACCTTTTTGTCCTCAACCATATCCCTCACAAAGTGATACTAAACATCAATGTGCTTTGTCATCGAACAATAAGAAGGGTTATTTGCCAATAAAATTTCACATTGACTGTCATAGTCTATCCTTATTTCTCATTGTACCAATGCTATACTTGAACACAATATTTGCAGCCTAACTACCTCCCTTGCATGAGTGGTTGTCATGTGTCCAGGCTTTATAGTCGAAAGTACCACTACAAACTGCCACTTGCTCATCCAAATGACTACTCCAAATATTTTAAACACATACCCACTTGTATATATTCTTTTATCCATATCTCTAACCGATTCTACATCGACAAAGCCACGAATGTCAAAAACTGTGTACAATCCTGGCCTTCCTGGTAGCACAAACCATAATCACTAGATCCATGCAAATACCTGAGAACTGCGATTCAATTTTTTCCAATGTTCCTTCCATGGTTTTTGACATAAACATGCTCAATACTCCCAGTACATGTGCAATGTCTGGTCTGGTGAAAACCATTAGATACATCAAGCTACAAATTGCAGTCGCATATGGAACCCGGGACATGCCCTATTCTTCTTATTTTCTCTTAAGACACTATTAAACAGATATATTTATAGCTAGAGTAATATTAACCTTCATCATTTTGTTATCCTACATACTAAACCTATGCAATATTATCTTGACATATTTCCTCTAGTTTAACCATAGCTTCCTCTTTTTTTGATCTCTCCTAATTTCCATTCCAAAAATATAATTTATAGCACGAAGATCCTTCATGTCAAATCTAGACGAAAATTAAGTCCTCAAATCCTATATAACTTCTTTGTAATTTCAAATCACCAACATATCATCCACATACAGGACCAAATAAATAACATAGTCACTAATCAATTTAAAATAAACACAGTGATATGCTTTGCTTCCGGTGAAACCAAGTCGCCGTATATATGTATCAAATTTCGGATACCACATCCTTGGTGATTTTTTAAACCCATATAAATATGTTTTTAACCTACATACTTGTTCTTTCAAACCATTCATCGCAAAGCCTTCAGGTTTATTCATGTAGATCTCTTCTTTCAGATCCCTCTGAAGAAATGATGTCTTTGGATCCATCTATTCTAATTCAAAACAAAAAACAACAACAACTGATTAAAGTAATCTAATAGAAGCTAACTTGGGAACAATAGAAAAAATATCACCAAAATCAATTCCATACACCTGGGTATAACCTTTTTCTACCAACCGAGATTTGTATTTCTCCACCTTTCCTTCTACATTCATCTTCTTCTTAAACACCAATTTTCTTCCAATGGGTTTCCTTCCAACCAACAACTCCACCAGATCCCAAGCCTCATTTTTGTCCAAATATTCCATTTCATCAACCATTTTTGATTTGAAATGTGTGAACAAAATATTTCTTATACAGAGATAGACAGTAGGGGCTTTTACTGGTTATTTCACCTTTACTAGAAAGGATGAAACCAGAAGCTTCTGGCCCTCTTACTGGCTCTGCCTAAAGAAATATGAAGTAAACAATAAATTGATCCGGCAATGAAAGTATTTGTTTCTATTTTCAAATTATTCATTAACCAATTTTTATGTGTGAATAAACAAGTTAAGGTATTCTGCAATGGAAGTAATGTAGTTTGAAATAGAACAAATGATTTTTGGTCACTATATAAGTCTCATTGTGGAAAGTGGACTTATTAAAAATTATTTTTTAATGTATTAAACTCTGGAAATAAGTATAAAAATGCACAGCATAACAGTAAGCATTTGTTTAAGCAGTTCACCCCTCTCTTGGGCTACCTCTGCGGGGTCCAAAAGCCTCAAAATAGGCTTTTCCCACTTTTATTAATGCTAAAAATAAGTATTACACCATGAAGAAAGCCTTAAAAGGTGAAATTAGCTGCAAATTCAGAATCAAAGTGCTGAAAACAGTAAAAATTGACTATTCATTCACCTCAAACAGATGAACATAGCCCAATACAGTTGAGCTTTCACCAAGCCCTAATGGATTCACAAGAAAATTCGCTGATAAAACCTCTAAAATAATGCCCTGATGGCTCTGCAAACTATTCCAACAACTTTAGAATGCTTCAATACCCCCAAGACAAAAAAAAACTCGTTCCAAAAGGCTTTTTCTAACCAAAGTTATGACTTAAACAACTTTTTGCCAAGTTAGGGCCATGAAAGCTCCACCAAATCTAATGGAACTCCAGTTAAGCCCAAAAATTAAGGAGCCAGTGCTAAAATTAGGCACTCCACCATAACTCCACCGAGTTGTGGTGCTAATAAGTTAAGGCCTTATCCATAAGACCGAGAACTGGGCACTGTTGGTTGCGTAAACTTTGGCACACCATAGTGTTAAACTTTAATATATAACTGTTTTATAACTTAACTATGCACCACGTGACCATAAATCCAATAGTGTAGCGCGCCAATGGACTAAGCCTTTGGTTCCAGGGCAAGGTTACATGTGGAGGGGCTGACCCATAAGGGAAAGCCCCTTTACGGCCCCGCCCATATCAAAAAAAAAATTCAAATAGAACTCCACGCCTCATGTTTAATAAGTTCTACCTGTGGCCCATTGGTCAGGCCGTCTGCTTGTGTCCTCCCCGACCCGCGATCGAACCCTGCTGCCCCATAACAAAATTTTTGAACCATATTTCGTTGGAACTTGGGGCCACGTGGCGGCTTCCGGGCTGGCCACGTGGCGCCCTTTGATTGGCTGCCTCTAGAATATTTCGCAGAATATTTTGTAGAATATTCCATGGAATATTCCTAGAATATTCTGTGGAATATTCCTTTTTTAATAAAATATTTTTATAAAGTCAAACTGGTCATTTTTTTTATTGAAAGTGGCAAACCTCAAAGTTGAATAACTTTCTCATACAACGTCGTTTTTCAGGGTCGTTCATGGCTACAAGATCATTTTTCCGAGCTCTTTCTTGTCGTTCTTCTTTGGATCAATTCTGAGCAACTAATTTTTTGAGCATTTTTCCACAAAGGACTTGATCACCTGATCACTCCTCCCAAATGGGAAGCTTTTGGACCCCAAAAGCTCTCTGATTAGTGAAACTGATAATGTGGAGACTAATTCTCCACTCTTCCACCCTTGAATAACTGAAATCTACCCGATTTCATCAAATGGAGCTTTTGAGAAAATGATAAAATTTCTCTAGAATCAACTGATCGACCATTACTAAGATTGACAGAGTCATGATGCAAATGATTAAAATTTGCAGAACAAAAATTGTAATCTGTAGAAAACAAAATGTTTCTACACTAATCAAACTTCCCAGAAGACTTAAAATAAATTTCAACTTGCAAACTGTTCCCATGGCGAATTATACCATTCTGAAACCAATGTTGTCCCATGTTGAATTGTGTGTCCTTCTTTCTTGCACTTCTTTTCTTTGACACTTCATTCAATGCATTGGCTGGCCCAAAAGGTAATTTTCACAACATAACATCATCTTCTTTCAAAGACAAATTGCTATCAAACTGAGAGATATTATTAGCAACATCATAAAAAGGTGAATGCTCAAAATCTGGTCGTTTCAACATTAACAAAGTTAGACTTTGACTTGCATTAACCAGTCTTTTCAATTGACTTGCATGGAGTAAATAAGATTCCAGCTTCTTCTTGTGTGCTCTCACAATGTACTCTTTACCATCTTTGAACAAGTGATACTTGTTTTCATGGCGATGAAATATGGCCTTCCTGTCAAATAAGTAAGGACTTTCCAAAACAAAACCCTTGTATATCAAGCGGCACCACATCAAGTTCCACCGTGTCAATAAAATGTACAGTTATTGCAAAGCACAATATGCACTTCCTTGAGACTTGCAAGTTGGCATCCTTTCATATCCATCTAAGTGGATAAGGCTTCGGATGTGGAATGGTCTCAAGTTTAAGCTGCTTGACCAAGTCTTTAGATATGAGATTAGCTTGTGACCCACTATCAAACAATGTGTCAATTTTGGTATGTTTTGAAATTACCCACACATGGAAGAGCTCTGTCCTCCCCTTTTCTTTATGAGTATCTTTGTGACAATTTAAAGAGCTAGAATTGGGAGTTGTTTCTTGCACCACTTCTTTCCCCTTAATTTTCTCTAAAACCATGGTGATGCTTTTTGTCTCATCACCGGAGTCTGACCCTAAGTCTTGCTCAACTGTTGCTACAGTTTTCTCCTTTTCTTTGGTCTTGTTTTTTTCTAGTTTTAGTTCGGGATGAAGCTTCCAACAATGATCTTCATCATGACTTTTCTTTGAACAGTTCTTGCAAAAGAACTTTATTTTTTATTTTCTTGAATTTGCAACTCTTTTCTTTCCTTTTTTTTTGAAATTACTATCCTCATTCAAAGCATCAAAAGCATTCTTTCCTCTAGCTTCTAAATGTGTAGCTTGGACACAGACTTCATCTAAGCTGGTAGGATTAAACATTAGGATAGTATTTTGAAGGTAATTGTGCAAACCTCTTATGTATTTTAACAAGGTGTCTTGACTTTGTAAATATACCCCGAGTAAGAGTGCTCTCCTTCTAAACTCTTGGGTGTAGTCTTGCACATTTTGACCCTTAAGTTGCCTAAAATTTTTCCTATTCATGATTGCCTTCTGAATATGAGCAAGAGGATAAAATTGTTTCTTAATAGCAGTAATAAAATCATTCCAAGTTAGAGTTATCTTACCATGCTTTTTAATTTCCTCTCTGGTCTAGGCTTCCCACCAAACCAAAGCTGCTCCATCCATTCTCAATGAGGATAATTGGATTTTTGTGTCATCATCATGCAAATTCTGAATTCTTAGATAGACTTCTAGCTATCTAATCCAGTTATCCAATTTTTCTGCATTCACATCACCATTAAACATTGGCAACTCAAACTTAACATCAAGCTTTAACAAAGGATTTCAAACAGTTTTTTTTGTTTTATGTGACTGATTTATATAATTTGAAGAGGATGATGTGGAGGAAGAGGATGATGATGGAGATGGTGGATCACCATTTCCTCCATTCTCTTTCTTAGACTTATCATTGTCTGTCTTCCCTCCTAAAGAATCTCCTTCTTCTCTTTGGTTTCTAGACCCTTCTCCAGTAATCCTATCATTTATCTCCTGATAGATGATCCTAACCATTTCATTCATGTCCAATAAAGCTTTTCTAAAGACTCTTTCTTCTTCCTTGGGATCCATTTCTTCATGTACTTCTCCTTCTCTTGAAGACATGTTTGTGGCTGATTCTAAGGCTAATGAGGATGAAATGGAAAGTACAGATAATGGCACCCTAGCCCTCTTTGGTTGAGGATTATCTTGTGCTCTAACCAATTGACCTTCCCCTCTTTTCAAATTAAACCTAGTAAGCATCAAATTTTGCAGAACAACACAATTTCCTTGCACAAAATTCACAAAATTTTGAGCACAACCTAGAGCTCTGATACCAATCTGACCTGAAATGTGTGAACAAAATATTTCTTATACAGAGATAGACAGTAGGGGCTTTTACTGGTTATTTCACCTTTACTAGAAAGGATGAAACTAGAAGCTTATGGCCCTCTTACTGGCTCTGCCTAAAGAAATATGAAGTAAACACTAAATCGATATGAAAATTAAAGTATTTGTTTCTGTTTGAAAAGTATTCATTAACCAATTTTTATGTGTGAATAAGCAAGTTAAGGTATTCTGCAACGGAACTAGTGTAGTTTGAAATAGAGCAAATGAGTTTTGATCACTGTATAAGTCTCATTGTGGAAAGTGGACTTATTAAAAAGTATTGTTTAATGTAGTAAACTCTGGAAATAAGCAACAAAATGAACAGCATAACAGTAAGCATTTGTTTAAGTAGTTCACCCCTCTCTTAGGCTACCTCTGTTGGGTCCAAAAGGCTCCAAAAAAGCTTTTCCCTTTTTTATTAATGCTCAAAATAATTATTACACCATGAATAAATCCTTAAAAGGTGAAATTAGCTGCAAATTTAGAATCAAAGTGCTGAAAACAGTAAAAATCGACTATTTATTCACCTCAAACAGATGAACATAGCCCAATACAGTCGATCTTTCACCAAGCCCTAGTGGCTTCACAAGAAAAATCGCTGATAAAACCTATGACATAGTGCCCTAATGGCTCTACAGCCTGTTCCAACAACTTCAGAATGCTTCAATACCCCCAAAACAAAAAAAAAACTCGTTCCAAAAGGCTTTTCAGAACCAAAGTTATGACTGAAATTTTTTTTTGCCCAGTTACGGCTAGGAAAGCTCCACCAAATCTGATGGAACTCCAGTTAAGCTCGAAAAATAAGGAGTCGGCGCTAAAATTGGGTGCTCCGCCATAACTCTGCCAAGTCGTGGTGCTAAGAAGTTAAGGCCTTATCCATAAGACCGAGAACTGGGCGTTGTTGGTTGCGTAAACTTTGGCACACCATAGTGTTAAACTTTAATATATAACTGTTTTATAACTTAACTCCACACCACGTGACCATAACTCCAATAGTGTAGCACGCCAATGGACTAAACCTTTGGTTTCGGGCCAAGGTTACATGCGGAGGGGCTAACCCGTAAGGGCTGGCCCCTTTACGACCCTGCCCATATCGAAAACAAAATTCAAATAGAACTTCACGCCTCATGTTTAATAAGTTCTACATGTGGCTCGTTGGTCAGGCCATCTGTTTGTGTCCTCCCCGACCCGCCTTCGAACCCTGCCATGCCATAACAAAAATTTTGAACTATATTTCATTGGAACTTGGGGCCACGTGGCGGCCTCCGTGCTGGCCACGTGGTGCCCTTTGATTGGCCGCCTCTGGAATATTTCACAGAATATTCTGTAGAATATTCAATGGAATATTCCCATAATATTCTGTGGAATATTCTCTTTTTAATAAAATATTTTTATAAAGTCAAACTGGTCATTTTTTTTATTGAAAGTGGCAAACTTCAAAGCTGAATAACTTTATCATACAACATCGGTTTTTAGTGTCGTTCACGGCTACAAGATCATTTTTTCGAGCTCTTTCCTGTCGTTCTAGTTTGAATCAATTCTGAGCAACTAATTTTTTGAGCATTTTTCCACAAAGGACTTGATCACCTGATCAATTTCCTATTTCGAGAGTTTTCCATCCTCTAAATCTACTACCTCCCTGAAATTTTTCAGATCATCATTAGTAATCGATAAAGAAAAATTTGAACATAAATTCGATGGAATATACCTTTTTGGATTCCTTCTCCCTCAAAATTTTATTCTAAAAAATGGAGTATGTGGCTCTTCCTCTTTTGATTCTTGCTATGTTCTACAGTCTATTTCTTCCTCCTTTAGCTCAAAATCTCTTCTTGGGTTCCTTTGGCAAGACTTCATGTTTAATAGCATTCTTTAGCTCTCTAAACTCAACATCTTGGTTGTACACAACCTTCCTTGTTTATGGGTTCCAAATATTATAACCTTTTAAACCATCCTTATACCCAATAAATATGTACCTTTCAAATATACTATCTAACTTGATTATTTTATCCTATAGAACATGTACATATGCATCACAAAAAAATACACTCAGATCTGGAAGGGAGGGTTTCTTACTATCCCATACCTCATGTGGAGTATTATCCTCAAACCCTAGTGAAGGTGATCTGTAAACCAAATAGCATGTAGCATCCACTTCCTCTACCCAGAATTCTTGTCCTAACCTGACACCACTAAGCATAGATCTTTCCTTTTCCATCAACGTCTTGTTCATTATTTCTACAACTCCATTTTGGTGAGGTGTGTATGGAGTAGTATTTTCCTGTGTTATACCACGCTTCTTACAGAACTCTTAAAATTCCTTCTTTCAAAAATATACCCCATTATCTTTCTGCAACACCTTGAACTTCTTTTCTGTCTAATTTTCCACTAGAGCCTTAAATTATTTAAATTTTTCAAAGGCTTTAGATTTCTTCCTAAGTAAATGTATCCATGTATTCCTTGAGAAGTCATCCATAAATGAGACATAGTACACATAATTACATAGTGATGGCAATGACATAGGTCCAAACACATCACTGCCCACAAGCTCTAATATCCCTTTTTCCCTCTTAGCACCAGAGGGAAAACTCACATGATTCTACTTCCCATATGCACAATGTTCACAAAATCCAAAATCCAGAGAGAAATTAGACATACCTTCTACCATACCATTACCATGTAGTATTTCAATGCCCTTATCTCTAATATTTCCAAGCCTTTGATGCCATAACATGGTATTTTCTCCAAAGACCACTACATTTTCTGCTCCACTTTCAGGAATCACAAAAAGGTTGCACCTATCAATAAATGTGTTACCTAGAATCTTATAAAAAGTTCCAATATAAGCTCCCCACATCAATACCAGTTTTTCCATAACCATATTCAAGGTATATTTATCGAACATTACTTTTACACTTGCATCATCCATATTTCTTACATAAATTAGATTTCTGGGAAATGCAAGAATATGCAAAACACCAGGAAGTGTTTTAATCCTTCCACCTTTCAACTTCAACATGACTTTTACATGTTCGGTAATTCTAGCCTTCCTGTCATCCACTAATAATACATCACCACCATCATATTTCTCATACTCGTAGAACCAATCCCTATGGGGAGTGAAGTGAAAGTATGCACCTAAGATAATCAACCATGACTCATGATCTACTAGTGTATTTGAAGAAGAAGTCAAGTACACCTTCATATGAGGTGGTTTTCTCCTCTATATAAGAAGCATCATCAGGGCCCTTTCCTTTCTCAAGAGCTTTATTTCTATAGTAATTTTTTTAGTGCCCTTCCTTTTCGCATTTCCAGTACACCTTTATAGGTTTTCCTAGAGATTTAGATCCCCCACTCAAGGATTTATTTTTGTTTATGTTCTGAGACCATCTTCTTATAGATAAGGCATCTCCATTCTGGCTCTCTATAATTTTCCATCTCATCTCCTTTGAAAAAAGGGATGAAACAATTTGATCAAACTTCAAGGTAGTTGTATTGATACCTATAACAACAACCAGACTATCCAACAAATCTAGTAGATAACACAAAAAATGATGCACTTATCTTCATTAACTTTTTTAATATCCATAGATAAAAACTAGCCTACCACAGTACTAAATACATTCAGATACTATGTCACTGAGTCTCCATCATTCATCCTCGGGTTATACATTTTTTTCAAGATGAACAGTTTTCTCACCAGAGACTAAGATTAGTACAACCTCCCTAACTTGACCCAAAGATCCCTCGTTGAAGCTTCCCATGTGTCAAGGTGCCCAGTACAATCTAACAAGTGCGAATGAATGAGTTGAAGTCGAACACTTGGAAGAATCTACCAATCAAGAGGCAATGATGAATCCCCACTGTCGATAGCCAAGAGTCTGCCACTGATGGCTGCAAACCCTAAGGTACTAAAAAAAATACTCTAGATCTTATTCCCAGAGCAATGAGTCAGAGTCAATGGGAAAAGATCTGCTGGAAGGAAGGCATTAAGGCATCCCACATCAGTCTAGCGTGAGTGTAACCCGCAGGCCAAGATTTGGAAGGAATCAGACGAAGCAGAGTGACGTAACCAAACCGAAGTACGTTTCTGACATGCACAAGATGAAGCTAGCGCACGGAAGAAACCATCTAAACCGACCAATAATGAAAGCTGACATAGAGGCGAGATATCCACCGATATGGTAAAATGCAAATCAAGGTACTGCACAAATTCCAAGTGTGATAATGTATGCTGACATCGAACACAAGGAAAACCACTCAGTCAAAGACCCATAATGATGATAAAATGCTGAGCACAAGGACACCTATCAATGATGGAAATAGGGCCAGGGTGCGGCTCTAGGTTTTCTCTCAAAGCAATGTGTCATATTCGATAAGAGACAAACCTGCCAGCAAGAAGTCAATGGAGACCTTCTCAAACCAGCACGAGAAGAAGACCAAAACATCTGATGTGATAGAACAAGATAATGACAAAACCGGGAAGGCCGACTGAATAATGAGTCAAGAGACACCGCAGAATGGTCGACTCTGGTTAGAACTCCCTGGAAAAAAATCACGACTTGTGATGACCATGGCAGTAAAAAGTGACACTGTATAAGTCTGTTATGCAGGAGGCAAAAACAAACTCTCCATATGATTGGAAGAGATAACCAACCGGGGGAAAACTGACTAGTGAAACAAGGCAAAAGTTGAACGTAGGTCAAAACTAAAATCATCCCAAATGAAGGAAATATATAAGTGTATGTGCTTTGTTAAAGGGCGGAAAACTCACACTGTACTGCCATCAAATTATGAAGTTACATCGCATTCCCTCTCTTTTTGTTATATTTGATTTTTTTGTCTTTTTCATATAATAAGCCTGAAAAAGAATAAAATAATGCTATGGTACAATGGATGGAATGAGTATCAAGAAACAGATGCACTAGTTCCTGGGATTGGAACGATCCTATGCTCAATGCAAGGTGGCGGAAACTGGTTAGCAATACTCAAATGAATGTTCCATCCATGGGAAAAAGGGTGTCAATTCGCGATAGCTAAGTGCATGCAATGGTTAACTTGTATAGAAAGTCAAGGTCAAAAGTTGGCTTATACATCGAGTCCAAATTGAAGCCGGCTAAAGGCCAGGATAAACAAGTAGCCAATATGCAATGCAGTAATACAACTCAACAACACCAGGGAGCCTCTAGGGTAATAGCTAGAAAAAATGATAGTGAAGAAGAAGAAGAATGAAGCTTCACCACATAAGTCATGGCGGGACTAAAGAGGACTCCCAAGCATACATAAAACACAGCATGGGCAACAAATGCTAGCAAGGAACTAACTAGGAAACCCATGTAAAGGAAGGCTCTACCACCAAGTCATGATTTAAAAATCGGCGAGTGAAATGGGTTAAATACTCATGACCTGATGGGATCGACCCTATGGCAAGTGATCAAAATGGAAGCTAGTATGCAAAATGCAATGGAAAGTGGATTTATTAACCTATATGCCAGTGAATATCATATACCTGCCATGACGGGTCAACAGTCATGGATTAAAAACCGGAAAAAATATTGACTTTATCAAAATGTACCTGAAAATATACCAATCTGGGCACTTCCAAGCATCCAGATTATGCAGCTTAAGATAGATTGAAAAAATAAGCATAACGAATTTTTGCAAAAAATTTCAATTTTTGGGCATAAATACACAAGTTACCTCACATTTGGTTCATTGTTACTTGCTAAATTGGGAAAAATAGCTCTGGAGAAAAAGCCTCTTTCGTCAAAACAGGAGCAATCGACCGTCAAACTTCGCCAAATTTTCAGGTAAGCCTTAATCCATCCTTGTTATCAAATTTGTCCATAAATAAAGTAGAAATTTGGAAATTTCACTGTAGAATTATTTGTTTAAAATTATGGTTCTACGCATACGCGGGTTTATATTGACCAAGCCGCGTATATATGCGACTGTGTACAGAGAAAGTCGGGTATGCGCAACTCGAAATAAAAAAAACGTGATTCTAATGGACAAATTATTGAATTTTTGCAGGATGACTATATCGTGGAGAGAATGTGAACACAGTGCCATTGACAATGAAGTAATGCATGATCAATTATCGCTCAATATTCTCTGAAATTGTGGATTGCTCAAATTTTTCAAAATGCCAAATATGAAGAGTAATGTCCGGTTGCTCTAAATTCTTGTGAATTATTGGGAACCGGAAGAAGATTGCTTCATAATAGATCAAATGCCCATACGTATCAAGGTGGAACACATCTATTTTATTACTGGACTCTCCCGGAGGGGGGAGCCAGTAGATTTACATGGCAAGCCCTTGGGAGGGCTAACCGTGGATGACTATGTCCATGTCTACTATGTAGAGGGGTCCAAGAAAGTTGGGACTGAAATTGCTATAAGAGATTTAAGAGACTTGCACATGAAAATTCTCCTATTTACCATTGGCAGGGTAGCAGGACCTACTTCCTTACACGAGGCATCCAGGACTCAAATGAGTATAGCTGTGGAATTCTTAACTCATACATATGATTGGTGCACAACTCTATTAATGAATATGAAGCAACAATTGACTTCCATCCAAAAAAAAATACAAAACATTTCAGATATGGTACAATATTGATGACATTCTTCTTCGAGAAGATTTCTGGGCTGAGACCCAAAGTGATCTTCTCTATCAGCAGCCCAAGAGACCCAAGAATTGCCAGATGGGCTGACTTGATGAAGAGACTGGGGGGAAGTGAAGTTCCCCGAACCACCTGGGATGACGAGTTCTTCTAATGGTGGGGAGAACAAATCATCGCTGTGGAGGACTATCCCTATGCCGGAATGGATTTCCGTGGCGATCCAGACCTCATCCTTCCACATGGCATGGCATGGGGTACAGTCAGTAAGATTGCAATTTTTTAATTATATGATTTTTTTTTGGATTTTTTCAATATATGTGAAAAAATGAAACATGTTTTTGATTGGATTCAAAGTGACTTAAAATATCGTAATTATCATGATACAGATATTGGACTAGTCCGTCCTGATGGCTACCCACGGCATAAGCACTGTGTTAGCCTCCTATATCAATAGGTTTCATCTTTCATGATTGTCTTGATGGAAGTGTGGAATATGTTCAAACCTTCTTACTTGAGCAAAGGTGTTCCATATTCTTTAAAACCAAAAATAATCAAAAAATTTAAAAAATGTAAAGAGGGTATACCCTAAAAGAAAGATCAAAGGGTAAAAAGAATAAAAATGGTCAAAAAGAGAAAGAAATGAACCCCAAGCAAAAAAAGAAAGGAAACTGAGTTTTACGTGCAGTCGGGGCGTAAAGGATAAATACCTGTTTTTAGACGGAAACTGGTTTTCTAACAGGTAACAGGCAATGGAGGAACTGTTCTTCAGCACGAGCGCAGCAGAATCTTGGAGTAAAATGATCAATTACAATGAAAATTTGAAAATCGCAGCGGGAGCTCTGTCGTTTTCAGAATAACGAAAATAACAGGAAAAACGTGAAAAATGGCTTATTTACAAGTTAAAAGGGTTTTTTGTTTTTTTTCGAGGTGTGACGTCATGGTAGTACTGGATGACGTGTGCAGAGTCGGGCGGTAAGTGGTAAGCGGGAAGTCCCCGCACCGCTTTTGGTCGAGGGCGGTTTTTAACGGAGGGGCAGCGATTCCATAGGTTTCCTGCCACGTGGAATGCTGACTTTTCAAAAACCGCCCATCCCCCGCTGGTTAACATGCTGGCAAGGGATGGGCAGCGGGATTAACGATCACCGTTGATCAACGAACGGACGATCCAACGACTGAAAGGGAGGGGAACTTGTGCGATTTCAAAGGTGGGCCCGTCGGGGTTTAAAAAGGTTTTAATGCGTAATCTAATCACCCCGGGGAAAAGTTAATAGGCGGAAATGGTTGTTAATTAGTCCAAATGATTAATTAACCCCATGAATGTTATGAAATGGATTGCGACGAAGTTTGGCTAGGTGGAATGCCACGTGGACGGACCACGGTGGCATAGACTTTTGCAAAGTTTATTAATATGTTTTGGTATTAAACATACTTATAGTATTATATGATGAATGAATTAATATAATTAATTCATCATAGGGGCGGAATTTATGTATAAGGCTATAGTTTAAACCAAAGGGCTTATAAAGCGGGGTGTTTATTTTCAATGTGCGGGAATATATACTTTGGTAAACATTATAATAAATGGGTTTTGGGGATATTTATAAAAAAGGGAGTTATATACTTAGGAAAAGGGATTTCACTAGGGATTTAATATAGTAGAATTAAATGTTAATATGGCAAAGGACAAGGAAAAATCAAAACATCCTTGTATATCTAAGAAAGTGATAACTTGTGAAGTAAATTGCAACATTTTGTCTTCAACACTTAAACTTAGAATAACAAGCTATTTTGAGGAATTTTTATGGAATTTTGCATCACTTTCCTAAGTAAAATAGGATTTTACTTAGGAAAGGGTTGAAGATGGAAGATAACAATGATGAATTATCTCAAGTGCTTAGGTCTTTTTGATCATTAGGCCGAGGGTCCGGTCCCTCCAGAAGTCAAGGAAATGCCTTGAGCCCCTTTGATCTCCAATTACCTTAGTACTTTTGGGGAAATTAGTAAAACTCTTGAGGGGAAAATGATGGGGGAGGTTAATGAATTTGACTTTGCTTGCTGTGATTTTCCAGTGTATTTTCTGCTTCAGTACTTTTAATGAAAGTAAATGATTAACATGTAGCAGCACCATTCATCAGATAACACTTTGCAGCACCATCTACCTACCCTATCTACTTAACACTACCATTTTGTCTTCTTTATTAGGGTGCATTTAGACTTGCAAACCCTGATCAATCTTTTCTTTTACATGATGAATCTATCTATTTCTACCCTTATTACATCCAAGGGCTCAGATTAAACTGTTGAGCACCTTTTATTCACTCTACCTAGCTACTTATCTGCCAAGATTAAACTGTTTGGCTAGATATTTATTCTCTAATCTATAACATGAAATTGAAATATGACTAAGCCAAGTTTAAACGGTTTGACTTATTCATAAATTGTGGCAAAAGTTTCACAAGTTGCACACAATTGATTTATTATAACAGAGTAAAAAGTAGTGGCATTTGGATTTGCACACTTTCCTTGGTCTATTTTTTGCTTGGGGTTCATTTCTTTCTCTTTTTGACCATTTTTATTCTTTTTACCCTTTGATATTTCTTTTAGGGTATACCCTCTTTACATTTTTTAAATTTTTTGATTTTTTTTGGTTTTAAAGAATATGGAACACCTTTGCTCAAGTAAGAAGGTTTGAACATATTCCACACTTCCATCAAGACAATCATGAAAGATGAAACCTATTGATATAGGAGGCTAACACTGGCTCCACTTGGGGATGGCTTTTCCTTGTGGAAAGTCAAGAACAGCAGGTCAGATGCCTCAACATGTCTTCAAACTGAACTATGTAATCTCCTTCTGGTAGCTTTATTGTACATATGATAGTGCAACTTCTGAAGCTTAGGGCCTTCACTTCGGGCTTCAACTTCAGCAATTCACCATCCATTCAAAACTTAAAACTTTGTTTCCCAGTTGGAAATCTTCTGCCTTGTTCCAATCCCAAACATGCATTTGTTGTGGTTGAAAATCTTGAATTGAATATAGTCCTTTTTCTGCAACCTGAAATCTGATCTAAAACAGCACACAAAAAATTTCAAACCAACTTAATGAAAAACTAGCTGAAAATTGAAACACTAAAAAAAAATTGCTCAAAATTCTGAGCTTATTGGCACTCATTTACCTATTCTAATCTACTAAAATCTTATTGAATCAGGTAATACAAAAATGCCAATGAAGCCAATCAAGTAGCTGTAAAAATAAATGGATAACTTGATTGCTTGTGATCAAAATTGGAAGTATGTTATGATCATGTGCCTTTATAACAAATGATATGATGTGTAAAGACCACTTTTGATATATTTGATCCTTATAGAGAAAACATGTTTGCAAATTTGGGCTCAAAAGATTCTCCATATAATCTGATATAGGATCAATAAAAGCATGATGTATGTTATTTACTTCTAGGCCTTCAATGACTAATTGTTCAATTGAATTATGAGTATTAGACCATGAACTTATTTCTTCAGTCTTGTGTTTGAAAGAATAATCATCTTCAATATGCAAGTAAAAAGATAGTACAATTTCCTCTTGCTTTGGAGAAGGAAGATTTTCAAAGAACTCTTTAGGATTTCGGAAATTGTATGACTGAATTTGAGAATGCAAAAGTTTGATTTCATTTTCATAATTTTCAGAAATTATATCAAGAAGCCATTTTTTAACTCGAGGAGAACATTTTATTGATTTAAAAAGAAGAAAGAAATCTCTTAGAAAATCCTCATCAAACTGAAGTTTTGATAACTCATCCCTGAATTCATTTAAAATTTCATCAAATGGAAGATTTTCCATAAACCCTGTCATCCAGTATCATTATTAATGCTTTGGAATATGGATTATTTGGTTGTGGAATTGCTTTGAAACTTGAAGCTCTGGATCTCTGATCAACAGTGTCTTGATTGAAAAATGATATCAAAAAGTCAGAAGAATGATGCTCGAATATGCATGGAGATTTTATATTTACAATTTTCAAAAGAGATAAATTAAAAACTACTCTAAGATCTTCTCTAAAATACAATATACATTGGAAAACCATATCAATTTAGAAAGAACATAATGTCTTGGATAAAAATCCAAGTTGAAAGCCTGATCTTCCCATATTGTTCTTCCAGGTTCATTCCTCCAGTGGAGTCTTAGTAGTGAAATTGATTTTGGAGTCGCCAGGTGGATGATTTTAACCTTTGTGTGTCTGATCCCTGTCCACCATCATAGATCAGATCTAAACCTGTAAAACAATTCTGAAGAAAAATTTAGTTCTTCAGGAAACCAAAATTTGAATATTTTATGATTATTTTATTTTTTTATGAATTTTCAAAACAACTTCTATGATTTCTTTAAGAAATTTAAGATTTTTAATT
Organism: Pinus albicaulis; assembly: GCA_034641835.2. Lineage (NCBI taxonomy): Eukaryota > Viridiplantae > Streptophyta > Pinopsida > Pinales > Pinaceae > Pinus > Pinus albicaulis. The sequence continues at coordinate 124,217,530 of CM076571.1, read as the reverse complement.
AAAATTTTCTCAAAGATTTATTAAACTAGAGAGTCTGATTGAATGTTTTGAATCCAAAGTTCAGTTTATAAGCTAAACCAGAGATAGACTGAAGCAGCATTTATTTACTTTTGCAATTGCAATGCAAAAGCAATTTCAAAGGCTACCTGGCTGATCTTACCTGGCTGATCTTCAGACTCTGTCTATAGCTTATAAATCAAACAGTAGTATCAATAAAATGATTCAGATCCCCAGTGGAGTCGCCACTATGTTATCACTCAGGTTTTCCTAGAAGTTGTGTAAGAGGAAAGTATACCCGAGGTAACCACAAACCAACCTTTTAGATGCAGAATCTAGCCAATCTGCATCCAGAGAGGGCTCTCTCTTTATGATTTATCTTTGTTCTTGAAAAGGTTTTAGGCTAGTTATAGATTCAAGGGTTTGTTTGGAAATTGGTGGAATCCACAAACTAAGGGCAAGGTTGAGAGTTTTCAGTCCATTGGGCTATGGAGTCAAAGGATGGCTTTACTGGATTTCTATTCTAAGCACAAGATGGTATTATAGGGCAAGATAGCTAGACAGAGAACAATCCTTAAAATTTAAAGTGGGTGGGATGATCTTGAAGGGATGAAAGGAAACTAAGAATCTTTCACCATGTTCAAAGGAAAGAAGTGAATTGACTACAAACAAAGAGCAATAAAGGATTCTTTATTATAGCAATCAACAGTGCTTAAATTAGAAAAGCAAGAGCATTTAAGAATTCATACTTATAGCTAATTTAGAAGAAAACATTAAGAACAATCACATTTGAAATCAGAGTACAATTAAGAAAATTCTGATTCAATCCTTTATGTGAATTATTCAGATATGGATATGATGGTATTATAAACTAATATGTTCTGCATGACTTGAAACACTGATGAACTGGAATCAATGATGATAATCTCCACAGTTCAGTATTTCAAATTTCACATTTAGTTTTGCAATTTTCCAAAAGTGATTTCAAAAATCTCAATAAATAGTGGGGCAGAGTAATAAAACTACTCCAAATGCTTCCAAGAGTGGAAGCATTTATACAAATTCTAAACTAAAATATCTTGAAATAAATATCAAAATTGGTTCACAAATTCCTCTCCAACTATTTACATAAAATAGAACTAAAGTAAAGGGACACTCAAATTATTTACACTATTTTTGATGGATAGGTGATGACAAAGAGGAGAATTCGAATCTGATCCAACTCTTAGTTGATGATGAGGCATCCAAGTCACTAACTGCTTCCTTTCTTTGTGCAATCTGCTCCAACAATTCTGCAAACTTGGGGTCCAATGATATCTTCTTATTTCTCAATCCGTAATAGATATGTAAAAAGTGAAAGAGGTTATTGTGGATAAATATGTTGGTGAGATAAACCTCTTTCACTTTCCTAAAATTCCTCTCCAGCTGTGCATAATATTCTCTGTAAAAAATATGTGTAAAACAGAGTTTTACAGAGTCTGAAAAATGGCCTGTAAAGATGCGCATGTATCTCTCATTATAAAACCACTGTGCAAACACTGAGATAGGTTTTTGTAGATGGGTCTCGTAGGAACAAAAACCTCCTTCATTTTTGTGAAATGTATTTCTAATTGGCCACAATATTCTCTGCAAAATGATGACTTGACTGTAATTTTCTGCAAAAAGTGCTTTTCAACATTGTTTAATATTTCCAAAACCATAATAGCTGTTAGGAAAGTGAGAGAGGTTTTTGTAGATGGTACTCTTAAGAAAATAAACCTCCTTCAGTTTTGCAAAATTAATCTTGTATTGGTCACAATATTTTCTGCAAAATAATGACTAAAACATGTAATTTCTGCAAAAATGTTCCTTCTTGTTATGTTTTTTCATCCTTTACCTTTTTGCTCTTTTGACTGTTTTACTTTCACTTTAGACAAAATTCAATTTTGGTGAAAGTAATTTAATTTATTTTTACCATTTTACTGCCTCTGTAACTTCATTTTTACTGTTTACCTTTGACTGCTCTGTAACTTCATTTTTACTGTTTACCTTTGACTGCTCTGTAACTTTGTTTTGACTTTTCACTCTGACTTTTACCTGATACACTTTATCCACTGATACTCTTTGATTTTGATACGCTTTGACTGGGGATAAAACTGCTTTCCGATTTGGATCATAATTGGCATGATAGCAGTGGATAATTTCTGGGAAAATAAGGACTGAGGGGATGAGATATCTCGGGAAATTGGATTCCCACAACCCTATAAGATCTTGCCCCTTTGAGTATTCGTCTCTGCAGCGACAATAGCTCAATAGGGGACTTTCATCAAAATGTAGGTCTTTAATTTGGAAATCTTCATCTATCAGAGGTAAATAGTCTAATTCACGGTGAGGAGCATTCAATGGAGTGATATTAAGAGCTGTCGGGGCCTCCATTTTGGTTCTTGTGGATTCAAAATGGAGGTTTTTGGTTTTCTTCACGGGCCGGGCGGGATTCTTGAAATGGAGGAAATTGGAACAATTTGCAGGTTTGGGGGGCAATTTCACAGGTTTAAAATCTTCAGGGAGGACTCAGCAATGATTTTTAACCACTTTTTCAGCGAAAAAACAAAGGAAACTGAGTTTTACGTGCAGTCGGGGCGTAAAGGATAAATACCTGTTTTTAGACGGAAACTGGTTTTCTAACAGATAACAGGCAATGGAGGAACTATTCTTCAGCACGGGCGCAGCAGAATCTTGGAGTAAAATGATCAATTACAATGAAAATTTGAAAATCGCAGCGGGAGCTCTGTCGTTTTCAGAATAACGAAAATAACAGGAAAAACGTGAAAAATGGCTTATTTACAAGTTAAAAGGGTTTTTTGTTTTTTCGAGGTGTGACGTCATGGTAGTACGGGATGACATGTGCAGAGTCGGGCGGTAAGTGGTAAGCGGGAAGTCCCCGCACCGCTTTTGGTCGAGGGTGGTTTTTATCGGAGGGGCAGCGATTCCACAGGACGCTTGCCACGTGGAATGCTGACTTTTCAAAAACCGCCCATCCCCCGCTGGTTAACATGCTGGCAAGGGATGGGCAGCGGGATTAACGATCACCGTTGATCAACGAACGGACGATCCAACGGCTGAAAGGGAGGGGAACTTGTGCGATTTCAAAGGTGGGCCCGTCGGGGTTTAAAAGGTTTTAATGCGTAATCTAATCACCCCGGGGAAAAGTTAATAGGCGGAAATGGTTGTTAATTAGTCCAAATGATTAATTAACCCCATGAATATTATGAAATGGATTGCGACGGAGTTTGGCCAGGTGGAATGCCACGTGGACGGACCACGGTGGCATAGACTTTTGCAAAGTTTATTAATATGTTTTGGTATTAAACATACTTATAGTATTATATGATGAATGAATTAATATAATTAATTCATCATAGGGGCGGAATTTATGTATAAGGCTATAGTTTAAACCAAAGGGCTTATAATGAGAGATACAGAACTCCAAATTGAATAAACTTATGAAAGATACATCTCAGTGTTTGCACAGTGGTTTTATAATGAGAGATACATGCGCATCTTTACAGGCCATTTTTCAGACTCTGTAAAACTCTGTTTTACACATTTTTTTTACAGAGAATATTATGCACAGCTGGAGAGGAATTTTAGGAAAGTGAAAGAGGTTTATCTCACCAACATATTTATCCACAATAACCTCTTTCACTTTTTACATATCTATTACGGATTGAGAAATAAGAAGATATCATTGGACCCCAAGTTTGCAGAATTGTTGGAGCAGATTGCACAAAGAAAGGAAGCAGTTAGTGACTTGGATGCCTCATCATCAAATAAGATTTGGATCAAATTCGAATTCTCCTCTTTGTCATCACTTATCCATCAAAAATAGTGCAAAATAGTTTGAGTGTCCTTTACTTTAGTTCTATTTATGTAAATAGTTGGAGAGATTTGTGAACCAATTTTGATATTTGTTTCAAGATATTTTAGTTTAGAATTTGTATAAATAAACCCTCAAAGAGAGTGTTGAGGGTGGATTCTATTACTCTGCTGTAACATTGAGATTTTCGAAATAAAAGCTTTTGGAGAAATTTACTTGTGGCTTACTGGATGACGATTTAAAGCACTGGACTTGTTGCAGGATTCATGTGTTGGACTACAGTTCAATAAGTGTTTCTACCCTTTGTCTGAAATTTTATATTAGTTTATAATACCATCATATCCATTTCTGAATAATTTACATAAAGGATTGAAACAGAATTTGCTTAATTGTACTTTGTTTTCAAATGTGATTGTTCCTAAATGTTTTCTTCTAAATTAGCTATAAGCATGAATTCTTAAATGCTCCTGCTTCGCTAATTTAAGCACTGTTGATTGCTATAATAAAGAATCCTTTATTGCTCTTTGTTTGTAGTCAATTCATTTCTTTCCTTTGAACATGGTGAAAGATTCTTAGTTGCCTTTCATCCCTTCAAGATCATCCCACCCACTTTAAATTTTAAGGATTGTTCTCTGTCTAGCTATCTTGCCCTGCAATACCATCTTGTGCGTAGAATAGAAGTCCAGTAAAGCCATCCTTTGACTCCATAGCCCAATGGACTGAAAGCTCTTAGCCTTGCCCTTAGTTTGTGGATTCCACCATTTTCCCAAAACAAACCCTTGAATCTATAACTAGCCTAAAACCTTTCAAGAACAAAGATAAATCATAAAGAGAGAGCCCTCTCTGGATGCAGATTGGCTAGATTCTGCATCTAAAAGGTTGGTTTGTGGTTACCTCGGGTATACTTTCCTCTTACACAACTTCTAGGAAAACCTGGGTGATAACACACTGTAGAGGCGAGGTGAAGACAGTAGACTCAGACATAACCCTCCATGCTGTACAAATGAACTTGGAGGGTTTAACCCGCCAAGTGCTTATGGCTGCAGTGGAATATCTACTCGAGGCCATCCAGAGACGAGTAGTAGGAGTACCTCGTGACTAGGTGCGGTTATTCTGCTGAATTGCGACTGCGATCGTGTTCTATAGGAACACAACTTCTGGGCAGGGACCACAGGAGTAGATAGATATGATTTACCGGATGACTGTATATTTTTTGAGATTTGAACATGATCGGGCATAAGCCCTAATTTTTTACGACTTATGGATACAAATTTTTGTATAATTTTTTGAACACTCTGATGATATATACAACGATTTATGATGTGATGGGACAAATGTATGATGTTTTTGATGATTAAATTTTAATGTATTGAATGATTAATATTCCAATCAATTGCTTGATTAGCTAATGAGTCTGCCATCCAATTGTCTGCTCGAGGAATATGAATGAATGTTAAAAATTGAAATGATCTTTGTAACAAACGTACCCTCAAGAACAACCAGAGTAAAAATGGATCTCGAACCCGATAAGTATTGTTCAACTGCAACACCACCAGCTGGGAGTCCAAGAAAACTACCAATGAATCAACACCCAAAGATATTGCCTTCGAGAGTAGATAAATAACTACAGTGTATTCTACTATATTATTGGAAGTAGGACCAATGCAGACTCCTCTTGATACTAACAGCTGACCGGATGGATGATGAAGCACCCAAGCCGGGGAAGCCAAGTTCCGGGTGTGTCTACTAGCACCATCGACACCATTGGTGAAACCAAAATGACTCATGACATTCGACACAACCTGCCAAAGCAGATCAAAAACATCACCATCTCATCAAAGATTGAAAAAATAGATATGTATAAAGAAAAAATACTATATACAAAAGCGAAATGCCAGGCCGAAGCCTAGGCATAATACTTTTTCAACTAGAGCCCATTCCTAAGCTCCAACAACTCATTCCCTTCAAAATCAATGAAGGTATATGCTCCTTTCTTAAGGAATTTTTTAACGATAAAGGGGCCATACCACATATACTTAAACTTTCCTGCTCCCAGGGCATATTTTTCTTGGGCATAGACCAAAACAAGGTCACCTTCTGAAAAAACCCTAGGCTTGACCGCCTTATCGTACTGAATTTTAACTCGGTTTTTATGCGCTTCATTCATCGTGGCGGCATCCCGACGCTGCTCATCGAGATGTTCCAAATGAAGGAGACATTCTTCAAGACTAGAAATGTTAGGAAGAAGTTGAACAACTAACTTAAGAGAAGGAATCTCACATTCAATGGGAAATACGAATTCCAACCCGTAAACTAGCTGAAATGGAGTAAAGCCAGTTGCAGTTTTACTGATGTCCTATATGCCCAAAGTTCAGGATATAGCATGATATGCCAATTGGATATAGCTTTATTAGTCTTCCTTTGAAGAATAGTCTTCAAGGATTTATTCACGGCTTCCACTTGCCCATTGGCCTGAGGATAATACGAAGATGAATGCTCCTGCCGGAAACCTAATTTTAGAGCCAACTCAGCCATCATGCTATTTTGAAAATGACTGCCATGATCAGTGACAATCTCTCTAGGAATACCAAAATGAGCAATAACCTGGTTGAAAAGAAAAAGAGGTGTTGTCTCACCATCATTCCCAAAAGTAGGCATAGCCTTGACCCACTTCGTAAAGTAGTCTACTGCTACAATAATGTACTTGTGACGTTTAGCCGAAGGCTAGTTACAAGTAGTATAATCAATACCCCACTTTGTAAAGGGACCAACGGTAATGACTAGAAAAAGCAGAGCTGGATGAGCGTGCATTTTTCGACTATAGACTTGACACAGATGACACTTTTTGACCGACTCCACACAATCTTCAAAAATCGAAGCCCAAAAGTACCCAGCACGCAAGATTTTTTGGGCTATAGCAAGCCCAGATAAATGACCACCATAAGCTCCACTGTGGCAATCATTCATCATAGCCTTAGCTTCTTCGAGAGTTAAGCAACGTCTCAAGATTGAATCAACCCCTCGACGGTATAAAGCATCACATATAATCAAGTAATTTTTAGCTAAGTGACGCAACTTACGGTGCTCATATTTCGAAAAAGTAGAGGGAAAATTCACAGTCTAAAGATACACAATGATATCCCCATACCAAGGATCCTGTGGAGAAAGAAGAAACAAATGTTCATCCAGGAAGGATTCATCATAGACTATCTCTTCTCCACAGGGCAACTCAGAGATTAACTCCGCGAAAACTAATGATTTCTTGGACTTGGTAGACATAGACTCAAGATCAAATTCTGCAAAATCACAATCCATCTATTGTATTTTCCCCCAATCACTCGCCTACTGAGAACAAATTGAAATGGATTGGATGCTACCAAAACATAAGTTTTTCATAGAAGAATGTAATGTCTGAGTCGCTGCACAACATGAACAGCTGCTATAGCCAATTTTTCTATCGGAGTATACCGAAGTTCAGGTCCTACCAAGCCTCGACTAAGATAGTATATAACATGCTCTGCAAGAGCATTGTCTTCCTGAACTAGAACCATACCAATGGTAGATTCTGCTGCTGCAAGATACAGAAGGAAATCCCTGCTATAATCAGGGGGACTCAATAAAGGAGTAGAGGTCAATGCTTTTTTCAAAGCATCGAATGAGCACTGAGCGAAGTCATCCCAAAATAATGGGACTCCCTTCTTCAAAAATCTCATAAATCCTTTGGTAACTTCAGCATAATTTACGATAAATCTCCGAAGAAAATTAGCCTTTCCTTGTAGACTTTGAAGTTGACGAATAGACGACAGGGGAGGCAACCGAAGTATTGCCTCAACCTTGAAGGGATCTACCCCAATCCCTTCCCTAGACACTATAAATCCCAATAACCGACCGGATGTGACCGCAAAAACACACTTATTCGGATTCAACCTAATATTGTAGAAACGACATCGTTCAAATATTTGACGGAGGTGAGCTGGATGATCAATTCTCTTTCGAGAATGTGCAGCTAAATCATCCAAGTATGCCTCGATGATATGTTTGATGTCATGGAAGGCATATGACATGGCCTGCTAAGATGTAGCTCCAGCATTTTTGAGACCAGAAGGCATCTTCTTGTAAGAAAAAGTACCCCAGGGACAAATAAAGGCAGTCTTATGTTGATCTTCAGGATGGATAGTAATCTGATTATATCCGGAGAAACCGTCCATGAAGGAAAAAATCTCATTGTTGGCACACTCATCAATAATCTGATCTATAAATGGTGTGGGGTAATTATCTTTAGGACATGCTTTATTAAGGTCTCTGAAATCAATGCAAACTCAAATTGTTCCTTGTTTTTTATCTATGGGAACAGGGTTCGAAACCCACTGTGTCAAAGGAACAGGGAAAATAAATCCCACCTTAAGCAGCTTCTCCACCTCGGCTTTGATAGTTGTAGCCTTCCTAGGATTGACCAGATGAATTTTTTGCCTCATAGGCTTAGCATTTTCGTAAGTCTTGATCTCATGCTGGACAATAGATGGATCTATACCAGGCATTTCCTCATAAGACCAAGCGAACACATCCCTAAACTCTTTAAAGATATCGGTGTAAATTTGAATCTCTTCAGGGGAACATTCAGCTCCGATGAAGACATTCTCTATAACATTGGGATTCCTAGAAATGTTCACTGGGATAGCTGGAGAAATCACAGCCATGTTCCCTTCAACATATACCTCTGTTGGTGCTAAAGGGTTCAGGACTGGGTAAACAGGACCAGTAGACAAAGGACTTGGAAAACTTGACTCAAATTCACTCAAATCAGGTAAAAAGTAAGACCGATGATGCAAATCATCCCATGGTCTATCTATACCAGTCATAGCTTCCAGGATAGCCGCTTCAGATGGAAGAGTGGTATCAAGGCAATCCTGGGCGGAAGAAGAATTAAGTGTCCAATCCGGAGCCACATCTCCATCCAACTCTTCCGGTGAAAGAGGAGCTGGAATGGACTTTGCAGTGTCAACAATAGATTGATAAGCAATCTCAGCTGCAGACATTGGAAATGCCATTCCACCCACTTGACCTTCCGCTAATGTAGAGGTAGGGGAAGGTAAAGTCCAAGGGTCCGAAAAAATAATGAGTTCTGAAGAAATCTCTTCGAAGAGGAGCCCTGGAGGATGAAATTGCATTTATATGAATAGTAGGAGGTGCAATATCAAAAGTACCCATCAAAGAAGAATACATTCCAACCCCTAAATTCTCAACAAGCGACTTGGCATTGTCCATCTTTGGAATAGTTGAGTCAGTAGATGCATTCGGGTCTACAGCAGAATAGTCCAGTTGATCCACTGTAACAATCCTCTCTTCGTGAGGGAAACAAATAACCTGAAATAATGAGGATGCAATGGCATCCATTTCATAAATCCAGTTTCGCCCCAACAGAAGGTTGTAGTCCAAGCTTGCATCAACTATCTCAACCTCTATATTTACAGTTTTTTCCCAACACAGATGGGCAAAGCTAGGATAATACCATGCGGTCTGCGAGAATTTCCATCAAACACAGTCATAAGAGTAGCAAATGGAACAACTGCGGGAGATCCAATTCCCTTCCAACATGTGGGAGACATCACACATGTGGAAGCACCCTCATCAACGACCATCCGGAAAATATTGAATTTTCGGTACGATGATTTAATATGAAAATCCATATGATGGGGGAGTCTCTTTTTAAAATTAGACATATCAAATGTAATCATAAGAGATTTATTTGGATCGACAGCCCCAATAGCAGTGACCAAAGCACTACGCTGAGCCGGACAAGACTGGAGCACCTCAAGAGCCGACATGGCAGAAGGACTCTGCACCAGATCTTCCACAATACAGTAGTTATGGGCAGCCCTAGCATTTGGATTAATCGCCGTACGCTTAGTAGATTCTTTGGGCATCCAAGGTATAGGCTCAACAGTAGGCTTCGTGATGTGAAGCGGCTCAGTAGCATCAGGAGCACCCTTGGCTTTCGAAGACTCATGTTCGCCATAATCTCGGGATATCGTGGCGATATTTTCGTGAGCACTCATAATGTATATGTTTGATGGATTTTCCCTTCCTGGGTGCCCCTAGAGGAAGCCCCAGTATTTTGATTCGCACCAACAACTAGCTGTTGCCCTTGGGGAAAAGGGTTTGTCAACACAGCCTGGGAACTGGAATAACCCTGCTGAGCTAACAAGTGTTGCACATCCTGAATTTTAGGGAAAATGTGAGTAAGATGGTCTCCAGTACATAACTTGCATGGAAACTTCAATTTATTTTTATCCTTTGGACCCTCACCAACATGCTCGTTGGATTTATTTGCATTACCCTTCCCATTCTTGCCATTTTTCTTATTACATCCCTTCTTCTTCCCTTTGTATTGTTGATTTTATTTAGGGTTAGAAGTCTGAACGGCATTTACCGACAAAGATTGAGAAGGAGATGACTCAGTAGGCACAACCTTAACAGAAGAAACATATTGTATAGAAAACTGCTGCAATTGACTAAGCAGGTTAGCTGCACCACTATTGATCGACCCAATAAGTCCATCACCATGAGGACTGGGTTTAGTCTTGGACAAGTCTAATTTGGAGCGAGGAGCATTAGGAAAATATTTATGAAGGACTCCAGACTGAGAATATATCAATTCAAGCTGCTAGGCCCTAAAAATGGCTTGTTACTTAGAAAATACCCCAGACAGGGATACATCCTTAGAAATATCTGACTGCAGAGATTTTAGAAACCATTCCAAAAGGAATTCTCCTGGAATATGAGCTTTAATAAGCCTCTTCCTTCTCCGCCATTCCTGAATATGATCAGAAATGCGGGTTGCATCATCCTGATTAAAATTAGCTAGGAGTTCAATCCCGACATCATAACGGACAGGAAACTGGAAATGATTTAGAAATGTCCTAGCCAGATCTCCAGATGTAGAAAAATTGCCCCCAGTTAACTCAATATAACACTTGGCAGTGTTTCCAGTTAAAGTGCATTGAAACAATCTCAACCTAATCGAATCATCGATCAGGGAGTTAGATGAACACCATAAATGGAAGGTGGTGATATGGTCAGCCGGGTCCTCTCCATTCTTGCCTTCAAAATTTGGAATGTCTGAAGGTAGTTTGGTAGGAAATGGAGGCCACCCCGGACTGTATCGGATTGGATCATTCATCAATTTCGACAAATCTGGCAAGTTCAACGTTGACAGAAAAGGTAAACGAGGCGGAGCCTGAGGATTCCATCCTTGATGGGATGAATTCCCAACATTCTGAAAAGAGTACCCTGGATTTGATGAGGCACCAGGTTGCTAAAAAGAACTTGTAGAAAATTTTGGGCCAAAGGACCCAACATTTGGAGAAGGACCCCCTCCTATCATAGAGTTACCAAAGACCGGACCAGTTCCCCCCCCCACCGAAGTAATGAATGAAGAGGAAAGCCCCTGATAGGGGTCTGAAGCGTTAGAAAGAGGGGGAAAATTCTGATAAGCACTCGAAAAAGGGAAAGAAACATTCCCTTGTTGACCAACGTAAAACTGATTCCTTGCCCCCACTACTGTAAATATAAGGTTCCAACTTGTAAAGGTAGTTGAACTCTTACCTCCACACCAAGGGTTAAAACTCTGAGTCTGAGAAGTAAAAGGAAAAGACCCTCAAGAAGGATTCGAACTAGGAATATGCCCAGTTCAGAAGGGGAACCCTTGAAAAGAAGCTGACCCACTAGCCATGGAAGACATGGGTGCGGACGCAGTTGCAACAGCGAAAAAGGAAAACGAAGGAATCCCACTAGTGGGCATTCCAAAACAAAAGGGACCAGATTGAGAAGCATGTGCTTGGGTGAAACCAGAGCCAAACACAGCAGTACTAGAAGCAATCAAAGATATAACAATTGCGCCCTTTCCTTCTACTGAAGCAGGGGTCTGAATGCCTGCAACACTCACAACCGAAGCTGCATTCCCAGTTGTGGCCATCGAAAGGTATGAATAAAAAGGAGGACTTCCTGGTCTCTCTGACTCAGGTCTGATGTACTCAACAGAAAACAGATAATCAAGAGGAAGAGGAGATGGAAGTGACTGAGGAGACTCAGGTACTCCCTCTTCTTCTATTCCTAATTCTCCTGGAAATAAGCCTCTCGAGGTGAGCGAAACGCTCCTCTCAGAACCAACACCAGAACCAACTACAAAACCTTCAAGCCCTTGTGGAGGATCTCTCTCCACTGTGTCAGATATCACAAGGTGATAATCACCTACTATGTTGCTCCTACGCCTTATTGAAGAAGGCTCAACAGTCTTGAGAGATAACCCACGGATTCTCCTCGATCGACGAGGTGCTTGATCAACCACTTTAACAAATTTTAATTAGACTCAAAAAAGTATAAAGCTAAGAAATCTAGGAGCAAAGATACAACCAAGCAAGCAGCCTTCAAGTATTTCCGCTCCGGGTGATTAGGACCGGACACCAGAATATGAGAAAGAGAAAAATAGGATCTCCCGAAAGTAGTCTGGAATAATTACGGCCCAGGGTTACTAGCAAAGGTAACAGAAACAGTTACGCCAACCTCCTGACAATAGCCTTTGCCGATGCAAGTACCCAAGCTCGTCGAGGCACCCTCCATAAGTACTGCTGAAAGTAATACGACGTCTGCCTCAGGTACCACAGCTATTCCCCCCCGCAATCACGTATGTGTAACCTAGGAATGGAAACTATGGGCACCAATCCATGTCAGAAGCTGGGCGGAATGGTCCTGAGGCAAGATCCTGCAAATCAGAGAGGGGGTATCTCTCTTCTCGGCCTTCACTTCCCCTCGCGCTTGACTCCCTGGAGGAGAGCTTTCCTGGTCCACCTAACGGATTTGGATTCCGCTCAATTAATAAACTTCTATGTTTTAGTTTGAGCAGCCTTGGAGAGTTAACTCTCCACTCACCTAATCCAAGGCCCTACAACCTAGCTAGTTGGTGTGTGACACTTAATAAAATACTTGCTAGTTGTTTTTAAATTAATGCACTTATTTTAGTTGGCTGTTATATTAAGTCAAAGGGATATGGAAATGAAACTCGTGGTGTTTTATGACGCAAAAAATAAATTAATGAAAAGAAAACTACATGCAAATGCAGTAATTTCCTTTTGATGAAAAGAAATTTCTACACAAGTTCTACGAGACTAAGTTTTTTTCTTTTCAGATAACAAACTTCACACTCAGAAAATTTTATGAAAAAGACTAAATGCTTAAGTGCACCTGATGCAAATTACTAAGAGCATGTCAATTCTAAGATGCAAAAATATAACCAAGAAAAGAGAAATTTCCACAAATCCTTCAGTTTTATCAGTTTTCCAGTTGTCCACAAAGCTAGTTCCCAAATCAGAAACTCTCAGTATAAAGACACCAAAATATGCTCGAAATAAGAGAAAGAAACCAATGAAAATTCCCTTCCCAAATCAAGTCAGAAACCGAAGGCAAAAAATCTCAAGAAGGCTTCAATAGGTAGAAAGAAACCAAAACAAAAATGCAAAACAAAAGCAATGGAAAAACAAAAATGTTTTTGAGCTTTTTGAATTTTATAAAAGAATACTTCAAAGGAACCATGAAGAACTATCCAATTCTCAAGCTAAACAATCTCTGAATTTCAAACAAAGCTTCAAAAAATGCTCTAAATATTATAATGCCCCCTAGTGGCAAGATTTATACGAGAAAAAGGAAGACAAGAAACTCGGGAACTCAGCCCAGAACAATAGCACAAACTCGCAGCAAACAGAACTTTAAAGAACCAAGAATGACTCTTCAAAAAATTGCAACAAGACCTAGTCACATGAAGTCAAGAAAACCAACCAAAAGTAGGAAAAAATCCAAGTGCAAAGCAAAACATAAAGTGAGGAAAGAGTATCCAAGCAAAAGTTCTCTGTCCTGATAAAGCAGAACAACCAAGAATCTCCAGAAAGATATATTGGTACTCAAATGTAACACCCCCAATTCATGTGATTGCATTTTAAAGTTAGATACTTGAACTTTACATCCTAAGGGGAGTGGACCCCAAAGGATAATTATTTTGTGAATGTAATTAAACATTTAATTGAGGAAATGAATAAATTATTGTGGTGCAAATTGACCAAAAATGAGATGATAAGATCACTTGCTAAATCTGTGAGGATGGATGAGGCAAATATTTCCCCACAATCTTTCAAAAATCCTTGAAAGATAGTAAGTTTTAAATTTAGATTTTTGAGGAAAAATCTGAATTTCCCCAATGATGAGGAGAGTAGTTGGGAAGAGGTAAAAAAGCTGGAAAAGCTGAGGAAAAGCATAAAACGGATTTACAGAATCCCTAATTGGGAAGCCTAGGCAAATAGGAAGAAAAGCATCCTGAGATTCTGGACGCAGAATTAGAAACATGCTTTGGGGAACAATAGCTTAAATAAGCTGCTCTTGTACAGATTAGGGGTTAATCTGCTGCAGGAGGTGATCTTAGCTCGGGGGTGAGTTCTGGGAGACAGAAGAGCTCTAAGGTTGGGAGGTTGGTCTACTGCACGAATGGTATGTCTCTGAGAAAAATTGTCTTCTTGTTTGTTATGGTATGAATTGGCTACATATAAAAACAAAATTTGTCTCTAAGATATTATAATTCATTAGTCTACATTTAACAGAATGTAATCACCAGGAAGTAACCTGGTCATCCTGTATAGTTGTAGAGGAAAATCCTGTAAAGTAGAATTTCACAGAATGTTTAAACCCAGGGTTGGTTTAAATCTGAGGAAACCTTGTTCTTTCAGGAAACATTATGAAATTGTTTTTAATCTGCTTCTGTTTCCTAGCATAAATTTTATTACAGCTACCATAGAGGGAAATGGAATTCACTATAGTATACCAGAACCATAGCAGGATATGAATTAAAATTTATACTGTTTATGGAGGAACAAAGGGAGAGACTCAATAGACTGATCTTAGGCTCAGCCAAAAATTCTGTTATAATTCCAGGAAATTAAATGGTTTAAATCAACCAGGTTGTGCATAAGTCACTTTGTCTAGTGGAGGAAAGGAGTACATATTTATAAACAAAATGTACTAGAGACTATGGCCTCATGAAACTACTCTAATATCATATCACTGCGATTGATTTCATAGAAGGTATAAATTATGAGTAAGCAATTGAGAATTACAGTAGCAAAGAGTAAAATTATTTCAACAGTATGTACAATACATTTATATAAACACTATTTCCATTGATCAATAGGAAAAAGGAAATGGGTTCCAATTTCATAACCAGGCTTCAGAAACATTTATTACCATGTACACAGGTAGACAAGAGCTGGGTAACTAGATATAATAAAACAAGAAGAAACTGAAGAATAGAAATGTATGTAGATAATTCTGGAAAACAGGAGAATATAATTTCTAGACTTCCATAAATATTAACCTATGTTTAGGAGTGAAAATGGACTCATAATTTCCAGCATGCTATTCATATGCCTCGACAACTTCAATATAACCATGAACAGAGGAACTGTCATTATGACACAATAAGAAACAAAATACATCAGAAGAAGAGATAGAAAATTTATATAATCTTCCTGAAAATTCTGATGATCTGGAACCATATTAGTATTACCAAAATCCTATATCTGTGCTGACGAGCACACTAAACAAAGTCCAATTTCATGGTATATAAAAAAAGAAGAATTACACATGATTCATACAGTCCATGTAAAATTGTACTGTGGCATAGTATATTGAATTCAACCTAACATAATAGGGAATATATATATGTCCCATAATATCAAAATACATAATGAGCCTCTCAGGCTGGGGTGTAAAGCTTGCAACCCCTATCTCAATAGAACCAATCTAAACAAGCGCCCTTCTGCGCAACAGCATAAGTGGA
Organism: Pinus albicaulis; assembly: GCA_034641835.2. Lineage (NCBI taxonomy): Eukaryota > Viridiplantae > Streptophyta > Pinopsida > Pinales > Pinaceae > Pinus > Pinus albicaulis. Next base: position 124,201,799 of record CM076571.1, on the reverse strand, counting down.
CGATATTCGACGCCCATGAAAACGACGCAACAGGAGAGGGGCAATAAATCCCATAAGAATACCGACCTGGACGGCCAGGAGATCCACGTTAGCAGCCATAACGATTGAAAATATTACATACTGCGTCTATAAGCATACCATAAACCTTCGTTTACCTGTAAACGACAAATGCAAACAAAAAAAAAGGGAATTAGTCAAATTGCACTATCGTAGGGAACCAATTGAAAGATGAAAATAATACCTGTGGAACGTAATGTTTAGAAACGGTGAGCCCTGCAATCAAAATTGTATACAGAGAGGGATTAATACGCAATACCTTCGAAGAGAATAGGGAGGAAGTTACAATTTAAGGCAGAGACGAGACACACAAGAACATACCTCATAAAAATCCATTGAATAGTAGACGTCTGCTTGCAAGGATGCGCAGCACACTACACAAGAGGCATAAAACGAATTAGTCTCATCCTATGAACCCGCCAGGGTAGGGTCGACGATAACCCTGAAAATGGAACTCAACCTCATTTCGCGCTGAGAGTAGGACTCGCATATCTGAAAACAAGAAGTATTTCCCTTACTAAGGATTGAATACATACTCAGAACCGGCATATGGCCAGCTATGAGCAACGACCTGAAAACACTTAAGCATACAATAAAGAAAAAAAATGAGCGCTGAGGTAATTACCTGATATTTTGTTGATGAAACTGAAGCGCCATGGTTTTCTCTGCAACGAAGAATCACAAACCCTCGGCCGAATGTAGAATTGAGTAGACGCAGAGGTGCACAACAAATTGAGGAATGCAGAAACCCGACTTAGCTCTACCCTAAAGACTTATATAATTCTTCGATAACCGCCTTAACCCTAACCGGAGTCGATCACCATCGTCCACTTGGCAGAATCGTGGAAGCCAAGACACGGATCGAAGGGTAGCACTAAGGAGTTAAGACCATCGTATCGCATTAATGGAGTGTAAATCCGAATTTAAGTCGATATGTCCTGTACATATATTGGCGTGGTTGTTGTACACCCCATAAGTCGAGCTAGTTCATCGACGTGGATTCACCAGGCCAGCGAGCGAAGGGGTATGGCGAAATACACAAACCACACAATGATCAATTATTTATTATGACGCCTGACGTGGATACAAGTTTCCTCGCGGCGATGCACATAGCAACTAAAATCCATTTCGACTATATGCGCTACGTGTATGATGGTCTCAATTCAAAATACCATATCTGAATTCGATCGAAAATCTTATGTGCCGTGATGTGTGGTCATGTCAACAGGCGTATATGGGTGTTAATGCCAAACGCATGGAAAACAATCAATTCACAATATTATGTCGAATCATATAAACAAAAAAAAAATCATTCCCTCAAGTCTATACCAAGATACATGTCGGAGGAATCTTAACTATGGATAGTGGAAAGGTCGAACCTGCATTTGGGCAAAGGTTCATTTAAATCATGTTTTATTATACGTGTTAATGGGCCATAGGGTTTACGTTATACTCAATAATTAGATAAATGAGATATGCGACCCTTAAGTCAAAGTTGAATTCGCAAGGGTATGCGAGACCCGTGTAAAGGTCCAAGACATGAAAAATATGTTCACCCTTGAAATGAAAATAACATAAGGTAAGAAGTAGGAGTAGAGGATTTAATTGCGACAGCATATGTTGATGAAAAGTATCATGATAAAAAGGTGAAATGTCATAATAAACCTATACTTAAAAGTCTGAGTTCGTGAAGAAAATTTTTGTTGGGTGTGAAATTTGGAGGTGTGACAAATGGTATCAGAGCCCAAGTTATAAAACTGGGCTGGTGACTTTGTGCTCACGATTGCTGTGTACTCACTGTGTAATTTTATGGTTGTAGCAAAAGTTTTGTTTTGTTGTTTTGTTCTCTGTTCACTGACCTGTGCTATGTAGTGTACAGTGAGGTGATAGAATGGAAGAAGGTGGCGGAATTTATGTAGATCTGCGTGGTGAGCCAGATCCCAATGCGGCCATGATGGCTATGTTGCAAAACTTGCAACAAGAATTGGCTGAGATAAAAAGCCAGAACGACAGATTGTCATTAGCCAGTGAGGAGCAAGAAAAGCTCATCAGGGAATTAACCTCACGGAACAACCAAGAAGGCGAAGGTTCCGGAAAGAGGAAAAATGATGAATCTGATGAGGAAGATGCTATTCGACATCAGAATAAGCAAAAAAAGGAATTACAAGGGGAATTACGAAAAATCAAACCTCCCTCCTATGATGGGGAAAAGGAGGAGGTTGTTGAAGCCTGGCTGCTGAATATGATTAAGTATTTCCAGGTTTATGAATACGAAAGCAATCTGAAGGCCAGATTAGCTGTCTACCAGCTACAAGGTAAGGCTACCTTGTGGTGGGAGGAGACAAAGATGGTGCATGCCATAGATGAAAAGACAGTTACTTGGGAAGATTTTCAGGCTAAATTCAAGAATCGCTACTTGAATGAGCGGTACTATGATGACAAAGCAAAAGAATTTCATGAGCTTAGATTGGGACAACTCACTATCAATGATTTTGTTACTAAATTTACCAATCTATTAAGATATGTACCTTACATAAGGGAAGAAAAGGAAAAGGTATAGAGGTTTCTGAATTGTTTGCTTATGGTATACAAAGAGAAAATTGAGTTTGACAACCCAAAAAAAATGGACGAAGCTGTTAGAAAAGCTAGATTGTGTTACCAACAGTTCAAAGGAAAAACTGATCAAGGAAAAAGTTGGGTAAGTAAGAATGAATTCAAAGGGAGAAAACCGAAACCAGCCTATTTGAAGAATTTTGGCAGAGATCATCAGCGGAAAAGGTTTGGTAAACCCAAAGAAAGTAAAACTGCACAGTCTCAAGTGGCATCGAAACCAATAGATGGAGACAGTAAAAAGGAGGGAACAGTCAGAATGAAGGAGCCCTTGAAATGTTGGGGCTGTGGAGAACCCCATATTTTGAGGGACTGCCCCCATAGAAATGTTCATATGCTCATGAGGGATCGGGAAGCGACAACAGTAAATGATATAGCCAGAAACATACCAACTATCAGTGCAGCCCTGGAAAATCGGCAAGCAGAGCATCAAGTAACCATGGTGGAAATGGAGGGTAAGATTTCTGACCTACCTGTTTCTGTTCTGATTGATCCAAGTGCTTCTTTGAGTTACATTAGTCCAAAGATTGTAGAAAAATGTAACTTAAAAACTGAAAAATTTCAACAGTCATGGTTGGTACAGCTGGCCACTGGAACAAAAAGAAAGGTAACACATAAACTGCCCAGCACAGAAATCAAATTAAATGATTTTCAAATAGAAGTAAATCTCAACATACTGTCTCTAGGTTCTTATGACTTGCTGATAGGAATGGACTGGCTGGAAAAGAAGAAAGCCTTGATGAACTGTTGGGATAAGACTTTGCATTGTGTAGATGAGGAAGGGAAACCTTTCATTCTAAAAGGGAAACAAAAACCTGTTTTTGTCAGAAAAATTTCAGCATTGCAATTAAAAAGAATAGCTAGAAAAGGATATCAGGTTTATGCAGTGCATGTGGAAGAAACAGAATAGAAAACTGAAGAAGAATTACTGGATACTGTACCAGTAATAAGAGAATTCAAGGAAGTTTTTCCAAAGGAAATCCCTCATCTTCCCCCCAAAAGAGAGATTGACTTCTCAATCGATCTGGTCCCAGGAGCAACACCTGTTTCACGAGCACCTTATCGAATGAGTCCTCCTGAACTTATGGAATTGAAAATGCAATTGCAAGAATTGCTAGATAAAGGGTATATCAGACCAAGTGTGTCTCCTTGGGGAGCACCAGTGATGTTCGTGAAAAAGAAAGATGGAACTTTCAGGATGTGCATTGATTATAGGAAACTGAATAAGTTGACCATTAAAAATAGATATCCTTTGCCTAGAATTGATGATCTTTTTGATCAGGTGAGAGGAGCTTCAGTATTCTCAAAAATTGACTTAAGAACTGGTTACCACCAGCTCATAATTAAAGAGGAAGACATCAGCAAAACAACCTTTAGAACCAGGTATGGCCACTACGAATTTGTAGTTCTACCTTTTGGTTTGACAAACGCCCCTGCCACATTCATGTGCCTAATGAACAGTGTGTTAAACAAGTATTTGGATAAATTTGTCCTGGTGTTCATAGATGATATTTTAGTTTACTCAAACAGTGAGGAGGAACACAAAGAACACCTGAGGATAGTATTGCAAACTCTAAAGGAAAATCAGCTATACGCTAAATTCAGCAAATGTGAGTTCTATAAGGACAAGATCCAATACTTGGGTCATATTATTTCTGAACAAGGCCTTGCTGTTGACCCGGAGAAGATAAAGGCTATAAAAGAATGGCCAGCACCCGCTGATGTTTCAGCAGTTAGATCATTCATGGGGATTGCCGGCTATTATTGCAGATTTGTGGAGAGATTTTATGCCATAGCACATCCCATCACTTCCTTACAGAGGAAAGGTGTCAAGTTTGAATGGACTGAAAAATGCCAAAACAGTTTCGACAAATTAAAACTGAAACTTACTACAACCCCTATACTGAAGATTGCAGATCCTGATAAGGAATTTGTGGTATGTATGGATGCATGTAGAGAAGGATTGGGAGGAGTTATTTTGCAGGAAAATTCAGTGATTGCCTATGAATCCAGGAAACTGAAGATACATGAACAGAATTATAGTGCCTATGATTTAGAGTTAGCAGCTGTTATTCATGCTTTGAAAATGTGGCGGCACTATCTTCTTGGAAAAAATTTACATTGATGACTGATCATATTAGTCTTAAATATTTCTTTTCTCAAACTGAATTGAATGCTAGACAAGCCAGATGGCAGTCCTTTTTAAGTGAGTTTGACATGGACATAAAAAATATTAGAGGGAAGGAGAATAAAGTTGCTGATGCATTGAGCAGAAATGCTTGTCAGCATATCAATAATATTGGAAGTAGTGCTCAGATAGATGTAGAAGAATTGGTGAGTAAGGCTGCCAACCAAGACCCAAATTATGAAACACTTTTGGTGAAATTACAGAAAAAGGAGAAAACTGATTTTACCCAAAACTAAAAAGGGCTGATTTGTTATAAGAACAGATTGTATATTCCCAATGTAGAGTCTCTAAAAAGAGAAATTCTGGATGAGCACCACAAACAACCTTATGCAGGACATCCAGGGTATCAGAAAATGTTAACAGCCCTGAAAAAGAAGTTGTTCTGGCCAGGAATGAAGAGAGATGTAGCAGAATATTTAAGTAGATGCATGGAATGTCAATTAGTTAAGGTTGAACATCAGCATCCTGTCGGCCTTCTGAACCCTTTGCCCATTGCAGAATGGAAGTGGGACACCGTTTCCATGGACTTCATTACAGGGTTACCCAAAACCAAATACCAGCATGATTCTGTAATGGTAGTAGTAGACACTTTAACCAAAGCTGCTCACTTTATACCAGTGAAATCCACCTTTGGAACAACTCAAGTAGCGAATGTGTTCCTGAAGGAGATAGTAAGGCTCCATGGGGTTCCTAAGGTGATTGTGTCTGATAGGGATGCTAAGTTTACAGCAGCCTTTTGGAAGGGGTTATTTGGAGGAATGGGCACTAAATTGAATTTTAGCACTGCCTACCACCCTCAGACTGATGGTCAAACGGAAAGAACTAATCAAATTTTGGAGGACATGCTGAGAATGTATGTGATGGATAGACCCTCAAAGTGGGAAGCTTTCTTACATTTAGCTGAATTTTCCTATAATAAGAGCTATCAATCCTCCATCAAAATGAGTCCGTTTGAGGCACTGTATAGAATGAAGTGTCGTACTCCTTTGAGCTGGAGTCAGCCAGAAGACAAACTAATGTTGGGACCATATGCTTTACAAGAAATGGAAGGAATTGTCAAACAGATACAAAAGAACATCAAGACAGCACAAGATCGCCAGAAGAGTTATGCAGATAAGAAAAGAGTGCATAGAGAATTTAAAGTTGGGGAGCATGCATATTTGCGTATTAAACCCAAAAAGAGCACCCTTTATGCTGGGAGTTGTGCAAAATTGGCCCCTCGATACTGTGGTCCCTTTGAAATATTAGAAAGGGTGGGACCAGTGGCTTACAAGCTGGCCTTACCACCCCATGTTAGAGTTCATGATGTATTTCATGTTTCATTGTTAAAAATATATGTGCATGATGCTTCTCACATAGTTGATTGGAATGTTGTATAGGTGGAACCAGAAGGGGAGTTTCTGCCAGAACCGCTTCAAATATTGGAGCGGGAAGAAATTGAATTGAGAAGCAGAACAGTAGCAAGAGTAAAGGTGCAGTGGAAGCACTTTACTGCTGAAGAAGCTACCTGGGAACGAGAGACTGAAATGATGGAAAAATATCCATTTTTATTTGCAAAATAAACTCTAGTAGTTGAACAATAACACCGAGGACGGTGTTTATTTTCAGAGGGGGAATATGTAACACCCCCAATTCATGAGATTTCATTTTAAAGTTAGATACTTGAACTTTACATCCTAAGGGGAGTGGACCCCAAAGGATAATTATTTTTTGAATGTAATTAAACATTTAATTGAGGAAATGAATAAATTATTGTGGTGCAAATTGACCAAAAATGAGATGATAAGATCACTTGCTAAATCTGTGAGGATGGATGAGGCAAATATTTCCCCACAATCTTTCAAAAATCTGAAAGATAGTAAGTTTTAAATTTAGATTTTGAGGAAAAATCTGAATTTCCCCAATGATGAGGAGAGTAGTTGGGAAGAGGTAAAAAGCTGGAAAAGCTGAGGAAAAGCATAAAACAGCTTTAAAGAATCCCTAAATTGGGAAGCCTAGGCAAACAGGAAGAAAAGCATCCTGAGATTCTGGACGCAGAATTAGAAACATGCTTTGGGGAACAATAGCTTAAATAAGTTGCTCTTGTACAGATTAGGGGTTAATCTGCTGCAGGAGGTGATCTTAGCTCGGGGGTGAGTTCTGGGAGACAGAAGAACTCTAAGGTTGGGAGGTTGGTCTACTGCACGAGTGGTATGTCTCTGAGAAAAATTGTCATCTTGTTTATTATGGTATGAATTGGCTACATATAAAAACAAAATTTGTCTCTAAGATATTATATTTCATTAGTCTACATTTAACAGAATGTAATCACCAGGCAGTAACCTGGTCATCCTGTATAGTTGTAGAGGAAAATCCTGTAAAGTAGAATTCCACAGAATGTTTAAACCCAGGGTTGGTTTAAATCTGAGGAAACCTTGTTCTTTCAGGAAACATTGTGAAATTGTTTTTAATCTGCTTCTGTTCCTAGCATAATTTTTATTACAGCTACCATAGAGAGAAATGGAATTCACTATAGTATACCAGCACCATAGCAGGATATGAATTAAAACTTATACTGTTTATGAAGGAACAGAGGGAGAGACTCAATAGACTGATCTCAGGTTCAGCCAAAAATTCTGTTATAATTCCAGAAAATTAAATGGTTTAAATCAACCAGGTTGTGCAAAAGTCACTTTGTCTAGTGGAGGAAAGGAGTACATATTTTATAAACAAAAGGTACTAGAGACTATGGCCTCATGAAACTACTCTAATCTCATATCACTGCAATTGGTTTCATAGAAGGTATAAATTATGAGTAAACAATGAGAATTACAGTAGCAAAGAGAAAAATTATTTCAACAGTATGTACAATACAATTATATAAACACTGTTTCCATTGATCAAGAGGAAAAAGGGAATGGGTTCCAATCCCATAACCAGCCTTCAGAAACATTTATCACCATGTACACAGGTAGACAAGAGCTGGGTAACTAGATATAATAAAACGAGTAGAAACTGAAGAATAGAAATGTATGTAGATAATTATGGAAATAGGAGAATATAATTTATAGAATTTCATAAATATTAACCTATGTTTAGGAGTGAAAATGGATCCGTAATTTCCCGCATGCCATTCATATGCCTAGACAAGTTCAATATAACTATGAACAGAGGAACTGTCATTATGACCCCATAAGAAACAAAATACATCAGAAGAAGAGATAGAAATTTTATATAATCTTCCTGAAAATTCTGATGATCTGGAACCATATTAGTATTACCAAAATCCTATTTCTATGCTGACGAGAAAACTAAACAAAGCCAAATTTCATGGTATAAAAATACACATGATGCGTACAGTCCATGTAAAATTGTACTGTGGCATAGTATACTGAGTTCAACCTAACATAATAGGGCATATATATATATATATATATATATATATATATATATATATATATATATATATATATATATATATATATATATATATATATATCCCATAATATCAAAATACATAATAAGCCGATCAGGCTGGGGTGTAAAACTTGCAACCCCTATCTCAATAGAACCAATTTAAACAAGCGCCCTTCTGCGCAATAGCATAAGAGGACGATATTTCGACGCCCATGAAAACGACGCAACAGGAGAGGGACAATAAATCCCACAAGAATACCGACCTGGACGGCCAAGAGATCCACGTTAGCAGTAATAATGATTGAAAATATTACATACTGCGTTTATAAGCATGCCATAAACCTACGTTTACCTGTAAACGACAGATGCAAACAAAAAAAAGGGGAATTAGTCAAATGGCACTATCGTAGGGAAACAAGTGAAGGACGAAAATAATAAGGAGGTTAAAACAATACCTGTGGAACGAAATGATCAGATACGTTGAGCCCTGAAATCAAATTTGTATACAGAGAGGGATAAATACGCAACACCTTCAAAGAGAATAGGGAGGAAGTTACAATTTAAGATAGAGACGAGACACACAAGAACCTACCTCATAAAAATCCATTGAATAGTAGACGTCTGATTGAAAGGATGAGAAGCACTACACAAGAGGCAAAACAAAAAAAACGAATTAGTCTCATCCTATGAAACCGCCAGACTAGGGTCGACGATAACCCTGAAAGTGGCACTAAACCTCATTTTGTGCTGAGAGTAGGACTCGCATATCTTAAAACAAGAAGTATTCCCCTTACTGAGGATTGAATACACACTTAGAACCGGCGTATGGCCAGCTATGAGCAACATCCTGAAATCATTTAAGCATACAATAAAGTAAAAATGAAATCTGAGGTAATTACCTGATATCTCGTTGATGAAACTGAAGCGCCATGGTTTTCTCTGCAATGGAGAATTACAAACCCTCGGCCGCATGTAGAATTGCGCAGACGCAGAGGTGCACAACAAATCGAGGAATGCAGAAACCCGACTTAGCTCTACCCTACAAACTTATATAATTCTCCGATAACTGCCTTAACCCTAACCAGATTCAATCACCATCGTCCACTTGGCAGAATCATGGAAGCCAAGACACGGATCGAGGGTAGCAGTGGAGAGTTAAGACCATCGTATCGCATTGATGGAGGGTAAATCCGAATTTAAGTTGATATGTCCTGTATCTATATTGGCGTGGTTGTTGTACACCACATAAGTCAAGCTAGCTCATCAACGTGGATTCACCAGGCAAGCGAGCGAAGGGATATGGAGAACTACACAACCTATACAACACTCAATTATTCATTATGACGCCTGATGTGGATGCAAGTTTCCTCGCGACGATGCACATAGCAACTAAAATCTGATTTGACTATATGCTCTACGTGTATACTGACCTCAATTCAAAGTACCATATCTAGAGTCGATTGAAAATCTTATGTACCGTGAGGTGTGGTCGTGTCAACAGGCGTGTATGGGTGTTAATGCCAAACGCAGGGAAAACAATCAATTCACAATATTATGTCGAATCATATAAACGAAAACAAAATCATTTCCCTCAAGTCTATACCAAGATACATGGCGGAAGAATCGTAACTATGAATAGTGGAAAGGTCGAATCTTCACTTGGACAAAGGTTCATTTAAATCATGTTTTATTATACATGTTAATGAGCCATAGGGTTTGCTTCATACTCAGTAATTAGATAAATGAGATATGTGACCCTTAAGTCAAAGGTTAGTTCGCAAGGGTATGCGAGACCTGTGTAAAGGTAAAAGACATGGAAAATATGTTCACCCTTGAAATGCAAATAACATAAGGTAAGAAATAGGGGTAGAGGATTTAATTGCGACAGCATATGATGATTAAAAGTATCATGATAAAAAGGTGAAATGTCATAATAAACCTATAC
>CM076571.1:123818304-124191503 GCA_034641835.2 Pinus albicaulis | reverse complement strand
GACATCAAACCAGAAATGCAAGCACTAAAAAACAAGATTTGCCTAATAAGCTAGTCTTCAACCAAACAAGAGAGAAAAATACCAATAACCACTATCAACACAATCCAGAGACTATAAAGACACTACAGGAATAGGTCTCCATATGCATACAAGACTAAAACGTCAAGAAATCAAAAAAATTTCAAAATTTTCCTAGGCATACGCTACTTATCAGCTTTTCAACAAGTGTGCATACACGCCTGTGTCAAATGAAACTCACGTATATGCGATTTCCTTTAACAAAAACTTCATGTATATGCGACTGTGTGAAGAAAAACTCACGTATGAGAAAGAAAATAACAAAAAATAAAAATGATCAACCCTGGATAAATAACCAGGTCTTCAGTCTGACTAAGAAAAAGTTAACTGGACTGGAAATAATGGTTAAAACTATTGGAAACCTTTCAAACAGCTGAAATCACCCAACAGGGGAATCACAAGAATGCGATCCCCAGTGGAGTCACCAGTTCTGTTTCGGGAAATAACTCCCTAGAGGTTTTTTGGGTCAAAAACTCCACAGATCAGAGCATGCTATTCAAGAAGGACTCACACCACCACACTTGTACGCTAAAAACTAGATAACATCGATAGTAGAACTCACCCATAATCCTACATTTGATGTAGATCCCGCGGGGTCCAAACCCCCAACAACCCTTCTTCCTCTTCAACCTGGAAATCAAGAAAGGACATGCACGGAAATCTAGTTGTACAGCATATACTTCTCCTAAATGTCAGTGTAATCCATGTGAAACATCATATAAAAAATAATAAATGCTTAAATAACGATCTTTTCACATATGCAAGTAGATATTAACACGTGAATTCGGGAACAAGATGGTTCTTCTTCATTACGAATAGCATGTACAACAATAAAAAGTGGAGAGATCACCTGAATCCTTCCACGATCTTCGAAAAGACCGTCGTCCGGATCCGTCCCGCCCTTGCCTCGCTAGGATGCTTTCAAGACTTGTGCACACGAGATGACATATAAATTGATGAACATCTCCAGGAAACAACGGTTTCCTGTAAAAATCTGGGAAAGTGCAGGAGGCACGAGAAATCAGACTTGAATTGGGGCTCCAATAGAGTATAATGTCTATGAATTTCTCCCTCCCTTAGGCCATGCATGTGAGGGGATTTTATACTCCCTCAAATTAGTTTCAATCTGTTGGAAACAGTTGGCCATGTGCTGGGGTGGTTGAACTATTGGAGTAACCATCAACCCAGCCCAAAAATAGGGAATTTTATATATTTTTTAATGATTTTAATGGCATACGTGGAAAAGTGTGTATGGACTAGCGTATACATGCGGAAAAGTCTGGGCATACCCGTGTATGGGATTTTTAACACTGTTTTTTATGAACTTTGTTCAAGTCTGTGGGAATGGGTACCCTTGGCCAAAGAGACAATCATGAATCACATGAGGGTGAAATATGATGCTATAACACCATGATACATTCAATAATATTGAATCTGAGAGACACAATTTTATTGTGCTCTTTTCCTTCCGATATAACTTCGTTGGTTATTCTGCCAACATTTCTGTTGGTGTAGTTCTTGGATCTATAACCATCTGCTAATCTTGACCCACCAAAATATTCTCTATCTTGAGCTTCCACAACTAACAAATATGACCATTAAATTTTTTGATCTCTATATTTACACTATTCAACATCTTATTTCATCACAATAATTGATCCCATAGATCTCCATTTGAACAAGGTGTACCAAAAGCCCAAGAAAAATCCCTCAGTATTAAAGGTGTCCTCTTGAAGTCGAAAAAAATCTGATACGAAATTTAGGTTTTAGCAATGTACAGAAATTACCCACAAACTAATTCTTAAAACACATAAAAACAAACATGGCAAGAACATAAAACAAATATACACATATATTTTCCCTTCGATCCCAAAATCAGTACTAATAAGTTGATTTTTCATTATGTTCCTCTCAATGTCACAATACATATATATACATTTTGAATAAATTATAAACCCCAATCCATTAATCCTGGATTATAACTTAACCATACTTACCTTGAATGGATCTACAAAATACAATGGGAAAAAAAACATCACGCACAAAACGATGTGCAAAACCCATGCACAAAACCATGGGTAGGTGCGCCCACCATATTTGGTTCCAACCCTCATCCTTAGGTCTACCTGACTATTATCGGATCCGCATAAATAAATAAATAAAAACCTAGGGCATTTCCTTAGACTATGCGTAGGGGGGCTACCGCCCCCCTTGTGACCCCCTCCGCTACGCCCGATGCAACATACACTACGTGCTTCTAGTCATGGAAAGAATATAACACATACCAAAAAGCTATTGCGCATGAGTTCAGAAATTTCTACATTGTGTTTTACAATAATATTTTCTACATAGTATTATTATGAGCTATTCCCTCTACCTTTATTTTCAAGTTCAAGAATTGCATCTAAGTCTACAGTTTAGGATCCCACTATCAGTGTTTTTAATTTTATCTCAATATTATTCTCGTGTTCAACAATCATGTGGGAAGAAATGCGAGAGAATATTGAGGCAATAGAAATAGTGTGACTTCCAATACTGAGTATCTCTCATGTTCCATAATTTATGCTACCTTTGAAACCCTACTAGAATATATCGTGATTTCTAGCAGAATAATTTAAGTCTCTTATTGAGGTTACATGGATACCGGGAAAAAAAATCATGAAATCAAATCAAAGAAATAAACTCAATTAAATTGATAGCTCTGATTCACATCACCAATCCTCTCATAACCTTCAGCATATTGGATATTTGAAATACCAATGACACAAATATTTGGAGAATTTCAAAATACACGAATTGGCTAGAGAGGAAGGAACCCGTAATTGTTGTATACATTTCATTCAGTAGCCTTGTTATTATTTCAAAAGAAAAAACTTGCGAGATAACTCGTGGTTTGAAGGTGAGTGGCCACCACTTCATATGGGTTATTCATCCATATGCTTTTGGAGGAGGCATGAAGAGTTAAAAAAAATTACCAGAGAGTTTCCGCAACAAAATATCCAAGGAGGGACAAATTGTTCCATGGCGTCGATAAATGCAAGTGATTTCTCATGAGTATGTGGGTGAATCTATGACCCACTATGGATAAAAATTGATTCTGGAAATCCTTATCTTGGGGGTCCCCATGTTGGAATTTCCTCAGTGGAGAGATTAGATCACTAACTCCACATACGTTGAAGGGAAATGGAAGATGGGATTGAGAGTGAATAAATAATCAACAGATGAACTTGTAGGAAAGGAAGAAGTGGAGAAATGTATCAGGATGGTCATGGAAACTGAGAGAAGCATTGAGATGAGGAAAAGTGCTTCACGGTGGAATAAATTATCCATGGAGAAAATGGTGGAAGGAAGGTCTTTGGAAAAAATTATTCAAGAAATTATCTAGAAGATTGCTTCCAACAGATTTTCAATGTTTGATTTCGGTGTTCCAATTTGGAAAATGTTGTGACAAAGGAAATTCAATGATATAGAATAAAAATAAATACAAACTATCTTAAGTAAATATTAATGTTGCATGTGTCAGTGTTGGATATACATAAAGGATTTAACAATGAAGCTTACATTAAGAAATTTTATGGAGCCCACTGATTCGCAATATTTATTAAATAAAACAATGATGTACTGTATATTTGTATTTAGTAGTTGAATAAGTTTTTACCATATTTTCTTCTAGATCCTGTTTATTACATTTACCTACTTAGAATTTTTGTTGGCATTGAAACCAAAATTTATCCTTCCCGTAACAAGATAGTCTCATTCTTATTAACGAAATAGGGTTTCAAAATATTTACATAAAGAGATTGAGGAAACACAATTTGATATGATCTATCTATAAATTACATTAATTATATTCATTTAATTAGTTGAAGTTATATAATTAAATATACTCAAAAATTCTATGAATATATATACTAATCTTATCTCACACATGGATTACTAAAATGTTTTAAATTTAACATTCTAAAAATGACCTGAACTGATAGCTAATTGGATTTGATGACTTCAGTTGTAAAAAAATACTATTCTTTAACACTCCCACTTAATATTGTCTGTAGCATTCACTACTAGTAACAACTTCCCTGACTACTACCTCGTGCTAGTCAAAGTATCAACTAGGATTACAATCGTTGAGTAAATTCAAATATTTTTTTACTTTATGTTTGTGCAAGTCATTTTATACAACATTTCTCTTCCTTTTGCTCCAAAATATATAATTTTCATATATTTTATTATTTTTGTAACAAACCTCTCCCCTCACATCTACTGACTTTCACCATCTTACCGAGGGTAAACATGAAATGAGGTTATTTTATGACAAGACTCAACCTCCTAGGTGACCTTAAGGAAATGGAGTCAATAAAAAAAGCCTTACTGACTTCCCTCGGGTGCCTCAGGACCCTCCAAGAGTAACCCAACCCTTCCAGGGGTCCATCCCCTCAGAAAACTTAGTTTTCCCTAAGCTATATCTGCAATTTCTCCCTTTCCAAATCCTCCATATGACAAGAAACTTCTAGTCACTCCCATAGGCATGCATAAGTACGAATGTGGCCTTTCTTTTCGAATGTTGTTCTAGTGACTACAAAATTTAAGGTTATTTTTTAGGGTTGAGGCTAAGCCTCTACCCAGAAATATATATAACTTTCAGAACTCATAAAATACATGACTACAATGATTACAAACCCAAAAATGAAACCAGGACTAGACCTAACCATCCATAACTAGGACAGACATTCTGCCAAACACATGGTAGATAGGGAACCTACAGGTCATGAATGCAAGTATGAGCATAAGGGACTAAAAAATCACATGAGACTTAACATAAAGGATCACCAGCCTCTCATATTTGTTTTCTTAACATCAATTAGGTCTTGCATCCATCATTATTTCAGTTACAAGTAAAAACATGTAGAGAGCCATGACTAAAAATAGTCATATATCTATGCTTATAACCAACATATATAGACATATAAATAACCATAATATAAAAACCATTAAAGCCACGTAATAAAAGATAAATTAATTACCAATAAAATGCAAGATAGCTTAGATTTCATTAAATACAGGAAAGATCCAGCCAAGTTCGTGAATTCCACATACCACCCGACCATAGACATGGTTGAACCAAATATTTATTTTAGCTAGTCACCCTCGTTCCATATTAAAAGCATGAATGTGTGATCTCATGGGATAAACCAATCCAAAACAACCAAGGTAATCCATCCGTTAAGCCCCATCAACCCTCACCATATCGTTATCTCCTCTAAACTGGCCCCGAGATCACAAAACCAAACCGATCTTGGAATCCCTCTAGATTCCTTCACCGTCCTTGAGGAATTTTATTTCCAAGTCTCTATTATTTACTCCAATCCACACCAGATCACTAGGCCCTAACCGACACTCCACTCTCAGGTTTTACATTTTATCCCACCATTACCATTCAATGGAAAACTAGGCCTTTGGAAATGTTCCTAAGACCACCTTCGCCCTACAGTTTGAAACCTTCTGATGATTCTAAAGCTCGAAACCAAGGACAATCCCTTCACACCATGACTATCTAGAAATTGCAAGGCAGGGCTGAAACCATTGTCAAAACCTGGAAAAACCATGCTATTAACAACAAAGAGACAAATAGCAACATGCACATACCATGCATGTCAAAATAAGCTAGTAATTCATTCATGCAATATGTTACATGCAATTATTCCTATTGAAGCTTGCTTTTTCCAACATTTCCTTGCTTGATATTTGCTTCCCTTTCCTTTCATTATCCTTAAATCTCTTACTTGATCTCTCTCTCCTCTTAGTGCTCTTCTCCTCTCTAAGACTAATTATGAAAATGAACTAATAGAAAGCTCACCAAAAGATTTCCAACTGATCCTTACAATCCTTTTTTATTAATGAGGCCTATCTTTTCTTCATTTTCCATTATTTTCCTCCTCACATGCAACATGTGAGGTATCACCTTCCTTTTCTCCTAATTTCCATTTTTTTCATCAATAAAGGTGACGATAATATTTTTTTCCTCTTAAAAGCCTTAGCTATCTCCTTTTCCAATTTCCCCTTAGCCAAAAACATGTCAAGTGATGTCCACTAGGATATATTCCCAACATTCAACTTGGAGTAAGTGTTACTTTGTTGCCATTTTGAAGTAATATGTTGTCCTTGATGGAAACCCACTTGATGAATTTGTCCTTAATGGAAACTTGCTTGATGAGTTGCCTTTTGATAGCAATCTATTTGTTAAAGATGTAAAAATTATGTATCTACAAATTGTTGGGTGAAAATATTGTTGTTTAATTCTATTGTAGTACTTTCCCAACCATTTAGTTTGTCAATCTGAGGTTCGTAGGCTTACGAATCACATGCACTATATATGCAGGACCGAAGTGGAACTAATCTAATTTATGTTGAACCCTTAGTTAAACTAAGAGGGGGGGGGGGGGTGAATCAGTTTAACACATTCATGGACTTTTAAAACTTTTCATTAAAACTTATTTACACCTTCATTTCATGTCCAACTTAATATGTGAGTAATCTTAGAATTTGAGCAGCAAGTATTAATATAATATAATAGTAGACTTAATATGAGAGCAGCAGGTATTAAGCAGATGATATAAATCAAATCAACACATAAACATCATGCACAGAGACACCAGATATAAGTGGAAACCCATCAAGGGAGAAAACCACATCTTATTATTGTTGTGATGCAAAGACAAGCTCCAACTCCCTCTCACCACTGTTTTTCTGCAGGCACCAACCTACAGGAGGCTCCAACCTCAATTCTGCAAGCTACAACTTGCAAGGAAGCACCAACTCCCTTCAATTTTCTACAGGCACCAACCTACAGGAGGCTCCAACCTCAGTCAGCTACAACTAACAGCTATCAAGATGAATGTTTGCTGATTTACCTCAGATATCAGCTCTGTTTTGTAGCATCTCTCTCTGCTCTTATTTTCTTAATCTTCTCTGCCTCACTCTTTTATACTCTGCATTCTCCATATTTACTCTCTCTAACCTCTTTTATGCATATTCAGTTGATATTATTTATAGAGTTCCTCACATGACTATTTGTATTTTGCAAAGAATTTTGAGTGAACAGTCATGACTCTTTGGCTTATTTCTTCTCATTCCTTTTATCTTCTCATTCAGAAAATATAACTGTAGGTCTCAATTTAACATTACAGTGGGATCTTTGTTCTCTTCCGGAGACTTTCCAATGCATCAAAAAGATATAAATTAAAATTATTTACATTCAATTACAATGAGAACTCTAGCTCACTCATTCAGCCTCTTGGCTAGCTGTGCATTTGACTTTTCTTTGACTGTGTCTTTGTCCCTTTCGGCTCTGTTTGTTTCCTTATTCACTGTCGCAGGGTAATGGCCATATGCCATACATTTGTAACTGTGATTTTCATATCAGTGATATATATATATATATATATATATATATATATATATATATGTACCTGCTGACTTCGAATCTGGGCAAATTCCAACGCTTTACACACAAGTGTCTTGTTGATGTGGTGAGTTCCACAAGCGGAACATACATACACCACATTGCACACATCACAATAGTTTTATATTAATAATCGCCCTCCACCTTAAGCCGAGGCTCGTGGTTCCACAGACCACGCGGCACATTTCCATACAATCGCAACAATGCAATCGGGAGGAATTTTGCTTATGCCCCGATCGCACTACCAAAAGGAGGACCCGATCTAGATTATGTGCCACAGTTTTTGGTTGGTCTCGAGTCCAATGCCAATCGGAGATCGCAGTTTTATTTTGCTCGATTGACATTTGATATGTGCAGACCTGACAATGTTTTATATGGAAGAGTTTATATGACTATCGCGTCTGACTTTTCCAATCGTAATCGCAATCTTTTAATATCGTGCTCCGATGGTCTAGTTTTTCCCAATGCGATTGACCACTGTTCTGCTGTAACTCAAACATATATTAAACATGATTTATAGACCCATCAGGTCTGGAGCTCAATCACAATCGTAATCTTCTGTTTATATGATCTGCTGTCACCTTTTTCGATGCGATTGATAAGGGTCCCACCTTATATTACTTATTTTGTTTTAAAAATAGAATAATGGGACCTTTAGTCGTTTACTCTAGTGCAAAAGCATATAATACATATATGTAATGCCTGACTGGGTAATGATTCTCGGAATAAGGTTTGTATATATATATACTTTCCGCTTGGGTTATACAATTCCCGGAATTGTGTTTATGTATCCTCCAGCTGGGGTGGCGATTCTCAGAATTAAAAAATGGCTCTGCCTCTTTATGTGATAACGGCTCTGCCTTTGCTGTGATAACAGCTCTACCTTTGCCTCTGCCTCTATATTCGCTGCCTCTGCCTCCGCCTTAGCTCTTCTTCTTTCTCTATCTCTTTCGTTGCTTCCGCTCTGTTGTTTGACTATTACATTTCGACAGTCTTCTTCCGCCTGTCTCCTTTGCTTCCTTTGTTCGCTTCTTTGCTGCATCCTTTGTCTATCTCTATCTTTTCTGCCTCTATTTCCATCAATGACAACATTTCCAATAGTCTCCCCCTTTGGCATCGATGGCAATACACTTTCTCTATTTTCCTGCTCTTCCTCCTGTTGCTTGCTCTTACTCCCCCTTTGACATCAATGGCAAGGGGTTTGAATTCTTAGTGTAGATTCTATTCTTTGATCCTGTGTCTTTATCCTTTTTCAACATTTTGTGCATTTCCTCTCTCTAAAATTTTCGGACTTTGTACGCTACTGCTCCAAACTTTGGATTAGATCTAAAATAATGACCCTTTAGCCTTTTTCATTGATTCTTTTATGCTGGATGTATTTTGATCCAGAGGAACTAGTTCATGTTTCCCTTGCTGGCTGATCTCCCCCTAGAATGATATTTTCATTTCTGTTCTCCCCCTGAAACTGTGATTTCTCTTCATATCAAGGAGTAGCATCTACAGATACTACCCCTATTCTCTCTCTCAAATATTCAAATGGTTCTCTAGCAAGTGGTTTGGTAAATATATTTGTTGTCTGTTATTTTGTTGGTACATACTCCAGTTTTAATATCTTCTGAGCCACTTGTTCTCAGAGAAAATGATACTTGATTGGGATATGTTTAGTTTTTGAGTGAAGCACATGATTTTTAGATATACTTATAGCACTTGTATTATCACATTTGATTGAGATAGGTTCATCAATGCTTACCTTCATGTCTTGGAGGGTTTGCTTCATCCACATGACTTGTGTACAACATGCTGTTGCTACTATATATTCTGCTTCTGTTGTAGACAGAGAGATAGATTTTTGTTTCTTGCTTAACCATGCCACCAAAATTTCTCCTTGATAGAAAGCACCTCCACTTGTGCTTTTCCTGTCATCCACATAGCTGGCCCAATCTACATCTGTGTATGCTGTCAAAGTGAAGCTTTTGCCTTTAGGATACCAAGGTCCATATTGTGTTGTTCCTTGTAGATATCTAAATATTCTTTTGACTGCCAGAAGATGGTTTTTTTTAGGTGTTGCTTGATATCTAGCCACTAGTCCTACTTCTAGCATGATGTCTGGTCTTGATGTTGTTAGATACAACAGACTTCATATCATGGATCTGTAGAGTTTTTGATCTATATCTGCAGACCCATCATCAGCACACAACTTGCATCCCCTGATCATGGGAGTTGACACAGGTTTGCAGTCCTCCATTTTGAAAGTTTTCAACATTTCTTTTAAGTATTTTTCCTATGAGATGAATGTGCCTATGTTCTTTTACTGAGTTTGAAGTCCTAAGTAGAAACTGAGTTCTCCAATCATGGACATCTCAAACTCTGATTTCATCTCCTCAGCAAACCCTTTTGCAAGTTCATCTCTGTTGCTTCCTAACATAATGTCATCATCATATACTACAACAATCAGGAGTTCATTTTCATGGGCTTTTATGTATAGATTGATGTCTACTCCACCTCTCTTAAAGCCTTGTTTTTGCAAATATTTATCTAGTCTTGAGTACCAAGCACGAGGAGCCTGTTTCAGTCCATAAAGAGCCTTCTTCAGTCTGCATACATAGTCTTCTTTGTCTGTTAATGAGAAGCCTTCTGGTTGTTCCATGTAGACTTCTTCTTCTAAGTCTCCATTCAAAAATGCAGATTTTACATCCATTTGATATACCTTGAAGTTTTGGTATCATGCCAATGCCAGGAAAATTCTGATAGCTTCCATTCTGGCTACAGGGGAAAATGTTTCATCGTAATCAAGTCCTTCAATTTGTGAGTATCCTTTGCAGACAAGTCTGGCTTTATTCCTGATTACCTATCCTTCTTCATTCATTTTATTTTTGAATACCAATTATGAGCCTATTACATTTTTCTCAGTGGGTCTAGGAACTAGTTCCCAGGTATTGTTCTTCTCAATTTGGTCCAATTCTTCATTCATAGCATTCACCCAATACTTGTCCTTGCTGGCTTCTTCAAATATCTTTGGCTTCATTTGTGATAACATGGCTATGTATACCTCTTTTGTCTATTCAGTTAGTTTCCTTCTAGTTTGGACCCCTACTCTCTTGTCTCCAATGATCTGATCTTCAGGATGGTTCTTCTGAGTATATCTTGAGGGAGCTTTAGAACTCAGCTCTGTATCTTCTGTTGTCTTGCTTGTATCCTCATCATCTTGGTTTTCTTCTTCATGGTTGTCTGATGGGCTACAACAGTCTGTATCTCTTGTATTTTCTGGAAGTTCTTTATCAAATATGACATCAATGATTTCTACTATTTTTCGAAGAGTCTTGTTGTAGCACCTATACCCTTTACTTTTGGATGCATAACCTAGAAATATCCCTTCATCTGCTCTTGCATCAAATTTTCTAAGATTTTCATCATTATTATTTATGTAACACTTGCTTCCAAAGATTCTAAAATGTTTGATTGAAGCTGGTTTGCCATGCCAAAGATCATAGGGAGTCTTGTCACTGCTTGGCCTTAAGTGGGCTTTATTAAGGATATGCATCACTGTGTGTACTTCTTCTGCCCAGAAGGTTTGAGGAATATTACTTTCTTGCATCATGGCTCTAGAAATTTGTTGAACAGATATGTTTTTTCTCTCTGCTACTCCATTCTCCTGAGGTGTCCCTGCAATATTAAATTGTTGTTTTATGCCATATTCATTGCATAGATATGAAAATTCATAATCTGTGAATTCACCTCCTCTGTCCGATCTGATGCATTTTAGCTTGCATCCTATCGGATTTTTTGATAATGCTTTGAATATTTTGAATTTTTCCAGAGCTTCTAATTTATTGTTGAGAAATGCAACCCATGTAATTCTGGAGAAATCATCTATTATCAGCATGAAGTGGGATTCTCCACTTGGTGTTTTAGTTCTTGCAGGTCCGCACAAATCCATGTGCACAAGCTGGAGTGGTCTTCTTGTTGATAACTCATCTTTGGCCTTGAACGATGTGCGAGTCTGTTTGCCTAATTGACATGATTTGCATATGGTATTAGAAGGCCTCTTTATTTCTGGCACGTCTCTGACAACTTTCTTCTTGCTTAGTCTGATGATGTGATCGAAGTTGAGATGTCCCAATGTTTTATGCCATAACCATGACTCCTAAAGTTTTCTAAGATGACATGCTTCATCTTCCTCTTTCACAATGTAAACATTACTCTCTGTTCGAAATCCTTTGAGCAGAGTCTTACCTGTGGTGCTTGATCTGACTTCACAATATTGTACTCTAAAAAGAAATTCACAGCCCTTGTCACACATTTGATTGACGCTTAGCAAATTTTCTTTTAGCCCATCTACAAATAATACATCTTGGGCCTTTCCTCTACCATTTTCTATGCTGACTGAGCCTTTTCCTTTTATTTTTCCTAATTTATCATTGCCAAAGGTAACATTGCCAGATTTATTTTCATCAAGAGTTATAAACTTGCTTCTGTCTCCAGTCATGTGTTTTGAGCAGCCACTATCCAAATACCACTAACTTTTAAGGTCTTGAGCAGTTAGAGCGAAGTCACATTTATTCACCTTCTTTATCCACTACAGACACCCTTTTTCTTGGTATCTTTTGTGAGGTGATGAACTACATCTTCTGAGAGAACATTTGGAAGGCATATGTCCAAATTGATTGCATACACAACATTTGGTAATAATTTTTGCAGAATTGTGAGTATGAACAAAATTTCTTTGATTCATAAACCTCCTTGAGGTGTTGAACATCAATATTTTTCCATACTTTCTGCAGTCAATGATTTTATGGCCAAATTCATTACAATAAAAACAGTAACCATAGAAACTATTTGCATACCTGATGTAAGGTTGTCTTTTCCATTTGTTTTCTTGAGGTAGTCTCTTTAATGTTTGCATCTTTTGCTGGTTTGAATTACTCATCCTTGCATGACAATATGCAGCAATGTGTCCCAGCTTGGTGCAGACATAATAGGTGGCATTCTTCATAAGAGGGAAGAATCTCCTTTGATGGCTTCCAAATTTGACATACTCATGGGCATATGATCTTTTTTCTATTGTCTTAGTCTTTACTGCATTCTTTGTTACTGGAGGTTTCTTCTGATCTCTGTCTTCTTCATTACAAGTTTCTTCTTTTGTAGGAATTGTTTGAGCTACTTCATCATCCTTCTTTGCTTTTACAAAATTAATCTCTCTATTTTCCTTTTCTTTGCTTTTACTTGATTCTCCTTCATAGCATATTCCAGTTTCTATCATAGGAGATCTTTGAGCAACCAGAATTTCATTCAACTTACTAGAGCTTGTTCTTTGAGAAGAATTTATAGCCACTTTCCTTTGAGCATTTTCTAATTTCTTCCTGAGACATACTACTTCTTCTTCCAACTTCTCTTATTCCTGAGTTTTCTCCTTGATTTGCTTAAGTAACATGTCCTCTATCTTCTTGGCTTCTTCAAGCTCTATCTTTAGCTGCATAAGGGCTTCTAAATTCTGTTCTTCTCATACATACTTGAGGAGAATGTCCTTTTGTTTTCTGCATTTTAGCTTGAGTCTATCAGTCTCTTCCAGATCACTTCTTAGCTCCCCCTCGAGGTCGACTTCAACTTCTTCTTCTTCATATTCTAGCAGGAGACCTTCAAGTTCTTCTATGGCCATCAATAAAAATTCAGAGGTTCCTTCTTCACTTGAAGGTTCATCTGAGTCTTTAGATGTACTATTGTCTTGTTGAGCATAGAAGGATTTTCTGCTGAAATTCTTTCCTTTCTGCCAGTTCTTTGATGTATTTTTCTCTGATTCTTGAGCCTAATTCTTTACTTTCTTGTGAGGACACTTAACAACATAGTGTCCAACTCTTCCACAGTTAAAGCATTTGAAAGGAAGTTTACCTTTGTATTTACCTGAACCTCTATCCAGTTTCTTGAAAAAATTTTCCTCTTCTTGATTCGAGCAAGAGCATATGTCTTCCTCTTCTTCTTTCTTCTTTTCTGTTTTAAAGGCTGCCTCCCTTGTACTTGGCTTCTTTTGTGGGAGCCTCATCTCATATGCTGTTAAATTTCCAAGTAGCGGGTTCATGGTCAAGGTCTCCCAATTAGTTGTTTCTTCTATTGCAAACACCTTGGGATTAAACCTGGATGGAAGAGATCTTAGAATCTTTTCAACAATTATACTTTCTAGCATGGTTTATCCAAGAGCTTTCATATTGTTAACAATTTCTGCAAATTTTAGGAAGAAACTGTCAATGTCCTCATCATCATTCACTTTTAAGTTCTCAAACTGGGCTCTATATACTTGAAGTTTGGCAGTCTTTAATTTCTTGTCTCCTTCTTGGATGTTCTCCAGAGTATCCCACATCTCTTTGGCAGTGTCTTTGTGCACTAATTTGATAAAATTTACTTCACACAATCCATTCAAGATGGAATTCATGGCTTTTGCATTAGCTACAAAATCTTGTTTGGATTCTTTCTCTGAGTCAGTTGCCTTTGGGGCATATCCTAATTCCACAGCACCCCAAACTTCTATTCCTAGAGACATTATGTATGTCCTAATCCTGATTTTCCAAAAGGCATAATTTGCACCTGTAAGTAAAGGGGCTTTATTGGTTGAGCATCCTTCTTTACTAGCCATCCTGAGAACCTAGAATCTCCTTTCAGTTGTTAAACTGGTATAAAGGAACCTGCTCCGATACCAATTGTTGAACCCTTAGTTAAATTGAGAGGGGCGGGGTGAATCAGTTTAACAAATTCATGGACTTTTAAAAATTTTCATTAAAACTTATTTACACCTTCATTTCATGTCCAACTTAATATGTGAGTAATCTTAGAATGTGAGCAGCAAGTATTAATATAATATAACAGTAGACTTAATATGAGAGGAGCAGGTATTAATCAGATGATATAAATGAGATCAACACATAAACATCATGCACAGAGACACCAGATATAAGTGGAAACCCATCAAGGGATAAAACCACATCTTATTATTGTTGTGATGCAAAGGCAAGCTCCAAATCCCTCTCACCACTGTTTTTCTGCAGACACCAACCTACTAGAGGCTCCAACCTCAATTCTGCAAGCTACAACTTGCAAGGAAGCACCAACTCCCTTCAATTTTCTGCAGGCACCAACCTATAGGAGGCTCCAACCTCAGTCAGCTACAACTAACAGCTATCAAGCTGAATGTTTGCTAATTTACCCATCCCTGTTCTGTAGCATCTCTCTCTACTCTTCTTTTCTTAATCTTCTCTGCCTCACTCTTCTATACTCTGCATTCTCCATATTTACTCTCTCTAACCTCTTTTATGCATATCCAGTTGATATTATTTATAGATTTCCTCACATGACTGTTTGTATTTCGCAAAGAATTTTGAGTAAACAGTCATGACTCTTTGGCTTATTTCTTCTCATTCCTTTTATCTTCTCATTCAGAAAATATAACTGTAGGTCTCAATTTAACATTACAGTGGGATATTTGTTCTCTTCCGGAGACTTGCCAATGCATCACAAAAATATAAATTAAAATTATTTACATTCAATTACAATGAGAACTCCAGCTCACTCATTCAGCCTCTTGGCTAGCTGCGCATTTGACTTTTCTTTGACTGTGTCTTTGTCCCTTTCGGCTCTGTTTGTTTCCTTATTTACTGTCGCAGGGTAATGGCCACACGCCATACATTTGTAACTGTGCTTTATATATATATATATACCTGCTGACTTCAAATCTGGGCAAATTCCAACACTTTACACACAACAAGTGTCTTGTTGATGTGGTGAGTTCCGCAAGCGGAACATACATACACCACAACCTTTGTTTTATGGCACGATGCAATTGCACACATCGCAATCATTTTATATTAACAATCGCCCTCCACCTTAAGCCGAGGCCCGTGGGTCCACAGACCACGCGACACATTTCAATACAATCGCAACAATCGTTTTATATTAACAATCGCCCTCCACCTTAAGCTGAGGCCCGTGGGTCCACAGACCACGTGACACATTTCAATACAATCGCAACAACACAATCAGGAGGACTTTTTCTTATTCCCCGATTGCACTAGCAAAAGGCGGACCTGATCTAAATTATGTGCCACAGTTTTTGGTTGGTCTCGGGTCCGATCCCAATCGGAGATCGCAATTTTATTTTTCCAGATTGAAATTTGATATGTGCGGACCCAACCATGTTTTATATGGTGGAGTTTATATGACTATCACGTCCAGCTTTTCCAATCACAATCATAATCTTTTAATATCGTGCTCCGACGGTCTTCTTTTTTCCGATGCGATTGACCATTGTTCTGTCTTAACTCAAACATATATTAAACATGATTTATAGACCCATCGGGTCTGGAGCTCAATCGCAATCACAATATTCTGTTTACATGATCCGATGTCACCTTTTTTGATGCAATTGATAAGGGTCCCACCTTATATTACTTCTTTTGTTTTAAAAATGGAACAATGGGACCTTTAGTTGTTTAATCTTGCGCACAAGCATATAATACATATATGTAACGCCCGACTGGGTAATGATTCTCGGAATAAGGTTTGTACATATATATACTTTCTTCTTGGGTTATACGATTCCCAGAATTGTGTTTATGTATCCTCCAACTGGGGTAGCGATTCTTGGAATTAAAAAATGGCTCTGCCTCTTGCTGTGATAACAGCTCTGCCTCTGCCTCTGCCTCTGATAACGGCTTTGCCTCTGCTGTGATAATGGCTCTTCCTCTGCCTCTGCCTCTGATAATGGCTCTACCTCTATATTTGCTGCCTCTACCTCTACCTTAGCTGTTTTTCTTTCTATGTCTCTACCGTTGCTTCCGCTCTGCTGTTTGACCGTTACATTTCGACAGTATTCTTCCGCCTATCTCCTTTTCTTCATTTGTTCGCTTCTTTGCTGCCTCCTTTTTCTATCTCTGTCTTTTCTGCCTCTATTGCCATCAATGACAACATTTCCATCAATCTAATCTAATCTAAATTACTGAAATCAAATTAATCTAGGAAGGCATTGAAACATTAACTATGAAAGCATGAAATTAGATAAGGGAAAAGCAATACAACATGTGAAAAGTTGAATGAAAAACAACATATGTGAGCTCAAAAAAATAAAGCTATCTCAAATTACATCATAAGAATCAAATGAAAAATCATGAAAGCATACAATAAAATAATATGAATCAAAGTTAAGAATCCCCTTCTCCTAATTACAAGACTATCTCTCCAAACTCAAAAACTAATGAACTAATGAACTAATGAAAATGAAGAGAGAGCACTCTCTTAAGAAGATAACCATCTCATTCTCAACCACTCCCAACTACTTTCCCATTTTTAGAAGACATGATCCCTTTGAATCCTCCACACATATCTCACATATATTGAATAAGATATGCCAACCAAATCCTCCATGATATTCTCCTTAGGAATAGTCTTGAATAATTATCTCCTTAATATGGTGGAGGAGATATTCCAGAAGTCTCTTAGAATTAATCCTTTACATATCTCCTACACATTACAAAGCTCAGACATTCTTGAGATATATATAAAAACATGTATATTTTCTAATATTTAATCATAAATTCACTTATAATACAAAAATTAATAAAGTGGAAAATAAGAAGGCGAAACCCAAATGTATTTATGAAAATGATATAATGAAAGGTTAATGGGATGATGAAATGTAAGGAATAATGAAGGGAAAGGTGGATGAAAATAAGACATTTATGAGTCCCAACATCCCCCCCAACTGAACTTGTTGCATGTCCTCATGCAACCATGCATGGATCTCTTTGGCATCTAAACATTGGCTTTACATGATGATATATTTTTAATAATGAATGTTTCCAAGATATGTGAAGGATATGAGTAACAACTTACATTTTATTATGGTTGGTTCTTGTGTGACAACCATGAATACAAAGAATGTTGGTTCTTGTGTTAACAACATTCATTTCATTTTCTGTTCTCTTTTCTGATGGTTGGTTCTTGTGTCAAAACCATGAATACAAAGAATTTTGGTTCTTGTGTCAACAACATTCATTTCGTTTCATGTTCTCTTGCTGCAATAATAATGTAAACACTCACTGGAAATCATAAGCTATCAATGTGCATAAGAAATCCCTTTTGTAATATTCATGAAGCATGCCAATATGTATATTAATGCGTATGAAGGAAAGTGCAACAAAGTATTGTTGGAAAAGAAATGTTGGTGAATGGTAAATGAGAAAACAAATGGAGTGATAATGGTGGTGAAATGGAATCATGGTAGTGAATATGTAGTGAATATAGTTCCCCCCCCCCTCCCCCCCAAAACTGAATTGGTTGCATGTCCTCATGCAACTTTGCATGGGTCATTAAAGGAAATGGAGCATGATGAGGGAATTTTCCAAAATATTCAAGTCATCATATAAGGAATTGCATGATTAAAGATTAGAAAACAACATACTTCCACTTACCCAAGAATGATGAACTATGCAATAGGAATGTAGCTGTTGCTGCTGCTGAATCATGAAAACGTGACTGGCGTCATAGCTGCAACTGCTGTAACTGCTAGATCAGAGAATATGTGACTGTGGCTGTTAGAACATGGAAGGTTTTACTGCAGCAGGATCATGAAAATGTAACGGGGACAAAATGTTGGGTGAAAATATTTTCATTTAATTCTGTTGTAGTACTTGCCCAACCATTTAATTTGTCAATCCGAGGTCCGTAGGCTTACGAAGCACATGCACTATATATGCAGGACCGAAGTGGAACTAATCTAATCTAAATTACTGAAATCAAATTAATCTAGGAATGCATTGAAACATTAACTATGAAAGCAGGAAATTACATAAGGGAAAAGCAATACAACATGTGAAAAGTTGAATGAAAAACAACATATGTGAGCTCACAACAATAAAGCTATCTCAAATGAAATCACAAGAATCAAATGACAAATCATGAAAGCATACAATAAAAGAATATGAATCAGAGTTAAGAATCCCCTTCTCCTAATTACAAGACTATCTCTCCAAACTCAAAAAATAATGAACTAATGAAATAATGAAAATGAAGAGAGAGCACTCTCTTATATACATGAAGAATATAACCATCTCATTCTCAACCACTCTCAAATAATTTCCCATTATTAGAAGGCATGATCCCTTTGAATCCTCCACACATCTCTCACATATATTGAATAAGATATGCCAACCAAATCCTCCATGATCTTCTCCTTAGGAATAGGCTTGAATAATTATCTCCTTAATATGGTGGAGGAGATATTCCAGAAGTCTCTTAGAATTAATCCTTCACATATCTCGTACACATTACAAAGCTCACACATTCTTGAGATATATATAAAAACATGTATATTTTCTAATATTTAATCATAAATTCACTTATAATACAAAAATGAATAAAGTGGAAAATAAGAAGGTGAAACCCAAATGTATTTATGAAAATGATATAATGAAAGGTTAATAGGATGATGAAATGTAAGGAATAGTGAAGGGAAAGGTGGATGAAAATACGACATTTCTGAGTCCCAACATAGATCAGTTCAGATGTGACAGAGAAAATAATTCGAGTAAGTACGAGAGAAATGAAAAATATAATACTTCACAATGTATACACAGGTTTGATGAAGGAAAGACAAGTACATATGCATGTTTTTATACAGGCAACCTGTGTATACATCTAGAATTAGTATACACACATTTTTTATGAAGATAAGTAGCGTATACACATGAGTATGAGAAGACAAGTCATGTATGCCTTTTGCACTCTAAAACTATAATACCAAGGGTACTTACCATGGTATTAGCCTGCAATATTAAGTGCAGTGTCGTCTGTTCGATTCTGTCCAAGAATACCATCAGATGTTGTGTGGTTTTGGCTCATGGTATTGGTAAAGGTTAAACCCATATAAGGAGAAGAAGATCATAGAACAAGGGGGTGCATGTTTTTGGGCATTGAATGAATACTTCACTCTGAAGTATATCAACATGGAATGGGATATAGTTTATTAATAGATATAAAGTAATAATGCACCTATGACTACAATAATGGATCAGGATCTCTAGACCTGAAATGACTATGTTTTTTCTAGAACTGTTTATGAAATGTTTAGATTTGTGATCTGGTGAATTTTTGTTGAAGTGAAGGGTAATATCTGAGCTGATTATTTATTCTGAAGATTTGCGTAGTCTTGAAATAGTTGCAGATCTATACATAGGTTTGTTTCTATGAAAGCACATATATACGCAGGTTCATTTCAACAAAAGCGCGTATGGAATCTAGAGTTTTGTTGAAGTGTACGAAAGGAAATTTCTGATTTGTTTTGTTGTATTACCATTTTCTATCAATGATGTCTTCATACATATCTGGGTTGTTTGAATACTGATTATTGTTCTAGTTGATTATGATTAAATATCAGTGGTTTTTTGGTTGATTTATGATTAAGAGAATGATTCGATACAATTATGAGTTTCAGTTTAATGTATGTTCTTTGAGCTTAAATGTGTGGAGTGGGTCCAGTTTGCAAATATGATGAAAAGAGGCTTACAAGTTGTGTTTTTTTAATCTGTTGGATCCAGTGTGAAAATTGAAGAAATGTGGTCCGTGATGGTACTGAGGTTAGCCTTCACTGAAGGGGTCGTAGCTCCGTTCCAGTGGTTGCTGGTAAACGAGATTAAGGGGTAGTAGCTCCCTTCCAGGAGTGGCTAGTAAATGAGATTCAGGGGCTCGTATATCCCTTCCAGTGGTAGCTGGTAAATGAGATCAAGGGGTTGGATCTCCCTTCCAGTACTAGCTGGAGAACGAGAGAAGGTTGCAGGCTTCTGCAGGTGGGTGCCTATGTGATGGTATGATTCTATGCCAGTACAAGATTGTAAGAAGTTTTCTTTATAATAAATATTGAGGGAAGAGACAAAACAATAGTGGTTTTCTCCCGAATTGGGTTTCCACCTTAAATATTGGTGTTCATGTATATTTCTTATGAGTGATGATTTATTCTAGTCTTACTGCACATGCTTACTGCTTACTAAACATCTCATGGATGAATGATGCATTTATCCAAGTAAAGAATTATCTACATAATAAGATCTCTAGAAAGATACAAGTTTACTTAAAGATAGCCGCATGTATACACTAGTTGGGTTCATTAAAGTTGCATATATAAATCAGTAAAGAAAAAGTAAAATTTTACAGTGAGTGATAAATATTGATTCACCCCCCCCCCCCAGTATTTTTCTGAAAAATTGGTATCAGAGTAGGTCCTTCAGAAGAAGCTTGTTTGCTTGAAGGAGATCCGTCGCAATGGGAAGTCATGAAGGAGTATTTTCTATCCAGCCACCACTGTTCAATGGAAGTAATATATTGTTTTGGAAGATACGAACAAGAGATTATTTGCAAAGTCTTGTTGCAAATGTATGGGGAATCGTCGAAGGAGGTTACCAGTATCTAGCAAATTTTCCTACAGATGTAGAAGAAAGGAAGAAATATGAAATCAATGCCAAATATTTCAATGGTTTATTAGGAATCCTATCAGAAACATAATTTCTCAAACTTATGCAGCTCAATTCAGCAACAGAAATATGGGACAAGATCATTCAGAGTTATGAAGGTGATGTAAAGGTAAAAAGTGACAAACTTCAAACTCTTAGAATTCAATATGAAAATATTAGAATGCACGATGATGAAAGTTTTGTAAGTTTATTCCTAAGACTAGATGAGATTCTAAATTATACGAGGAATATGGGTGAATATATGAAAGACTCAACGTTAGTAGATAAAATATTGAGATCCATGACTCCAAAGTTTGAGTCAAAAGTGTTAGCTATTTAATAAAAGAAGGATCTGCAAACTCTTACCATTATTCAACTGCATGGTATCCTGATTGCTTTTGAAATGAGAAGAAGAGGTCCCTCACAAGTCAGAGAAGTTGTTTTAAGGCCTGTCCTAAAGGAAAATAAAATGAAGTTCTCAAGGAATCAAGTTATAAATCAGAAGAAGAAGAAGCAAATTTTGTGAGACGACTTCAAGAAGGTACTAAAAGATTAAGAGGTAAGCTTCCCTTCAAATTTTTTTCTTGTGGTAGAGTTGGTCATTATGCTGCTAAATGTCCTTATAGAGAAAATCATGATAAAGGGAAACAGTTTGAAAAAGGAAGGATTTATTTTACAAATGAAGATAATAATGGATTTTCAAATGATGATGAAGAAGATTCTGATCAAGATCTGCAAGTGCTCATGGCATGTACCATGGATTATGATAATTTCCCAAAAGAAAGGGATTTGGTTTTTGAAGAATTACATGCTTTCTATTGTAACTCATTTGGGCATAAGGCCATTGATTGAATGTGAAGTATGATGAACATATATGAGAAATTGGAGAATTTTCAGCACATAATAAGAAATTTCAAGAAAAGCTGGAAAAAGAAGAAGCACTAGTAAAAAACGTAGGGAATATTTACCCTACTGCATTCATCCGTTTCTAAAGTTTATTTCTCATAATGACTACAGGAGTGATGTGAGATACATTATATGAATCAGTAATGTATCATCATAGGGGGATCAATATATGGTGATTCCCATGGTTGGTTTGGTAATTCTCATTGTGTTTATTTCTAACAGTGCATCTAATGTGACAACAGAAGATAGGTACAGAATGTATAAGTCCAGGGGGATATGGAGTTGTGAAATTTTTAGTATTTCACTTTCTATACGAAATTTTCATGAACTAAAGTCGTGTATACACGCGAGTTCCAATTGTGATAGTTGTGTATGTTTTTCTCTGATAAGAAAAACAATGGGGCATAATGAAGAACAGTTTCTGATATGCTGATGACAATAATAATCTTCTTGATATGATACTAATGGTTATATCTGTTGATATGATATTAAAATTTGATTACCTGATTGATGAAGATGCTTTGATGAATGACTTGTTGTGGTGATCAAGAGCATAGTTTCAAGGGGAGCATTACCCTTGCTGAGAGTAATGCAGACATGGATTCTTATTGTTGGCATTTTGTTCGTTGCTGAATTATGAAATCTCTTTTGAGATCCTTTGGTCTTGGTTATACAAATCCATACCTGTTATTTGATGAAAAATGTCATGTTGAGACCGACGATGTAAAATTATTTTATTTAGTCATGTAAGGACTTGTTCAGATGTGTAAAACCACTTGGTTTGGTAGTTGAGTCAATATCTGTAAACCCACTTGGTTGGGTAGTTGAGTCAAATATGTAATTCCACTTGGTTATATCATTGATGTAAGTATGAGTCCTTGGCGATAGAAAAGGTCATACTCGGTTGAGTTATAAAGTCATGTACTTCATTGAAAATTCTGTCTGAAGATTTAGCATGAACTCGGGGGAGCATAGTCAATACAGTGCACATAAGATCTACAGAGCTCTTATTTCTACAAGGAAAGAGAAACCTTGTTTCAGTATTGATCTGCCCTTTTCCCTTTATGTCAAAGGGGGACAGTAGCTTGGTGTTTGAATAATGTTTATGATTAATATATCTATCAATTGTGGTGATCAAACACCAACATGGTTGCCATCAAGTCCAAAGGGGAAGATTATTGACATTATGATGTAATATGTTGTCCTTGATGGCAACCTACTCGATGAATTTGTCCTTAATGGAAACTTTCTTGATGATTTTCCTTTTGATAGAAATCTATTTTTTAAAGATGTAAAAATGATGAATCTACAAATTAGTTAATATGTGACAAAGAAAGGAATTCCAGTAAGTGCCAGATAAATGAAAAAGATATTATTTCACAATTTATACACAGTCTTAATGAATGCAACCCATGTACATACATAGGTTTGTATATAGGAAACCCGTGTATACGTCCAGAATTACTATATATGTAGTTTTTAAGAAGATAAATTGCGTATACATATGGGTACAAAGAAGCCAAGTCGTGTCTGCCTTTTGCAATATAAATTATAAAACCAAGGGTCCTTACCATGGTATTAGCCCACAATATTGAGTGTGGTGTCATCTATTTGATTATGTCCATGAGTACAACCGGCTCTTGTGTGGTCTTCGCTCATGGTATTGGTAAAAGCTAAACCTATATAAGGAGAACAAGATCATAGTGCAAGGGGTTCGTGTTCTTGGGAATTTGTAGGAATTTATAGGATAAGTTCCTTAGAACAAGAAAAAAAGCTCACCACTCACAAACAGATCACAAATCAGTATACAAGTATATCACGTGGTTAAAACTCATGAAGAGGGAAACAGTCCACGCCCTGAGCCAACACAGCCACTTTAGGAATTTTATTAATAAAAAAAAGGTTACATGCGTTTCTCTCATAAACGGTTACTGAAAAAATGACCCTCCATGATCTTTAAATAGAGGTCATGGACCAATCATGTGTCAAGGCATGAATCAGGTGTAATTAATACGGAGGAGAGAGTGAGTCATCAGATCACTACAAATCATGACGGTCGGATTATAAGATACAAATGTACATAGTAAAGAAACACACTTTACCTAACTCTACACTAGACCAAGTTCTACTTAACTATTTCCTATATGTTGGAATATCCTAACATCCCCCCTTAAGAACAACTTGGCATAGGATTGAAGGATTTACAAAGGTGACACAAAAGGAGCCTATTTCCTATGTGTCTAAATATCCTAAAATACCCCCTTAAGAATAACTTGGGATAGGATTAAAGGATTTACAAAGGTGACGCAATAGGATAAGGAAGGAGGCATTAGAGCCTATCCCCCCTTAATGATAACTTTCCTGAACTCCAAGCATGGATCGAAGTTTGGTAAACTTCGCTTATGTGAGAGCCTTTTTAAATTGTTATAGCATCATTTCTCACCTTCATATGATTCATGATTGCTTTTATGGCTTTGGGCACCCATTCCTACAGACTTGGACAAATTCACTTAAAAACAATGTAAAAATCCCCATACGTGGTTATGCCCAGCTTTTTCCGCGTGTATACGTGAGTCTACATGCACTTTTCCGCGTATGCCATTAAAATGATTAAAATATATATAAAAATTCCCTATTTTCGGGCTGGGTTGATGGTTACTCTGGTAGTTCAACCACCCCAGCACGTGGCCAACTATTTCCAACTGTTGAAACTACTTTGAGGGAGTATAAAAACCCCTCATGTGTATGGCCTAAGGGAGAGAGAGAAATTATTGATATTATACTCTGTTGGTATTCCCTATCCAAGTCTGAAATCCCATGCCTCCTGCACTTCCCAGTTCATTGTAGGAAACCTTTGTTTCCTGGAGATGCTCATCTTCTTATATGTCATCTCGTATGCACCAGTTCGGAAGGAGTCTTAGCGAGGCAAGGGTGGGACGGATCCGGACGACGGTCTGCTCGAAGATCGTGGAAGGATTCAGGTGATCTCTCCACTTGTTATTTCTGTACATGCTATTTATAATACATAAGTACCATCTTGTTCCCAAAATATACGTGTTAGTGCTGCTTACATATATGAAGAATATTGTTATTTAAGCATTCATTATGGTTTATATAATGTTTTATATGGATTTCACTAACATTTAGAGTAGATATATGCTGTACAACCAGTTCTTCGTGCTTGTTTCTTCTTGTCTTTCAGGTTAAGAAGGAAGAACGGTTGCTGGGGGTTTGGACCCCACGGGATCTGCTTCAACCATAGGACCTACGGGTAACTTCCTCAATCTACTCTATTTAGTTTTTCATGAACATGTATGGTTGTGTGAGTCCTTCTTAAGTAGCATGCCCTACTCTGTGGAGGTTTAAACCCAAAAAACCTGCAAGGAATTATTCCCAGAAACGGGGCGGCGATTCAGGGGGATCGTATTCTTATGATTCCCCTGGTGGGTGGTTTCGGTATTTGACCCTCTGCGAATATTTTTAACTTTCATTTGCGATCCGATTTACTATTTCTCGATCAGTACGAAGTCACGGTTTCTTATCCGGAGCTTGATCTGTACATTTTCCATTATTTACCTTTGTATACGCGCTTTCTGCACACGGTCGCGTATGCATGCAAGTTTTCTAAAGGGGTAGTATACGCGTGTTTCATTTAGCACGATCGCGTATACACGCTTGTTTACTAAGCGCGGAAGTAGCGTATACCTGACTGATTTTGAAATTTTTTGTTCTTTAACGTCCTTTATGGCTGTAAGGGAGACTGTTCTGTGATGTCTTTGTACTCTCTGGGTTGTGAAGAAAGTGGTCTTTGGTATTTTCTCTCTTTCGTTTGATTGAAAACTAGTCTTTTTGGCAAAGTGTTGTTTTTGGTGTTGGCACTTCTGGATTGAGTACCAAGAACTCGTTCTGAGCATTCTTGGTTGTTCTGCTTTATCAGAACAGAGAGCTTCTGCTCGTTTACTTGTTCCTATCTTTGTGTTTTGCTTTGCACTACGTTTTTGCCTCTTTTCTTGGTTATTTTTCTTGAGTTCAGTAGGCTAGGTCTTGTTGCAACTTTTGAAGAGTTTTTCTTGCTTCTTCGAAGTTTTTGTTTGTGGCAAGGTTGTACTATTGTTCTAGGCTAAGTGGCTGAGTTTTCTTGTCTTCTTTTGCTCTTATTGATCTTGCTACTAGTTAGCCTTATAAGGTTTGGAGCATTGTTGAAGTTTGTGCTTGAAGTTCAGTGTTGTTTGGCTTGGAATTTGATAGTTTCGCTTGGTCTTTTCGAGCTCTTCTTTTATAAAACATAAAAGCTCAAAACACATTTTCTTTGCTTTTTGTTTTTGCATTTCAAAAGTTCAAAAAACATTTTTCCTTGTTTCTTGCTTTTGTTGTTGCATTTTTGTTTTCGTTTCGCCATATCTTTTGAAGTTTTGGTGAGGTTTCTTGTCTTTTAGTTTTTGGCTTGATTTTGGGAAGGAGTTGTCATTGATTTCTTTCTCTTGTTTTTAAGCATTTTGGTGTCTTCATATTAAGAGTTCTTGATTTCGGGAACTAGCTTTCTGGACAACCAAAAAGAGTTAAAATTGAAAGAGCTTTTGGGAAATTTCACTCTGCTTTAGGATATTTTGCATCTTAGAATTTGCATGCTTGTAGTGATTTGCATTAGGTGCATTTAAAGCATTTAGTCAATTTCATAGTTTTTGTGAGTGTGAGTTTGTTATCTGAAAAGAAAAATACAATTTTTAATCTCATAGAACCTGTATAGAAGTTTCTTTTCATCGAAAGACAAGAACTGCATTTGCATGTAGTTTGGTTTTTACTAATTTCTTTCTACGTCACAACACCATACGTTTCATCTCCATATCCTTGTGACTTTACATAACAGCCCATTAAAACAAGCGATATAATTTAAAATCAACTAGCAAGTTTTCTAAGTGTCATACACCAACTAGCTAGGTTGTAGGGCCTTGGAATAGGTGAGTGGAGAGTTAACTCTTGGTAGCTCAAACGAAACATAGAAGTTGATTAATTGAAGCGAAATCCAACTCGGGTTAGGTGGCCAGGAAAACTCTCCTCCGGAGAGTCAGCGCGAGGAGTGAGAGGGGGTGAGAAGAGGATACCCCCTCTCCCGTTAGCTAAATGCGACCTAAGACCGTTCCGCCTGACTGTCGATATGGATTGGTGCCCTTAGTTGCCTCTCCTAGGGACCACATAGGTGACTGTTGGGGGGAATACCCATGGTACCTGAGATATACATTGCATCACTTTCGGCCCGGTACTTAAGGTGCCCTTGCGAGAAGCTTGGGTGCTTAATGGGAAAAAGTGTCGTTAGGAGGTCGGCGTAACTATTTATGATACCTTCGCTAGTTGTTCTGGGCCCTAATCATCCCAGACTGCTTTCGGGAGGTCCTATATTTCGCTTTCCTGTATTTTGGTGTCCGATCCTCATCACCCGGAGCGAAAATACTTGGAGGCTGTTTTGCTTGATTGTATCTCAGGGATTTTTCTTTTAGTGAGTGCTCTTTGCTCCTAGCTTGCCTAGCTTTTCACTTTTTTTTTAGTCTAATTTAAAATCTATAAAAGTGGCTGATCAAGCGCCTTGTCGATCGAGGAGAATCTGGGGGTTATCTCCCGAGAGTCCAGAGCCTTGTTCGAGAAGGCGTAGGAGTGATTTAGTAGGTGGTTACCACCCTGTGGCATCTGATGCAATGGAGAGAGATCCTCCACAGAGGTCTGAAGGTTTCATAGCTGATTCTGGCGTCGGTTCCGAGAGGAGCGTTCCGCTCACCTCGCGAGTTTTATTTCCTCAGGAAGAAGATTTTCAAATTGAAGACGTACCTAAACCTCCTGCGTCAGGTCCATCTCCTCTTCCTCCTGATTATCCGTTCGTTGTTCAATACATCGGACCCGAGTCAGAGAGACCGGAAGATCTTCTGTATCATTCTTATCTTTCGATGGCCATGACTGGGAACGCGGCTTCTGCTGTGAGTGCTACAGGCATTCAGACTCCTGCTTTTGTTGAAGCAGGGGGCACTATTGCTTCATCTTCGATTGCTTCTAGTGTTGCTATGTTTGGCTCTGGTTTCAACCAAGCACATGCTTCTCATTCTGGTCCCTTATGTTCAGGGATTTCCACTAGTGGGAATCCCTCGTTTTCCTTTTTCGCTGCTTCCGCTGGATCTACGCACATGTCTTCCATGGCTACTGGATCAGCTTCGTTTCAAGGGTTCCCCTTCGAAACTGGACACATTCCTAGTTCGAATCCTTCGTTACGGTCCTTTCCATTTACTTCTCAGACCCAGAGTTTCAACCCTTGGTCTGGGGGGCAAAGTTCGACTACTTTTACAGGTTGGAACCCTGTATTCACTACAGCGGGGGCAGGGAATCAGTTTTACGCAGGTCATCAAGGGAATGCTTCTTTCCCTTCGTCGAGTGCTTATCAGACTTTTTCTCCTCTGTCTAATGCCTGGAGCCCCTATCACGGGCTTTCCTCTTCATTTAATACTTCAGCGGGGGGAACTGGTCCGGGCTTTGGTAACTCGGTGTGGGGAGGAGGTTCTTCTCCTTTTTCCACGAATTCTCTTTGGCAACTTGGTGCCTCATCAAATACAAGGTATTATTTTCAGAATGTTGGGAATCCATCCCATCAAGGATGGAATCCTCAGGCTCCGCCTCGCTTACCTTTTCTGGCAATGTTAAACTTGCCAGATCTATCGAAGTTGACTAATGATCCGATTCGTTATAGTCCGGGGTGGCCTCTAGTTCCCACCAAACTTCCTTCAGACATTCCAAAGTTTGAAGGGAAGAATGGAGAGGATCTGGCTGACCACATCACCACTTTCCACTTATGGTGTTCTTCGAACTCCCTGATCAATGATTCGATTAGGTTGAGATTATTTCAACGCACCCTAACTGGAAACGCTGCCAAATGGTATATCGAGCTAATTGGGGGTAGTTTTGCTACATTTGGAGAACTGGCTGTCACATTTCTAAACCATTTTCAGTTTCCTGTCTGATATGAGGCTGGGACGGAACTCCTGGCTAATTTTAAGCAGGACAAGGCAACCCACATTTCTGATCACATTCAGGAATGGAGAAGAAGGAAGAGGCTTATTAAAGCTCATATTCCAGGAGAATTCCTTCTCGAATGGTTTTTGAAATCTCTGCAGTCAGACATTTCAAAGGATGTATCCCTATCTGGGGTATTTTCTGAGGAGCAGGCCATTTTTAGGGCCCAGCAGTTGGAACTGATCCATTCTCAGTCTGGGGTCCTTTATAAATATTTGCCCAATGCTCCTCGCTCCAAATTAGATTTATCCAAAACTAAGCCTGGTCTGCATGGTGATGGGCTTGTCGGATCGATCAATAGTGGTGCAGCCAGCCTGCTAAATCAATTGCAGCAGTTGTCTTTACAATCTACTCCTTCTAGTCAGGCTACGCCTGCAGAGTCATCACCTTCCCAGTCTTTGTCCATAAATGCTGTCCAATCTTCTGATCCCAAAGGAAATCAACAATCCAATGGGAAGAAGAAGGAACGAAATAACAAGAAGAAGGGAAAGAACGGGAAGGGTAATGCAAATAAAACCAACAAGCGTGTTGGTGAGGGTCCAAAGGAGAAGAAGAAAGTGAATTTTCCATGCAAGCTATGTGCTGGAGACCATCTCACACACCTTTGCCCTAAAATTCAGGATGCTCAGCGCTTGTTAGCTCAGCAGGGTTCTTCTAGTTCCCAGGCTGTGTTAACAAACCCTTTTCCCCAAGGGCAGAAATTAGTTGTTGGCGCAAACCAAAATCCTGGGGCTTCCTCTGGAGGTACTCAGGAAGGGGAAATTCCATCGAACATTTTCATGATGAGTGCTCACGCGGATATCGCTATGAGATCCCGTGATTATGGCGGAGAAGAGTCTTCGAAAGCTAAGGAAGTTCCTGATGCTACTGAGCCGCTTCACATTACGAAGCCTACTGTTAAGTATATGCCTCGGATGCCCAAAGCATCTGCTAAGCGGTCGACGATTAATCCGAATGCTAGGGCTGCCCAGAACTACTCGATTGTGGAAGATCTGGCGCAGAGTCCTTGTGCTATGTCAGCTTTAGAGGTACTCCAGTCTTGTCCGGCTCAGCAAAGTGCTTTGCTCACTGCCATTGGGGCTATTGATCCGAAAAATTCTCTTCTGATTACTTTTGATATGACTAATTTTAAGAAGAGACTTCCTCATCACATGGCTTTTCATATTAAATCATCATACCGGAAGTGTAACATCTTTCAGACGGTTGTTGATGAGGGTGCTTCTACATGCGTGATGTCTCTCGCATGCTGGAAGACACTTGGATCTCCCAAAGCTGTTCCATCTACCACTCTTCTGACTGCGTTCGACGGTCATTCTCACAGGCCCCATGGTATTGTCCCAAATTTGCCCATATATGTTGGGGGCAAAACTTTCAACATAGAGGTTGAGGTAGTAGATGCAAGCTTGGACTACAACCTTCTGTTGGGGAGGAACTGGATTTATGAGATGCATGCCATAGCATCCTCATTATTTCGAATTATATGTTTCCCCCACGAAGGGAGGATCGTTACAGTGGATCAACTGGACTGTCCTCATGTAGACCCGAATGCGTCTATTGACTCATCTGTTCCTAAGTTGGATAATTCCAAGGCACCTATTGAGAATTTAGGAGTTGGAATGTATTCTTCCTTGATGGGTACTTTTGATCTTCCTCCTCCTACGGTGCATATAAATTCTATTTCATCCTCCAAGGTTCCTCTTCGAAGGGAGTTCTTTAGAACTCATTATTTTTCAGACCCTTGGACCTTACCTTCCCCTACTGCCACATTAGCGGAAGGTCAAGTGGGTGGAATGGCATTTCCTATTTCTGCAGCTGAGATTGCATATCAGTCTATTGTTGACTCTGCAGAATCCATCCCAGCTCCTCTTTCACCGGAAGAGTTGGATGGTGATGTGGCTCCGGCTTGGACGCTTAGTTCTTCTTCTGCCCAGAATTGTATAGATACCACTCTTCCATCTGAAGAGGCCATCCTGGAAGCCATGACTGGTATATATAGACCGTGGGGTGATTTGCATCATCGGTCTTACTTCTTACCTGACTTGAGCGAAGTTGAAACAAGTTTTCCAAGTCCTCCGTCTCCTGGTCCTGTTCACTCAGTCTTGAACCCTTTGGCACCAACACAGGTTTATGCTGAAGGGAACATGGCTGTGATCTCTCCTACTATCCCGGTGAACATTTCCAGGGATCCCAATACTATTGAGAATGTCTTCATTGGAGCTGAATGTTCCCATGAAGCGATTCAAATTTACACCGAGCTCTTTAAAGAGTATAGGGATGTATTTGCTTGGTCTTATGAGGAAATGCCTGGCATCGATCCATCTATTGTCCAGCATGCGATCAAGACGTATGAAAACGCTAAGCCGGTGAGGCAAAAACTTCGTCCGGTCAATCCTCGGAAGGCAGCAGCTATCAAAGCTGAAGTTGAGAAGCTGCTTAAGGTGGGATTCATTTTCCCTATTCCTCTAACTGAATGGGTTTCAAATCCCGTTCCTGTAGATAAAAAGCAAGGAACGATTCGAGTGTGCATCGATTTCAGAGACCTAAATAAAGCGTGTTCTAAAGATAATTACCCCACACCATTTATCGATCAGATCATTGACGAGTGTGCCGGTAATGAGATTTTCTCCTTCATGGACGGTTTCTCCGGATATAATCAAATTACTATCCGTCCTGAAGATCAACATAAGACCGCATTTATTTGTCCCTGGGGTACGTTTGCATACAAGAAGATGCCTTTTGGTCTTAAAAATGTTGGGGCTACCTTTCAGCGGGCCATGTCATACGCCTTCCACGACATCAAAAAGATTATCGAGGCATACTTAGATGATTTAGCTGCTCATTCTCGAAAGAGGATGGATCATCCTGGTCACCTCCGGCAAATATTTGAAAGATGTCGTTTTGATAAGATTCGATTGAATCCGAACAAGTGCGTTTTCACGGTTACATCCGGTCGGCTATTGGGATTCATTGTGTCTAGGGAAGGGATTAAGGTAGATCCCTTCAAGGTTGAGGCAATACTTCGGTTGCCTCCCCCGTCCTCCATCCGTCAGCTTCAAAGTCTACAGGGAAAGTCTAATTTTCTTCGGAGGTTTATCGTCAATTATGCTGAGGTTAAAAAGGGATTTATGAGATTGTTGAAGAAAGGAGTTCCTTTTCTTTGGGACGACTACGCTCAACGCTCATTCGATGCTTTGAAAAAAGCATTGACCTCTGCTCCTTTATTGAGTCCACCTGATGATAGCAGAGACTTCCTTTTGTATCTGGCAGCAGCAGAATCTACCATTGGTATGGTTCTAGTTCAGGAAGATGATGCTCTTGTAGAGCATGTTATTTACTACCTAAGTCGAGGATTGGTAGGACCTGAACTCAGGTACACTCCGATAGAAAAATTAGCTTTAGCAGCAGTTCATGCTGTGCAGCGACTCCGGCATTACATTATTCTTCGCAAAACTTTTGTTTTGGCAGCAGCCAATCCATTTCAGTTTGTCCTCAGTAGGCGAGTGATTGGGGGCAAATACAATAGATGGATTGTGATTTTACAGGAATTTGATCTTGAGTTTCTGTCTGCCAAATCCAAGAAATCATTAGTTTTTGCGGAATTGATCTCCGAGTTGCCCTGTGGAGAAGAGATGATCTATGATGAGTCCTTTCTGGACGAACACTTGTTTCTTATCTCTCCACAGGATCCTTGGTACGGGGATATCATTGTGTATCTCCAGACTGCGAAGTTTCCCTCTACTTTTTCGAAAGATGAGCATCGTAAACTGCGTCACTTGGCCAAGAATTATTTGATTATTGGTGATGCTTTGTACCGTCGAGGGGTTGATTCAATCCCAAGATGCTTCTTAACTCTCAAAGAAGCTGAGGCTGTGCTGAATGATTCTCACAGTGGAGCTTGTGAGGGTCATTTATCTGGGCTTGCTACAGTCCAAAAGATTTTGTGTGCTGGATACTTTTGGCCCTCGATTTTCAAAGATTGTATTGAATCGGTCAAAAAGTGTCATCCGTGTCAGGTTTATACTCGAAAAATGCGCGCTCATCCAGCTCCGCTTTTTCCAGTCATTACTATCGGTCCCTTTACAAAGTGGGGTATTGATTATACTACTTGTAACCCGCCTTCAGCTAAAGGTCACAAGTACATTATTGTAGCAGTAGACTACTTTACGAAGTGGGTCGAGGCTATGCCTACTTTTGGGAATGATGGTGAGACTGCAGCTCTTTTTCTTTTCAACCAGGTTATCGCTCGTTTTGGTATTCCTAGAGAGATTGTCACTAATCATGGCAGTCATTTTCAAAATAGTATGATGGCTGAGTTGGCTCTCAAATTGGGTTTCCGGTAGGAGCATTCATCTCCATATTATCCTCAAGCCAATGGGCAAGTGGAAGCCGTGAATAAGTCCTTGAAGAGAATTCTTCAAAGGACAATTGATAAAGCTAGATCCAACTGGAATATTATGCTATATCCTACGCTTTGGGCATACAGGACATCAGTGAAAACTGCAACTGGCTTTACTCCATTTCAGCTAGTGCATGGGGTGGAATCCGTATTTCCCATTGAATGTGAGATTTCTTCTCTTAAATTAGCTGTTGAACTTCTTCCTGACACTTCTAGTCTGGCAGAACCGCTTCTTCATCTGGAACATCTCGATGAGCAGCGTCGAGATGCTGCCACGATGAACGAAGCGCATAAAAACCGAGTTAAAGTCCAGTACGATAAGGCGGTCAAGCCTAGGGTCTTTTTGGAAGGTGACCTTGTTTTGGTCTATGCCCAAGAAAAAGATGCCCTGGGGGTAGGAAAGTTTAAGTCTATGTGGTATGGCCCCTATATCGTTAAAAAAGTTCTTAAGAAAGGTGCGTATACCTTGGTTGATTTCGAAGGGAACGAGTTGCTGGAGCCCCGAAATGGGCTCTATTTGAAGAAGTATTATGCCTACGCTTCGGCCTGGCATGTTGCTTTTGTATATAGTAGTTTTTTTTGTTTTGTACATATCTGGTTGAT
Organism: Pinus albicaulis; assembly: GCA_034641835.2. Classification (NCBI taxonomy): domain Eukaryota; kingdom Viridiplantae; phylum Streptophyta; class Pinopsida; order Pinales; family Pinaceae; genus Pinus; species Pinus albicaulis. The sequence continues at coordinate 124,157,524 of CM076571.1, read as the reverse complement.
TTTCGATCTTTGATGAGTTCGTGATGTTTTTGATCTACTTTGGCAGGTTGTGTTGGATGTCATGAGTCATTTTGGTTTCGCCGATGGTGCTAGTAGACACACCCGGAACTTAGCTTCCGCGGCTTGGGTGCTTCATTATCCATCCGGTCAGTTGTTAGTATCAAGAGGGGTCTGCATTGGTCCTGCTTCCAATAATATAGCAGAATACACTGCAGTTGTTCATCTACTATCGGAGGCAATATCTTTGGGTGTTGATTCATTGGTAGTTTTCTCAGACTCTCAGCTGGTGGTGTCGCAGTTGAACAATACTTATCGGGTAAGAGATCCATTTTTATTACGATTGTTCTTGAGGGTACATTTGTTACAAAGGTCATTTCAATTTTTAACTTTAATTCATATTCCTCGAGCTGAAAATTGGTTTGCTGACTCATTAGCTAATCAAGCATTGGATTGGCATATTAATCATTCCATACAATAAAATTTTAATCATCTAAAACATCATACATTTGATACATTTATCACATCACATCAAATATCGCTGTATATATATCATCAGAGTGTTCAAAAACCTTACAAAATTTGGATCCATAAGGTCATACAAAACTTGGGCTTATGCCCCCATCATGTTCAGTCTCAAAAAAGAATATATAGTCATCTAATACATAATATCTGTCTACTCCTGAGGTCCCTGCCCAGAAGTCGTGTTCCTATAGGAACGAGACCACGGTGGCAACTCGGCGGAATAATCGTACCCAGTCTCGGGGCACTCCTACCACCCGTCTCTGGATGGCTTCCGGCAGGTCCTCCATGGCAGCCATAGGTATTTGGCGGGTTAGTCCCTCCAAGTTCCTTTGCATGACCTGGAGAGTCCTGTCTGAATCCACTGTCTCTGCTTCACCCCCGCGACGCTTGTGGCGCAGGAGACCCTCAGGTCGAACTGGTCCAACATCTGAATCATGATCATATTGAATTGTCAGTCATTATGAATCCAATCAAAAACATGTTTGTTTTTCATTTTTTCATACATATTTGAAAAAATCCAAAAAAATTATATAAGTCAATTTTTTGCAAACTTACCGACTGTGCCCCATGCTGTGCCTGGTGGAAGAACTAGATATGGATCTCCACGAAAGTCCATCCCGGCATAGGGATAGTCGTCCACCACGATGATTTGTTCTCCCCACCAAAGGAAGAACTCATCGTCCCATGTGGTCCGGGGTACTTCACTACCCCCCAATCTCTTCATCATATCTGCCCAACGGGAAATTCTTGGGTCCCGCGGGCTGCTGATGGTAGAGATAAATCTGGGTCTCAATGCTGGTATCTTCTCAAAGAAGAATTTTGTCAAAATGGTACCGTAATTCACGAGCATTTCTAGCAACCGAACATTGCTTTTCATATTTGGCATTTTGAAGAATTTGAACAATCCGCAATTCCGAAGGATATTTTGCGATGCTCGATCTTGCATGACCTCTTGATCAATTGCGCTGTGTTCACGCTCTCTCCATGAGATTTTCATCCTGTCAAAATTCATTAAATCATGCATTAGCCACGCTTTTTTGGATTCGGACCTGCGCATACGCGACTTTTTCTTTGCACAGTCGCGTGTATACGCGACTTTCCTTTAATGAACCCGCGTATGCGCAAGTCCGCATTTTTTAGCAAGGGTTTTAATGGTAAAAATCACTTAATTTTAATTTCTAAATGGACAAAATGATTGACAAGGATTATTGAGGAGCCTACCTGAAATTTCGGTGCGTTTCGACGGTCGGTTGTTCCTGATTTGACGAAAGAATTTTTTTGCTCCAGAGCACTTTTTTCCAAACCAGCAATGCAATAATGAACCAAATATGAGGTAATTTGTCGATTTATGGCTAAAAAGTTGAAAATTTTCTCAAAAAATTGTTATGCTTATTTTTTCGGTCTATCTTAAGCTGCATAACCCGGATTCTTGGAAGTGCCCGGTTTGGTATGTTTTCAGGTACATTTTGATGATTTTGAGATTTTTCCCGGTTTTTGATCCATGATTACTGACTCGTCACAGCAGGTATATGATCTTCACTGGCATATAGGTTAGGGAAATCACTTTCCATTGCATCTTGCATACTAGCCTCCATACTGATCACTTGCCATAGGGTCGATCCCATCAGGTCATGACTATTACACCCATTTCACTCGCCGATTATTTAATCATGACTTGGTGGTAGAGCCTTCCTTTACATGGGCTTCCTAGTTAGTTCCTCGCTATCACTTGTTGCCCATGCTACGTTTTATGTAGGCTCGGGAGTCCTCTTTAGTCCCGCCATGACTTATGTGTTGAAGCTTCATTCTTCTTCTTCCTCACTATCATTTGTCTGGCTATTACCCTAGAGGCTCCCTGGTGTCGTTAAGTTGTATTACTGCATTGCATATTGGCTACTTGTTTATCCTGGCCTTTAGCCGGCTTCATTTTGGACTTGATGTTTAAGCCAACTTTTGACCTTGACTATCTGTACAAGTTAACCATTGCATGCACTTAGCTATCACGACTTGACACCTTTTTACCCATGGATGGAACATTCCTCTGAGTATCGCTTACCAGTTTTCGCCACCTTGCATTGAGCATAGGATTGTTCCAATCCCAGGAACTAGTGCATATGATTTTCTGATACTCGTTCTATCCATTGTACCATAGCATTCTTTTATTCTTTTTCAGGCTTATTATATGAAAAAGACAAAAAAATCAAATATAACAAAAAGAGCGGGAACGGGATGTATCTTCGTTGTTTTGATGGCAGTATAGTGTCAGTTTGTCGCCCTTGAACAAAGCACATATACTTATATATATCTCCTTCATTTGGGATGGTTTTAGTTTTGACCTAGGTTCAGCCCTTACCATGTTTCACTTGTCAGTTCTCCCCCAGTTGGTTATCTCTTCCAATCATATGGAGAGTTTGTTCTGCCTCCTGCATAACAGACTTATACAGTGTCACTTTTTACTGCCATGGTCATCACGAGTCGTGCTTTTGTTCAAGGGAAGTCTAACTAGAGTCGGCCATTTTGCGGTGTCTCTTGACTCATTATTCAGTCGGCCTACCCGGTCTTGTCAGTATCTTGTTCTATCACATCAGATGTTTTGGTCCTTTGCTCGTGCTGGTTTGAGAAGGTCCCCATTGACTTCTTGCTGGTGGGTTTGTCTCTTATCGACTACGATACATTGCTCTGAGAGAAAACCTAGAGCCGCACCCTGGCCCTATTTCCATCATTGATAGGTGACCTTGTGCTTAGCATTTGATCATCATTATGGGTCTTTGACTGAGTGGTTTCCCCTGTGTTCGACGTCAGCACACATTATCACATTTGGGATTCGTGCAGTACCTTGATTTCCATTTGACCCTATCGGTGGATTTCTCGCCTCTGTGTCAGCTTTCATTATTGGTTGGTTCAGAGCGTTTCTTCCATGCGCTAGCTTCATCTTGTGCATGTCGAAAACGTACTTCGGTTTTGGTTCCATCACTCTACTTTGTCTGATTCTTTCCAAATCTTGGCCTGCGAGTTACACTCGCACTGGACTGATGTGGGATGCCTTAATGCCTTCCTTCCAGCGGATCTTTTCCCATCGACTCCGACTCATTGCTCTGGGAATAAGGTCTAGAGTCTTTTTGTCAGTACCTTAGGGTTTGCAGTCATCAGTGGCAGACTCTTCGCTATCGACAGTGGGGATTCATCATTGCCTCTTGATTGGTATATTCTTTCAAGTGTTCGACTTCAACTCATTTATTCGCACTTGTTAGTTTGTACTAGGGCACCTTGACACTCATTTTCATTATTGGTGGGTTATCTCGCGTTGGTTAATGGTATACATCATTGACCGGTAATCCAATGATTTCTCACATGGTCGACTTCAGCTCATTTATTCCCATTGTGTAGAATTGTGCCATAGTGATCGGTGAAGACCTCGGGTTGCATCAGCATTTCTCGGTTCACTTTTGACAGTCCATTCAGTTTCTGCTAGTGATGTCGTCCACCCTTATATGTTGCAGTTCAGTTCAGCAGCATCCTATATGTTGGCACCCGAGTTGCGTGATTGTACCGTTTGTTCCACCTCTTATGATTCGGTACCTGGAGATTCAGTTACTTATATGATCAAACATCCAGTTGCATCATTCTTGATCAACTTTCTATATGTGATACTTGGACATTGATTCAGACTTATATTTCTAGACTATGCTCAGATGATTCATTGTGTACTTTCAGTTCAGCTATACTTGTATACATATTGGATCTATTCAGTACTTTCCATATGATGTATTTTTGACTGAGCATGGGTATGCCCGCCTCAGCATGAGTTGACTCTCTATTTTCTTTCATTGGTTTTTTGGCAGGCTGAAATCTGGTGAAGTCCTCTCTTGTCCTTGCGAAGTTCTTTCTATGTGCATAATACATTTCGGCCATCATGTACCCCTTCTGACCTCATATATTAGGGGGCATTTGTTATAGCATCATTTCTCACCTTGATATGATTCATGATTGCTTCATGGCTTTTGGGCACCCATTCCTACAGACTTGGACAAATTCACTTAAAAACAGTGTAAAATCCCCCATACGGTTAAATCGACTTTTTTAAAACGTGTATACGAAGTCTACATGTAATTTTTCATGTCATTAAAATGATTAAAAAATATATAAAAATTCCCTATTTTGGTGGGTTGATGGTTATACGGTAAGTTCAACCACCCCAGCACGTGGCCAACTGTTTCCAACTGTTGAAACTACTTTGAGGGAGTATAAAAACCCCTCATGTGTATGGCCTAAGGGAGAGAGAGAAATTATTGATATTATACTCTGTTGGTATTCCCTATCCAAGTCTGAAATCCCGTGCCTCTTGCACTTCCCAGTTCATTGTAGGAAACCTTTGTTTCCTTGAGATGCTCATCTTCCTATATGTCATCTCGTATGCACCAGTTCGGAAGGAGTCTTAGCGAGGCAAGGGTGGGATGGATCCGGACGACGGTCTGCTCGAAGATCGTGGAAGGATTCAGGTGATCTCTCCACTTGTTATTTCTGTACATGCTATTTATAATACAGAAGTACCATCTTGTTCCCGAAATATACGTGTTAGTGTCTGCTTACATATATGAATAATATTGTTATTTAAGCATTCATTATGGTTTATATAATGTTTTATATGGATTTCACTAACATTTAGAGTAGATATATGCTGTACAACCAGTTCTTTGTGCTTGTTTCTTCTTGTCTTTCAGGTTAAGAAGGAAGAACGGTTGCTGGGGGTTTGGACCCCGCGGGATCTGCTTCAACCGTAGGACCTACGGGTAACTTCCTTGGTCTACTCTATTTAGTTTTTCATGAACATGTATGGTTGTGTGAGTCCTTCTTAAGTAGCATGCCCCTGCTCTATGGAGGTTTAAACCCAACAAACCTCTAGGGTGAGATTCCCCGAAACATAAATATATCAGCTACTTGATCATTGGTTGGACAATACTGCACTTCAAGAACACAATCATGAATGAGATTTCTGATGAAGTGTATGTGGAGCTCATTGTGTTTCATACACTGATGATGAACTGGATCTTTACATAGCTGAATGGCACTCTGATTATCACGCCAAAGTGTAGTTGGATGTTTTTGATGAAGACCAAATTCAGACAAGATCTGACAAAGTGACATGGCTTCCTTGTTGGCTTCAACGACACCACGATACTCTAATTCTCTCAAAGAAAGAGAGATGGAACTTTTCTTATTACAAGAATAAGTAATAGGTCCTGAACCAAGAGTGAATACATATCCTGCAGTAGACTTTTGATCATCAGGGTCACCAGCCCAATCAAAATCAGTCAATCCAATCAACAATGGAGATACTCATGCACTGTAATGAATCCCGAACTGAACTGTACCTCGAATATATCAAAGTATTTTTTTAGTTGATTTCAGGTGACTTTCATGACATTTTTGCATAAACCGACCAACAAGACCAATGAAAAAGGAAAGGTCAGGAAGAGTATGGGTTAGATACAAAATTTTACCAACAAGTTGTCGGTATAAGGTAGCATCAACTTCAGGGGCAGTACAAGTTACTGAAAGCTTGACTCTAGACTAGAAGGGAGAATGGGCTAGCTTACAATCCTCCATGTGAAATTAGTGTAGAAGATCACAGGCATACTTGGACTAAGAAAGGGTAATACCTTCTTTGGATTGCAAGACTTGAAGACAAAGGAAATAATGCAAGTGTCTTAAGTCTATCATTTCAAACTTATTTTTGAGGCTAGACTTCACATGGTTTATACAGTTGGGATCACTATCAGTAAGGATAATATCATCAACATAAAGAATAAGGATGGTGAAGCACTTACCCACTTTCTTAGTGTAGATAGTGTTGTCATAATGACACCTAGAAAAGACACTATCTAATATAATTCTATCCATTTTGGCATGCCATGCCAAAGGAGCTTGTTTGAGACCATAGAGAGACTTCCTAAGGAAAAAAATAGGGCTAGATTCATTTTGGATAAAGTCAGGGGGTTGTTCCATGTAGATTTCTTCATGCAAATATCCATGTAAGAAGGCAGATTTAACATCCATATGATGGACTTCCCATTTAAAGGAGGAAACAAGGAAATGAACAAGGCGGATATAATTTATTTTTGAAATAGGGGAGAAGGTTTCAGTATATTCAATGCCTTCAACTTGTAAAAATCATTGAGCAACAAGACGAGCTTTATTTCTATCCACTTCTCAATATGGTCCAAATTTTGTTTTGTAAATCCATCTGCATCTAACAAGTTTTCTTCCTTTTGGAAGAGGAACAAGATCCCAAGAATCGTTTGCCAATAAGGAGTGATATTCTTCATTCATTGCTTCATCCAAATTGGGATGATCGAAAGATTTTCCGAAGGTGCCTAGATTAGTTGTTTCTGAAACTTCAACCAATAAGGAAGAGCCTCTTTCGAACTAAGCAAGTGTACATAGTCGATCTGCAAGGTCACCTGCAAGAGAACCTGTTGCATCTCGAGTAGAGCGTACCCATATTGGAAGCTATGGAGTAAAAGGAATATCTTCAAGAGGTGGAGGAGGATTGTCATCCTCGCTGTCATCACATGAACAAGAAGGAATTTTATCAAAAATATAAGAGATAGAGAGAGGTGGCACATATTCTGAATCAAGCTCATAGGCCAAAGGTGGCACACCTGTCGAACTAGGCTCGCAGGCCGATATATTTTCATCAAATTTTACATCTCTTTTAATGATTATATTTTTGGATTTTGGTTGAAGAATTTTATATCCTTTTACATCTTCAGAATATCCCACAAAAATGCATTTTTCACTCTTAGGTTCTAAGTCTTTATGTTTCACATCTAGAATATGGGCCCAAGCATCACTTCCAGAAACGTGAAAGTGAATTACATTGGTTTGATTGTGCTCCAGACTTCTTCTGGAGTTACATTCCTTAAAAACTTAGTAGGAGTGAGTTTTACTATGTAATTTGCACAGTTAATTGCTTCTGCCCAAAAATTGAGACTAAGTCCTTTAGATTGAAGCATACAATTAGCCATTTCTTTTAAGGTGTGATTCTTCCTTTCAGCTACACCATATTGTTGTGGAGTATATGGAACATTATTTTTCAATTTAATGCCATGCTTAGTGAAAAATTGAATAAATTTGTTGTTAAAATATTCTCCTCCATTGTCTGATCTTAACATAAGAATTTGATGTCGAGATTGTTTCTCAATGAAGGCCTTAAAGGCCAAGAACATGTTAAAAAATTCACTCTTGAGTTTTAAGAAGTATACCCAAGTATGTCTGGAAAAATTATCAATGAAAGTTAGGAAGTACTTACAACCATAGAAAGAAAAAATAGGAAGTGGACCACATAAATCACTGTGCACAAGTATCAAAGGGGCTGAGGTGTACCAATAGGCATGTGTGTCAAAACAATCTCGATGATTTTTTCCGAGTACACATCTGGAGAAAACACCATCTCGACAAGAGATCATAGGAAGACCTGTCACCATATTTTCTTTACATATATTTTGAAGAGAGCGATAGTCTAAGTGACCAAATCTCTCATGCCAAAGTTTTCTCACTTCATCATTATGAGAAACAAAAACAGAGGGAAGACATGATGGCCCAAAGTTGTCAAACTTATACAATATTGTGGAATTATCAACAATGCTAGTAGCTAATATATGTATAGGATCTTTGAGGTCCTTGATTACAACATCATGAGGTGAGAATTATACTATTTTCTGTTCACCTGAATGAGTTATCTGATAAACAGATAGAAGGTTGCATGACAAGGTAGGAACACATAGTACATCATTAAACTGACCATTATCTAGACGAATGGTTTCATATCCTACAACACAAAGAGATCTATCATCGCCAACATAAATATGTTTGGTGTTACAATAATTTAAAGAAGAAAAAAAGGCTTTATTTTTTTCCATGTGGTAGGAAGCTCTAGAATAAATGACCCACTCATGAGAACGAGAAGAAGAAGATACATTTAATGCATAACCAGATGCTTGAAAAACACAAGCATAAAGTGTTATTCCTGAAGATGAAGTTGAAGAGGTCTCCAAATTGATGTGGTGCTTCTTCATTGCTACTTCCGAGGCTTCCATCTTCTTAAAAAATTTGGACTCTCCATGGCCATCTTGATTACAAAAGTTGCAATGTCTATCTTTTTTTTTCCCTTTATTTTTAGTTTCCTTATAAGTTTCATGAGTTGATTTTTCAGTTTGCTATTGAAATTGCTTAGGACCCTTTTTTGGTTTAGGAACATACTTCTTAGGATACTGCTTCTTGGGATTCTCTTGATATGCTTGTTGTTGGGATGCTAAGGATTTCTTAGAATAATTTCCAAAAGTGATAAGACCATGGTGTAAGAGTTTTTCTTGTTGCCTTATCAAAGAATCACAAAAGGCATCAAAAGAGGGGTTCTTGTAGGTTGATCCTTGAGAAATGAGGGCTTCCCTAGTGGAATGGAAGGTGGAAACAAATACAAAGTTTGCAGGGCTAAGCTTAGCAAGAATGGAATAGATGAGGCTACCATCTTCTCTTTTGACCTTACAACCTTGTAAAATAAGTCTAAGGGTCTTGAATTTGGATTAAAAGACCTTCAATAGAGGAGGAATTATTGGGGTCCAAAGTAAGCAGCTCATTTTCAAGATGGTGGGCCCTGATTTGATTTTGAATGTGAAAAACAGTATTTAGCTTTATCAGGGCTTCATCAGGCATGCCAATTTCAAGGATATGAAATCGAATATCTTGAGCAATGGACATTCCTATAAACCCTCATGCTTGATCTTGTTTATTTTCCCATTTAGCAACTTTATCTCCATTGGTAGGTTTAGTTTTTTGTCCTGTGTGTATTCTATATATCCCTTTACTTGTAAGTAAATCTACCATGTGAGCTAGCCATTGGAAATAATCGGTGATGTTAAGCATAACCGGGAAAGCACTTTCCATGTTTTTTTTAAAATGAACTGAAAAAGGGATGAAACTAACTGCTCCAATGGAAAGTTCTCGAAAAAATAGGCTGATTAAAATAAACAGCTTCGAGATGAAGAAGTTACGCCTTTTTGAAAAAAATGAGTTGTAGATGCCGAATAGTTACATGAACATTTGAAATTTGATGACGAAGTTCTACTTAAAAATAAAATCCCATCCCTTTAACAAAAACCTTTTTAGAAAAAGAAGCTTGAGAAAGAGACTTGAACCCAAGACCTCTATTCTCATAAACTAAATTTACACCAAGTCAGCTAGTAAAGGATTTTGTAATTATTTGAAAGGAGGAAGGTTTTTTTTTCCTCTCTCTTCGGTGTGCATGCCTTTTCCTGCGAAAAAAACACAAAATCCGTGAACAAAGAAAATGAAAATACTACCCTTATGGAAAAATGTTATATTTTTGGTTAGCCTTACCGACAACTATCCATTTTTTCTATTTATGATTTCCTGATATCACACAAAGACGCGTGGAAAGAGAATACTTAGCAAAAAAAATATCGTCTTCCTGATTCTGGTTTTCCAAGATCGCACACAGTGTAGAGAAAAGAGCATACACAGAGAAGAGGGTATAGAGGCATCAATATAAAAAATATAAAATGAAATAAACAGAGGAAACTGAAATAAATAAAATAATTAATAAATATAACTACAAAACATATACTTTATACCTCCAGATCTTAAATGAAATAACTTGGGCAACCAAAAACCTATTCGCATGAAACGAAAGGGGTTCCTCACTATAACAGATGCTCTGGACACAACAAAGTCATTCTCGAAGCCCAAAAAGGTTCAGAAATAGTATATCTAGAAAACAAAAGTTGCATGCAGTCAGACCGACTTCGGATTTGGATCAACAATGGATGCGGCCCTCAAAATAACTCTTATACCATGTAGAAATTTACAGGGTAAGTTCCTTAGAAAAAAAAATAAAGGTCACAGCTCACAAACAGATCGCAAATCAGTACATCATTATATCACGTGGTTAAAACCCTCTAAGAGGGAAACAGTCCAGGCCTAAGCCAACACGACCACTTCAGGAAATTTATTAATATAAAAATAGGTTACATATGTTTCTCTCATAAACGATTACCAAAAAAATGACCCTCCATGATCTTTAAATAGAGATCATGGACAAATCAGCTATTAAGCCATGGATCAAGTGTCCTTAATATCGAGGAGAGAGTGAACCGTCAGATCACAACAAATCATGATCGTCGGATTTTAAGTTATAAATTTACATAGTAAAGAAACACACTTTACCTAACTCTACACTAGAACAAGTTATACTTAATTATTTCCTATGTGTTGGAATATCATAACAACATTGAATGAACACTTCACTCTAAAGTATATCTGCATGGAATGGGCTATAGTTTATTAGTAGATCTGAAGTAATAATGCACCTATGAATACAATGATGGATCAGGATATCTAGACCTGAAATGACGATGTATTTTATAGATCTATTTACGAAATGTTTATATATGTGATCTGCCGAATGTTTGCTGAAGTGAAGGGTAAGACCTCAGTTGATTATTTATTCTAAAGAGTCGTGCAGTCCTAAAATAGTTGCATATGTATACGTAGGTTCGTCTATGTGAAATAACGTATATATTCAAGTTCATTTCAACAAAATCTTGTATGGAATCTAGGGTTTTTCTGAAGTGTGAGGAAAGAAATTTATGATCTATTTTTTTGTGTTACTCTATCTGTCAATGATGTCTTGATACAAATCTGGGTTGTTTGAATATTGATTATGCTGCTAGTTGATTATGATTAAATATCATTGGTTGGTTGGTTGATTAATGATTAAGAGAATGATTTGATATGGTTATAAGTTTCATTTTGATGTATGTTCTTTTAGCTTAAATGTGTGGAGTGGGTCCAGTCTGAAAATATGATAAAAAGAGGCCTAAAAGTTATGTTGTGTTGAAGTTGTTGGATCTAGTGTGAAAATTGGTGAAATGTGGTCCACGGTGGTACTAAGGGTTGGAGCCTTTAGTGAGGGGGTCGTAGCTCCCTTCCAGTGTTTGCTGGTAAACAAGATCAGGGGGTAGTAGCTCCATTCCAGGAGTGGCTGGTAAACACGATGTAGGGGGTCGCATCTCCCTTCCATTGGTAGCTGGTAAACAAGATCAGGGGGTTGGAGCTCCCTTCCAGTAGTAGCTAGAGAACGCAAGAAGGTTGCAGGCTTCTGCAAGTGGGTTCCTGCATGCTAGTATGAGTCTACGCCAGTACAATATTGGAATATTTTTTCTTTATAATAAATATTGAAGACAAAGACGACAACAACAGTGGTTTTCTCCCGAATTGAGTTTCCACCTTAAATCCTGGTGTTCATGTGTATTTCTTATGTGTGATGATTTATTCTATTCTTGCTCCTCATGCTTACTGCTTACTAAACATCTGATGAATGAATGATGTACTGATCTAAGTAAAGCATTATCGGCATAATAAGACCTATGGACATACACAAGTTTACTTAAAGATAGCTGCGTGAATACGATAGTTGGGTTCATTAAATTCACGTATAGAAATAAGTAAAGAAAAATTAAAAATTTACAGTAATTTATAAATACTGATTCACCCCCCCCCCCCCTTCCTCTCATTGTTTTTCCCAACTCACTTGACCATGGTATTACCTTTTCCTTTATTAACTTTTATTACATGAATTTTAGCATGAGTCTGTTATATAATCCTCCCCTTTAGGGAACATCATCCTTAGTGTTAAACCACACCTATACCCAGCAAAACCACTGGAACACAAAAAAATACTCCATATGGAGCTTTATAACCCAACTCGTTGCAGTATTTACAAGGAACAACCTGCTCAAAAACATGAAAATCATACCGTGTACTGGAACTTAATAACATAACACATTACTGTATTTACATTAAAAACCACATGTACTTATACAAAAAATTTTAAGCCAAAAAATAACCATAATTTTCATGGATCTTTATAAATCCAACTCGATACAATATTCACAATAGAATACACATATATACATATGCACATTTCCTTTAACCATAAAATAAAAGGATATGATGCCCACATCTACAACGAGGGAGTGTAGAGGCTCATACCTCCTCCCTAAAATTAATACCAAGATTCACCTCCTACTTATCTGATTGATCACTACTTCTGAATTAATTCTAATTTAATTCACTAGACCCATCACTAATTCTTCATTCAGTTAGAACTAGTTAAGCTAATTTTAATTCAATTAATTTGAGTTAACAGATTACACTCACACCACACTAGTGCTACAACTGTAATTGGACCCCCAAAATAATAGAATCACTCTACATGCCTCATTTTAGACCTTCAACTTGAAATTCTTGAGCAAAATTAGACTTCGTGACTTTGTTAACTGAAACAAGTTGTTATGAGATGAAATTACAATTTATTTTCCAATTTATTTAAGGGAAAAATAAATTATATGCCCACATTTAGAACTAATGTGTAACTGAATTCCTCATGCATGTGTGACTGGAATCCCACACTAATATGTGGTGCATTTTCTTGTAGAATTTCAACAAAAAATAGATATCTCATATGAAGGATGCATCTTGGGAAAACAACATAGAGAGTCATTTCCAACAGGAAAGTCAATAAGGGTAGAGGAACCTTTAGAGTTTTTCCATTCATATTTATGTGGACCTATGTAGACACCATCAATTGGTGACAGTTATTATTTCTTTAAATTCATAGATGACTACAAAAGGAAGACATGGATCTACTTCCTATGATAGAAAAGTAAATTTCTTGACCACTTATGTCAATACAAAACTCTTGTTGAGAAGAAAACTGTATACTACATCAAAGTTTTTAGAAGTGACAGAGTGGAGAATACATCTCAACTGACTTCCTATGTTTTGGCTGGGACCATGGAATTCAAAAGATATCTACAACAAGGTATACGCCTCAGCAAAATGGTGTTGTAGAAAGGAAAAATATGACCATCATGGAAATGGAAAGGAGTATGTTGAAGGAAAATAAATTTCCAAATGACTATTGGGTTGAGCTTTCCACTTACACAACATGTATTATAAATAGGTGTCCAACCAAAAGTGTCTAGAATATGATTCCTGAAGAAGCATGGAGTGGAAGGAAACATAGTGTCACTGACATGAGAGTGTTTGGGTATGTGGCCTATACACATCTCAGATGAATTAAGAAATAATTTGGACAACAAGTGGGAGAAATGCATATTTGTTGGATATAGTGATGAATCCAAGGAATACAAACTGTACAATTGATTAACCAAGAAGGTTATAATAAACAGAGGTGTAGTTAATAGAAGAGGAAGCATGGGATGGAAGATTGGAGAGGACAATTAATGTGGCAGTAAGTTTAGCACAAGAAGACAACGAGGAATTGAAAACAAGAAGTAGTTTCTCAATTTTTACTCCATGTACACCTATTCAATATTAACAAAGTAGCCATAAAGTGACATTGTCAGCAATCAATGGGATAGTTTTTCACAACCAATCAAATTTTCCTTCAAATGTACAACGAGGATCATCAAATTCACCTTCCCCAAGTTCAACATCATGTGACATGTCAAGTCCATCTTCTGCAAGCATGAGAAGAAAAAAATTTATAAATTTAAGTAAAATTTATGAGCAAAATGAAGATAACGACAACAGAGGTTTGAATTACTTATTTCTTTATTTTTTCAGGCACATGATCCAATTTATTTTGAAGATGCATTCAAGGAAGACAAATGGGTATCAATAATTAATGAAGAAATGGAGGAAATAGAGAAGAATGACACGTGAAATTTAGTGGATCTTCCAAAAGAAAAAGAAGTCATTGGAGTGAAGTGGGTATATCAGACCAAAAGCAATTTTGAAGGAAGGATTGACATTCATAAAAAAATGATGGTTCTAAGAGGATATAAGCAACAATGTGAAAGAGATTATGCATAAAAATTCATGCTAGTCACAAGAATAGAGACAATGTGGACAATGTTGTTAATTTTTGTGCACCATAGATGGAAGGTATATCGAATGGATGTCAAGTCAGTGTTATTGAATGGAATATTGAAAGAGGAAGTGTATGTGGTGCAAAACCAAGAAGGCAAGGTGTAAAAATTGACAAAATATCTTTATGGGTTGAACCAAGCACTGCACACATGGTACAACAAGATAAAGAATTAGTTGTTGGACAATGGCTTTAGCAAATGTGATAGTGAACCTACCTTCTAAATCAAAGAGAGTGATGTTAAGCTCTCATTAGAGGATTTTTCAGCTTAAAGTGCCCATGAAATTTTCACGTAATTTCCATGTCATAATATGTAAACCAATCAAAATCCATTGAATTTAAAAACAGGTACATGTTAATATTAGGGAGGGAAAAGAATAAAACCAAATTTTTTGACTTGTATTTTTAGCTTATCTCCTTATCGGTTTACCCAAATTTCTAGTGTAGAAACTTCTTGGATGTGGAATTAAATTCCACATCCAAGGATTACCCATTATGAATACTTTTGAGAATACCCACATTGATAAATATTGAAGATAGAATAAAAAAGTGTGTTGACCATGTTTTTTAATGTATCTTCAATTTTTATCAATGTGGGTCTTCTCAAAAGTATGCATAATGGGTACTCGTTAGATGTGGAATTTAATTATGGATCCAATGACTATGTACACTTGAAATTTTGGTAAACTGATCAGGAGATAAGCGAAAAATACAAGTACAAAAAGTAGTTTTTTTTCTTTTCCCTCCAAAATTTGTAACTTATATTATTATTTTAACTATTATTTTATTATTTTTCCTTAGAAGGTCACTTTCAGGCTCAAATTTCCTCTAATGTAATTATTTTCTTATATGTAGATCATTTGATTTTTACTAGGAGTGATGATCTCCTCATTTCTGATTTTGAAGAAGTCATGAAAAGTGAGTTTGAAATCACATATTTTTTGTTAAGATACTTTTTAGGCATAGAGGTGAAGAAAGAAAAATGGCATCTATTTCTCAATCAAAGTATGCTTCAGAAATATTGAAGAGGTTCAAAACACATAATAGAAAGCTTCTGCCAACTCCAACAATCATGGGTTTCAAATTGAGTATGGAAAAATCTAGTAGAAATGTCAATATGATAGTATACAAAAGTTTGGTTGGAAGTTTAATCTATCTGACAACAATTACACAAGATTTAATGTATGAAATGAGTTTGGTGCCAATATTCATGGAGTCTCCAAAGGAGACACATTGGCAAGTAGCCAAGAGAATTCTAAGGTATGCAAATGGGACCAATCTATATGAAATTTTATACACTGCAAAAAATGATTTTAACTTCGTTGGCTACACTTACAGTGACTGTGGAGGAAGTTTCCAAGAAACAAAGAGAACGTTAGATTATTTTTTCATATATATTTAGGAACCATTTCATGGGCTGTCAAAAAATAAACAATAGTGTCACTGTCGACCTCTGAAGATAAATGTGTCGTAACAACAGCAACAACAACAACATGTCAAGTAGTTTGGAAGAGAAGAATGTTGACATATTTTTAGCATGAGAAAGAAGGAGCGAAAACAATTTACTGTGATAACAATTTTGTAATCATGTTGTCCAAGAATTTTTTCTTTCACAAAAGAAGCAAGAACATTAACACTAATTATCATTTTTAAATAACTAATCAACAATGGAGAACTTGATTTGTAGCATTGCACAACGCAAGAGTTACAGACACCTTCACAATACCATTGATAAGAGATAGTTTTGTCCATTTAATATATTTTTTAGGAATTGTGAATGTGACTAGTTATGGTTAAGGGGAAGTGTTGGAGAGTTAATCCCAACTACCAAGTATGAATGTACTATTTGTGCCATACTTGAAAGTACAAAATATATCAAACTACATATTTACGTTCAAGATGAAGCGATGGATTAAATGAATTTTGAATTGATGTATAAGTCCTGTCCTATAAAAAATCAATCAATCTAATTCAGTGTTAATAACTATGCAAAGTTGGTAATATGAAAATTTTTAATTGTTAGAAATTGTAGAAATACAAGACCAATTTGAATTTTTCCTTAATAAAATTGAGTAATTTTGTTTTCCACATCAGCGGGATGACTTGGATAGAAATTAGGTAGAGTGACATGACCTTGTCTACTAGTTAGCTAAATAAAATAGAGTTCTAGGGTAGAATTATAGTAGTTCATGTAGTGATTGCTAAAATTTAGCAATATGGTTTACTTATTTTCAGTTGAACTCAGTTAACAGAGCTTAAGTAATTAATTCATTCATTTGAAGGTGAGTTGAGAACTATTGTTAACTCAGTCATATCTCAGTTAAACTAGTTAATTAGCTAAAAATATCCTAGACATACATGGAATTTGAATTTCCTAGCTAGAGTGGAGGAAAAGGTACATTTCTCTCATGACTTGTGAAAGGTGATGATCCCCTAGTTAAATTGAGAGGGGGGGTCAATCAGTTTAATAAATTCATGGACTTTTAATCTTTTTCTTTAAACTTATTTACACCTCCATTTCATAAGTAACTTAATATATAATTAAAAAACAATATTAATATGTGAGATGCAAGAGTTAAGAAAATTAAATATAGTACATGAACACATAATCATCATGCACATAGGACAAATATAAGTGGAAACCCATAAAGGATAAAAATACATCTTATTATTGGTGTGATGCAAAGGCAAGCTCCAACTCCCTCTCACCACTAATTTTCTGTAGGGTCCAGCCTACACAAGGCTACTACCTCAAATTTTGAAAGCTATAGCTTACAAGGAAGCTCCAACTCCCATATATTTTCTCCTACCTCAACCAACTACAATTGAACATATATCAAGCTACAACTTGATATGGATGCACCAACTCCCTCACGCTACAATGAAATCATATGCTAATCTACCTGGATATCAGCGCTATTTTTCTCCTTCTTCACTGCTACCGTTCCAGCCTTAAAATTTGCTTCATATCAACTCTGGATTTTTACATCACCTCTATCTACTCTATCTCATTCTTCCACTCTCTAACCTCTTTGTGCACATTACAATAACATCATTTATAGAGATAACTTCATGTCTATGGCATTCTATATGGGAATATGAAGTGAACATGCATGACTCTTTGCCTTCCACCCACTCATTTCCTCATTCAGCATATTCAAGATGTTACAAAAATATATGCACTCATTTCAGTATTAAATTGGATTTTTTATTTGCCTTGGAGACTTGCCTTTGCATCACAAACAATATAAAACAATTAATGAATTTACAATTATAGTTACAACAATATTTCAATTCATCCCATTTAGCTTCTTGTTTTTATGCTCATTTTTTCTTCTTTTCCTGCTGTTGTATTTGCAACTGAGCTGCAACATTACTGTGTTAGCCAGACTTGACCCATGCCTTTATGTTTTACACCACCTCTCCTATTTTATATCTTACCCACAACATTCTATGCTCTTCTCTCTCCTTTGCTATGTGTCAGGTTACTTACCCGAGTCTCCTTTGGCACACATTCATACTTTGTTAACAAACAATTGTAGCCGAATAACACCTCTTCACGAGTGTTAAGTCACTTTCCCAAAGCCTTTTCTCTCACGCTTAACCTTTCCTTTTAACTCAAGTATTTTCTTCCACGTTCAGCCTTTTCTTTTGTTACCTGAGTCAACCTCCACTTTCATGGTTTTCTTCACAAAACCAATGCAAACACATTAAACCTTGGACCTAAAATATATAAATTTTTACCTCTAAACCACATCATGTCCACTTCACAAATCACACTTCTCACTTTACCAATTTATAGATTTCAAAATACTTTTGAAACTGCGATTTCGCAAATCGCAACGAACTCCTTATCGCATGTCACACCTTAAAACATATAACTTGCGAAGTCTTAGCGCAAACATAAGAATCAAGGATTGCGATGTGTGGTATGTGGGCCATGTCCATGTCATATCCACGTCATCATGCCATGTCACCTTGCCAGATCATTGCCACATCATTTCCATGTCACTGCCATGTCATATCCATATCACCACAATGTCGTCTTGCAATGTCATCGCCCACACTTCACATTTCGCATTTTTTCTGTTTAATCACTTCCTAAATTCATTAACTTACATCCCAACAACTTCACAGCTTTACAGATTTCAATTATTTCGATCTCTGCTAAACCTTATCGTGTATGTTTTAACCCTGTACAAAAATGAATCTTAAAAATAGAAAATAAACATTAACGAGAGAATAAAACATAAAACATATATACACAGAGATTTTCCCCTGGATCCCAAATTGGGACGAATGACTTGATTTTTCATTATATTCCTTTGAATGTTACAACACATATATATACATGCCGAAGCATACATAAACCCCAAGCCATTAACCCTGGATTAGAACATAACCGTAGTTCCCTTGAGGGGATCTACAAAATAGCAGGGGCCGAAAACCATTGTCCCCCAGAAACATGTTCAAACCCATGTAGAAAACCATGGGTGGGTCTGCCCATGGGTGGGTCAGTGTTAAAAAACATATATATACATGTCGAATCATACATAAACCCCAATCCATTAACCCCAATATTAGAACATAAACATAGTTCCCTTGAGGGGATCTACAAAATACCAGGGGCCGAAAACCAGATTCCCCCAGAAACATGTGCAAACCCATGTAGAAAACCATGGGTGGGTCCACGCGTGGGACTAATTGTGGAAAGAATATAAAACATACCCAACATTCTCCCACTTGTTTTTTTCTTTCCACAAGGGGCCACAGGAGAGCTTAATAATCAGTCCAGCTCTTCAACACCCATTTTTTCTCTACACCAAGAGAACTTTTGAGTGCTCACAGACTTTGTCAATGCATCTGAAACTTCTTCAAAGTGTCCACCTTTACCAGCAACACCCTTTTTTCCTCAACCATATCCCTCACAAAGTGATATTCAACATCAATGTGATTTGTCTTTGAATGATAAGCAAGGTTTTTATCCAAGAAAATTGCACTTTGGCTATCATAGTCAATCCTTATAGCTCATTGGACCAACCCCATAATTCAACACAATATCTACAACCAAACTGATTCCTTTCTTGCACGAGTGGTTGTCATGTGTTCTGCCTCTATAGTTGAAAGAGCCACTACAAACTGTCTTTTTCTCATCCAACTGACTGCACCTCCAAATAGTTTAAACACATACCCACTTGTAGATATTATTTGGTCCAGATCTCTAGCCCAGTCTGCATCAACAAAACCATGAATTTCCAACACTCTTTCCAATCCTGGTCCTCCCTGGTAACACAAGCCATAATCACTAGTGCCACACAAATATCTGAAAACCCACTTCACCGTTGTCCAATCCTCCTTCCCTGGGTTTGTCATAAACTTTCTCCAAAATCCCACTACATGTGCAATGTCTGGTCTAGTACAGACCATTGCATACATCAGGTTACCCACTACACTTTCATATGCAACACGGGACATATCCTCCTTTTATTCTTATGTCTTGGGACACTGTTCAACAGACAACTTTACACCTACAAGAATAGGAACATTCACCAATTTACTATCCTGCATATTGAACCTCTGCAATATAGTCTCAACATACTTCCTCTGGTTTAACCAGAGCTTCCTATTTTCCCAATCTCTCTTAATTTCCATGTTCAAAATATAGTTTGCAACACCAAGATGCTTCATGTCGATTTTGGAGAATAGTTGGGTCTTCAAATCTTGGATAATTTTTTTTTCATTTTCAATCTACAACATATTATCCACATACAAGACCAAATAAATTACACGATCACCAATTAATTTAAAATAAACACAGTGATCCTCCTTGCTTCTAGTGAATCCAAGTCCCCATATATAGGTATCAAATTTCTGATACCACATCCTTGGTGATTGTTTTAACCCATACAGAGACTTATTTAACCTGCATACTAGTTGTTTCTTCCCCTTCACCATAATTCATTTAGGTTGTTTCATGTAGATATCCTCTTCCATATTCTTGCGAAGAAATTTTGTCTTCACATCCATCTGTTCTACCTCAAAATCAAATTCAGCAACAACAAATAAAAGTAATCTAATAGAAGTAACTTTGGCAACAAGAGAAAAAATATCACCAAAATCAATTCCCAACACCTGGGAATAACCTTTGGCTACCAACCAAGCTTTGTGTTTCTCCACCTTGACTTCTACATTCATCTTCTTCTTAAGCATCCATTTGCTCCCGATGGACTTCCTTCCAGTCAACAACTCCACTAGACCCCATGCCCCATTTTTATGCAAGGATTCCATTTCATCAACCATGGCCTCCTTCCATAGTTTTCCATCCTCTGAATCTACACTCTCCATGATGATTCTGGGATCATCATCAGTTATAGTTAAAGAAAAAATTGAACAAAAATTATATGGACTATACCATTTTGGCTATCTTCTTTCCTGAAATTATCTTCTCACAACTGGATTTTGTGGCTCTTCCTCTTCTGAGTATTCTTCTGTTGTAGACTCTGATTCATCCTCCTTTAGATCAAATTCTATCTGCTAAGATTCCTTTTGTAGGAATTAATGTTTAATATCTTTCACCTCTCTAAACACCACATCTCGACTATAAACAACCTTCATTGTTTATGGGTTCCAAAGCTTGTAACCCTTTGAACCATACTTATACCTAATGAAGATGCACCTTTCAGATTTATTATCAAACTTGGTCCTTTTCTCCTTTGGAACATGTACATATGCATCACATCCAAATACCCTTAGATGTGAAAGAGAGGGTTTCTTACAAGTCCATACCTGATGTGGAGACTTATCCTCCAACGTTGATGAAGGTGATATGTTAACGAGGTAACATGCAGTCTCCGATGTCTCTTTCTAGAATTCTTGTCCTAATCTGGTACCACTGAGCATGTTTCTTTCCTTTTCCATCAGCATTCTATTCATTCTTTCTGCAACTCTATTTTGTTGAGGTGTGCATGGAGTAGTATTCTACCGTACTATACCACACTTATTACATAACTCCTCAAATTTCTTTTTGCAGAACTCCCCACCATTATCTATCCTTAGCACCTTTATCTTCTTCTCTGTCTGGTTTTCCACCATAGCCTTGAATTATTTAAATCTGTCGAAAACTTCATATTTCTTCCTCAAGAGATATATCCATGTATTCCTTGAGAATTCATCTATGAATGAAACATAGTATGCATACTTACCTAGTGATGGAACTAACACGGGTCCAAACACATCGTTGTGCACAAGTTCTAATATCGTGTTCATCCTCTTAGCACCAGAAGGAAAACTCACCCGATTCTGCTTCCCATATACACAATCTTCACAGAAATTGAAATCCAGAGAGCAATTAGACATACCTTCTACCATACCCTTTCCATGCAGTATCCAAAGGCCCTTCTCTCCAATATGTCCAAGCCTTTGATGCCATAGGATGGTCTTTTCTCCAGAGACCGCTAGGATTTCCACTCCACTTTCAAGAACCAAAGAACTATTGCACCCATCAATAAAAGTGTTGCCCTAAAGCTTGTACAGATTTCCAATCTGAACTCCCCACATTAATACTAGTGCTCCCCGAACCATCTTACAGGTATCTTTCTCGAACACTATTTTTACACCTGCATCATCCATCTTGCTTACATAAATTAGATTTCTAGCCAATGGAGAAATGTGAAAAACACCAGGAAGTGTTCTAATCCTTCCACCTTGTAGCTTCAGCTTGAATTTTCCACGTCCGATGATACTGGCCTTCCTATCATCCCCTAGGAAGACATCACTACCATCATACTTCTCATTCTCACAGAACCACTCCCTATGGGGAGTGAAGTGAAAGGATTCACCTGATTCAATCAACCATGACTCATGATATACATGTGTATTTGAAGAAGAGGCCAAATACATATTCTCACCTTCATCCGAGGTGGTTTTTTCCTTTGCAGAAGAAGCATCCTCAGATCCCTTTCCTTTATCATGAGATTTATATCTCCAATCCTTTTGTTGTGCCCTTCCTTTCCACATTTTCAGCACACCTTTACAAACTTTGCATGAGATTTGGATCTCCCTCTAGATTTAGATCTTCCACTCGAAACCTTATTCTTGTTTCTATTCTGGGACCTTCCTCATACAGATAAGGAATCTCCATTCTGACCCTCCATATTTCTCCGTCTCATTTCCTCCGACAACGAGGCTAAGACAATGTCATCAAAATTCAAGGTAGTTATATTGCTACCTATTTCAATAACTAGACTATCCCACAAATTTGGTAGAGAACACAAAAAAATGATGCACTTATCTTCATCTGAGATTTTAATATCAACACATGACATATGGCTTACCACAGTATTGAAGTCGTTCAATTGCTCTGTCAGTGACTCTCCATCCTTCATCCTTAGGTTATACATTTTTTCCCGCAGGAACAATTTATTCACCAAAGACTTAGATTGGTACAAAGTCCCAAGTTTTTCCCAAAACTTCTTCACTGCAGCTTCCCTTGATACATTAAAAAATATCAAATCCAAGACTCACAACTGTATTTTGCTCTTCGCCTTCTGATCCAACTTCTTCTAGTCTTCATTTGACATTGTCATTGGTTTAGTACTTGGATCTTCCACGATCCATTGATATTTATCCACCAGTAGGTCATCCATCTTGAGCTTCCACAACTCAAAACTCTCACCATTAAATTTATTAATCTCTATCTTTCCATTTCTCACCATCTTCTTTCTCCACAAGAATTGATCCCGTAGATCTCCCACTGAACAGTGTATATCTTAGTCTTAAGCAAAAAACTCGTCAGCAGCAAAGGTGTCCCCTTGAAGCCGAAACAACTCTGATACCAAATGTAGGTTTTAACCCTGTACATAAATTATCTACAAATGAATCCTCAAAATAGAAAATAAAAAATAGTGAGAGCATAAAACATAAAATAGATTTACACAGAGATTTTCCCCTGGATCCCAAATCAGGACGACCAGCTTGATTTTTCATTATATTTCTTTCAGTGTTACAACACATATATATACATTTCGAAGCATACATAAACCTCAAACCATTAACCCTGGATTAGAACATAACCGTAGCTCCCTTGACAAGATCTACAAAATACCAGGGGTAGAAAGCCATCATCCCCCAAAACCATGTGTAAACACATGCACAAAACCATGGGTGGGACTGCCCACCAAATTTTTTTTTTCCTGGGACGCTGCCTCGGACCTTGACAGGGGGGGCTACCGCCCCCCTTGTGATCCCCCTACTGCACCCGGTGCAATGTACAACGCGTGGGACTAATCGTGCAAATAATATAACACATATCCAACATATCACCTACGATGTGTGATATACTTCGCATCGCATCTTAATTAACTTGCGAAGTCTTCACATATAAATATAAAACTCACTGATAGCGACGTGCGATAAAGGGTTCAGGACTAACTCTTTGAGTTTTTATGAACTTAAAATAACACGGCTCAACCTGCTCATGCATGACTCTGACCCAACACGTTCACAACTATGCCCAACATGTTCACAACTGGACCTAAACTTGCTGCCTTTGTTGTGTTTGACCCTTGATTTCCTTTTCTCTTTTGTTGCTCCTTTTCCTTAAGTAATATTTCTAGTGCTGATCCAGTCTGCTCCTTTGCCAGAAATGACAATATTTCCAACAGTCTCCCCCTTTGGCATTGATGGAAATACTTCCTCCAACACTTCCTCCCCCTTTTGTTCTGAGAAGTGACTTTCTTCCTCTAATTTCTTGTAATATTCCTAATTAGCCAAAGCTAATAGGAATATTTAGTTTTTCTTTTGTTTCTTATTTATTGAATAAAATTGTAAATAAGGATCAATAATAACTCCTAAATAAAAAAATAAGTCAATGCTCAATGTGAAACAAGCTAAATATGAGCTATCTTCATAGACACACTCAAGTGTGAAAGAGGCTAGATCAATTGGTTGGGTCAACAGGACCAAATCAACAATGATGTCTAGGTGCAATGTTTCTCCAAAAGGCACAGCACATTCCATGTTAGAGGCCAGTCATGTGAATGAGGCTAATTCATCAAGATGGTTTAGGGTTTGGAAAGGCTCCCGCATTATAAAAGAAGAAGGAGGACACCAAGAGATGGGTTGATTGTTGGATATTTCTCAAGGTGTTTTCTATTTATACATTCCTTATTCTCTGTTTGTTTAGCTGAGAATAGTGCTATTTAGCACTTGGGTGTTCCTGGTCGAGAATCCCACCTGCTTCCTTGATCAGATCTTGGAGGAGACTTGTTCTATCTTGTCCACTATTAGGATTTTGTCCAAGCTTCATCTTCCAAAAACAATTCAGATCATGTTGAAGGTTTGATTTTTTTTGCAAGCTGTAATAGTGGAAGCTAGATTTATTCAGATCTAGGAAAATCTAGTGCCTCTTCTTAGTGAGCGTGTCTTTTAACCTCCTAGAAGAGTGTATTGGATCATTGGAGCCACATTTTCAGACCTAGGAATCAGGCATAATCATCACTGAAGCTAACAGTGCATTTTCCCCTCCAAGAATATGTTATCTACAAGAGGAAAGTTGCAGGGTGTTTGAGCAACGTTTTTGAGGAGAGAACTTTGGTGTTGAGGAGCTTTTCTTGCACTGTGGTGATCCATGGATTAGCCATCCAATCCATGTTCCCTTCAGATATGATTTGTATATGGTTTTATTTACTGCATAATTTTTTAATATTACTACAGTACTGCAACTTAGATCTTAGATCTACTCACTGTTGTTCATGATTTTCTCAGATCCCCAAGGGGAGTGTATTAAGGAGCCCATCTAGTACACAGATTTGTATTGGATCTATATTTTTGTGTAAATATCTTCTCTAGATCTTATGTGTAATATATCTCAACTGTAGCATCAATAAAATAACGCTGTCATTCTTTGCAGTCTCATTTTGTTGTTGCAACACCTCAATCTTGAGGGTTTCTTCATGTAACTCTTCTGTTTATATATTGTAAATTGTATGAACCATGATATAGATATGATTTACTTATGTCCATACCATATTACATCCAAAACCTTCATAAAATCATGCTACCTATGCTTCAGTAAATTCTGCAGTAAGTAAGTCATGGGGATTGGGCATTTTTAAGCCATATCGAGAGTGCGAGATCTGTTTAACATAGCTATAGTCATTTTTTTCTGCTCAAATTTGGTATGTGAGTCCCACATTACCTAAGATATGATATCCCACTGTCACTTTCCTTTATTTTTACGCTCATCTCTGAAATTAACCTTTTTAGCGCACAAATTGCTTCTTTTCCCCAACTTTTGGCTCATAAAATGAAGTACAGTTTTATGTTGTAGCTGGGATTGATGGCTATGTGTTTTTAAGATGTCCTATGATATTATTTTATGTTTCATATCCATTAATATTTTTAAACATTGTCGCAGTCCCTCATTGGGCACTTATCAAGCCATACTAGGTGTGGGAGGCCTGTTTGCCCCACCTAGAAGGATTTGTTTTTGATATCCTCTTGTATTTAGGACTTAGATACTCAAATATAAGGGATACGAGTGTTGGTTTCAAATCCTGTAGTAGCCATTCCTGGAAAATGCATTTTCCAGTCATGCTTTGCTAGCAGATTCCATTTTAGGATATTACAGTGGTATCAGAGCATGATCTTTGGCTCAGCCTATGAGATATAGCTATAAGAAGAAGAAAGAAGAATAATAAAGAAATATTACACATAGGATAAAGAGAAGAGTTTTTATAACACTCTCTCTCAAGCCATGCATGAATAGAAGGAAGAAATTAGGTGAATTAGAAGGGGAAGACATTCAAATCCATGAAGGAGTTTGTCTCATGAAGAAAGCCCTTGTACTTCTTGTACTCTGTGTGAGAATTCATCCACACAATCTGATCTACAATGTTGTGACATGCCTACTTTCTTGTTGAGAGCAAGAGGAGAAGGAGGAATGACGGAAGAGGAGATCTCCATGCTTATTTTCCAAACGTTGGAAGGTATTAAAGAAGATCTCAAGGAGATGGAAGGGGAGGAGTGTGGAATATTTCTAGAAGGGTTTGAAACAAGCCCTAACTATTCTCATGATGGGTGTGAGCATTTAGCCGCACATGTAGATCCACAGAGCAATCTATTGCCCACATTTGCTACAAGGAGGATGGAGGAAGAAGATCCATCACCACATGGAGGTGAAGGGGGAGCCATTGCTACCATTAGAGGAGCCCTTGTATCTTTACAAGGAGTTCCAAATGATTCAAAGTGTGGGAACGAAAAAACAATCCCAGAGCAACATGCAGTAGCATTGGTGGATTGTGAGATGGAAGGAGATAAAGAGAAGGAGGATCAACATCAAGGGATGATGAGCATTCACCCTTATATATTTCAAAAGAATTCTACACAAAGAAATGATACTGCACTATGTAGAGAAGAGGGACAAATCAATCCACTCATACATGCAGCCCACTTCAGATTTTGATATCTCACTAGATGGAGGCATTCCACCTGGGAGGCCACTAGATCTAGAATTGATGAGAGACATCTTGCCTCTTGGCTCACCATTCTTGGATTCAAAGGAGGTGAAGAGTTTGGAGGATGACTTTGGCATGAGGGATGTCAAAGTAGCAAGCATCAGCCTGAGGAGAGCTTCATATGCTATAGCACCAGTGTTGTAACTTATGAGGATTGATTCTCATTGGAGGTCTCAACTTTTAGTATAGTACTCCAAGTATCTTGGTGCATGCATGATCCTTGATGACCCAAATAGAGATGATAGATACATGGTGGATGATGTGGTCATCTATTCCTATGGAAATATCTTCTTGACTAGATCTTCTAGTCTCAAGGAGAAGTTGCTACATGCAACATATGAGGACTTCTCTTGTATGCACTTTGATGCATATTTCCATTTGATGGAGGAGTTCACTTGGGAGGGCATCCAGCATGACATATTTCATCATATGGTGATATCCATAGCCCAGATGGTAATGAAGAGGAGGTCACAGCCACTTTCTTACTCATTGGAGGTGAGGGAGAAATTCCAGTTGAGCCATTTTAGCTCAAGATCTCAAGTACATGAAGGAGAAGGTATAATTTCACATTTTGTATTGTACTTATTTTCCTTGTTTGAGCAGCATGATGTATCAAGGAGGATTGTTCCTTCTTGTATGATGTATGATGATGTACTTGCAACTACTTGTAGCATTTATTTTTGCTACCTTAATGGTGGTTTTTGGGGGAAGCCACAGGATTCTTGGTGTGCACCATTGACACCACATTGAAACTTAATATTTCCATCTTATGAGATGACTGTGGCAGCAAACAAGTGGCTGGTGAAGCACTTTTTATTTCCTATTTTGATGTAGGAAAGGGATACACTGCACTGGTTCCATGAGTGGAACTATGATTCACTCCCTGGTTGTCATTTGACAACTTGTTCTCATTGTATTTTGCTTCCAGATATCTCTGATATGCTTATGCTCATGGGAAGATTTGATTGGAGAGTGGGCTTGGTGTTGAAAATTACCATTGGGAGTATGATTCTCCCTATTTCACATGATGTATGTTTCAGGAGAAACAATGGGCACACCATGATTTTCATATCACCCCTCTTTCCTCCATGTAGGGGGAGCCATTGGGAGAACATGCATTATTTGAGGGGTCACTTCATGGTTGATTCATTTTGTGGGGTGGCTTGGGCCAATTTTGGAGGCCATGACATTTCAGCCCAATATAAGCAACCTCCACATACTTACCATAAATGGAGGAAGAAACTACTTGGATGGGAAAATCTAAAATCTCCATTCAGCCCCAACACATTGCATAGATCCGGAGTTGAAGATTCTTATGATGAGGTACCTAGAATGGCTCATTTAATTTGGATGATTGCATGGGTGAAGGAGTCACTCATTGGGAATAAGACTTACCATTTTTTTCATCACTCCTACCTTGAGGAGGCTATTGAACAACAAAGAGATTTCCACTTACTACTTCCATTCTCTCATGATGTACACTTTCCTCCTTTACATACTTAGAGGGAGACATTGGAGGAAAGATTCATTGCATATTATGATGAGTTATGGTGGGGTCTATTGATGAGGAGGCCACAAAAAGAAGGAAGGGGGAATTTTTCTCTACCTTGCAGTTGCTTGAGGTCAAGAAACATTTTGAAGGGGGAGGACTATAATATTCCTAATTAGCCCAAGCTAATAGGAATATTCAGTTTTTGTTTTGTTTCTTGTTTATTGAATAAAATTGTAAGGAGGATCAATAATAACTCCTAAACAAAAAAATAAATCAATGCTCAATATGAAACAAGCTAAATATGAGCTATTTTCATAAACGCACTCAAGTGTGAAAGAGTCTGGATCAATTGACTGGGACAACAAAACCAAATCAACAGCGATATCTAGGTGCAATGTATCTCCAAAAGGCACAGTGCAGTCCATGTTGGAGGCCACTCATGTGAATGAGGCTAATTCAACAAGATGGTTTAGGGTTTGGCAAGGCTCCCACATTATAGAATAAGAAGGATGACACCAAGAGAGGGGTTGATTGTTGGATATTTCTCAAGGTGTTGTCTATTTAGACATTCCTTATTCTCTAGTTGTTTAGCTAAGAATAGTGTTTTTTAGCACTTGGGTGTTCCTGGTCGGGAATCCCACCTCCTTCCTTGACTAGCTCTTGGAGGAGACTTCTTCTATATTTTCCACTATCAAGCTTTGGGTCAAGTTTCATCTTCCAACCACAATTCAAATCCTATTGAGGGAGAAATTCCAGTTGAGCCATTTTAGCTCAAGATCTCAAGTACATGAAGGAGAAGGTATAATTTCACATTTTGTATTGTACTTATTTTCCTTGTTTGAGCAGCATGATGTATCAAGGAGGATTGTTCCTTCTTGTATGATGTATGATGATGTACTTGCAACTACTTGTAGCATTGATTTTTGCTACCTTAATGGTGGTTTTTGGGGGAAGCCACAGGATTCTTGGTGTGCACCATTGACACCACATTGAAACTTAATATTTCCATCTTATGAGATGACTGTGGCAGAAAACAAGTGGCTGGTGAAGCACTTTTTATTTCCTATTTTGATGTAGGAAAGGGATACACTACACTAGTTCCATGAGTGGAACTATGATTCACTCCCTGGTTGTCATTTGACAACTTGTTCTCATTGTATTTTGCTTCCAGATATCTCTGATATGCTTATGCTCATGAGAAGATTTGATTGGAGAGTGGGCTTGGTGTTGAAAATTCCCATTGGGAGTATGATTCTCCCTATTTCACATGATGTATGTTTCAGGAGAAACAATGGGCACACCATGATTTTCATATCACCCCTCTTTCCTCCATGTAGGGGGAGCCATTGGGAGAACATGCATTATTTGAGGGGTCACTTCATGGTTGATTCATTTTGTGGGGTGGCTTGGGCCAATTTTGGAGGCCATGACATTTCAGCCCAATATAAGCAACCTCCACATACTTACCATAAATGGAGGAAGAAACTACTTGGATGGGAAAATCTAAAATCTCCATTCAGCCCCAACACATTGCATAGATCCAGAGTTGAAGATTCTTATGATGAGGTACCTAGAATGGCTCATTTCATTTGGATGATTGCATGGGTGAAGGAGTCACTCATTGGGAATAAGACTTACCATTTTTTTCATCACTCCTACCTTGAGGAGGCCATTGAAAAACAAAGAGATTTCCACTTACTACTTCCATTCTCTCATGATGTACACTTTCTTGCTTTACATACTTAGAGGGAGACATTGGAGGAAAGATTCATTGCATATTATGATGATTTATGGTGGGGTCTATTGATGAGGAGGCCACAAAAAGAAGGAAGGGGGAATTTTTCTCTACCTTGCAGTTGCTTGAGGTCAAGAAACATTTTGAAGGGGGAGGACTATAATATTCCTAATTAGCCCAAGCTAATAGGAATATTCAGTTTTTGTTTTGTTTCTTGTTTATTGAATAAAATTGTAAGGAGGATCAATAATAACTCCTAAACAAAAAAATAAATCAATGCTCAATATGAAACAAGCTAAATATGAGCTATTTTCATAAACGCACTCAAGTGTGAAAGAGTCTGGATCAATTGACTGGGACAACAAAACCAAATCAACAGCGATATCTAGGTGCAATGTATCTCCAAAAGGCACAGTGCAGTCCATGTTGGAGGCCACTCATGTGAATGAGGCTAATTCAACAAGATGGTTTAGGGTTTGGCAAGGCTCCCACATTATAGAATAAGAAGGATGACACCAAGAGAGGGGTTGATTGTTGGATATTTCTCAAGGTGTTGTCTATTTAGACATTCCTTATTCTCTAGTTGTTTAGCTAAGAATAGTGTTTTTTAGCACTTGGGTGTTCCTGGTCGGGAATCCCACCTCCTTCCTTGACTAGCTCTTGGAGGAGACTTCTTCTATATTTTCCACTATCAAGCTTTGGGTCAAGTTTCATCTTCCAACCACAATTCAAATCCTATTGAGCGTTTGATTTTTTTTGCAAGCTGCAGTAGCGAAAGCAAGATCTATTCAAATCTAGGCAAATCTAGTGCCTCTTTTCAGTGAGTGTGTCTTTTAACCTCCT
This sequence comes from Pinus albicaulis, assembly GCA_034641835.2. Lineage (NCBI taxonomy): Eukaryota > Viridiplantae > Streptophyta > Pinopsida > Pinales > Pinaceae > Pinus > Pinus albicaulis. Next base: position 124,126,442 of record CM076571.1, on the reverse strand, counting down.
GGAAGAGTGTATTAGATCATTGGACCTACATTTTCAGATCTAGTGTATTAGAAATGTTTTTTAGCAGTGATCTCTGGTGTTGAGGAGCTTTCCTTGTATTGTGGTGATCCATGGATTGGCCATCCAATCCATGTTCCATTCGCATATGATTTGTATATGGTTTTATTTAGTATATAATTTCTGAATATTACTGCATGAATGCAACTTATATCTCAGATCTACTCACTGTTGTTCATGATTTGCTCAGATCCCCAAGGGGAGTGTATTAAGGAGCCCATCTAGTACAGAGATATATATTGGATCTATATTTTTGTGTAAAAATCTGCTCTGTATTTTATGTGTAATATATCTTTGCTGTAGCATCAATAAAATAACGTTGTCAAGCTTTGCAGTCTCATTTTGTTGTTGCAGCACCTCAATCTTGAGGGTTTCTTCATGTAACTCTTCTGTTTATCTATTGTAAATTGCATGAACCATGCTATAGATCTGATTTAATTATGTACATACCATATTAAATCCAACACCTTCAGAAAATCACGCTGCCTGTGCTTAATTAAATTCTGTAGTAAGTAAGTCATGGGGATTGGGCATTTTTAAGCCATATCGGGAGTGGGAGATCTCTTTAACATAGCTAGAGTAATTTTTTTCTGCTAAAATTTGGTATGTGGGTCCCAAATGACTAAGCTACGAGATCCCACTATCACTTTCCCTTATTTTTACGCTCATCTCTGAAATTAACCTTTTTAGGGCATAAATTGTTGCTTTTCCCCAAATTTTGGCTCATAAAATGAAGAATAGTTTGTTGTTGTAGCTGGGATTGATGGCTATCTATTTTTAACATGTCCTATGATATTATTTTATGCTGCATATCCATTACTGTGTTTATACATTGCCATAGTTCCTCATTGGGCACTTATCAAGCCATACTAGGTGTGGGAGGCTTTTTTGCGCCACCTAGAAGGATTTGTTTTTTATATCCTCTTGGATTTAAGACTTAGATACTAATATCTAAGAGATACAAGTGCTATTTTCAAATTTTGTAGCAGCCATTCCTAGAAAATGTGTTTTCCAGTCATGCCTTGCAAGTAGATCCCATTTTGGGATAATACAGTGGTATCAGAGCATGATCTCCAGCTCAGCCTGTGAAATCTAGCTATCAGACAAATAAAGAATAATACTGAATAAATATTACATATAATATAAAGAGAAGAGTGTTTATAACACTCTCTCTCAATCCATGCATGAATTGAAGGAAGAAATCAGGGGAATGAGAAGGGGAAGACATGCAAATCCATCAAGGGGTTCTTCTCATGAAGAAAGCCCCAGTACTTCTTGTACTGTGTGTGAGAATTCAGCCACACAATCTGATCTACAACATTGTGACATGCATACTTTCTTGTTGAGAGGAAGAGGAGAAGGAGGAATGACAGAAGAGGAGATCTCCCTGTTTATTTTCCAAACATTGGAAGGTATTAAAGAAGATCTCAAGGAGATGGAAAGGGAGGAGTGTAGAATATTTTTGGAAGGGTTTGAAACAAGACCTAACTATTCTCATGATGGGTGTGAGCATTCAACCACACATGCAGATCCACAGAGCAATATATTTCCTACATTTACTACAAGGAGGATGGAGGAAGAAGATCCATCACCACATGGAGGTGAAGCGGGAGCCATTTCTTCCATTAGAGGAGCCCTTGTATCTTTACAAGGAGTTCCAAATGATTCAACATGTGGGAATAAAAAGACAATCCTGGAGCAACATGCAGTAGTTTTGGTGGATTGTGAGATGGAAGGAGAGAAAGAGAAGGAGGATCAGCATCAAGGGATGATGAGCCTTCACCCTTATATATTTCATAAGAATTCTATGCAAAGGAAGGAGACTGCACTACGTAGAGAAGAGAGGGAAAAATTAGTCCACTCATACATGCATCCCACTTTAGATTTTGATGTCTCACTACATGGAGGCATTCCACTTGGGAGGCTACCAGATCTAGAATTTATGAGAGACATCTTGTCTCTTGTCTCACCATTCTTAGATTCCAGGGAGGTGAGGAGTTTGGACAATGACTTTGGCATTAGGGATGTCAAAGAAGCTAGAAGTAGCATGAGGAGAGATTCATATGCTAGATCACCAGCGTTGTCTCTTAGGAGGATTGTTTCTTATTGGAGGTCTCAAATTTTGGTATAGTACTCCAAAGATCTTGGTGCATGCATGCTTCTTGATGACCCAGATGGAGATGATAGATACATGGTGGATGATGTGGTCATCTAGTCGTATGGAAGGATCTTCCTAAATAGATCTTCTAGTCTCAAGGAGAAGCTGCTACATGCAGCACATGAGGACTTCTCTTCTATGCACTTTGATGCATATTTCCATTTGATGGAGGAGTTCACTTGGGAGGGAATCCAGCATGAGATATTTCAGCATATGGAGAGATGCATAGCTCATATGGAAATGAAGAGGAGGTCTCTGCCACTTCCCTACTCATTGGAGGTGAGGGAGAAATTCCAGTTGAGCCATTTCAAATAAATATCTCAAGTACATGATGGAGAAGGTATAATTTCACATTTTGTATTGTACTTATTTTCCTTGTTTGAGCAGCATGATGTATCAAGGAGGATTGTTCCTTGTTGTATGATGTATGATGATGTACTTGTAGCTACTTGTAGCATTGATTTTTGCTACCTTAATGGTGGTTTCTGGGGGAAGCCGCAGGATTCTTGGTGTGCACCATTAACACCAAGTTGTAAATCGTATTTCCATCTTATGAGATGAATGTGCCAGCAAACAAGTGGCTGGTGAAGCACTTGTTATTTCTTATTTTTATGCAGGCAAGGGATGCACTACGCTGGTTCCATGAGTGGAACTATGATTCAATCTCCAGTTGTCATTTGAAAACTTTTTCTAATTGTATTTTGCTTCCATATATCTTTGACATGCTTATGCTCATGCGAAGATTTGATTGGAGAGTGGGCTTGGAGTTTAAAATTCCCGTTGGTAGTATGATTCTCCCTATTTCACATGATGTATGTTTCAAGAGAAACAATGGGCACACCATGATTGCCATATCACACATCTTTCCTCCATGTAGGGGGAGCCATTGGGAGAACATGCATTATTTGAGGGGGCACTTCATGGTTGATTCATTTTGTGGGGTGGCTTGGGCCAATTTTGGAGGCCATGACATTTCAGCCCAATATCAGCAACCTCCACATACTTACCATAAATGGAGGGAGAGACTACTTGGATGGGAAAATATAAACTCTCCATTCAACCCCAACACATTGTATTGGTCGAGGGTTGAATATTCTTATGATGAGCTACCTAGAATGGATCATTTCATTTGGATGATTGCATGGGTGAAGGAGTCACTCATTGGAAATAAGACTTCACATGTTTTTCATCACTCCTACCTTGAGGAGCAATTGAACAACAAAGAGATTTCCACTTACTACTTCCATTTTCTCATGATGTACACTTTCCTGCTTTACATACTTAGAGGGAGACATTGGAGGACAAATTCATTGCATATTATGATGAGTTATGGTGGGGTATATTGATGAGGAAGCCACAAAAAGAAGGAATGGGGAATTTCGCTCTACCTTGCAGTTGCTTGAGGTCAAGCAACATTTTGAAGGGGGGTGATTGTAATATTCCTAATTAGCCCAAGCTAATAGGAATATTCAATTTTTGTTTTGTTTCCTATTTACTGAATAAAATTGTAAAGGAGAATCAATATTAGATCCTAGATAATAAAATAAATCAATGCTCAATGTGAAGCAAGCTAAATCTGAGCTATCTTCATAAACAAACTCAAGTTTGAAATAGGTTGGATCAACTGACTATGTCAACAGGGCCAAATCAACAACAATGTATAGGTGCAATGTATCTCCAAAAGGCATAGTGCAGTCCATGTTGGAGGCCACTCATGTGAATGGGGCTAATTCATCAAGATGGTTTAGGTTTTTGCAAGGCTCCCACATTATAAAAGAAGAAGGAGGAAACCAAGGGAGGGGTTGATTATTGGATATTTCTCAAGGTGCTATCTATTTAGACATTCTTTATTCTCTGGTTGTTTAGATGAGAATAGTGATGTTTAGCACTTGGGTGTTCTTGGTCAGGAATCCCACCTCCTTCCTTAAGCAGATCTTGGAGGAGAATTTTTCTATCTTGTCCACTATCAGGCTTTGGGCCAAGCTTCATATTCCAGCCACAATTCAGATCCTATTGAGGGTTTAATTTTTTTTGCAAGCTGCAGCAGTGGAAGCTATATCTATTTAGATCTAGGAAAATCTAGTGCCTCTTATCAGTGAGTGTGTCTTTTAACCCCCTGGAAGAGTGTATTGGATCATTGGAGCTGCATTTTCAGATCTAGGCATTAGGCCTAATCATCACTGAAGCTAACAAAAAATTTTCCCCTCCATAACTACGTTATTTCCAAGAGGAAGGTTGCAGGGTGTTTGAGCAATGTTTTTGGGGAGTGATCTCTGGTGTTGAGGAGCTTTCCTTGCACTGTGGTGATCCATGGATTGGCCATAAAATCCATGTTACCTTCAGATCTGATTTTTATATGGTTATATTTACTATATAATTTATGAATATTACTGCAAGATTGCAACTTAGATCTTAGATCTACTCACTGTTGTTCATGATTTTCTCAGATCCCCAAGGGGAGTGTATTAAGGAGCACATCTAGTACACAAATATATATTGGATCTATATTTTTGTGTATGGATATTCTCTACAATTTATTTGTAATATATCTCCACTATAGCATCAATAAAATAACGCTGTCATGCTTTGATGTCTCATTTTGTTGTTGCAACACCTCAATCTTGAGGGTTTCTTCATGTAACTCTTCCGTTTATCTATTGCACATTGTATGAACCATGCTATAGATATTATTTAATGATTTCCATACCATATTACATCCAAAACCTTCATAAAATCGCACTACATGTGCTTCAGTAAATTCTGCAGTAAGTAAGTCATGGGGATTGGGCATTTTTAAGCCATATTAGGAGTGGGAGATCTGTTTAACATAGCTAGAGTCATTTTTTTTGCTCAAATTTGGTATGTGAGTCCCACATGACCTAAGATATGATATCCCACCATCCGTTTCCCTTATTTTTATGCTCATCTCTGAAATTAACCTTTTTAGGGAATAAATTACTGCTTTTCCCCAACTTTTGGCTCATAAAATGAAGTACAGTTTTTTGTTGTAGCTGATATTGATGGCTATGTGTTTTTAACATGTCCTATGAGCTTATTTGTTGCTGCATATCCATTACTATGTTTATTCATTGCTTCAGCCCCGCATTGGGCACTTATCAAGCCATACTAGGTGTGGGAGGCTTGTTTTCCCCACCTAGAAGGATTTTTTTTTTATATCCTATTGGAATTAGGACTTAGATACTCATATATAAGGTATCCAAGTTCTGGTTTCAAATCTTGTAGCATCCATTCCTGGAAAATGTGTTTTCCAGTCATACCTAGCTAGCAGATCCCATTTTGGGATATTACATTTCTTTTCCTCCCCCTTTGACATCAATGAGAAAGGGTTACATTTTTTTGTTATACATTTCTTCTCTAGACTGGTGTATAAGTGTTGTTGGGAGAACATTTTCAAGACCATTGAATGTTGGAATGTGTTAGACTTCTGAAGATATAATTACTTGATGTACTTCTGCCATAATACTCTGATCCTAAAGAACTGTACCATACCACTGCTCCACTGCTCTAGATATTATGTGAAAGCATTTATGGGCTTCTCTCCCCCTGGAATGATGCTTATTGTGTGATACTGACTAGTCGACTACACTGTTTTTGTTCTTGATATTTCAGCCTTTGCTAGTGTTTTTTTTTTTTATCATATCAGAGAGTATCATCTGCAGACACTACCCCTAGTTTGTCTCTTATATATTAGAATTGTTCTCTAGCAAGAGGTTTTGTTAATATGTCTGTTGTTTGTTCCTTTGTTGGTACACATTCCATTTTTATTATTTTCTCTGCTACTTTTTCTCTGGGGAAGTGGTACTTTATTGGGATGTGCTTGGTTTTTGAGTGAAGTACTGTATTTTTTGATATACTTATTGCACTTGTATTGTCACATTTGATAGAAATAGGTTCAACAATGCTTACCTTCAAGTATTGAAGATTTTGTTTCATCCACATCACTTGTGTGCAACAAGCTGTTGCTGCTATGTATTCCACTTCCATTGTAGATAGAGAGACAGATGTTTGCTTATTTCTTAGCCATGCCACCAGACTTTCTCCCAAATAGAATGTACCTCAACTTGTACCTTTCCTATCATCCACACAGCTGGCCCAATCTGCATATGTATATGTTATTAATGTCAAATATTTTCCTTTTGGATACCATAGGTGATAATGTGCAGTTCCTTGCAGGTATCTAAATATCCTCTTGATTAATAGCAAGTGATTTTTTTTTGGTGTTGCTTGATATCTTGCCACAAGTCCCACTCCCAACCTAATGTCTCTTCTAGAGGCAGTTAGGCATAGCAGGCTTCCTATCATAGATCTGTAAATTCTTTGATCTACATCCCTGGATCCATCATCAACACATAGCTTGCATCCAGTGATCATGGGAGTTGACACAGGTTTGCAATATTCCATTTGGAATATTTTTAACATGTATCTTAAGTATTTTTCTTGTGAAATGAATATGTGTTTGTTCTTTTGTATAATTTAAAGTCCTAGGTAGAAGGTAAGCTCTCCAATCATAGACATCTCAAATTATGACTTCATCTCTTCTGCAAATCCTTTTACTAACTCATCCTTGTTGCTACCAAGCATGATGTCATCTACATATACTACAACAATTAAGATTTCATTTTCATCAGCCTTTATATAAAGATTGTTGTTTACTCCTCCATTCTTGAAACCTTGTCTTTGAAAGTACTTGTCCAACCTAGAATACCATGCACGTGGTGCTTGTTTGAGACCATATAGGGCTTTCTTTAATTCTACACACATAGTCGTGTTTATCTGTTAAGGAAAATCATTCAGGTTGTTCCATGTAGAATTCTTCCTCTAGATCTCCATTTAAGAAGGCAGACTTCACAACCATTTGATATACCTTGAAATCATGATAGCATGCAAAATCCAGAAAAATTATAATTGCTTCCATTCTTGCTACAGGGAAAAATTTTCATCATAGTGAAGTCCTTCAATTTGACAATATTTCTTACATACAAGTCTCGCTTTATTTCCGATTACCTGACCTTGTTCATTCATCTTATTCTTGAATATCTACTTTGTGTCAATGACATTTTTCCCAATAGGTCTTGGCATTAACTCCTAGGTCTTGTTCTTCTCAATCTGGTATAATTCTTCGTTCATAGCATTTACCCAACATTTGTCTTTGTTGGCTTCATCAAAATTCTTCTGTTATATCTATGACAGCATGGCTAAGTACACTTCCTTGGTCTATTCAACTAGCTATCTTCTGGTTTGGACTGTTGCACCCTTGTCTCCAGTGATTTGATCTTCTGGATGGTTCTTCTGAGTGTGTCTTGAGGGTCCTTTTGAGTTTATTTTTGTATCTTCTGTTGTCCTATTATGCTATTTATTTTCATATTCATGATCATCCGAAATATTGACACAGTTTTTACTTTTGGTTATGTTTGGTAGATATTCATCGAATCTCACATCAATTATTTCCACACTTTTATGCACTCTTTTGTTGTAGCACTTGTAACCTTTACTCTTTGTTTCATATCCCAAAAATATTCCTTCATCAACTCTTGCATCATACTTCCCCAATTTTTCATCATTATTCTTTTTGAAACATTTGCTACCGAATACTCTAAAGTGCTTAGTTGATGTCAGTTCCCCATGCCACAGTTCATATGGAGTCTTGTCACAATTTGGTCTAAGATGAGCTTTCTTGAGAATATGAAAGGTTGTGTGTACTAATTCTTCCCAGTAAGTTTTAGGAATGTTCCTTTCTAGAAACATGGCTCTAGAAATCTATTGTACTGACCTATTTTTCCTCTCTACCACTCCATTCTATTGAGGTGTACCTGCAACTGTAAATTGTTGCTTTATCCCACATTCATTGCAATGGTCTGCAAAATCAGTGTCCGTGAATTAACCTCCTCTGTATGATCTGATGCATTTTAGTCTACATCTAGTTTGATTTTCTGCCAATGCCTTGAATATCTTGAATTTCTCAAATGATTCGGATTTATATCTAAGAAATGGCACCCATATTAATTTTGAAAAATCATCGATTATCAACATGAAATACAATTCTCCACCTGGCGCATTTGTTCTTGAAGTTTCGTACAATTCCATGTGTACAAGTTGAAGAGGATTGTTTGTATATAGCTGGTCTTTAGCTTTGAATGATGTGTGATTTTATTTTCCAGTTGGAAGGACTTACATATGGTATTTTGTGGCCTCTTTATTGCATGCATATCTCTGACATCTTTATTTTTGCTCAATTTGATGATGCGGTAAAAATTTATATGTCCCAATATTCTATGCCATAACCAAGGTTCGTCAAGCTTGTTGATGTGGCATGCTTCTTTCTCTTCTTGTACTATATAAACATTACTCCCTGTTCAAACACCTTCAAGATCAAGGTCTTTCCTGTGGTGATTGATTGTACTTCACAATCTTGGGCTCTGAAAGGGACCTCACAGCCTTTATCACAAATTTGACTAACACTTAGCATATTTTATTTCAGACCATCCAAAAGCAGTACATCTTGAGCTTCTTCTCTTCCATTATTCAGTCTAACCATACCTTTTCCCTTGATTTTCCCTGCTCTATCATTATCGAATGTTACATTCCCTGATTTCTTCTCATGAAAAGATACAAACTTGCTTCAGTCTCCAGTCATATGTTTTGAGCACCCACTGTCCACATACCATTGATTATTTTGATCTCGAGCAATTAGAACCAGATCACACTTATTTATCTTCTTTTTCCATTGCTTGCAACTGTTTTTTTGGTAGATTTCTGGAGGAGATGGATTATAGTCTTTGAGAGGACATTCATGAGACTTGTGACCATTTTTATGGCAGCAAAAACATTTGATTGTATTTATGAATGGATTATGTACACAGCTGAATCCACCATTGTTCTTAACTCCCCTTGAGTTTCCATACTCCAGTATCCATATATGCGCTCTTCATTCCATCGATTTATGACCGAACCTTTTACAACAAAAGCAATACTCATGGAAGTAGTATCTGTCTCTAGCACAGAAATTTGTTTGAGGTAGTATTTTCATTTGTTGCATCTTTTTCTGGTTGGACTGAATTTTATTTTTCTTATGGCATGCCCCAATATGTCCAAGATTTTGGCAGACAAAACAAGTGATACTTCTCATAGGAGGAATGAACCTCATTTGACATGTCCTAAATTTTTTCAGATCATCCTTACGAGCATATGAGCCTTTTGAAATTGACTGATCCTTCATTTCATTCTTTGTCACTTGAGGTTGTTGCTTGTTTCTATCTGTTTCATTGTACATCATGGTCTTGCTGGCTCCTAATTCTGTGGATCCCCTTTTTTCTACTTCATTGTCCTTTACAGATTTTACAGAAATGATATTCTTGTTATTTTCTACTTTGGATTTGTTGGTTTCTACTTCATAGCCTATCCCAGTCTTATATGAGGAGATCTTTGAGATTTTTGTATCTTGTCCAAATGTCTAGAGCATTTCATTTGAGACATATTCATAGTTAATTAAATTTGGGCCTTCTCAGGCTTACCACTTCTTCTTCCATATTTTCATGCTCAGGATTTTTCTCCTTTATTTCTTTTTTGATGATATCCTCTATTTTCCTTTATTCTTCTAGTTCAACTTTCAATTTAATACAAATTTCTTAATTTGGTTTTGTCTTTTCATATTTTAGAAGAATCTCTTTTTGTTTCTTACTCTTAAGTTTAATTTTGTCTATTTCCTCGAGGGCACTAATTAGCTCCCCGTCACGATCTACCTCAACTTCTTCTTCAAATTCCAAGAGATCTTCCTCAAGCTCTTCCTTGGCCATCAAAATGAATTATGATGTTCCTTATTCATTTGGGGATTCATTTGAGCTCTCAAAGGCACTATTGCCTTGTTGAGCATAGAATGTTCTTCTATTAAATCTGTTTCCTTCGTCTTATTGCTGAAATTGGTTTTTTCTTTCCCTTTTGACTGATTCTATATTTTCTTATGAGGAGATTTTGATGCATAGTGGCCCACTCTTCCGCAATTAAAGCATTTAAATGGACGTTTACCTATATACTTACCTATGCCTCTATCCAATATTCTGACAAATTTTTCCTCTTCTTCATCAGAGCATGAGCATGTACCTTCCTTCTCTCTTATGCGCTTGTTTTCCTTAAAGGTTTCCTCCCTCACATTTGGCTTCCCCTTTGGAAGTATCATCTCATAAGCCTTCAAGTTTCCAATAAATTGGTTCATGGTTAAGGTTTCTGAGTTTTTTGTTTCTTCTATGAAAGAAACCTTAGGGTTAAATATGGAGGGTAAAGATCTCAATATATTTTGTACTATTACACATTCTTTGATGGTTTCCCCTAGAGATATCATGTTATTCAGAACTTCCGCAACATTTAATAAGAAATTGGCTACATCTTCATCTTCATTCATTTTTATATTTTCAAAGTGTGTTCTATAGGCTTGCAGTTTGGGAATATTCACCTTTTTACCTGCCTCATGGATATTTTCTAATATATGCCAGATATATTTGGTAGTCTCACTGTGCTTTACTTTGATAAATTGTGACTCACATAGACCACTCAAGGGTGCATTCATGGCCTTTGCATTAGATATGAAAGTTTTCTTGGCTTCTTTATTTCTGTCAGTATCCTTTGGTGCATATATTTCTTCCACAACTGTCCAAACTTCTAATCTGAGGGACATCAAATAGACTTCCATTCTAATTTTCTAGAAGGTATAGTTTGTGCCAGTCAACAATGGGGATTTTTTTTTAGCATCCTTCTAGGCTAGCTATTTTGGGGACCCAGGATCTCCTTCTAGTTGTTAAACTGATACAGAAGGAATTGGATGTAATACCAATTGATGATCCCTTAGTTAAACTTAGAGGGGGGGGTGAATCAGTTTAATACATTCATGGAATTTTTGTATTTTTATTTAAACTTATTTACACCTCCATTTCATAAGCAACTTAATATATAATTAAACACCACTCTTAATATGTGAGCAGCAAGAGTTAAGTAGATTAAATACAATACATCAACACATAATCATCATACACATAGAAAACATATATAAGTGGAAACCCATAAGAGATAAAACCACATATTATTATTGTTGTGATGCAAAGGCAAGCTCCAACTCCCTCAAGCCATTGATTTTCTGTAGCCTCCAACCTACAGGATGCTACTACCTCAAATTATACAACCTACAACTTGCAAGGAAGCTTCAAATCCAATCTATTTTCTGCAGGCTACAACCCACAGGAGGCTCCTACCTCAACCAACTACAATTGGAAATCTATCAAGATAAAACTTGATATGGAAGCACCAACTCCCTCACACTAAAATGAAATCATATGCTGATTTACCTGGATATCAGCTCTGTTTTCCTCCTTCTTCACTGCTACCCTTCCAGCCTTCAAATCTTCTTCATATCAACTCTGGATGTGCAGAACACCTCTATCTGCTCTCTATCATTATTCCACTCTCTAACCTCTCTCTGCACATTACAATAGCATCATTTATATAGATAAACTCATGGATGTTGGCATTGTATATGCGAATATGAAGTGAACAGGCATGAATCTTTTCCTTCCACCCATTCATTTCCTCACTCAGCATATTCAATATGTTATAACAATATATACACTCATTTCAGTATTAAATTGAATTTTTTATTTGTCTTGGATAATTTCCTTTGCATCACAAACAATATAAAATAATTAATGAATTTACAATTATAGTTACAACAATATTTCAATTCAAACCTTTCAGCTTCTTGTTTTTCTGTTCATTTTGTCTTCTCTGCCTGATGTTATATTTCCAACTCAGCTGCAAAATTACTATCTTAGCCTGACTTGAACCATGCCTTTATGTTTTACACCACCTCTCATATTTCATATCTTACCCGTAACGTTCTATGCTCTTCTCTCTCCTTTGCTTTGTGTCGGGTTACTTACCCAAGTCTCCTTCTTCCCACGTTCATACCTTGTTATCAAATGACCGCAAATGCATAACACTTCTGAACAAGTGTCAAGTCACTTTCCCAAAGCCTTTCCTCTTGATTTTAACCTTTCCTTTTAACTCAAGTCTTTTCTTCTCCGTTCATCCTTTTCTTTTGTTAGCCGAGTCGACCTCCACTTCCATGGTTTTCTTCACAAAACGAGAGAAAACAAATTAAACCTTTGAACTAAAATATATTAAATTTTACCTCTGAACTTCTTCTCGTCTGCTTCACAAATCGCACTTCACACTTGACGAATTATAGATTTCACAATACTTGTGATTCTGCGATTTCACAAATCACAGCGAACTCCTTATCACACGTCGCACCTTAAAACATATAACTTGTGATGTATTAACACATAAACATAAAAATCATCGATTGCAATGTGTGGTATGCTTGCCAGGTCCATGTCATCTCCACATCATCATGCCACATCACCTTGCCACGTCATTTCCAGATCATTTCCACGTCATATCCATGTCAGTGCCACGTTGTCTTTCCACATCATCGCTCGCACTTCGCATTTTGCATTTTCTATGTTTTATCACTTCGAAACTTCATTAACTTACATCCTCGAAACTTTACAACTTTAAAAATTTCAATTCTTGCAATCACCGCTAAACCTTATCGCCTCTAATATGTGATATACTTTGCATCGCATCTTAATTAACTTGCGAAGTATTTACAAATAAATATAAACTCGCTGATAGTGATTTGCACTATGCGATAAAGGATCCAGGCTCGATTCTTTCATCATTTCTGAACTTAAAATAACATGCCTCGACCCACTCGCACATGACTTTGAGCCAACACGTTCACGACTCTGCCCAGCACATTCACAACTCAACCCAAACTTGTTGCCTTTGTTTTGCTTGACCCTTGACTCCCTTTTCTCTTTTGTTGCTCCTTTGCCTTAAGTAATAATTCTAGTGTTGATCCATTCTTCTTTTTTGCCATCAATGACAATATTTCCAACACAATGAAATAGGAGGAAGCTGGGGATTTGAATTCGATAAGTGTTGGCCATTGTAGGACAATCAACAGGAAAACAAGTTTACAGTGTAGGGTTTGCTTGAGGATTGAATCAAGACATTGAAATATTTTATCAATCTCATCTGATTAATGAAAATAAGTGGAGGGGTTTTTACCAGTTGGGTCACCCTATAAATAATTGTTTTCTTGTGGTTTTTATGGTTGAATTTCATTGCATGTATGTCTAAAATGTGATTTCCATTCCACAAAATTGTAGAGGAAATTTGTAATCTCTTTTTTTCAATTCAAGTTCATCAGTAGTAGCAAATTTCTATTAATTTCTACATTTTATTAGAGCCTAAAGTCACAATAGAAACTATTCAATATATGTTCTCCTTTAAACATTTCGATTTTCACATTCAGTGAAGTAGTTTTATTTTGTGTGGGAAAAATGTCCTTCAATGGATTGAGATTAGAGTATGGACTAGAGGAAACCTCAAATTTCATTTCTTGGATGGACAAGATATAAGTTGTTTTCTATGTTAATGGAGTGTTGAAATATACTCAAACAAATATTCAAAAACCAGGAACATCATATGTACAAGCACTTGCTCAATGGAAGAAGGATACTACAAAATCCATGATGATCGTCATGGACGGTGTGAGAGACCAAATAGTCTCAAATTTACATGGAAAGGAGACTCCATTTTCTATGTGGAATACCCTCACTAAATTATTCAAAAATAAAATTGATGTGGGGGAATTGACTTTGAAGGAGAAGCTCAAAAACATCCTCATGAATAAAAATGCATCTATTACACACTATCTCTCCATTTTCACTCAGGATAAATATGAACTTGAAGCAGTAGAAAAAAATGTACTCTTTTGATCTAGTGAGCCTAACTCTCCTAGGCCTTCCAAAATTTTAGCACAACTACGAGGACTCAATAAATTGAAGGGACAAATTACCAAATTGGGAGAGACTTTGGTCTGATTTGGTGCAAGAAAAAATCCAAAGATACACTAGAGATAGAGTAGCATTCAAAGCTGAGGAGGAAAATAATTTTGCCCTAGTTGAGAAATGGGGAAATATTTAAGGATTTAGATATTTTACTATATATAGTATTGTAGGTGATTATTCTGGTTTGAAAGCTCACGCATATAGAATGTAGCCGAATATTTAATAGAAAACATGTAATTTTATATTAAATTTGGTAAATGTTTGGGGAATATCATCCATTTAGTCATATACATGTAAAAAATAAATGAATTTTTAACCAAAGTAGTGAATACGTTTTTCATAAAATGTCCAAAAAATAGCCCATTTGCAAAATTTCTCCCCTAAGAATTTCCCTATTGGGAAGGGAAAGAAGACCCAAAGAAGGCCATAGTCTAGCCACAATAATGGCAAGAAGAAATACCTAAGAAAGATAAAAAATTTCACTCCCACATATATGGGCACTATGCAACAAATTTTTTACATAAGAGATCTAACAAGAAGCCTTCAGTAGAAGTAGGATTTGAATCATATTCCTCACAATTCGAATTAAACTTCACCATGATTGCATGCATGGAGAGCACTGTAATGGGGACTGTGTGGTATCTATATTTAGGTGCCTCATTGCATATGATAGGATGAAAATAATTCTTCAATAGCCTAGAGAAGAAGGTTCTCTAGATGTATGTTGTCAAGATAAATCCCCTCTGTGAACAAAGGCAATCTCTCTAGCCCTAGAGTGGGTCTAGCAACATAAGATTATTTATAACGTAGATATTCCTTTACTAATGTTTACAATGCAAAGAGGAAGGAGACATAAATATCATTTTCCAATAGCTGTACTTGGATCTGTTGATGGTGACCTTGATCCCCAATCCTTGTAGGCCTGCTTATTGCTACTAATGGCATGCAAATACTTGTGGACGATCAAGAGACAACAAAAAACATAATACAATACATAATAAACGTAAACACTAGCTATCTAGAAGATCAAGGAGTACCAGAATATTTGCACAAACTTGTAGAAAAATATAGAAAGTAAACATCAAATGTTATTATTGATAAATTATAAAAGGGGAGCTTACAAGCAGGCCTTGATGTTGGAGGTGTCCTTAGGTGAAAATCTGAGTCCTTCACCTAGCTCAAAAGCATTCCTTCTCCTTGCTCTAAATATGAATGTTAGTTTTGTTGTGCTAATTTCATATTCAGAATTATAAACAGTTGTTGGTCATTTTCATCATTTGCATAGGTTTCCTTATGGTGTTTATGAGTGTTAAACAAGTAATTCTGGCAAGTTTTAAGTGAAATTCATGAGTAATTTAACATTAAAACAAAGTACCAAACAACATAAATACAATGTACAGAAAACCATCAAGTGATCCATTAACATGGAATTTTGATGAAGGTGTTCAGCCATTCTGGGCTACATCTCCTTGGTCCAGCTTCTATGGCTTGGGCCTTTGTATTAGCTAAAAATGGAAAAAAATGTTGTTTACAATCCTTTACTACTCCTGGAACATGCTCCAACATGCTCAGAATACCCAAATATACTAAGATAGACTCTTTCTGAACCAAGAATAGTCAAATTTTGAAAAATTTATGGCTCAATCAATTTTGCCTAGCAAATATTCTCCAAAAATGGAGAGAACTCCAGTTAATGCTGACAATTTTGGAGTTCCACCGAAAATGGTAGACTCCACCAACTTTGCCCCTAATATAAGAGTAGTTTAATGATGAGGTAAACATGGTTTAAGTGTTTTTTATGCGTGCTAAGTCTCTTTAGTTGATCCTTCACCCTGTGGTTATAAAATATACGTAAAATGTATGAGGGGGCTAGCCCACGGGGCTGCCCCCCTACTCTGCCTGACAGTGAAACTGTATTAATATAAATAAAATCTCTGTGCATATATTTTTAAGAAAATTTGGCATGATCTAGTGGTTTGACGTTGTGTTTTCTTGGGGGAGGTTGCAGGGTTGACCCCGACCTCCACCTGGCCTCCAATAATTTTTTCCAACACATATATAATTCGACCTTGGAACATAGTTTGTATTTCAACCTTTGGGAGGAGGCCCATGGAGGCCCCTAGCTATACGACGTGTCCTCTTCCCATTGGCTCATCCCACAACCAATTAAAATGCAACAAGTCACCCAACTCAAAAAAAAACCACGAAGTGACACTTGTCATAGTCTCATTGGGAAAATTAAAGTAATATTCTAGGAATATTCTTTTTTTTCTGACTAGGCTTCCCAGTCACCATTCTTTCATTTATGCAAAAATTGTAGTTATTTTTGAAAACGAACAACAAGCTCTAGCTTTCACATATGTAGTCGGTTTTCGATGAAACGAAGTGTGTTGGATTCCTGGAGACAAGCACTTCATGGTCATTTAGGTTCTAAATGATTAAAATCACTTCCATTTTTGAGCTTATCACTAAGCACCTGATCATTCCTCCCCACTAGAAGCCTTTTGGACCCAAAAAGATACTATCAATTCTGTAACATTGGAGGGTAAAGTTCCCTCACCTTCTCAATCTCCATCCATTTTACTTTAGAAGGATTTTTTCCCTTGAGTCCCACTCGAAGGTATTTGACATTCCCTCTCCTTGAAGTTTTGGTTCTTCTATCAAGTATGAGATCTTGTTGAATTTCGTCAGGATCTTATGGCGAGAAATCATCTGTTGATGGGCGCTGAACATGCTCTCCTTGATCATCAATCAATGGAGGCTCAAACAATCTCAAATTATCAACATTAACAACAGAGTATATTTGCATATAACGAGGCAAGTCTAGCTTAAATGCATTTCTACCAATATTTTCTAGAATTTTAAACGGACCATAACAGATTGGTTTAAGCTTTTTACCTTCCCCTTGAAGTCTCTCTTTGCTAATGTATAACCAAAATTCGTCACCAACTTGGAATTGATAATCAACAAATTGTTTATCATGTTCTTCCTTGTAGCTGTTCTTGCACCATCTAATGTATCAACTGAATTTTCGCAATGAGATTCTTTGATTTATCTATGTCACTATGACCATCAATAGAAAAATATTTCCCAAAGATGAATTCCAATGGTTATCTTGTAAAGTACCCAAGACATGCCTCAAATGGCGATGTATTTGTGGAAGAATTATTTTCCCTGTTGTATGCATGTTGAATGTAATGCAACTCAGTCATACCACAACATGGGATGTTTGCTGCAATATCCTCTAAGAAGATCAATGAAAATCATGTTGACCACCTCAGTCTGACCATATTTTTGCGAATGAAAGGTTGTACTCTTCTTCAACTTAGTGTCCATCATGTCCCAAAAATTTGACCAAAAATTCCCAACAAATCGAGAATCTCGATCACTTAGAATAGAAGTAAGAAGACCAAAATGAACACAATCATTTTGAAACAAAATATGAGTTGTTTGTTCAAATTTGATATTCTTTTTACATTGTATCAAAATACACATTTTTCTGAACCTATCTACAACTACATCCAAGTAATCATGACCTTTCCTTGACAATGAAATACTTCCTACAAAATCCATTGAGATAGTCTCCTATGGACGTGAACGTACCATAAGTGGAGTGTACAATCCTAGTTTCCTATTTCTAGGCTTTCTTATTTCACACAAAGAACATCCTCTAAAGAAATGAGATACACTATCAAACATGCGTGGCCAATAAAAATACCTTTGGCGATTTTCCACTGTCTTGCCTAAACCGAAATGTCCATCAATAAATGAAGTGTGCACCTCGCTTATGATATTGTTTCTTTCTCCCTATGAAATACATAACTTGCCTAGGTGATACAATAAATAGCTATGTACATGGTAATCTAACCCATCAATTTGTTTTACTTGACTCAAGCTTGCATACACATCTCAAAATTCATTATCATATATATATATTTCTCAATGTAACTTTCATGAAAAACATAATTTTGCTTGAGTATAATAGATGAAATTACAATAGGCCTAGAAAGCATATCAACTACCTTATTGTAGATTCCCTTTTTATTCCTTGTAACAAAATGAAATTGTTGTAGAATCCCATCCATCTGAAGTGTCTTGATTCCTGCAACTTTGATTGTGACTGTAAGTAGTGCAATGGTTGATGGTCGGTATGGATAATGGTCTCTTTCCCCATCAAATAGTGTTTCCATTTCTTTACACTTTGTACCAAAGAATATAACTCCTTTTCATAAGTGGGAAAGTTAGTCACATCACCATTAAAAATTTCAGAATGAAATGAAATGAGCTTACCATGTTGCATGAGAACTTCTCCCATGGCATAATCACTAACATAATTTTGAATCTGAAATGGTTGTCTGAGATCCAAAAGAGTCAATACCGGTGCTGAACTGATCTTTTGTTTTAAAGCATCAAATTTTTTTTTTTGCATATCTCACCAATAGAAGAACTTCTTGACACTAGTCAATACATGTAAAAGAGTTGCAATGGAAGAAAAATTAACAATGAATTTCCTCCAATATTCTGCTAACCCTAGAAAGCTTCTTACCTTTGTAACTATATTGGGCTTGGGCCAATTCACAATGAACTCAAACTTAAAGGGGTCTATCATAAGCTCACCTCCTCAAACAATGTGTCCCAAATACACTAACGAAGTCTTTCCAAATTCACACTATCCACACTAAAAAATATGACACCATCACTCCAATATGGACAAAGGCCAAAACATGGGAAGCTATACTGTTGAAATGGACATTTCCATTGAGTTCATGTCGTTGAGAGGTGTAAAATCAACATAAATTTTGTCGAAAATAGACTCCAGAAAATTTTGGGCCTCGGGGAATCTTTTTGATGCCCTCAAGATTCCCTAAGATTATGTTCTATAGGGAATCTACAAATCTGTTGCTCATATGTCCATTCTGAGTTTACCATCTCATTACCTGAAAAATTCTAGTTAAAATTATTGTACACTTCATATCATTCTTATGAAATGAAAATTTACCTCCCCATGGAATCTTTCAAGAATCAAAGAATATTCTCTGCAAAAGATTCTTTGTCTCGAAAATCATGCCATCATGGTTCTGCCTCTATCGATGTGCTCATGGTTTCGCCCCTGGTTTGGGCTTAGTATTCCACTGCTCGACGTTCAAGTTCCACAAGAACACAGTTCTTCAAGTTTACTCCCTTCTTGTTCGCAGGTCAAATGGGAAACTATGAGGGTTAATTACCTGTAGTCGGGAAAAGTTTACAAGACCATGGGTCGTGGTTCGTTGGTGGCGGAGGAGGCTATGTCGGTGAAGGTGTTGGGCTCAAAACCCAATCTCAATATAAATGGGCGCATATGGCATTTTTTTTTAATCCCATATATTTGTTGTTTGAATTTTGTTTGAACAATGTTTTAAATTACACTGGCTGTTTGGTTTGAGTTTTAATTTGAATCCACCATTGGGTGGCTCTGAGATTTCCTAGTGGGGGTCAGTCACGTGGGTCGAGTGGGTTCGAGCCCCACCGTTCTTGGAGTACATGGTGCTAATACCATATTTATGGTGGGTGGGGTCCGCTCCATGCGGTCCCGACTTGACCAATTGGAACATATATATGCAACTGTTGTAATTGTTATACGATGGTTACCGTGGGGTTTGGCGGGGGTCATCACTTGCCGACCCAAAATTTAATATCTATTTTTTGATATGGTCGAAGGGGGTGGCAGGGCTCATGGCCCACCACACTTAATTTAATATATATACTTTTTTTCTATAAAACAAATGGTCTATAAAACAAATGGTAATTTTTTATTTTAAGGAAAATAAGGGTCATTGGGAAATTTAACGAGGCCACAATTTCACCCATTTTTAGGAGCTAAGTTCCCTGCAGGTTGATGGTGAATTTGTGGGACACTTAAACCTGGTCCATTGCTCAACTTTGATCAAAAATTTTACTTGCTCTAACATCTCCATATAGGCTTGGATTGGAGATCTGTTTGCAACGTTGGAATTAGGGCGACGAGTACTTCAATCTGAACCTAGTTTGAGAGTCATCCAACCACTTTGAATTTTGACCATTTCTAAGCCCTCTTTGTCTCTTGTGGGTGTTTGGAGCCACCTCGATCAATTATTCCCACTAAGGAGCTTTTTGTCAACCAAAATCATCAACATAATCTGCAGATGCTTTCTACCTTGTCTGCAGCACACATGTCCTGAAAAGTCGCCCTTAATTCTCCTTCACCTTTGTCATTCATAGCCATAACCAATGAACCGACACCTGCATCCTCTGCAAATTTGTAGTACAATATTTTGCAAATTACATGCTTAAATAAGTGACCAATATATGACTAAAGCATTCCCCACACTTTCCATGAGTTTATAACCATACTATGTGGTCAAGTTTACATCAAATGGAATCAATACCCCAACTATCAATAGAAGGAAAAAATGTCATTTTCACTGAACAGGTGATTGAAAAAAAATCATCACTTTTACATTTTAAAATGCAACACATCATTTACAAATTAAGGAAAAACACACTGCCAAACCTAGAAAAACCATCTCTCACTTGTCAAAGTGAATGGGTCATCTCTCTATGAAACATTTTCTTGTCGAACAATTGTTTCAATTGGTTCATGTACTAACACATTGTCCTTGAGACACTTCTTTGGATGGAGCCTCCAACACGTGGCTCTTTTATGGACACTTTTGTCGCAATGACTGCAATGAGTCTTCTTCCTCCATACCTACTTTACCTTCTTCTTTTCCTGCGATGGAGATTGAATTTCATGCCTCATCCTCTTTTGTGCTGCCATTATTTTCCAACACTCATCAAATACATGGTTATGTAATCCACAAAAACTACATGTTTTCCGATGTTTTGATCTATGTTCATTGTTAGCGAAATTTTTGTAATAAAATATGAACATTAGAATACCGAGACTTGTTATACCTTTGGTCTCTGGTGCAATCATGGTGATAAGAGCTTGCCTCAGCTCTTTCTCTGCAATGTGCATTGTCATAGGATGATGGTGAATTGTTCCCATCAATCTCTTTCCCTAATGGTTTCTGTTAGCCACCTATAAAATTTGTTATATCAAATGGTGGCTAAAACATTTTTGGAGCCTTCAAGAAACACGTTTTATTGCAAAAAAGTGCTATCTCTTGAAGACTCATGAAAACATCATGCCCTTGGTTCAATATTCACTGCTATTCTTCTGATTCCATAGAGAAAATACTGCTGCAAAATCCATTTTTCCCTTCCCTCCACCTTAAAACTAACCTTCATTTTACCCCTTTATTTCCCACGAAATTGCTCCATTTTCCATTTTTTCCCCATTCCCTCTTTATAAAATCCCCATTACAGAATTTAAAACTCCTTTTTTAACTCTGCTGAAACCCCCAAATCCATTGAAAACTTGGAAAATTTTCATAAAAAATATGTTTATGTATTATAGACTTAAGCCACTTTGGGCTAAGTCTTAAACCACTTCCCCATTATATGCCTTGGTGCTCGAACCAAGCACTGAACCATTTAAGTGCTTATCGCAACAGAAAAATCATAGTGCACAAGTCATTTTCTTATGTGAAAGATTCTGATGCGATTAAGCCCTTTTCCCATAAACCCCCGATCATATTATTATTTCATATAACTCGTGGGCCCGCAATCGGGTGCTAAAAAATTGAATAAACACATTCCCGATTCCCTGTTTCCTTTGTAATTCAATAAACCCACTTTTTCCTAAGTTTGGTCTAAACGCGCCCAAACAATGTTTTTTAATGTAAAATGGGAAGATTGAAAAGCCTGCATCAAAAGTTCCGATGCGATTAAAGCCCCATTTGAAGAAATCCCACTCTCTGCTTCGTTCCATATGACCTACACCCGGGACCAAGAGTTAAAAGTATCGAAGCACAAAATCGCATCACAAAATTCTAAATGGGTAGATTGAAAGCCGAAGCCTGACCTTCCGATGCGATTGGCCCTCATATATATGAGCCCTGGGCCTATCAGACTCATATAAACCACGGGCCCCGTAGTCGGGCGCCAGACCATTTTATATATATATATATATATATATATATATATATAACCCACCCCCGAAGCATAAAACCTTTGTATTTTATTAAACTTTGGGTTTTCATAAGTTTTAAAGGGTTTTCCACCAGTTCCATATTTGTGATAATCTCTGCCGTTGATCTTGAGCTGATCAAATGGCCCGCGCTACATCACATTGCAAATCTCTATCAGGCGCATGTTTTTCCTCTCCCCGATTAGTGATCCCCTGATCGATCCTCCGTCGTTGGATCCATTCGCCATATTTCAGATCCGACGACCCTCATTAGCTCTAATTATTAACCTTTCCCCTGACTTTGAACCCTTCCAATTTATTTCCCACCATCGATATGATCTGCAGATCGATGGTCAGCACTCAATCACATCGACACTATACAAGTTCTTGCCCCCACTGATCACCAAACTCCGATTGCATCTGGACTGTCCACGTGTCCAGATCAGATGGTCTAGATTGCATTTCTCGACTTTGGTTTAAATTCATGCGCCCCGCGTTCTAATGTTTTAGGCCAAATCTCGATCGTTGATCTCTACAAATCAACTGCCCTCATTAACCCTTTCTCCGCCTTTATTTCTCTTTCATTTGATTCCCAGATGCAATCTGCAATGTTGATTTTTAGATCCAATGACTTGTATTAAACCCGACGGGCCTGCCTCCTGTGGGTCCTTGCTTCTTCAAGATTATATCTCAGTCGTCCAGATCTTAGATCAATGGCCCATAATAAAACCGCTCCCCTTGCTTCCGCCCGTGCATCTATCCGTTATCATGCTCATTCTCTACCATCAGATCTGAGACCCCAAATCCAACGGCGCGCGCGAAGTTTCGCATAAATTTCAGCGCAGAAGTTAATTTCCCAAAGGCCGTGTGAAATAGGTGGTTTTGAAAGGCCACGTGTCAGGTGGGAATGCATATCACGCTCAAAAAGGAAAAACCGACTCCCCACCCTTCCACCGCATGAAAACAATTGTTTTGCTCCCCGAAACCACTTTCCATCTTTTCTATTGTCATTCATCGCATGCGACTCCCACCGCTGATCTCTGCAGATCAACGGCCCAGATTTAATCTGGCCTCACACTATTGCCCTCTGCCTCTAACAAAGAGATCTTAACGCAGATCTCCACTGTTCATCTCGTTGGGCGGATCTAATCCAACGGCCCACAATCATCCTGAACCCCCAACTCTAAATTTTTACCATATTTCCTCTGAAACAAAGGTTTTAACCCCATTTCTTTTCATTTCTTCTATTTTTCAAACAATGTGACTCCTTCACACTATTTAATTACAACCAATCCCGACCACTGATCTCTGCGCAATCAACGGCTCTGAATTAATTGACACCATTGTTCTTTCCAAACAGTCTCAATTCGATCTCCACATCGGATCTCGACCGTTGGACGATGCCATCCAACGGTCACGCTCCTCCCCTCAACCTCCTAAGTAGTTTTACCACCTAAATGCAAGATTTATTTATGTTTATTGTTTTATGTAGGTTTCTATGGTTTTTTCCATTATATTAAAAGAAAACCAAAGGCTAGGGATGATGATCCCTCAGGCCTTTGTACATACAGAAAGATCATTCCACGGGGTTCAAAATCCACGTCGTGTCAATGCTTCATGGGCATTGATGTCATACGGACCCTTTACAGAACCTACACATCAACAAGACACAAACAATTAAATGAAAAAAGGTACGTTGTTAAAGACCTACCACAATTTAACTAAAGATTGAAGATGAATCTCATGGTTTAATGGATTACGGCTAAGATCGATTATCAAAAGCCTAATCCATTAATTTAAACACAATTAAAGGGAAAATCAAAAGATCATCAGACAAGAAAGGCCTCCAATGCCACAACAGAGGCCAATTGATTCCTCTCAGCTACCACAGTGCCACCTGTTGCCTCAAAGCATTCAAACAGAGGCTGAGTTATGATCAGAAAGAAGATATTTGCCTCAGTGCCGCCAAATAGTTAATTTTGCCAAAGGAACTTAATGTAAAAAATATCAGCAGAGTTATTAGAACATGAAATAGAGCCTTAAAGTCAACAAAAGCTCCCACCGAGCTTAAATCTTAAATGTAAAACATTAATACAGACAGAACATCTATAAACTTCTCCATCGAGCCCCTCAAAGGCCGAGAAGTATTAAATTTTGTATTAATTGACCTGGAAGATCTTTTATCCCCTCCCACCTCCTCATTCCTTCTATAAAAACTTCTGTAGAAGATGAGAAAATGTTGGCTGCGTAACTTTGAAATATACTCGAGCTTGAAATCCTACTTGTAAATAGTGTTCACTATCTCTTGAGCTTCCGTCATGGATAGATAAGTTAGTCTGGGAAGTGTTGATGATTGATGAACTGAAACATTGGACTTAAAGCTGTAATTGGTTTGAAGCATTAATAAAAGTTGATTTATGGGATCCTGGTCTATGTCAACAGTGATGTTTTTCTTATTGCAAATTTTTATTTTATTTCTGTTTTCACTTTTTCCATCTTCTTTGATAAAGGAAAGCAAGCATAGAGTTAGGATTTATTGTATATCAATACCCTTCTCTGATCGATAAGCTTTATCTATATGTTTTCTTTCAAATTGTGTTATTTAGGAATGATTTAATTCATTTCGCGCTAGGAATGTTGGCATTCCCTCATTCCCATCATGCCTTAGCTAATTGTTATTATTAAATGTTATTTTCAGTTTATGTTAAGTAGAGATGAACTAAGGAAGCTATGGTGAGCCCTGTCCTAGTTTTATCCCAAAAAACTATCTGAAATTTTCCCTAAGAATGTGTTGAAAGATGGCTAGTTTCAAAGTACTTACTAGATCTTAGACATTTCTTTGTTATCATTTGTGTTTCCCCTTTGTGTTTAAATGTTTTTCTAATGAAAGTGTATCAAAAGCTGGTTAGTTTCGAAGTACTTACCAGATCTTACATTATTTTTATGTCCCTCTTAAGTGTATGCCAAAAGCTGGCTAGTTTCAAAGTACTTACCAGATCTTAGGCTGCTCTTTGTTCTTCATTTGTTTATTTCCCCTTCTTGTTGTATCATTTCATTCCATAAAATCAACTTTGAAGAGATCCTTAGACATAGATGACTTGCCCCATGGACCACTCTTGCCCCTTGTTGTTTCAATTAAACCCTATTATGACTCCATAGCCCAATGAACTAAAACCAACCATTATCTATCTTTTTGGCCAAATCCTGTTCTGATTGCTTGCAAATTCACACCTTTGAAACTCTTTCCATTTAGGACTTTCCCTCAAACAATAATCATGCTCAACCATCCAAAACAAAAACAAAACCCTCGGCCTTCATAACTAGCCTAATATCATCACCCAAAAGCTTTAAAGATAAATCAATCTTTGCACTTTATTGGAGAGATCCCTCTCCTGATTCAGGAGGGCTAGATCCTAGAATCCCAAAGTGGTTGAAAAGGTGTTTCTCCCTATAGTCGGACTTTTCCAATCTTGTTGATTACGGGGACCTAACATTTCTGGTGACTCCGCTGGGGAACTAAGTCGAATTTTCATCTTAAGCTCCATTAAACACTTCATAAAACTTTGTGAGTAAAAGCAGCCTTTTCAAGCACTACCAAGTAATGGTAATCATGATGAAACTTGTTTGAATCAGTGACAAACTAGGCAAAACCCTAGGATTCTCATAAGAGTTTATCTAACCTTGAAAGATTAGCTGGCTTAGCCATAAGAGTAGACTGTTTTTGTCTCATAACCGTAGCTAAGTTTTGAAACAGATTTAGGACACTCTTAACAACCAATAGGATTGAAAATTAACTTAAAAAACCCAAAAATATTTCAGATTGGTATCTAATAAACATGGTGGTGGACCATAAAACCTTTTACCTCTAAAAAGAGCTAAAAAATTCCACTTGGCGACTCCACAATCCTTAACAGATCTTAAGACTCCACTGGGGAGAACCATTATATTTGTAATATCATTCAAACTCAGTTAGAGCACTGTAGGATTAAAGTTTATGTAAAACAGATTAGTTGACCTCTTAAAGACTGTCATATCTGGTTGAATTTTTTTTGTTTAGTTGGGTCTAAAAAACACAGCATAGTGGCTCCTAGAAAGATTCATACTAGAGCCTATCCTGACCCAGATCCACCTGAGATAGTTGATAACCCAGAACGTATCCTTAGGAAGTCTCCTAAGATTAAATTTTCAACTGTTTTCAGATCACCCTTGAGAGCTAATTCAGTTCCTGAAAATCTTGCAGCTCTACAACAATCACAAGCAGATCTAAGAAATCCATTTAGAACTAGGTCTCTTGATGATTTAGATCAGCTAGATTCTGAGTCTTCACTTTCATCTCCTGAAACAAGTGAACATCCTGGTAGTAGAGAAACAACACCACCTGATTCACATTTCCTTTTCAATTTAGGTGTCTCCCATCCAAGGTCAACTCAGCAAACTATTCTTGTTCCATCCACGTCTTTTCATCCTACATCCACTGTTCAAACCACTCCACTTAAGCCCACTTTACCTTTTGTTAATCCACTTCTTGTAAATCCACCTCCACCACATATCATGGTAGCATGGTATGCTCCCTTAGTCCTTCCTGTACCATTAGTCAATCTTCCACAAGACTATCAGTCCAAAATTCCATTATATGATGCTAGTAATGCTACTACTACATCACAACACATGGATAAAATGAATGACTACTTTGACAAAAATGAAATTGATGATGAATCTGTCAAGCTAAGATTATTTGCTTAGATTTTGGGGGGAGAAGTAAGAAAATGGTTTAAAGGCTTAACCCCCCACAGTATCAATGATCTCCAAGCCTTTCATCAGACATTTTTAAACAAATGGGAAGTAAAGAAGAATCTTCTCCAAGTCCTTTCTAATTATAATAACCTCCATAGAAACACTGGGGAAAGTGTACAAACTTATTGTACCAGATTTAATAGTGTATATAATGCACTTTCCCTAGATCTAAAACCTCCACAAGGCTCAGCTCTAAACAAGTTTCCTAAAGCATTTGACCCTGAGATGGCCTATAATCTGAGAGAGAGAGATCCCGCAACTCTTGAAGATATGCAAAAAGGAGCTCTTGTTGTGGAAGTGATCTAGATTTATGCAGGAACACACTAGAATAAAAATATAACTATAAATATAGAGATGCAGCGGAAATAATACTTCATTTCATTAATATCAAAGAACTGAAATTTTCTTACAGACAAAATAGAAATAAAACTAGCTAGGGAGCTGGTAGTTATCTCTGAGAAGAGATGTGGTGGCTATAGGCCTCTGAACTGAGTTACAATGAGGCTCGAGGGCCTATTTATTATTGAGAAACAATGGAGAACCCTAAACATGAAAAAACCTAACCCTAGGAGATGAAGCTCCAAAACTATGGGCCCCGTATGGGTAAATTGGTGTTTCAACTTCCCAGGGACGCAACTTTGGCATACTATCTCCATTTGACGTACATGATACATCATTAGAAAGCTTTATCCGAGGAATACAAATTTCACCACAAATATCATTCTGGAACAGAAATTATATTTGTGATATTTGTTGTAGGCGCGATGCCCAAAAAATGTTGTTTAGGGCCTCAAAACGGCTCCGAAAGTTCAGGACCCGAAAAACTGCTAAAAATAGTAAGTTATGCCGAAACTGAAAAACCGAAAGAGACAATGGTGGGGGGCCAAGTGGAATAGGTGGGTGGCCACCAATATCCACCTGGATCAGGAGCAGATTTTGATGGAGAAAAGAGCAAGAATGAAGAATGAGAAGAGAGTTTCCTTCAGAGAAGAATCCACACCTTCTACTTCCAGCTCTAAGATGGAAAGAATGATGGAGGAGATGATGAAGAAAATGAGCATTCTTGAGAGATCACAAGCAAGTCAAAACCAAACTACTTCTCAAAACAGAAACCAGAACCAGAAGCAGAATTTTAGAAGAAATCAACCCCAAAACAGACCTAGGGAAGATGATCAATAGATCACTCCTCCCTTTCATCAAAAATATGTCAGTGAGGTTGAAGAAATAGATGAGAAAATAGAGAAAGACAATATCAACATGTTGGGAGTAGATAATGATGACTTTGAGGTTCATTATGATAGAAAACAAGGTCTTTACACACCCTATGATGACAAAAGAGATGATGATGAAATTTATTTTCAAGACATGGAAAATGTCATCATAGAATCTCGAAGGGAATATGACCTTAGATGTAAAACCAGTCAACAAACTCCAAATACCAAAACTTTTGACAAAGCTTCACAAATAAGCACTGTAAACAAGTCGAAAGTTGTCAAACAGAAGGACAAAATAGTGGCTAGAAATTTTGATAAAGGTAAAGAGAAAATCACTCAAAACAGTACAAAACAGAGTGCAGACCTTAGCAGTACTAACATTTCAGCTAATACTCCTGTTAAAACCATTTTTTCAAATGTAAATCGAACAAATCAACAAGCTGATGTTTTTAATAGAGTGGTAGCTAATAAGGCTTAGACAAGTACCTCAAAGACTCAAATTCCTTTCATCTTGGAGCAGGAAATTTCTAGAATTAAAATCTCTATTCCCTTGACTAAGTTAGCTTCCCAAAATGTATATAGGACCCAAATATTGAAGGCTTTAAGCATTGAAGAAAATAATGACACCGTCAATCTTAATGATGACCAGCCAAAGCTTATTTTTGGTTAAAATATTGAAGGTAGGTATCAAGAGGGACCTGTTCCTCCCTTTTATGTAAGTTTAAACATTCATGACAAGATTTTGCACAACGCTATGTGTTAGTATGAATCCTTTGTCGAAGTGTATGAAAAAGGACCACTTTAGCTACGCATAACTAATAGCCCTAACAACAAAAGTGGCTACCAATATCTTCAGATCTGCGGTTAGTTAGACAGAAAAGAGCTACAAAAAACCAGATCTATGCATGGAAAGACATTAAGCAAAAAAAGTAAGGGTTTGCTCCATATACCAATAGACAAGACAAGAACAATTTTTGAAAGAATTTTTTATATTAATGGGGCACCTGGGAGGAAAAAAAGAAGGTGTATCCAATTCCCCTCAGTGGGATGGGTTCTTGGAAGTCCTCAGCACTTCAGATCTAAAATCTCTCTCTCTTGTTGGCGTAGAAAACCCACACAAAGAATGGAACTCAAAGGGAGCTCACACAACAAATGGTAGAAAAAGGTGACCAAGTGTATAGATCCAGAGTGATCTAATAGGCAACAAAAGGTGAATAATGATGGGAAGAACCCTCCTATTTATAACAAAATATTGAGTCATTCTAGATCTTGGTGCATGATTAAAATAATGTTAACCAAATCTAGATCCACCTTTTATGGAATATTTTAATATATTTGTTGGAGGGAAAAGGTATTTGACTTGGGTCAAATCCCTTAATTTGTCAAAGATAAATAAATAAATGATTTATTTATCTTTTTAAGGAAGCGGTTAGAAGATAATCAAATAAATAATGATTTATTTAATTATTTAAGGAAGTGGTTGAAAGATAATTAAACAAATAGTGATTTATTTAATTATTTGTGGGTGATTTTTGGTTTCATTTAACAAGGAATATTATCTAAATAAGGTTTAAATAATTATTCCTAGAAAATAATAAGATAAATAAAGGTTTATCTAATTAATTTCTTTGATTTTGGGTTAAACATGACTGGGAATAATAATTAAATTATGGTTTAATTAATTATTCCATGAGGAAAATCAAACAAATATAGGTTTGTTTAATATTTCCTTTTGGGGTTTCCTATTTTAACATAGTGAAGGCAATTTTACTTAGGGTAAAATTTGTCTTACATGGTGTACTTGGGTCCATCTAATGATAATAGGTTAGATGACCAAAAAATGGTGTAACACTATGAATGATTCAGGAGCCTCCCAAAATTTAATGCCAAAAGAAGTAATGGAGAGCCTGGGTTTAGAAATAACCATACCTTATAAAGACCTTTACTCCTTTGACTCTAGCAGAGTAAAATGTTTGGGTTTAATTAAATACCTCTGCGTTAACTTAACCCAGATTCCAGCCAAATGTTTGGTCATGGATATTTTTGTGCCTAATGTCCCCCCAAAGTATGGAAGGTTTTTATCAAGGTCTTGAGGGGCTAAGTAACAAGGGAATATGCAGATGGACATGACCTACACGACCATCCATGTTTTCAATCAGACAAGATGACTTTACAGGGAGTCCCATATGCAATACATGGTCACTAGTCAAGACAGACCTCAAAACTCTCCTCTGTATTCCGTAAATACAAGCCTTGATTCTTTTATTCCGTTTAATGATGATACATTCACTGAATAGGTGACTTCAACAAAAATAATGGTCGATAGAGAAGAGGAGGGGGACAACACAGAACTGTCAAAACAATTTCCTACATTAGAAAACTTTAGCGAACCAAACACGGGTCTTAAACAACAAATCATGCGTCCATCAATATTTAACCTTGAGAGTCAAGAAATCATTCCTCAACTAATTATAAAATGAGGGGAATTAAAACAAATTCAACCAAGTTCCGATACTCAAGAACAATCATACAGCACAGTGGTTGAAGAGGACAGTAATCAAACGAAGGAACCTGAAACTAGTCCTCTATGGAGTATGTACTTTGACGGGTCATGAACTATAACTAACGCTGGTGCAGGTGTCTGGATTTTCAACACTAAGAACAACCACACAGAAAGAATTTCCTGTAGATTAAACTTCCAATGTTCAAATAACATAGCGGAATATGAATCCCTACTTTTAGGCTTACAATTATTAAAAAAAATAGGAGCCAAGAGAATTAAAGTTCATGAGGATTCAGAACTAATCATTATACAAGTCAATGGGGAGTATAATGCAAATCACCCAACACTTAGGGCCTATCGAAATGATGTCGTGGATCTTTTAAAATTTTTTTAGGAATCCCAATTAATTTTTGTCCCAAGAAAAAGAAATAATGTGGCCCACAGCCTAGCTTTCCCTTTCCCCCAGTAGGATTTCTGCCTCGTTTTACCATTTTTAAAGAACCTGAAAAATATGTTAAGACTTACATCCATATAGCAAGAGGAGTCAGCAACACAGATAGCATACAGGTAGCACCACAAAGAACATCACCATCTCCCAAGTCAGTGGCCGAAAAAAAAGGGAAATGATAAACACCCAACACAGACACAAGAACATCGAAACGGAACCAGACAAGGCTAAGAAACAGGCCGCTGAATAGATATGATATCATAATGCAACAGGAAGTGAAGACAGATAAACGGTCGAATTGGAATCCCAAGAATAGAGTTAGGCCAATAATAGGGACCAATACTACCCAGAAGAAGATGCATGCAAATACCATAGGGACCCTAGAAGAGAGCGAGGTGAAAAGGCAAAGCCCAAGTCAAATACTGACAGAAGAGGAAGTTAAAAAAATGACAATTATCCCAAAAACCCGATACCAGAACCAAGGTATAGTAATCCTGACCATCAACAGAACAATTTTCAGTAGCCAAATCACAAACACTATGCATGTGAATGGCTGGGAGGCCCCAAAAGCAAACCAGGCTCATAATAACAATACTTCGACGAACTCCCAACACCCATATAATGACATAAATACAACTAAGAAACCTAAAAGTGTAATTCATCTAGCCCGCCCAAAGGTATAAAGCGTATTCCAAAAGACGAAAGATACCAGCATCAGGGAAGAAGAACACAAACGTACAAAGACCAACATGCATGAAAATTTAAGACAAAGAAGAAATGAAGCGAAAAAACTAGATACTGCGACCAACTTCATGACCCTGCCGCATGAATTCAAGCCAGAAGTGACCATACCACCATTCCCAAAATTTTTATAAAAAAGCCATGAGAAAAATCCGCAGATGAGAAGAGAGTAGAGTCAAGAACTGAAAGGTTAGAAATGGAGATACATACCACTATTGAGCTTTCTCCATCACCCTGAAACCCTTTCAACCTTCACCACTACATGCACGATCAACCTGAGGAGCCAAAATCTGAGCGAAACAACTTACAATGAGATGGAAAACAACCTTACATGCCTTAGCCCTGCACTGACGACATTGTTTCCAAAACGTGACTGAAAACCTAGTTGGCCGATCCATCTAGAGGCTCCGGTAAATGTGGTTCATTTAAGATGGTGGGTTCCGGACATCCCTGTGATCAAATCCTCCTGGCAGTTGCATGAACCCACAATATGGTGAGCGTACACTACCCGTGTACCCTCCACCACGTAGGCGTAGACCTTCCACACCAACACATTCATACTGAGCTCCATTGTGTGGCACTGTTCACTGTATTGCACTCAACGTTCTAAGTATATCGTACCTCGATCTGAGAGTACTATAACCCTTAGTACCAAATGCCAAATCCTTTGTTAGGATGGTCTGAAGATCAGGCATCGTCTGCACTACCTCCCATTGCCATGGCCAATCCAAATGACCGTCGACATTTTGGTAAGCCCAATTTGAAAGATAATCAGCCGCCTAGTTGCCTTGCTGTCTCACATGCACAAGTATGACATAGTCGATTTGCTTGATTTGTTGTTGGATTTTTTGTATCAATCTTGCTGTCCACTAGCTCTTAGTGATCGAATCCAAGTTCCTGCCTTGAAGGATTTTTTAATAAAGACAATAACCATTGCATAGTCACCTTCAATTTCCAGCCTATTATAATGTTCTGGCTTAGCAATGAGTAGTCCAAGTTTCACTGCTGCTAGTTCTGCTTCGTTATTTTTAGAGTGCGCTATGTTAATAGCAAAAATCCAGAGACTTGTCCCTGTACATTCACGAAATAATCCTCTGGCCTCTGCCTGTCCAGGATTCCCCTTGGACGCGCCATCATAATTTAGTTTAAGAAATCCTGATTGTGGTCTATCAAAAGTATTTCTTACGTGATAGAGTAACGGCACCTGTTTCCAGGAGGAGGGTGCAACCATATCTTCTTTCAAATTTAACTGTTGAAGAATTCTATGTTCCTGTTCTTGGACCACCCAATCTTCATGATCTCATTTTTCAACCAGAATTGTTTCAGAGATTCCTTGCTTAGTGAGGTTCCATATATCTTCAATATTAAGTTTGCACTCTTGAAAGATCCTTCGATTTCGTTCTTTCCATTGTGACCAGAGTATAAATTCTACTACAAGCTCCCATGCTCTGCTCACCATATGGCTTTTGTATCCACCCTTCCTCTAGTTTAAAATTGTTTGGCTCAGACTATTATCATTTCGATTAGTTTGTTGGAATAATCTATGAAGGTTTAGCCACATCCAATCCATCACTGGACAATTATTCAATAGATGTTCCATTGTTTCTGTAGATGCTTCACACATAACACACTTAGATGGCCCATGCATTCCCCTTTTCTAGATTTGGTCCCATGTGAGGATCCTCCTATGCCCCACCAACCATAAGAAATGCTCTATTTTCGGCCAATGCTTAGTAGCCCAAATATTCTTCCACAACCAATTAGCCAGAAGGTACAATTGTTTTGCTTTCAGTTTATAGGCTTCCTGAATCAAGAACATTCCCCTCAGCCTGTAACCCCATCGCAGAATATCGGTACCCTCCTGTATAGGGATATTCCTTATCCGGAGTTCTTTTGCAAAATTTTCCCACTGATGTGTTTCTGGAGCCTGCTGCCAATGACCCTTTTGTTTCCATCTCCTCTAGAAGAGGTCATGTTGGTCATCCAAATAGTGTTGAACTTCCGCACTTCAAGGGTTTCAAGTAAACAGAAAAATTTCTGCCAAATCTAATCTGGTAAACAGCTTCTTCCATTGCTACCATGAGTAATCCCAAAAGCCTGTGTGATTACCATCTATGACTTCCCAGAAACTGTGGATCCTTATAAAATTCCTGTTGGCAAATGCTAGGTTCCATATCCCCGAACATTTTTCAATATTAAGCCTATTACACCACTCCTTAACCATTGGGGGCATATGGTACTTCCTTGCCCAAATGGTCTGCCATAACGCATCTCCTCCTTGTAGCTACCTCCACCATAACTTAGCTCCCATGACCTAATTAAGAATATAAGGATCCCGCAGACCGAGCCCCCCCTTCAGTTTAGGTAAAGTGAGCTTATCCCAGGATAAAAAAGCCCATTTTCTCTTTTCCTGGGCACCTTTCCATAAACATTTCTTATACATACTGACTAAATCATCATAGGTTTTTTTAGGGCAATCCATACCCGAAAATTAATAGATAGGAAGGGCTTAAAGGATAGCTCTAAGAAGGATAACCCAACTAGGAAAGTTTAATGCTCTAAAGGACTAGTTGAGCATACATTTTTGAATTCTAGTTAAAATATCTTTTCAGCTGCTGGATCTGACGACATTTTCAGACAAGGACATCCCAAGATATTTGGAGGGGAATACTCCCAAAGTAAAACCAAGATTTCTGGTGAGAAAATGTTTAGATTTAGGGGCCATATTAAAAAAGAAAACATTTTATTTTCCTTTGTTAATCATCATTCCTGAAGCCTGCATAAAGATGTTTAATATGTCCAAAATCGCTTTACATTATCTGAGGGTAGCTTGGCAAAAAAACATAATGTCATCAACAAATTGTTGATGCGACAACGTCAAATGAGGGCCCCATAAGTTAAGACCTTTAACCAATCTAGTCTAAAATTTATGTTTAACAAGTCTGCCCAATCCCTTAGCTGCTAAGATGAAAAGGAAGGGTGATAAGGGATCACCCTGTCAAAGACCTCTAGAATCAGTAAAGGATATTTAAGGAGAGCCATTTAATAAAATAGAGATGTGTGCAGAGGTGATTGTTGACATCACCCACTGAACCCACCGAGCATCAATGCCAAAGGATAGTAAGATTTGCCTAAGATAATTCTAGTTAAGAATATCATAAGATTTTTCCAGGTCTAGCTTAATCATCATACCTTTAGCTTTAAGTTGCCAGAGAGAATGAATAGGCTCTTGAGCGGTGATAATACCATCAAAAAATTTTCTGCCTTTTACAAACCCTGTTTGTTCAGGTGAGATAAGAGATGGCAAAATGGGTTTCAAACGATTCACCATAATTGTGGATAGGATTTTATAGATGATGTTACATAATTCAATTGGGTGGAAACCCGAAGGGGTGTTTCATTTATCTTTTTTAGGGATCAATGTGAGGAAGGCAGGGTTTAAATCTGGGAATACCTGACGGAGGCAGCGAGATTCCTCAGCTATATCAACAATCTCCTGACCCAAGAAGTGCCAAGACGCTTGATAAAATTCTATAGTAAAGCCATAAGGTCTTGGCACTTTATTTTGAGGCATTTCCTTAACAATATCCTCTATATCAGCCATAGTAATTTCCCAGATTAAGGCTAAGTTTTGGTCTCTAATGACCAACTCAGGGATGACAACAGTTAACCGAGCAATAACAACATTTCAATTCTGATTAGGTTCCGAAAGAATACCTGAGAAATGGTTGATGAGTTCATTTTCCATATCTTCATGCTCAACCAGCCGATTTCGTTCCGTCGTTTTCAAAGAAAAAATCCGAATATGTTGTCTACGCTGAATCATAGCTTTGCGGAAAAAACTCGTATTTTTTTCTCCTTCCCGAAGCCAATGGATCCAAGATTTCTATTTCCATAACATCTCTTCTTGGGTTCTCCGTTCCTCAGTTTAACTGAGGACCCTCCCCTCTTCTTTAATAAGGTCCTCTGTCCTTCCTATTATAATCATTTGATGTTGAATTTGGTGCATATGTCCTTCAAGTTTATGCTTCTGTTTATGAATATTGCCAAATTCTGTTTTATTCCATTTTTTTATTTTTTTTCTTTAATTCTTTTAGCTTCAATTGGAATGTGTGTATGTGGTTTCAGCCTGTCAACCTGCTCTCCCCCCACCAACCATGAACGTT
Source organism: Pinus albicaulis (assembly GCA_034641835.2). NCBI lineage: Eukaryota > Viridiplantae > Streptophyta > Pinopsida > Pinales > Pinaceae > Pinus > Pinus albicaulis. The sequence continues at coordinate 124,090,387 of CM076571.1, read as the reverse complement.
TTGTATGAAGGAGGGGTCACGAAGCCAGAATCCTTCAAAATGAAAAGGCCGCTTCGTCTGTTGTTTTTTTACATCCATCTCCAGATGAATAGGCTAGTGATCTGAGCCAAGGAAGGGCACGATAGATGCTTCATAGAAAATATCCAAACTCACAAAATATTCTTATCTTATTCTATTATGTTATTTTAATTAAATCTTCGTTGCCTTGGGTGCTTTGTAGATACAGGTTGAGGGCCTCTCTGGTGCTTTTCCAAATGGGGGAGATTTTAAATTTATGTTAACTAACCATTTCAATTTGTTAAAATTAAAAAAAAAAAGAAAAAAGAAAAAGAAGAAGAATTATAATTATAATTATTAATTAAAATTTTTTCATCTCATAAAAATAAAATAAAATTTAAAAAAATAAAACAAAATTTAAAAAAATAAAATAAAATAAATAATTATATTTAGTAATTAAATCACCTTATATGTATTTTAATTTTGGATTTCCTAAGACAAGTTAGTTAGTAGAGATGAAATATTTTGAGGTACAAATCTTTTTAAGAGTGAAAAGATATTTAATCAATCTCATTCCTTAGTAAATATAGGAGTAAAATAGATTTAGGCTAGTTATATTCTAATATTATTGAGTGTTTTCTGTAAACTTTGATATAAATTTCTAGATTATAATTAAAAATAATAATTGAATTATAATATAAAACTATATTATATAATATAATTTTACAGGAATTGAGAAGTTTCTTTATGCCTTCCAAGAAGCTTTCGAAAGTGGCTTTGTCTGTATAGTTTTGGGAATTTGGGAATCAGTTGGAAATGACCATGCAGATAAATCAAAATTTAAGGGAAGATTTTAAAAGTTCAAAACCTGTACAATATTTCACACTTAAGGAAGAAGGAAGATGTGTGTAAATTAAGGTTGGTGTGTGTTTAAACCCCAATGAGATGGACAGAGAAACCCTGATATGAGTGGCATGACCTCTAACCACACCAACCCCTATCTCTCAAACTATGAACAAGGGTGTATATTTCATGCAATTTGCAAGTTGAAATGTGGTGCAAGAGGTTGGAAACATTGGAAAATAGTTATGTGAAGAAGGGAGAGGAAAATAAATATGTGATCCATGTTAACCAGGGTTAGTTGACGTATGCATTTTTCCTAGTGGCGTCACTTAAGAAAAGGAAATAAAAGATATAATAAGTACACCAGAAGAGTGTACCAACCTTAAAATGAAGACCTTTAGTTGCACACTATTCATAAATATTGAGTAAATAACATATATTAAATTCTAGCAATTGAAATTCATTTTGAAGAAGAACAATTTCTGTTGTTCATCAATGAACTAATGTTGATTGAAAATTTGTCCCAACAAATCCTACTAGCAAAGTAAAATATCTATGGCCAAATCCCATTATATAGGTTCTTGGAATTTAGAAGTAGAGATAATTAGATAGGAAACCTAAACCTATAAAGGATGGATGTAACTAGAAGATGGGATGCGAGAGACAACAACCCACACCTTCACAAAAAAACATGGATCATGTTTAAAAATGAAAAAAAGAGAGAGAAGAGAGAGGTAGGATGTTCATGAATATTGCAATGGGAGTCTAGTAAGCCTACATCATAAATAAACAATTCTTAAGCCATAAATAATGGAGGTGCATGGAAGATAGGAAGGAGCTGTATTCGTTCCCAGCTGGATAGATAAAGAAATTTTGAAGTGAGAGGCAAGGCCTGGAACAACAACATCTTGTATCTCCAAAAATATGGATATTATTAGATAAAAATAACTAAAATTGGTGTATGGTTGAGTCAATTTTCAAGGAGAAAATTTTCACATGAGGGTGGAAAACACTAAAAAGAAATTACATCCATAACTTCGATATATGGAGAAGTTTTGTATATGCACAATTTATGCATATTCATGACTTCCATATATCCACATATCTTTTCTATATGTGAATCTTCCATATATGTGCATATCTTATGTATATTTGTTCATATACATAAGTTGTATGCAACTTATGTAATATGCATATACGATAATCTCCATATATGCATAACTTTTTTATATGTGCAACTTTCATATATGTGCATACCTTCTGTATATATGCAATTTCTACATATGCACATATTCTACTTATATGTGTAACTTCTGCATATGTGCATATCTTTTATATATGCACATCTAACGTATATGCACATCTACTGTATATGCACAACTTCTAGATATGCACATATTAAATATATGCACATATACCAAAGATATGCACATATACGAAAGAAGTGCATAGGTATACAAAAGTTTTATATATAGAAGAAATACACATATACGGAAGATGTGCATATACAAAAGTAGATGCATATATATATAAGCTAAACATATATGGGAGATGCGCATATACATAATCTATGTGAAGATTCATCCATTGAATTTGTGCACTCTCTGTATATGAGAAATTTTGCAAGCAATTATGCACAACTTATGTATATGTGCATATCCATTTTCACATATATGGAAATTTCGCCTATATAGAGGGTGACGTCCTGCACATATTCCATATATGCACATATCTTCCGTATATGCACAACTTCTGTATATGCACATATCTTTTGTATATGCAGAACTTCAGTATATGTGCATATCTTTCGTATATGTGAAACTTCCATATATGTGAATATCTTCTATATATGCACAAATTTCATATAATAAAATATTTTGTATATGTGTAACTTCCACATACATTCATATCTTTCATATATGTGTGTATCTATCATATATGTTCAACTTCTGATTATAAACATATACATAAGATGTGCATATACAAAAGATATGTGCATATACGAAAGACATGCACTTTATACAAAAGATGTGCATATACAGAAGTTACATAACTTCTACATATCCACATTTTATATCACATATTTTCCGTATATGGGCATATTTTCCACATCTATGCAATTTTCATATATGTGTATATACAAAAGTTGTGCACATACAGAATATCTAACAAATTTTTTTTTTAAAAGAGTCAATTTCTTTAATATAACAAATTTGAGTGTCCTAGGGGGTTTTTCAGGGTGTTGAATTCATTTATGCAATCAAAGTTTCATTCTAAACAATAAAAAAACACATTGTTTCTTGAAATTGTTTTGTTGGTTTATTTTGTCTATAGTCTAGACTATGCCAATAATTAGTGTTCAAGACTCATGTCTCTAAGGACATGACCATTAGTGAATGGGTTTGATCTAGATTTATGTAGGAACACAACATAATATGAATATAACCATAAATAAAAGGATGCAACAGAAATAACACTTCATTTCATTATTATCAAATAATTGAAATATGCTTACAGACATAATGGAAATAAAATAGCTAAGGTGTCGGTAGCTTATCTTTGAGAAGATATGTGGCAGATACATGCCTCTAAACTATCTTACAATGAAGCTCAAAGGCCTATTTATTATTTAGAAACAATGGGAAACCCTAAACCTTCAAAAAGCTAACTCAAGGAGATGAAGCGCCAAAACCATGGGCCCTGTTTCGGTAAATTGGTACAACAACTTCTTGGGGACGTAACTTGATATGATCTCTATTTGAAGTGCACAATACCTTGTTAGAAATATATTTCTGAGGACTACAAATTTTGAGTGAGAAAAATTGGTCATATACCCATGTTTCTCCCAGTTTTCCCAAAAAAAAATCATTTAGGGCCTCAAAACGACTTTGAAAGTTCAGGACTCGAAAAACTAATAAAAATAGTAAATTGTGCTACAGTTAAGGAAACTGAAAAATTGAAAGAAAAAATGGTGGGGGTCCACTTAGAATAGGTGGATGGACACCAATATCCACCTAGATAATTCCTCCTCCCTTAGGAAGTGATGGTCCCCATTGCATTGAGTTCCTCCATGACATCAGGAAACTTCTACTGAAATTAGTCCTTAGTGAGCCACTTGCCTTGGTGAAGGATTTGGCCTTCTTTGATAATTTGAATAGCTAGATCCTTTGTTGTTAGGCTTTTTTGATCTATGTATCCATGATCTGATCAGTGGTGGCTTGTTCAATACAATCTGAGTTTAACTATAATGGTGTGAGTTGTCCTTCCATGTTGGATGTGTTCAGTAGAGGTGGAAAGTAGGGCCAAAGGAAGTCCACATTAAACATTGGATGCAGAAAAAGGAATGGTGGAATAATTAGCTTGATGGCATTGTCACCTACAACCTTGGAGATGGTGTATGACCCATATCGGAGTGGGTGAAGATTGTGGTGGAGTCCAGTGAGGTGCTCTTTCAGAAAATGTAGCCACACTTTGTTGCCCACCTAGAAGTTGTGTGGCACCTGATATTGATCATGTCATTGCTTGTACTTAGCATTGGCTCTATCCAATATGTCATGAAAATATTGGCGGCTATGTTGAATGTGCTTAATGAGGTTGTTTTCCTTGTCATCTTCAAACTGGACATGAGCCAAATCTTCCTGAGTAGTTGCAAATGGCATGGCTACGCCAATGGGACATAGTGGCTGGAATCCCAAGCCCACCTGAAAGGGGTTGTGGCTAGTTGAGTTGTGGAGAACCCGGTTATAGATGTTTTGTACATATGGGAGGTTCTAATTCCATTTTCAAAGATTCTTTGAGTTGTACATGCACAGAATTTGTACAATCATCCTATTGATGACCTCTATCTGGCCATTAGTTTGGGGATGGAAAGCTGTGGACTTGGTGAGCTTGGTGTCTAGCATTGACCAGAGGCTGGACCAAAATGTATTAAGGAACCTATTGTCCTGATCTGAGGTGATAGACTATGGGATCCCAAAGCCTACAAAAAATTGTTCAAAGAAGAGTTTAGAAGTGGCTTCTACTATGATATTCTCCTTGTGGGCCATCATAATGGTCATCTTCGAGAATCTGTCGATGACCAAAAAAACACAGTCATTTCCATGATTGGTAGAAGGAAGGCTTAACATATAATCCATGGAGATGGATTCCCAAGGTCAACTATGGGTAGGAAGCAGAGTATAAAGGCCTTGCTTCTTGATGGTCGGTTTGGTAATGGCGCAAGAAGTGCAGGACCTGATGTACTTCACGACATCCTGTTGAAGGTTCGGCCAATAGAAATACTTCTGCAGTACTATCACTATTTTCTCGACCTTGGAATGCCCAGCGGCCCGACTGTAGTGCGCTTCCGAAATCATGTTGGCACGCTCACTTGAAGGAACACAAAGGTGTCCCAGGTGACATAGCAAGGCATCTTGGAGGTGAAATTTTAGAACTTTCTTACCCTCTAGAAGCCTATCATATGTGTGGCCAAATTCTGGATCACGTTTGTAGAGAAGCGAGAAATCAGAAGTCTCATCCCTATATGAGTTGAAAATAATGGTTAGCGCCATGATCAATGGTCACCTGAGGCACGATGCAGCATTATTCGTACTCCCTTCTTGTACCTAGGTTCAAATGAAATTGTTACAGGTATCTGGACTACTTCTGATGGCAATTGTTCTACAACTTCCCTTTTTTCTATATGAATTGCAGGGGCCAGTGGTCTGTGTGGATAACCGTTTCCTTCCCCAAAATGTAGTGCTTCCATTGTCGGCAAGCCTGAAAAATGGAATACATCTCTTTGTCATAAGTGGGATACATCTAAATTATTTTAGAATGTGTCTCACCTATGATATGCCACTAGATGTCCCTTTTAAGTAAGAACTGCCCTAATAGCATAGTCAGAGGCATCTGTCTCGATCACAAATGGTTGTTGCAAGTCTGGTAATGTGAGTACTGGTGGGGAACAAAGGAAATGTTTCAACTATACAAATGCATTATATTGAGATTGAGACCAAAATAAGTTTTCTTTCCCACCTCCCTTGGTGACTTGACTCAAGGGCCAAGTGATATGATAAAATCCCAACAAGAACCTATGGTAGAAATTGGCAAGACCTAGAAAATTGCGGAGCTCTGTCAGAGTGGTTAGGGCTGACCAATCCTGAATGACTTGGATCTTAGATGGATCCACATGTGCCCCATGCTCATCAATAATGTATCCCAGGTATTGATCCTGGGTCATTCCAAAAGTGCACTTCTCCAAATTGGCACACAACTTGTGTTGCCGCAGTGTTTGTAGGACCTATTGGATTTGGTGGAGGTGCTCTTCCGAAGTCTGGCTGAAAACCAGGATGCCATCCAAGTAAACCACTAAAAATGAGTTGGTTAGTGGCTGAAAGATGTCATCTATCAGCATCATGAATATTGTAGGAGAAATTTTCAATCTGAAAGGCATGGCCAACCATTCGAAAAGGCCCTACTTGGATTTATAAGTAGACTTCCACACATCAGAGGGTTCAATTGCTACTTGGTGATACTCAAACTTCAATTCGGTTTTGCTAAAATATCCCCCCCGCTTTAGTTGGCCGAGAAGCTCATCAATCCGTGGGATCAAGTACCTATTTCGAATAATGACTTTTTAGCGCCTAATAGTCAATACAAAGTCTCCAAGTCCCATCCTTATTCTGCATGAACACGATCGGGCTCCCACATGGTGATGAACTCAGTTATATGTGAACTTTTTGCAATAGCTCCTGAATCTACCTACTGATTCCGCTATTCTCCAAAATAGAGCGACGATAGATTGGTCCATTTGGAAGTGACACAACTGGGGTTAGATCGATGTAGTGCTTAACCGAACAGTGTAGGGGCACCCCTGCAGGTGAGGTAAAGATGTCCTTATACTCCTCCATGACCTTTTCCATCTGTCATTTCCATGTGGAGGAGCCCTGTCAAGAGGTCGTTTCCATTGTATTCATCTTTCCCTAAGGGTGGATCATCAAGAAAAAAAAATTCCTGGTTTTGGAAATGAGCTTACTGCATTGTTTTACACTAACCAAAGAGATGGTGGTAAGTGGTGCTACCTTAGGTATTATATACAACTTATTTTCCAAATTAACAATAACAACACAAGGCCTCTACTCATACACAACATGTCACTTTCGCAAGTATTATTGGCCTAAAAATACATCATAAACATCAAGAGGAGAAATGCCACATAATACCTCATCTGTGAAGGGCTTGATGCTATAGGGAAGGAGGCACTCTTGGCTGACGTGGAAATCCCATCCTTGGTGAAGCCACCCGATTGTGTATGGTAGTAGGTGTGTTATGGTCGGCAAGCCCAGCTGCTTCACGAACTCTATTGAGATGAGGTTCTTTTGGCTCCCGCTGTCAATAATGAACTACAACGGGACACCCTTTACCCACATCTAGGAATGGAACAGGTGCTCCCCCTCCTCTTAAACTTCTGGTTCCTCTTTCTAGATCTTCATGGTGGCAACAGTGGCATTGGGATCCACATTGATAATATGCTTCCCTTTGTCATTCCCCTTGTATAGTTCTGATTCAGAGTAGGAGCATGCATTTGATTTAGAAGCCTTAAGCTCGGCTACCAATGACTACATGGCTCGACACTCACTTGCGTTGTGGGAGGAGTTGTTATGGAAATCACACCACTTTCCCATGTCCTTCTTTAGCTTCGTGGTGTGGTTATTTTCTTGCAACGTTTGTGGGTTATATTGAGTTGCCCCACCTTGGATTTATCCTTTGTTCTATAGTTTGGGGGCACCTATCCATTACTTCTGATTCGCAGATCCAATGTCTTGCTTCATCTATTTGAACCTTTTGTCAATCTTGGAAGCATACTGGTATGCTGCACCAGACGAGGATATTTTGAGGAACTCCATTTTCTCGTGAATGTACGTATGTAGACAACTGTGATACTTCAACACCAAATTTTTCTTTTAATATTTGATACCCAAATTTGTGCGTAGGGTATGGAAAAGATTCATCAGCTCATGCACATCTTGATCCCTTTGTTGCTGCAACGTAGTCCATTGTATGTACTTGACCCCATATCTCTCCATGGGATAATATTGTTCCTTGATGGCATCTCAAGAAGAATCCCAAGTGGGTGTGGCCGAGAACAGAGAGGATTCCCTCCCATCCTTTTTCTCATAGTAGGTTTCCCACCAGTCCTTGACATGGGGGGAGGCTTTGAGGAGTGAAAAAGTAATCGTGTCCCAGTTAAAAAAGTCATGAACTGAGAAATATCGTTCTTATAGATACAACCATATATCTATGGCATCTGCATACATTTGGCCCTCAAATATTGTAATGTAAAATTTTACTTGTACCTTAAAAGGAGTGGCGCCTCTAGAGTGGTTGTTGGATGCAGATGTTGCATTGGTGGGCATTCGTTGAAGGATCCAGGAAAATTTATCCATCATCATGTTCATTTGATTCTTGAGGGTCTTCTCGAGAAATATTTCGATAATATCTACTGCTCCCTTGTCTTTCTTTTCTTCCCCCATGGTTGGCCATTGGGTTTTCGAGGTTGATCTTGCAATGGTTCATCTAGATCGAACCCTAACTTCTTATACCTCGACCTCATTGGGGACATGCAAAGAAGGATAACAAATTTTAGACCACTCTGATACCACTGATATGGATTTATGTAGGAACGCAACAGAATATGAATATAACCATAAATACAAAGATGTAGTGGAAATAGTACTTCATTTCTTTAATATCAAATAACTAAAATATGCTTATATAAAAAATGGAAATAAACTAGCTAGGGCATTGGTAGCTTATCTCTAAGAAGATATGTAGCGGCTGCAGGCCTCTAAACTATATTAAAATGATGTTCAAAGGCCTATTTATTTATTGATAAACAATGGAAAACCATAAACCTCTAAAAACCTAGGTGATGAATCGCCAAACCTATGGGCTCCGTTTGGGTAAATTGGTACATCAACTTCTCGAAGATGTAACTTTGGCATACGATCTTTGTTTGATGTGAAAAACACCTCGTTAGAAATATCTATTTGAGGACTACAAATTTTGAGTCAACAAAACCCCTGTTGCTCTCGTGTTTCCCAAAAAATTCCTTTTAGGGTCTCAAAACGACTCTAGAACTTGAGGACTCGAAAAAATGCTAAAAAAAGTAAATTGTGCTACAATTAAGGAAACTTAAAAACTAAAAGAAACAATGGTGGGGGTCCAATTGGAATATGTGTGTGGCCACCAATATCCACCTAGATCAAGGTGCCTACGTAGGTATATAACTGAGACCCTATGTTGTAATCAAATAATTTCATATATTCTTGTACGTATTGTTGATGTTCTATCTACAATTATTGTCAATGATGATAATTCATTGAAGTAATTGTTGCAAGCATATAAGATACCATAAAAATCAACATGGTATAAAAGCATTAGTGGAGAAAGGAACCAATGGACTATTAAATTTTTGGGGTTGTTACAATCTTTACATACAACATATTTATTTTTTTACTCCTACCTAAGGAATACAAATAATTCCATAAATTATGGTGTGCAATAATTCCTAGTAAAAATATAAAGAATGAAAATAATTCCATGGATTATGGTGGGAAGTAACTTGTCGTGGTTACTATGTTTTGGGCAGGTTGATAAGACCAAAAGATAAGACAACATCAAACCACTTTGTGATCCTAAGATCTAGCCCTCTTGGATCTAGAGAGGGATCTCTCTATAAAATGTAAAGACATGATATATCTTTGTAGCTCAAATTGAGGTATTAGGCTAGGTATGAAACGCAAGGGTTTTGATTTGTATTAATTGATTGATTGGTTGGAGAAAATTAGTTGAGAAGGTCATGGAAGTGAAGAAGGAGCTAAATAGAAGGACGTTTTAGCATGGGAAAATAGGTCCAAAGTATCAGTCCATTGGGCTATAAAGCCATGAAAGGGAATTACTTGCATAACAACTAAGCAAGGGTTTCCATAGGGCAAGTCATCTGTACTGAAGGATCTTTGTGATAGATGGTGGAATGGAACATTAAGGAGTGAAGGTGGAAGAAAGAAAGAAACCCAAGTACAGTCTGTAGATCAGGTAAGGACTTTTAACCTACCCCACTTTTACATACTCAAAGGAAACTCTCATAAAGAAACAAAGCGTAGCTTAAGATCAGATCAGATGTAATTCAAATCTAGATCTACTTTCAGCATACTCTTAAGAAAGACAGTCCACCAGTCCTCATAACCACCTTCAGAATAATAGAAAACATATAAGATAGAACAGAGAGCATGGCCTAAGATCAGAGAAGGAATTTTAACCTTCAATGCTTTGGCACAAAATCAAAGAGAACTTATAAAGGTAAACTGTTGGAAGAGGCACCTAGTGAGAGAGGGCTAGCTCTAATCTCCTAGTTTCCAAATTCTTTCAGTTTAATCCAATCAAGAAAATCTATGAAACTAACTCCAAATCCAGACATCAGTAAGCATGGTCAATCCAAATCCTATACTAGTTAAACTATGATGAATTAGCTCTTATATACACAACTTAGCCGAAAACATAAAGATAAAGATGACAGTGAGATTTAGGGTACTTCAATCAGCATGTCCTAATATATGCTTGTTGTTCTTTATAAAATAAATATGGACAGTATGTAAAAACATGAAAGGAGACAATTGTAGTGAGAATACATCACCAATAATATAGACCAGGATCCTGTGAATCTGCTTGATTAATGATGTGCAAAACCAGTCACATACTTTGAGCTCAATGGCCTGTTACAAACGAAATTCTCTTCCCAGCCTACTATATTACAGACTACCTAACTACTTCCCTTCAAGAACAGTTCTAACAAATAATAGAATCCCTATCAACCAACCAAAAATAACAATGAATTCTCGATGAATACTTATAGGTGAATGAGGAAGTGAAGTAGTAGCAGAGATAGTTGGCCCAATTAAATGAAGAATTTAATGTTTCTCGACCTCTGGGAGGCTTGATGGATAAGAAATGTCATGCTCCATGCTTCCTTTAATGGGATTTTTCTTGTATTATACTCTGGCTGTCTGTTTTTGACCTTTGAAAAAAGTAAACGGGTAGAGAGCCTACAGGTTCCCATACTTTCATAACTGTTGCTTCTGCTCTTTGAGGCTTAGTGTATGAGAAAATTTTCTTTAGGGATATTTCTTATCTTTATAATAATTCTGCTGACAGTCAGAGATAAATGTTCAACTTTCTTTAGGAAAATATCCTCTGTTCTGGAAATAACTAGGCCTTCTTTGATTTCTGTGAGGCTGCAAGTGTCTTTTGGTAGCTGGAGAAGGGTCAATTGGCCTTTGATGTGGCGGTGGAGGCATTATTGGATTGATAGTTTTTTTTTTCTTTTTCTAAAACACTTTTAATTCACTTTTAGGTTTGTGTTTTAGGCCTAATTAGACCTAACTTCTGTCTTCTGGTCTTCAACTGTATTTCTGTCCTTTAATCACTAGATCATTGCCTTAATCTTCAATAACATGCTTTTAATCCTTTAATTTGTTACTGATACACTTTTCCACTTCTCCTCTGACTATTGCTGGTGTCTGTGCAGGTTCAATGGTGCAGGAGGGTTTAGATCAAGGTTTGACACTGATATTTTTAATGAAACACCCATTTAAAACCTTCCTAGGTTTCTTCCCTCCATCTTTAGCTCTGAAAATATCTTCCTGTTCTTTAAAAATCACTGTCTGTGACTTTGAATCAGAGTGCGATTCTTACCAACTGTAACCTTGAAAAAGACAATAAACACGTTAAGAAATCCGGGGGGAGTGGAGGGGAATATTTTGTGGAGGACCAAAGGGAGGGTGGTGCGATGAAGGGGATCATTGATTTAGTGAAGAAAGGCAGATATATCACGGTGGAATGGTGGAAGTTGTGAAATAATGGTGAGAAACAAGCCCAATGAAGTTTTGGTGTGAAGAAGATTTTGGACCGTCAGATCTGATCTGACATTGGCAATCTATGGTCCAGATTGCGTGATAAGATCGCTGAGGAGGGTGAAAAAAGGGATATTGGATATGGGTGAAATTATATCATGGCCGTCGGATTTCCACGATGAACAATGAAGATTAATCATGAAATCTTAATGCGGAGGGGGAATAAGCGGTAAGGCGGAAACCAAAGTGGTTTTCGCGCTGGGTCTGGGGTGGGAAATGGTTTTAACCAAATTTGCGCAATCCCACTCATCACAAGCCACGTGGTGATACAAAACCGCCTATATCGTGTAGCTTTTAAATGTTAACTTCCAGACATAAAAATCGGGTGATATGCCTCCTGGCCGTCGGATAATGGGCAGTGAGATCCTATGGAGGAAAAGGCAGTGCGATGTGGGAAGGTGCATGAGCGGAAGTGGTGACTGGGTTTCTTCGCACCTGTCAGATCAAGTGACTGGACGGTTAATATTAGGAGATGGGGGGCAGTGTTTTGACAAAGCAATGAGGGGTATGCGATGGAAGGGCGCACCGGGACAGTTGATCTTCGGAGATCAACGGTTCAAATCTACCTGAACCAAAACGTCGGAGTTTATAGAACCAAAGGAAAAATGTTTAAATCAAAGTTTCTTTTGGCCTTTTATGTGCCTATTCATACTTTTTAGGTTCATGGAGGGGGGCTAAATAGGATAGACCCTTGGGGGCTTAACCCTTTAAAATGAGCGGAGAAGTGTTTTAAAGCCTTTTTGGTCTTTTTTGCACACGTCAGTGCTTCTTAAGCGCCTGGTTGCAAACTGGGGGCCATATGTGGAAAGGAGGCTGCAGCATATAAGCCCTCAGGGGCTTAAGCCTGATATAGTGTAAAAAGGAAATTTTTAGTCAAAAATCAGCGTTTTTGAGGCTAAAAGAGGGGTTCTGGTAGGGGAAAAAGGGAATTTTTAAACCAAATGAGGGGAGCCATAAAGTTTTAAAAGGGGAATTTGATGATTTATAGGGCTTATGGAGGGATTTTTTGAAGGAATGAGGATGTGAAATGAGGGATTTGGAGGAGGTGAACTAGGGAAAATGGAGGCCTTTTTGGCAGCAGTTTTCTTTACAAACAATGAGGCTTTTCAATGGAAACAACAATGAAGATTCTTCAAAGGGAAAAATACACATGGAGGCTTCAAGGATGAAATATTTTCAAGGGAAATTTTTCTCTTGAAGGCTCAGAACATATTTATCCACCTGTTTGCTTGTCAAAAATTTATAGGTGGCTAACATAACTATTGGTAAATATGCCTAATTACTGAAATATAAAGTATGTGTCTACTAATAGTATTTTTTTAACATCGTTGAAGAATATATATGTTATTATGGAATAAGGTGTAATTGTGTGATTCAAGCATATGAATTTTGAAGTTATTTTGCTCAAATAATATTGGTTAAGACCATCTTTCATAAACCTTAAGTGGCATTGGAAATAAAGAGGTGACGAGATTGGAGTGCATTCAACTTGACATATTTCTTGGTTCGTAACTTGATAAAGTTTTCCATGCATAACATACTACAATGTGATTATTTCAAAGAGTGATGATGTTTGGATTACTGTAGTATGTAGAGGTTGGATACCTTATTACACTAAGAAATTGCAGTTATTAATATGCTCAGAATTTACATTATGGCCTAGATAGTTGAGTGGATCATTATGTTACCATTAGTTAATGAAATGAGATAGTGTATAAAGTGTGATCATGTATTGAATAGAATCATAAGTACACCATAGAGATGAACTGGTTCAAACTTTCATTGATAAGGTTTTATTTGAAGTCTCCCTAATTGATGAAGAGGCTTTAGAAGGAATATAGGATCATTGCATGAATTTTTAGATGTTTATAATTAAGAATAAAATACTATGAATATGCCTTCGGGTATTGAAGAATATGAGTAGGACTCATCATTAAAAATTGAAGAATGTCTTACCTCATGATTCTTAAAGGGTGTTGTCTGTTGAACCCTCCTGGTAACTATAAAAAAGGAATTAGCTATGGAAGTGAATTGTGAGAAGCATGGCGGGTTTATTTGTAATTTTTTGAGTTATTAGATCGCATTATGAGTTGGATTTCATGTGCATCCTTTGTATTGCAACATGTACATTAAACCATAGAGTTTGGTCGTATGAAAGAAAATTATGCAGAATAGGCACTGGGGCACCTTCATGAATTAGACAAGATTAGGCTCGTGGTGTCCCTGAGTGAGAGGGAGTAAGTTTAGTTAAATATTTTCTTTAACATGATTTTTGATTTGGTATCTTGGATGTACAAGAAACAGAGGATTACTAAAATCATTGTTGTTGGAACGACTAGCTGTAAGACAATGTTTTGAAGAAACTCTTTAGTGAGTTTTGTTCCATCATCTATATGCTATTGGGAGGAGAAATGAGTGTCCCATGGATGAATGGTTAGGTTGATGATATCCTCACAAATACTTTGGGAAGGAAAAATTATTAGCCTTCAAATAGAAACATTCCCTACATGGAGGGATATTTATTGGGTTAAACATTGAGTTGTAGGATCTCTTGGGGACTGGGGTACTTCTTGGAGTTATATGAGAATAGGGTGAGTGGTTCAGCTTCCCTTTTGGACCTAGCATGTGAACCCAGTGTGAGTGGCTCACCTTCCCTTACGGAGTACATACCCCAATATGTGAACATAGAGTGAGTATTTCACCTTCACCTATGGAGTATGCTATATGAGAATAAGGTGAGTGGTTCACCTTCCCTTGTGGACCCAAAAAGTGAACACAGGGTAAGTGGTTCACCTTGACCTATGCAGTACATGCCCAAGTATGTGAATAGAGGGTGAGTGGTTAACCTTCCTTTGTGGAGTACTTTATATGAGAACAAGGTGAGTGGTTCACCTTCCCCTATGGATTATGCTAGATGAGAACAAGGTGAGTGGTTCAACTTATACCGTGGACACCCCATCATACATCCTACCATTTCAATCTAAAACTCTTGGGAAGTACCTCTTATGTAGCCAATGAGTTGGGAAAAGTGGTTAGGGTTAATTATTACTACCAACAATCATGTCAAGTACTAATGTATTCCCTATGACTAGGATGCATGGTGTTCAAAATTTTGATCACTACAGTTTCTCCATGAAAATTAGTTAACTAGATGATCACTAATTTTGACTGAAGTCCCAGTTCTTTACTGACCTTCCACTAGCTCCTTCAATAGTTAGAACTGATTTAACTGAGGAAAACCTTATATAGCTAACATTGATTGTTATAAATTAGCAATTGCACATTCTGAACTGAAATCTAACTCTTCCCACTTTAATTTACTAAGAAACTGGGTGACAAAAGCCATGTCACACAATTTAACATCATCTCAGTTATCTGTTGATGTGGAAATTCAAATTTTCTCAATTTGATCAAGGAAAAATCAAATTGATAATTTCTTGCGGCATTTTTCAATAGTATATTTGCAAAAAAATGTAACAAACAAGGAAATAAATTCATTTCTCCATTAAATTAACTATAGAAAATTTATATAAAGTGCTTATTAAGTTATTAAAAGAAAAAAATTTCAAATACCTTTAGCATTTGAAACACAAAATGCAATTTTTGTACTTAGGAAAGGGAAATGCTAGAATGATACTAGAGATATGGATTTGAAGGGGATAAAGTTATATACTTGGGCTATGATAGTAGAACTAATATAAATTCCAATAAAAAATCATATGACTATGGTGAAACTGTGCCCAAGTGCATCTAATGAATGCGTGTTTAATAGATGTATGCCCAATGAGTGCATACCAATATTATGCTCTATGGAAATGAAAATACTGCAAACCATTTTTTAAATTCATCTTCTAATCTCATCTTCCATATAGGTAAGGTAAATACCTTTGAAATAAAGAAAACGTGAATCTAGCATTAAGCATGAATGCACCTATACGAGGATCATGCATTGTACCTTGGAAGGCAGTACCACTGAGAACAAACTGTGATTTACCATATTATTAGTCAATGACCACAAAATGACTCCCTATTCCAAACACAAAGGATTCTCGATGCATTTTACCATAGTTAATTTTCTCATGCACTTAAACTTGGATAGAAAAAATCAAATTTGTATTCATGCATTATGAAATCATTCTATCTACCATAGAATGAATTTGAAATGCATCAATACAGATTTGTATATATTTTTTGGAACATGTTCATTTTTACTACTACTGGCTTCTTAAATTATGCTATTGTTCTAAGGTAAAAAATTTAAGCTTTGGGAAATTTAAATGGAGTGAGTGTTTGGTTCAGTAAATTTATGGAAACTTGTCGAAGAAACTTCCATAAATTTTCGTGATAAAGTAGAGGTGTAGTGACATTTATTCTCATTATATCATGAAATTTTTTTTCCTATTATTTTACATGAATTTGGAGAAATACATAATGCAATTTTTTTTTTGGATTTTCTAGAAATGAAGTATAATGATAAAGCTAAAGATGATGAGGATCAATA
This sequence comes from Pinus albicaulis, assembly GCA_034641835.2. NCBI lineage: Eukaryota > Viridiplantae > Streptophyta > Pinopsida > Pinales > Pinaceae > Pinus > Pinus albicaulis. The sequence goes on along the minus strand of CM076571.1, from coordinate 124,074,094 downwards.
GAAAGATGCAACTATTGTAGAGAGAATAGTCGAGGACTCAATAAAGAAAGTGAATAGCCTATTTGAAGTAGAGGTGGCACTTCTAATGGTTGTACTTGATAAAGAGGAATTTGCAACAACAAAAAAATATGAGTATGAAATTAACTCGAATTATGATTTAGTGAATCTCATGAATGTTTACAAATGTGTAGGTATTGGTAGGTTTCGGGAAGAAGAAATTGTAATCTCAATTGAACAATACTTAAAAGCTCTAAATAATGGAATTGAACATGGAGTTGAAATTAATTGGAAGCATCCTAGTTGTCACAAGGAGAAATATCTAGTGTTCATGATCTAGAGTAAGAAGAAAAAGAAAGAAGTTTGGAACAAAAAATTCAACAAAAAGTTTCATCATTATACTATAGCAAAGAAAGTAAAATGAAATACTTGAGTCGTGTTTGTAAGCCTAGCTAATATTAAGACCAAAAGACAAGTTAAATGATAGGTCATGGTTATGGGGAGGTGTCAGAATAATAATCACTCCCCTGTTAGTTTGGCGGGGTGTTAATAGTCGACAGGAGCTGACAAGCTTAGTTAAAAAAATAAATATAGTCAGTCCAATCCCTGTAGATTCTCCTACTGAATTGATGTATACATTTCATCCACTGAAATGAAATCATCAAGCTCTAGTGATGAGTCTTCATTTCTGAGATGTTGGAGAATTAATCCAACTAACCAAGTTTGAATATATTGTCTGCACTATGTTGGAAATTACAAAATAGATCAAACTACAAATTTTCCTTCAAGATGAAGTAATATTGATTAAATAAAATGGGAACCAACGTACAAATCCTCTCCTTCTACAAAACATAAATTAGTCTAATTAAGTGTTAATGTTTGTGAAAAGTTGGTAAGATTTAAATGTTTAATTGTACTATGCAGGAAAGAGCTTGAAATCTGTAATGTCTGAAACTATTGAAAATTTAATTTTGTGTATGTGCACCCATCTTGTGTCTTAATATTTGTTGTGTCGTGAATTAATGCGTCAAATGTATGTTTGAAGTATGTACTAAATTTTAGTTTTGTAAGGTGTATGTTTTATGTGTGTTTGGATATAAAATCATGGAGATAAATTTGGTGTGTGCATGAAACAAAGTTTTTCTATGTTTTACTGTGTGAAGACATGGAGTTGAAAAACCTTTGTAAATTGAGGATTTACATCATTTTGTCCAAGCATGTTTTCTATATCTATATATATATATATATATATATATATATATATATATATATATATATATATATATATATATATATATATCTTATGAATTTTTATTTATTGTTTTACTGTGAAAATACTTTGTTTCACCCCCGTATTCTAATGAGCGTGATTTCAAAAAAATTTACAATGTATTTTACTATCATATTGTCTGTGTGGTCATGTTATAAGTTATTCCATCTACCTATATCTTTAGTGGTATTATAGAAGGTGAAATAATTGTCAGAGTAGGTATCCACGACTATTTATCAGTATATTTACCAACAAGAGTCCAATTTTTAACTAATGAAAAATGGAAAATTAAAACACAAGCTTGAAAAATCTTGAAATTCCTCAATTTAATGGCAAAAATTATGATTATTAAGAAATTATATTGAAGGCCTTATTATCTTCTCAAGATATACGGGATTTGGTAGAAAATGGGTTCCAGGAACCAGCATATCCAATATCATATAATGCATTGACACAGGCAGAAAGAGACTTGTTGAGAGATTTTTGGAAGAAGGACTCCAAATCCATCTTCTATATTTTTCAAGTAGAGCCTAAGAGCATTTTTCCAAGGATTGGAGCAACAAAAAGTCCAATAAAGCATGCAATATTATCCAAACAACATATCAAGGTATGGCGAAAGTGAACAAAGCACAGTTACAGATGTAGAGAAGATTTTTTGAAACTATATGCAGGAAGAAGTATGAGACAATAGGCTCATTGTTTACAAAATTTATTAGATTGGTTACTCAAATCATATCTGATGGTGAGAAACTTGAGGAAAGGAGAACAATTGAAAATATTTTGATAAGTTTACCATCAATATTTTACCCTATTTTTGTGGTCATAGAGGAGACAAACGATCTATCACAATTTTAATTAGATGAGCCTCATAAATAAGTGATTTCTCATGAACACGAGCTTAATAGAAAAAAAAAAATATTCAATGGAACATGACTTCAAGACACAAGTTTCAATTGGTCAAGGTAAAGGCAGAGGAAGATCAAATTCCAGAGGAAGAGGAAGAAACCCACGCATAGGTGGAAGAAGAATCCCTTCAAGCTCAATTGGAAGAGGTAGAAATGAAAATCCAATTCAAAATCAAGAACAAGGTCATATATATGATAAATCTCAAGTTCAATGTCATTCTTGTAAGTATGGGCATTATGCAAATGAATGTAGAAAGGAGCAACCCGATATTAGTAATAAACAAAATGCAAATTTCACAAAAGAAAGGAAGTACCAAGAGAGTATTTTTTAGTATATAATGTAGCACAAGATCGGAAAAATGATGTATGGTTTCTATAATTTGGGTGTAGCAATCACATGACAGGAAACATAGGAATATTTTACAATTTAGATGAAAGTATAAAATATGAATTGACATTAGGGACTGATAACAAAGTGTAAATCATGTGAAAAGGAAAAGTTAATATTCTAGTAAATAAGGGGGAGAATAATTACATTTCACATGTATATTTTTTTTTGTGGTTCAAAGCACAATCTTATAAGTATTGGAAAACTCAGGCAAAAGGTATACAATGTCTTTTTCAAAAATGGATATTGCACAATTTTTGATAAATTCCCAAGCAAGCATCTAATTAAAAAATTTCAAATGACAAGCAATAGAATGTTTCCACTCAAGATAAGACCAAATATTATGGAAGAAGGTGCACAAGAACAATATTTATTTAATTTACAAGAAGAAGAAAGAGAAGTTGCATCTGTCATATAAACAATATTTGAAGCTTAGGTCAAAGATGGAAACAGGTTATGGCATCTAATATTTTGGCATCTTAAATTTGGAGGTTTAAATTTGATGCATAAAAAATACATGATAAAGGGATTTCCACTCATAGAAAAAATGTAGAAATTATACCAGTGGATTCAATCTGATAATGTAATGTACTAAAACAAGATACTGAATCCTTTTACAATATTTACAGAATATGAAACATGATTGCTCAATCATATTCAAGTAAGTGAAAGAAGTAAATTAATCACACAACACAAGATAGTCTTGTAGAAATAAAATGATCAAAACCCCTCTATATCTATTATATAATAAGTAAAGGAACCATGAAAAAATAAAATGCATTCTTGTTCACAAGAATTTGTTTCACTCTACCAATCGTCTCACATTGAAATTGGAAAAACACTTAGCCAATTCCTTTCCTTCCTCCAACCTACCTTGCTCACGCAATTCCTAGAGAAATAAATCCCTATTAAATAATAATTCCAACTTGCCTTGATTGTGCAATCCATCATGGCCTTCTTGTGGCTTTATAATTGCGCCTGGGAAATTTCCTATTAATACAGTTGAGAGTTATCTTCCCTTTAACCTCTGTCTCAACTGGGTCTTCATCATAACTGACATGCATGCAACTACTAATAGTGAATCATCAGTTATCTTATTGATCACTACTGAACTAATTCTATTCTAATTCACAGGACCTCTCACTAATTCTTCATTCAGTTAGAACTAGTTAAACTAGTTTTAACTCAATTAATTTGAGTTAACTTATTACACTCACACCACACTAGTGCTACAACTGCAACTGGACCCCCAAAATAATATAATCACTCTACGTGCCTCATCTTGGACCCTCAACTAAAAATTATTGAGCTAATTCAATATTCGTGACTTAGTTATCTGATACAAGTTCTTATGAGAGGAATTTACAATTTATTGCCCAATTTATTTAAGGGAAAAATAAATTAGATGCCCACATTTAGCACTAATGTGTAACTGAATTGCTAACCTATGTGTGACTAGAATCACACACTAGTATGTGGTGCATTTTCTTGTTCAATTTCAACACTCCCTTTCAACAAGAAAGAGATTATCAGCTAACCCGATCCTGCCTCTGTGGTATTCAATTTTTCTCTTTTTTAGTGCCTTCATCAGGATGTCTGCATCCTGATCCTCCATGGGAACTTACAGCAACAACATAATGCGCCTTTGAACACAATCTTTGAGATGGTGGTACAAGATATAAATATGCTTGGAATTGTCATGAAAAACATGATTAACCAAGATTTTTATGCAACTCTGGTTATCACAATGTATCATTGTGGGATCCATCTGATGACCAAACAAGCCAACACGTGCCTTCCTCATCTAGATGGGCTCACATGCAGCCTCACTAGCTACCATGTACTCTACCTCTTCTGAATTGAGTGCAGCTAATCTATGTTTTCTGTTGTACTAAGAAACTGTTCTTGATCTTACGCTGAAGATGCTCGTTGATTTGCTCTTCATGTTTGATGGACCACCTACCCAAGATGCATCAGTGAAGCCTTGAAGCTTGACTCCCTCTGTCCATCTATACCATAATCCATACTTTGTATTTCCCCTGAGATATCTCAAAAAATGCTTCCCTGCATTCCAAAAGATCTTGGTAGGATTACCCATAGCTTGACTAAGCTAGTTAGCTACTTAGTATATGTCTGGTCATGTGTTTACCAAATACATAGGTGAACCCACAAGTTGCCTATATTTAGTTGCATCTAGTACCTCACCTGAGCTAGCATCCTCCTTCCTCCATTTTCCTGCAAGAGGATTATCCATGGGTTTGCTGCCCTCCATGTGGAAATTCCTCAAAATCTCATTGGCATACTTTCCTTGAGATACAAATAGCTAGTCATGTGTTTTCCATATTTCCAGACCAAGGAAATAATGTCAAAGCCCAATGTCCTTCATCTCAAACTCTCTTGCAAGATTCTCTTAGCAAGAAGTTACGAGTTTCTCATCACCTGTCATTATGAGATCATTTACATAAAGTACAATAATAAAAAGCATACCATTAATCACAATATGATATAGGTTCGCATCTACTTCACTCCTTGTGAAGCCCAACCCGATGAAATAGTTGTCAATCCTTTTGTACCAAGCACGAGGTGCTTGCTTCATCCCATACAGTTCTCTCTTGAGTTTGCACACATGTGACTCCCTGTCAAGGGTCTAAAAACCTTATCGTTGCTCAATGTACACTTATTCCTCAATAAATCCATTGAGAAAGGCTATTTTTACATCCATCTTATGTATCTGCCACCCAATCCATGCTGAGAGTGAAAGGATGGATTAATCGATGATTACCTTGCAACCGATTCAAAATTATCCTCATAGTTAATCCCCTCTACCTGTGAGAATCCTCTGGCCACAAATATAGCCTTGTATTTCTACACACTCTGACCTACTACTTGCTTCACCTTATAGATCCATCTGGATCCAACCACTGACTTCCCCAGTGGTCTTGGGACCACTTCCCATGCACTGTTTTTGATAAAGGAGTCATACTCCTTAACCATGGCATCAACCCATATCATTTGCTGCACTGCTTCCTAAATAGAGGATCACTTTATCACAATACACTCGATCATAAGAGCCACGTATCCAGTATACCTATCTGGGGACCTTTTTTTCCCGTGCTATGATGTAGTTGCACCTACATTCTCTGTCGCATCTAGCATCAATTTGTCAGCCTCTTTAGTGTGCTTCCTACCACTTCTGGTGGATGGATCTACATGAGTTGTTTCTACCACTCTCTGTTCCTATGCTTATGGTTGCTCCACATCCTGAAGTTCATCCTTTGGAACTAATATTTCCTCTTCTGCATGCAAGTCAATCTCCCTCTCAAGGGACAATCACATGGCTTTCTCCTCATCAAGTTTCACATCTCTCTCGACAATTGTCATCCTGTGCGCTCACAAATACACGTGATAGTTTTGGGGAGTGCCTACGTCCCCAAAAAATATCCCAAACTCTACTATTGGTTCTAGCTTCTTCTTGGAATATTTTTTAAGATGGCAATAGACATATGGGCCAAAATTTTGAAATTTGAAACATCCAGTTTCTTACCTGAAAAAGCCTCCTCTACTCTACTCATGGAAAGTATCTGATGAGGACTACAGTTCTACACAAATATTGTTGTGTTTCATGCCTCTGTCCACAGATGCAACGGTAGGACCTGATCATGTAGCATAGTTCGTGTTGCTCCCATATTTTTTTTGTTCTTTCTTTCTGCAACCCCATCTTTTGTTTTTTATGAGATGTGATTAATTCTCTCTGAATTCCTTATCTAGCATAGAAGTTATTGAATTAATTAGAGATATAATTACCACCATTGTTGCTCATTAAAGCCTTGACCCTTTTCCATGTACCTTTATCTACCAGTGCTTTAAACTCACAAAACTTGGAGAACATCTGATCTTTCTTCTGCATGAAGAAAATCCAACACTTTATAGAGGGCTCATCAACAAAAATCACATAATACCCATGCTTTGTTTTGGAAGTTGTTGAGAGTGGTCCACACATGTCTGAGTGAAATATCTCAAGGATTGTCGCTGATCGATTCTCCTTCTCTTGGAAGGTGGCCTTTGTAAACTTCCCCTTAGTACAACCCTTGCATGTGTCTCTTTGTGTAAGTGTACCCTTTGGAAGCCCTGTAGAAATATGTTGCATGATCCTCAAATCACTGTGGTGTAGATGACCCAACATTATGTGCCATAACTCACTGGTATCCCGGCTCAACACCTCATCTTCTTTACTGATCAATGTTGCACATCCATATACATCAAATTTTTAAAGGTTATCCATATGAACCCCAATCTTCTTAACCTTTTCTGTGGCTTTATGACGAAGGAATGCCTTTCCTTTACTAAAAACCACATCATATCCACGATCCTCCAAAAGAGCAGCTGAAACTAAATTATTTTTCAAACTTGGTACATGCATGACATATTTTAATATGAAAGGTTTACCTGACTCTCTCTGGAGAGTAATTGTACCAATATTGGTAGCACTATACCTCATGTCATCACCCATCTTGATGTGCATCTGAAGATCCTTCTCCTCCAAGCTACTAAAGCTCTCTGTTACCAGTCATGTGGAAATATGCTCCACTATCCAAGTACCACATAGATTCCATCATAGTTGACACCATGCATGTGATGAGAGAGAAGTCCAAATCAAACTATGAGGCCAAAGATTCACCTGCTGCAGCTCCTGGATTCTTCTTGTTCATCTTCTTCTTTTGTGGACAATTTGCGGCATAGTGTCGATGATCATGAGAGTTGAAACATTTCACCTTTGAGATGTCTAGTTTCTTGCCTTCCTTCCCAGTCTTAGATTTTGAATGGAACTTCTTCCCTTTCCCCTTCTTCTCCTTGCCATCTAAGGCACAATTTTCCTCATCATCAGTATTGGATGAGGATCCATCCCTGGTATTCCACCGCAACTCTTCTTGTACCAAATATAACCATAGTCACTCCAACTTTGGTAAATTCTCCCTCCCATTCAGAGAGTCTTGGTAACTATGCCAACTCTTAAGAAATCCTATAAGTTCTAGAATCACCAAGTCATCATCAACCACAACAATCTAAACAGTTGCAAGCTTATCTCGACATTGAGTGAACTTTGTCAAGTATTTCTAGATTTTGTCGCCCTTATCCATTTTAATTTTCCTAAGATTTTCCTAGAGTGCCAATTTCCTCTGGTCACTTTTTCTTTAAAACACATCTTTCAAGGCCTTCCACATAGCATATGGAGTTTCCTTTCCATGGAGACGCAAGACAATATGATCTTGAACTCCCTCTAATAATATCCTCCTTGCCTTTGTAACATTCTTACTCCATGCTTCATGTCGCACAACATCTCCCCGAGGGGGTTCAAGAATATCAGTGTCAATGAACTCCTTTAGCCTGTTATCCTTCCATGAAATATAGTTCAAAATTCCCTCGAGTGCATATTTGAGTCTCAATCCAGTGAAATAGATCTCGGTCAGTTGCTAGGTCCAAATAATGAATATGTAAATTTGAATATTGTTGAACACAAAATCAATTTATTCTCTTCTATTGTAATTCCTGGCGCTTTGATACAATGTAGAAGTTATACCAATGGATTCAATACAATCATGTAATGTACTAAAACAAGATACTAAATCCTTATAAAATATTTATGGAATATAAAACACGATCGCTAGATCACATGCAAGTAACAGAAAGAATTAAATCAATCTAAAAATACAAGAATTCCTAGGGAAATAAACTGCTCAAAACCCCTCTATCTAAATTGTATAATAATTCAAGCAATCATGAAGAAATTCAATGCATTCTTTTTGACAAGAATCTGTTGCACTCTACCAATTGTCTCACACCGATCTAGGAAAAATTGGACAAACACTTAGCCAATTCCTTACCATCCTCCATCCTGCCTTGCTCACACAATTTGTAGAGAAATAAATCCCTACTAAATAGGAATTCCAACCTTCCTTGACTGCACAGTTGTTATAGCATCATTTCTCACCTTGACATGATTCATGATTGCTTTATGGCTTTTGGGCACCCATTCCTACAGACTTGGACAAATTCACTTAAAAACAGTGTAAAATCCCCCATACGCGACTATGCCCGTGTTTTTCCGCGTGTATACGCGAGTCCAGCTAGACTTTTCCGCGCATGCCATTAAAATGATTAAAAAATATATAAAAAATCCCTAATTTCACGCTGGGTTGATGGTTACTCAGGTAGTTCAACCACCCCAGCCCGTGGCCAACTGTTTCCAACTACTGAAACTACTTGGAGGGACTATAAAAAGCCCTCATGTGTATGGCCTAAGGGAGAGAGAGAATTATTGATATTATACTCTGTTGGTATTCCCTATCCAAGTCTGATTCCCCGTGCCTCTTGCACTTTCCCAGTTCATTATAGGAAACCCTTGTTTCCTTGAGATACACATCCCTTTATATGTTATCTCGTATGCACCAGTTTGGAAGGAGTCTTAGCGAGGCAAGGGCTGGACGGATCCGGACGACGGTCTGCGAATGCCTTGGAAGGATCAGTTGATCTCTCCACTCGTACTTTTGTACATGCTATTTATAATACAGAAGTACCATGCTGTTCCCGAAATAAACGTGTTAGTGTATGCTTATATGTATGAGAATATTTGTTATACAAGCATTCATTATGATTTATTTAATGTTTTATATGAATCTCACTAACATTTAGAGTAGATATATGTTGTACAACTTGTCCTTTGTGTTGGTTTCTTCTTGTATTTCAGGTTAAGGAGGAAGGACGGTTGCAGGGAGTTTGGACTCCACGTGGATCTACTTCAAACGTAGGACCCACGGGTAAATCTCTCATTCTGCTCTATTTAGTTTTTTTGAACGTGCATGGTTGTGTGAGTCTCTGTTAAGTAGTACGCCCCTGCTCTGTGGAGGTTGTATCCCAACCAACCTCTAGGGTGTTAATTCCCCGAAACAGAACTGGCGACTCGTCTGGGGATCACATTCTTGTGATTCTCCTGTTGGGTTGTTTCAGCTGTTTGGTAGGTTGCCAACAGTTTTATCTGTCATTTGCAGTCCAGTTTGTTTTCTTGCAGTCAGTCTGAAGTCTTGGTATCTTTTCCAGGCTTGTTCTTTTGTTTTTTTTCAATATTTACCTTTGCATACGCTTCTTCTTTTGCACACAGTCGCGTATACACGCGAGTTTGTCTGAAGGAAACCGCGTATACGTGAGTTTCCCTTAGAACAGACGCGTATACACGCTGGTTGCACAACCGTGAAGCCGCGTATACCTAGGCAGATTTTGAATTTTTAGGATTCTGGAGTTTTTGGTCCTTTCTGGCTATGGAGGCCTATGTCTGCAGAGTCTCTGTACTTACTGGAGTGTGAAGGAAGTGGTTTCATGTCTTTTCTCTCTTTCGTTTGAGTGGAAACTAGTCTTTTGGCAAAAGTTTTGTTTCTGGTGCTGGCACTTCTGGATTGAGTTCCAAGATCGCTTTCTAAGCATTCTTGGCTGTTCTGCTTTATCAGAAAAGAGAGCTTCTACTCACTGACTCGATCCTATCTTTGTGTTGTGCTTTGCATTGCGATTTTTGCTTCGTTTTCGATTGGTTTTTTTGTGAGTTCCATAGGCTAGGTTTTTGTTGCAATTTTCGAAGAACTTTTCTTGCTTCTTTGGAGTTTTTGTTGCAGCGAGTTTGCACTATTTGTCTAGGCTGATTGGCTGAGTTTTTGGTCTTCCGTTGCTCTTATTAATCTTGCTACTGTTAGCTTTATAAGGTTTGGGAGCATTGTTGAAGTTTGTGCTTCAAATTCGGTCTCGTTTTGGTTTGGATTTTGATAGTTGTGCTTGGTCTTTCTGAGCTCTTGCTTTATAAAACTAAAAAGCCCAAAAAACATTTGTTTTGCTTTTGTTTTTGCATTTCGAAAACTCAAAAAACATTTGGTCTTGTTTTTTTTTTTTTGTTGCATTTTCATTTTCGTTTTGTCATATCCTTTGGAGCTTTTGTGAAGTTTCTTGCTTCTAGTTTTCGGCTTGATTTTGAGGAGGAGTTGTCATTTGATTTCTTCTTCTTGATTTTGAGTGTTTTGCTGTCTTATATTAAGAGTTCTTGATTGCAAGAATTAGCTTTCTGAACAACAAAAGATGAGTTAAAACTGAAGGAGCTTTTTGGTAAATTTCACCTTGTTTTAAGAGATTTTGTGCATCTTAGGATTTACATGCTTGTAGTGATTTGCATTAGGTGCATTGAATCATTTAGTTAGCTTCTTAGTTTTTGTGAGTGTGAGTTTGGTTTTTTGAAAAAAAAATACAGGTTTTTTAGTCTCGTAGAACTTTTGTATAGAGATTACTTTTCATCGAAAGACAAGAGCGCATGTGCATGTAGTCAAGTTTTCTTCATTTCTTTGCGTCAAAAAACACCATTGAACATATCCATATGTGACAATATGCGGCCCTTAAAATAAGCGATTTTAATCTAAAATCAACTGGCAATTTTTCTAAGTGTCGATCTCACCAACTTCTAGCTAGGTTGTAGGCCTGGAATAGGTGGTGGAGAGTTATCTCTAGGCAGCAAAACAAACATAGAAGTTGATTAATTGAGCGAAATCAACTTTCCGTCGAGGTGGTGAGGCTCTCATCAGAAATTGACGAGGAAGTGAAGGTTGAAGAAGATACCCCCCTCCCGTTGGCTGAATCGACCTCCGAACCTTGGGTCCCGCCAACACGATACGGTTGGTGTCCGCAGATACCCTCCCTAGGTTCCACACGGTGTTGCGGGGGAATACCGTGGTACACGAGCGAACGTGCGTCACTTTCGACAATAGCACGGGGGTGCCCTTGTGAAGCTTGGGTGTGAGCCGGCAAGGCGCCCGTTGGGGAGGTCGGCGTAGCATTTTACATTCGCCCGCTGGTTGCAGGCCCTAATCATCCCGGAGGCCCCTTTCGGAAGGAGCCCTCTTCACTGTGTGTTTTGTGTGGGTCTCTGCAGGAAGAAATCTTGGAGGCTGTTCTTCTTATACTCAGGATTTTTTTACCAGACACCTGGTAGATGCTACCTTGTTCTTGCCTATCTCATTTTTTTTATTTTTTTTTGAGTCTATTAATAAAAAATCTATAAAAGTTGGCTGATCTAAGCCCTCGACGTTCGAGAATTGAGTTTATATCTCTGAAGTGCAGACGCACGATGAGAAGGCGTGGGGAGCGATTTGCTTGGTGGTTTCCGCACTGCACGCGGGTACGACGACGTGGAGAGATCCTCCACCAGGTCCCCGGTTCATTCTTGGGTCCCGGTGTTCGATTCACGAGAGGACGTTCGCTCCTACATGATGTTTCCTCGGGGAAGAAGATTTTCGAATAGAAGATATACTGAGCCTCTGCTATAGGTCCATCTCCTCTTCCTCTTTGATTGTCTAGTTTGTTTGATACATGGACGAGGTACGAAGGCAGCGGATCTTAATATTCTTATCTTTCGATGGCCCCCGACGAACGCGGCTTCCTACGGTGATCTTTGGGCCGTCGGACCCACTATACCATCGGCGAGGCACTATTGCTGTCTTCGATTGCTTCTAGTGCTACTATGTTTGACTCTTTGAGTTCACCAAGCATATGCTTCTCATTCTTGTCCCTTACGGTCGGGGATGTCCATTAGTGGAAATCCCTCTTTTTCCCTTTACGCTTGGGATGGTGGATCTACGCCATGTCTAACATAGCTGGTGGATCGGCTTCGTTTCGAGTTTCCCCTTTGAATTTGGGCATATTCGATTCCGAAATCCTTCTTCAAGGTACGTTTCGTTTCGTCCCCGGACCCGAGTTTCAACCCTTGGTCGGGGGCAAGGTTCGACTACTTTTACGGGATGGAATCCTGTGTTTTACAACGGGCGGGGGCGGGAATCGAGTTCTTCACGAGGTCATCGAGGGAATGCTTCTTTTCCTTCTTCGAGTGCATATCGGACCTTTTCTCCTCTCACAATGCTTGGAACCCCTACCGGGAGCTTTCCTCTTGATCAATACTTCGGTAGTGTTGAGTTTTGGTAATGAGCGTGGGGGAGGAGGTCCTTCTCCGTTTTCTATGAGTCCTTCATGCGACTGGGTACTCATCCAAGTCAAACTATTCTTTTCGAGAATGTTGAGGAATCCATCCCATCGGGGATGAATTCTCCCGAGCCTAAAAAAGCCTCGGTCTGGTTTACGGCAACGTTAAACATCGGACTTATCGAAGTTAACTAATGACCGATTGAACACAGTCGGGTAGCCTCGGTCCGACAACTTCCTTCGGACATTCCAAAGTTTTAAGGTAAGAATGGAAAGTCCGGCGGACCACATCACCACTTTCCCACTTATGTGCTCTTGAATTCCTTCGGTCGATGACTCGATCGGTTGAGATTATTCAACGCACCCTAGCGGGAATCTTTGCTAAATGGTATATAAGTCCTTGTTCGCCACATTTGGGCCATTGTCACATTTCTTAACCATTTTCGGTTGCCGTCGGATATGAGGTAGGGACCGAACTCTGGCTAATTTTAGCGGGGATGAGGCAACTCACATTTACGATCACATTCGGGAATGGAGAGAGAAGGAAGAGGCTTATCAAAGCCCATATTGTCGGGTGAGTTCCTTCTCGAGTGGTTTGAAATCTGCGGTCGGATATTTCCAAAAGATGTATCCCTATACGGGGTATTTTCTGAGACGAGGGAGCTATCTTCAAGACTGACGGTTAGAGCGGTCTATTCTCGATGCAGGATGCTTTATAAGTATTTTCCCAGTAACATAAGCTCCAAATTAGATTTATCGAAACCCCGAGCACAGTACACATGGTGACGGGCTTGTCGGATCGGTCAATAGTGCGATCCGGCTTCTTTCTCAATTGTGATTACATGTTTCATCTGCTCATACAGTCGGCCCAATGCTGGTGATTCATCACCTTCCGAGTCTTTGTCCATAAATGGCGTAAGCTTCGATCCCCGAAGGAAATCAACAATCTGAGTGGGAAGAAGAAGAGGACGAAATAACAAGAAGAAGGGCGAGAATGGGGAAGGGAAGTAAATAAAACGATGAGCGTGTTGGTGAGGAGTCGAAAGGAGAGAAAAAGAAAGTGAAAGTTTCCATGTCTGGCCTGTCTTTGGAGAGCATCTCACACCTTTGCCGGGGTCGGGATGCTCGGCCCTTTGTTATCTCGGCGAGGTTCTTCTAGTTCCCATTTTGTGCTAACAAACCCCTTTTCCCCAAGGGCAGCAATTAGTTGTTGGTGCGAACCAAAATCCTGGGGCTTCCTCTGGAGGTGCCCGGGAAGGGGGAATTCCGCCAGACTCTCAGCCTTTATGATAGGTGCTCCACGTGGATGTACGCCTACGAGGTTCGCATTGATTATGGCGGAAGGAATCTTGGCCTGGGGTCTGATAACTGCGGCGCTTCACATCAAGAGCCAAGCTGTTGAGTCTGTGCCTCGGATGCCCAGCTCATCTTCTGACGGTCAACGATTGATACGACCTTGTGAGGCTGCCCGAAAACTACTCGATTGTAGAAGATGCGGCGCAAAGTCCTTGCGCTATCGACTTTAGAGGTACTCCCATTCTTGTCGGCTACGTATGATGCTTGCTCACTGCCATTAGGTGGTGATCCGAAAAATTATCTTCGATTACTTTCGATATGACTAATTTTAAGAAGAGACTTCTACATCATCACATGGCGCTGCATATTAAATCGTCGTATCGGAAGACCAATATCTTTCGAACGGTTGTTTGATGAGGGATTAACTACTTGCGTGATATCTCTCGCATCTTGGAAAGACATGGATCTCCAAATCTGTTCCATCTAGCCTTGTTCTTCTTGCCGATGGTCATTCTACGGACCCCATGGTATTGTCCGGCTTTGCCCTTTGTGTTGGGGGTAGAAAGCGTTAACATAGAGGTTGGTGGTGGATGCGACCTTGGACTACAACCTTGTTGGGGAGGAAATGGTTATGAGATGGATGCCATTTGCATCCTCGCTGGCCACAGATGTATGTTTCCCCCACGAAGGGAGGATAGTCACGGTGGATCAGCTAATTTGTCCTCTGACGAACTGAATCTTGTATACGACTCATACATTTCCTAAGTTGGACCATACTAAAGCTTTATTGAGAATCTAGGAGTTGGGAATATTCTTCCACGATGGGTTCTTTTGATCTTCCTCCTCTAAGGTGTCTATTAATGCTATTTCATCCTCTAAGGCTCCCCTTCGAAGGTTCTTTGGAACTCATTATTTTCGGACCTTGGACCTTACCTTTGATAGCCACATTAGAGAAGGGCAAGTGGGTGGAATGGCATTCCCGATTTTATACTTGTTGAGATTGCATATCGGTCTATTGTTGACAGCACGAGAATCTGATCCGGCTCTCTTTCCTTAGGAAGAGTTGGATGGTGATGTGGCTCGACTTGGGCCGGCTTACTTCTTCTTGCCCGAGGATTGTCTAGATACCACTCTTCCATGCGGAAAGGGCCATCTGGAAAAGCGATGACGATATAGATAGACCGTGGGATGATTTGCATCCACATCGGTCTTACTTCCTACTTTGACAGAGACGAAGTCGAAACAAGTTTCCAAGTCCTCGGTCTCTGGTCACCGTTCACGGTCTTGGGCCTTTGAGCACCGGCACGAGGGTTTATGCTTGAAGAATTCTCGTGTGATCTCTCCTACTATCATTGAACATCTCCGGGGATCCCAACGTTATCGAGAATGTCTTCATTGGAGCTTAATGTTCCCAGTGAAGATTCAAATCTGTACGAAACTCTTGAAGAGTATAGGGATGTTTTCTTGGTCTTATGAGGAAATGCACAGCATGGGCCATCTATCGTCCGGCACTGAGATCGGGCGTATGAAAACGCTAGCGGGTCAGGGCAGAAACTTCGTCGGTTAATCCTAGGAAGGCGGCGGCTATCGAAGGCGAAGTTGAAAAAGGCACTTAATTCGGGATTCATTTTCCCCGGTTCACTACGGCGAATGGGTTTCAAACACGTTCGCTAGATAAAAAGCAAGGAACGATTCGAGTATGCATCGATTTCGAGAGACACGAATAAGGTGTGTCTCTAAAGACAATTACCCTTTCATCGATCGGTTATTGTGAGTGTCTGCATTAACGGGAATTTTCTCCTTCATGGACGGTTTCTCTGGTTGTAATCAAATTACTGTCAGGTCAAAAAGATCAACATAAAGACGCATTTATTTGTCCTGAGGTACGTTTGCATATAATAAAATGCCCTTTTGGTCTTAAAAATCTTGGGCCTACTGCTTCAGTAGACATGTCCCTTCCGACATCAAAGAAGATTATCGGGGGCATACTTAGATGATCCTGAAGCTGCTCATTCTCGAAAAGGATGGATCATCCGGAGAATCTTTCTCGACGTGATATTTGAAAGATGTCGTTTTTATCAAATTACGTTGAATCAAACAGGAAGTGCGTTTTATTGATGAACGGCAATGCGGTCGAAGACATTGGGATTTATCGTGTCTAGGAAAGGATAAGGGTAGATCCCTTCCAAAGGTTGAGGCAATACTTCGGTTGCCTCCCGAGTCTTCATCAAGTCGGCTTCAAAGTCTCCAAGGGAAGTCTAATTTTCTTCGGAGGTTTATCGTGGCTATCTTTGAGATTACAAAGGGATATGGTGTTGAAAGAGAGGAGTTCCTTTTCTTTAGACAAACTCAACTCGTTCGATGCCTTGAAAAAAGGCATTGTGTCTGTCCTTGCGAGTCCACGATTATAGTGAGAGAGATTTTCTTTTGTCTACGGCTACGAGCGGAATCTGCATTGGTATGGTTCTAGTTCGAGGAGGATGATGCTCTTCTAGCCCAGGCATGTTATTTACTACGTAGTCGAGGAATTTGAAAGTGGGACATGTTGCGATACACCACGATAGAAAAGTTGTGGCAACGGCGGTACATGGCATGCGGCGACTCGACATTACATTATTCTTCGCAAAACTTATGTCTTGGCAGTGCCAATCACGTTCCCTGAGTTTGTCCTCGACGGGCGAGTGATTGGGGGCAAATACCTTAATAGATGGATTGTAACGTTTAGAAAGACGATCTCGAGTTCATCGCCGTCCAAGTCATTAGTTTTTGCGGAATTGATCTCGAGTTGCCTTATGGAAGGATATGATCTATGATGAGTCCTTCTGGGACGAACACTTGTTTCTAATCTCTCCACAAGATCCTTGGTATGGGGATATCGTTTTCTGTCTCCCGGACTGGCAGAAGTTCCCTCTTCTTTTCGAAAGATGAGCGTCGTAGCTGCGTCACTTAGCCAAGAATTATCGTTATTGATGATGCTTTGTCATAATTCGAGGGGTTGATTCAATCCTAAGACGTTGCTTAACTTTCGAAAGAAGGCGGTGCATGTCAATGATTCTCACGGTGGAGCTTGTTGGGGTCATTTATACGGAAGCACTACGGCCCAAAAGATTTTTTGCGTGTTGAATACTTTTGGCCCTCGATTTTTAAAAAGATTGTATTGAATCGGTCAAGTGTCATCCTTGTCGTTATTATAATCGAAAAATACGCGCTCACCCGGCTCACGCTTTTTCCGGTCGTTGCTTACATCAGGACCCTTTACAAAGTGGGGTATGGATTATACTACTTGTAACCACTTCAGCCGACAAGGTCACAATGCATTATCGTAGCGATGAACTACTTTACGAAGTGGGTCGAAGCTATGCTACTTTTGGGAACGATGGTGAGACTACGGCTCTTTTCTTCTTCAACCAAGTTATCGCTCGTTTCGGTATACCTAGAGAGATTGTCCTTGACCATGGCGGTCACTTTCAAGAATAGTATGATGGGCGAGTTGGCTCTCAAATTGGGTTTCCGGCGGGAGCATTCATCTCCATATTATCCTCGAGCCGATGGGCAAGTGGAAGCGAAGTGAATAAATCCGCGAAGACAATTCTTCAACGGACAATTGATAAACACAAGAATCAGCGGCACATCATGCTATATCACACTTTGGGCATACGGGACGTCGATTAAAGCGTTTGCAGCGGCTTTACTCGTTTCGGTTAGTCCACGGGGTGGAATGTCAAGTATTTCCCATTGAATGCGAGATTCCTTCCCTTAAATTAGTTGTTGAGCTTCTTCACGACACTTCTAGTACGGCGAGGGCGGCTTCTTCATACGGAACATCTTGATGAGCGACGTCGAGATGCGCCACGCTGAATGAAGCGCATAAAAACGATCAAAGTTCGATACGATAAGGCGGTTAAGCCTAGGGTCTTTTAGAAAGGTGACCTTGTTTTTTGGTCTGCCCAAGAAAAAGATTCTGGCCAGAGAGCGGAAAGTTTTAAATCGATGTGGTATGGCCTATGTCGTTAAAAAAATTCCTTAAGAAAAGACGTATACCTTGGTTGATTTTGAAGGAACGAGTTGCGGAGCCCGAAATGGGCTCTATTTGAAGAAGTATTATGCCTAGGCTTTGGCCTGGCATTTTACTTTGTATATAGTAGTTTCTTTGTACATGTCTGTTTGATTTTCGATTTTTGATGAGGTGGTGATATTTTTTGATGTTTGCTTTGAGTTGTGTTGGATGTCATGGTCATTTTGGTTTTCGCCCAGGTGGTGCTAGTAGACACGGAACCCAGCACGCGGCTTGGGTGCTTCATTATCCTTAGGTCATTGGTATCAAGAGGGATGCGTGTCACCTTCCAATAATGTCGCGACCTACTGAGTCATTCATGTCTATACTCGGAGGCAATATATTTGGGTGTTGATTCGTTGGTAGTTTTCTTGGACTCCCCGGTGGTGGTGTCGCGGTGAACAACACTTATCGGGTACGAGATCCTTTTTTATTACGATTTTCTTGAGGGTACGTTTATTACAAGGTCATTTTAATTTTTAACATTCGTTCATATTCCTCGAGGCGACAATTGGATTTTTAATGACTCATTAGCTAATCAAGCATTGGATTGGCACATTAATCATTCAATACAATAAACTTTAATCATCATAAACATCATACATTTGATACATTTATCACATCACATCAAATATCGCTATATATATATATATCATCAGAGTGTTTCAAAAACTTTACAAAATTTGGATCCATAATCTCGTACAAAACTTGGGCTTATGCCCCATCATGTTCAGTCTCAAAAAAGAATATACAGTCATCTAATATATAAAATGCGGCTACTCTGAGGACCTGCCCGGAAGTCGTGTTCCTATAGAGCATATTTGCGCAGACGTGCACGGCGGAATAGTCTAACCCGGTCCGGGGTACTCCTACGGCCCGTCTCGGGACGGCTTCGACAGTCCTCCACGGTAGCCATAAAGGTTGTGATCGGTCCTCAAGTTTCTGCCACCGGCACAGGTATCCTGTCGAGTCCACATCTCGCCTCACCTGCGGCGCTTGTGGCGCGGTAGGCCCTCGGGACGAACGGGTCAACATGCGAAACATGATCATTTTTAGTGTACGTACATTTATGAATCCAATCAAAAACATGTTTGTTTTTCATTTTTGTTATGTTGAAAAATAAAAAATCATATAAGTCAAAATTTTTTGCAAAAACTTACGAAATTTGCTCCCCATGCGCACGGGTGGAAATCTTAGATACGGATCTCCTCGAAGTCCATCCACATAGGCATAGGGATAGTCATCCATTGCGATGATCTGTTCTCCCCACCACAAGAAGAGCCTCATCATCCCTGCGCGGACCGGGAAATGCTTCGGCGCCCCCGGAGTCTCTTCATCATATGCCGCGCGGGCAAATTCTTGGGTCTGTGAGTATTGATGGTCGAGATGACTCTGGGTCTCAAAGGCAGGTCTCTCAAAGAAGAATGTTGTCAAAAAATGGTACCATGTCCAAAGTGTTTAGTTTTTACAGGCAATTAGAACATTGTTCATGTTACGCTAGCCGGTATGCCAATCGTAGACGTGAATCATAGCACTCTCTGACCCTATACTCATTTCGTCTGGACGCACGATGTAGTGAGCGAGATCACGCCACTCTGTCGATGGTGAAAAGGAGGATCTTCATGTAAGAAATCTTTGATATCTCTAATTGCAATGCGTTCCAACCTTTTTGGATGTCCCATCTCAGTGGACAAATCTTCCACGGTTAACCCTCCCGGGGGTTTTCGAAGGTCTGCGGGTCTCCCCTCCCTGAAGAGTCATTGATGAAATATATATCCTCCACTTCTATGCGTAGTGTCGATCAATTATGAAGCAATCCTGATGCGGATTCCCCCGGTAATTTACGAGCATTTCAAGCAGTGGCATTACTTTTCATATTGGGCATTTAAAGAATTTGAACAATCCACGGTTTCGGAGGATATTTTGTCTTTGCCGCGATCACCCATGACCTCTTGGTCTATTGCGCTATGCTCAAGGACCCTCCATGAGATGGTCATACGAGAAATTTCAACAAAATTTGCATTAGCCACGCTTTTGGTTACGGCCCTACGCATACGGTTTTCCCTATATGATCGCGTGTATATGCGGGTTTCCTTCATTAAACGACGTATGCGCGGATATCGCAATTTTTGTAAGGTTTCTAAGCAAAAAATCACTTAATTTTAATTTTCAAATGGAAAAAAAATGAATAAACGAGGATGATTAGGGAGCCTGCAGAAGTTTTAGGTTGAGATTAGACGGTCGGTTGTTCACGGTTGTGAAACAAGTTTTTAGCTCTAGAGCACTTTTCCAAATCGAGAAACTGTATACGGTAATGAACCAATTGAGAGGTAATTTGTGTATTTATGGCTAAGGTCAGAAATTTTTCGCAAAAAATTCCTTATTCTTATTTTTTAGTCTGTCTTATCTTGTATAACTCGATTGCTTGGAAGTGCCCGAGTTTGGTATGTTTTCGGGTACATTTTGACGATTTTGAGATTTTCCGTTTTTGATACATCATTTCGAGCTCTGCAGCGGGTATATGATCTTCAACGGCATGTAGGTTAGGGAATCACTTTCGTTGCAATCTTACATACTAGCCTTCATATTGATCACTTTCCTTAGGGTCGATCCCATCGGTCATAAGGTATTACCCCACCCCATTTCACTCGCCCGATTATTTAATCATGACTTGATGGTAGAGCCTTCTTTACATGGGCTTCTAGTTGGTTCTGCGCTATCACTTGTTGCCCATGTTGTTTTTTATGTAAACTCGGGGGTCCTCTTTAGTCCCGCCATGTCTTACGTAATTTGACTTCATTCTTCTCCTTCATCACTTATCATTTTTTGACCCCTTGAAACCACTGGTGTCGTTAAGTTGTATTCTTTGCATTGCATATTGGCTACTTGTTTATCACGGCCTTTAGCGAAGCTTCATTTGGACTGTTTAAGCGAGCCTTTGACCTTGACTCTGCGTACAGGTTAACCATTGCATGCACTTATCTATCACGACTTGACACCTTTGTACCCCCATGGATGGAACGTGCCTGCGGTATCGCACGACCGAGTTTACCACCTTGCATTGAGCATGGGATTGTTCCAATCCCGGGGAACTAGTGCATACCTTTCTTGATGCTCGTTCTGTCCGTTGTTGCCATGGCGTTAACATTCTTTTTCGGGCTTATTATATGAAAAAGACAAAAAAATCAAATATAACAAAAAGAGCGGGGAACGAGATGTATCTTCACATTATTTTGATGAAAGCGTCTGATCGGTTGTCGCCCTTGAACAAAGCACATATACTTATATATATTTCCTTCATTTGGATGGTTCTAGTTTTGACCTAGGTTCAGCCTTTACCATGTTTCACTTGTCGGTTCTCCCCCGGTTGGTTATCTCTTCCCGATCATATGGAGAGTTTGTTTTGCCTCCTGCATGACGGACTTATACGGTGTCTACTTTTTCTCTTGCCATGGTCATCATGGTCGTGTTTTTGTTCAAGGGAAGTCTAACTGGGAAGTGACCATTAAACGTAGTGTCTCTTGACTCATTATTCGGTCGGCCTTCCGGTCTTGTCGGTATCATGTTCTATCATCGAGATGTTTGGTCATACTTGCTCGTCTTTGGTTTGAGGTCCCCGTGACTTCTTGTAGGCGGGTTTGTCTCTTATCGACTATGACACATTGCTGCGAGGCCGGCCTAGTCCACTTTCTTCGGGCTATTTTCATCATTGATAGGTGACCTCGTGCTCGGCATTTGATCATCATCATGGGTCTTGGTGAGTGGTTTCCCTGTGTTCGACGTCGACACACATTATCACACTTGGGATTCGTGCGTGTGATTTCCATTTGACTATCGGTGGTTCCTTTCTGTGTCGACTTTCATTATTGGTACAGTTCGAAGGGTTTCTTCGTGCGTAGCTTCATCTTGTGCACGTCGAACGTACTTCGGTTTTGGTTCCATCACTCTACTTCGTCGAGTTACGCTAAATACGGGCACTGCGTGTTACACTCATGTTGGTGATGTGGGATGCCTTAATGCCTTCCTTCCGACGGATGTTCCCGTCGACTCGACTCATTGCTCTGGGAATAAGGTCTGGGTCTTTTTGTGGGGTACCTTGGGGTTTGCGGTCATCGGTGGCGGACTGCGGCCTCGACGGTGAGATTCATCATTGCCTCTGATTGGTAGATTCTTTCAAGTGTTCAACTTCAAATCATTCATTCGCACTTGTCGGTTATGCGGGGCACCTTGACACTCATTATCTTTCATTATCGGTGGGTTGTCTCGTGTTGGTTAAAGGGATACATCATTGCCGGTAATCCAACGATTTCTCATAGTGGAAAGCTTCAGCTCATTTATTTGTGTAGAATTGTGCCATAGTGATCGGTGGTACGGGTTGCATCGGCATGTTTCGGTTCACTTTTGACGGTCCTTTCGGTATACGCCGGTGATGTTCGTCCACCCTTATATGTTGCAGTTCATCACGGCAGCATCTTATATGTTGGTCCACAGTTGCGTGATTGTACGTTTGATCCACACTCTTGTGATGCGTGCTCGGAATTCGGTTACTTATTTGATCGGACATCCGGTTACTGCATCTTTTGATCATCTTTATATATGTGATACTTGGACATTGATTCGAGACTTGTATTTACAGACCACTGCTCGAGATGATTCACTATGTACTTTCGGTTCGATTATACTTGTATACATGTTGGATCTATTCGTACTTTCTATATGATGTATTTTTGGTGACATGGGTATGCCCACCTCGGCATGAGTTGACTCTCTTTAGTTTCTTTCATTGGTTTTGTGTTTGAAATGCGAGTCTCTCTTGTCCTTGCGAGGTGCCCTGCTATGTGCATAATACATTACCGGCCATCATGTGCCCCCGCCACGACATCATATATTAGGGGGCATATGTTATAGCATCATTTCTCACCTTTGACATGATTCATGATTGCTTCATGGCTTTATGGGCACCCATTCCTACAGACTTGGACAAATTCACTTAAAAACAGTGGAAAATCCTTCATACGCGACTATGCCCGTGTTTTTCCGCGTGTATACGCGAGTACAGCTAGACTTTCCGCGTATGCCATTTTAATGATTAAAAAATATATAAAAATCCCTAATTTCGCGCTGGGTTGATGGTTACTCAGGTAGTTCAACCACCCCAGCCCGTGGCCAACTGTTTCCAACTGCTGAAACTACTTGGAGGGAATATAAAAAGCCCTCATGTGTATGGCTTAAGGGAGGGAGAGAATTATTGATATTATACTCTGTTGGTATTCCCTATCCAAGTATGATTCCCCGTGCCTCCTGCACTTTCCCAGTTCATTGTAGGAAACCCTTGTTTCCTTGAGATACACATCCCTTTATATGTTATCTCGTATGCACCCGTTTGGAAGGAGTCTTAGCGAGGCAAGGGCTGGACGGATCCGGACGACGGTCTGCGAAGGCCTTGGAAGGATCAGGTGATCTCTCCACTTGATTACTTTTGTACGTACTATTTATAATACAGAAGTATCATCTTGTTCCCGAAATAAACGTGTTAGTGTATGCTTTTATGTATGAGAATATTTGTTATACAAGCATTCATTATGATTTATTTAATGTTTTATATGAATCTCACTAACATTTAGAGTAGATATATGTTGTACAACTTGTCCCTTTGTGCTGGTTTCTTCTTGTATTTCAGGTTAAAGAGGAAGGACGGTTGCTGGGGGTTTGGACCCCACGTGGATGTACTTCAAACGTAGGACCAACGGGTAAATCTCTCATTCTGCTCTATTTAGTTTTTCTGAACGTGCATGGTTGTGTGAGTCTCTGTTAAGTAGTACGCCCCTGCTCTGTGGAGGTTGTATCCCAACCAACCTCTAGGGTGTTAATTCCCCGAAACAACAGTCCATCATGGTCTTCATGTAGATTTATAATTGCGCCTAAGAAATTTGCTAATAATACAACTGATAGTTATCTTCCTTTTAACCTATGTCTGAACTGGGTCTTCATAAGAACTTACATGCATGTAGCTATTAATAGTGAATCATCAGTTATCTAATTGATCACTACTTCTGAATTAATTCTAGTTTAATTCACTAGACCCATCACTAATTTAGTTATAACTAGTTAAGCTAATTTTAACTCAACTAATTTGAGTTAACTGATTACACTCACACCACACTAGTGCTACAACTGTAACTGGACCCCCAAAATAATAGAATCACTCTACATGCCTCATCTTAGACCTTCAACTCAAAATTCTTGAGCAAACTTAGACTTCATGACTTAGTTAACTGATACAAGTTGTTATGAGATTAAATTACAATTTATTTTCCAATTTATTTAAGGGAAAAAAAATTATATGCCCACATTTACAACTAATGTGTAACTGAATTCCTCATGCATGTGTGACTGGAATCCCACACTAATATGTGGTGAATTTTCTTGTAGAATTTCAACAAAAAACAAATAGCTTGTGTGAAGGATGCATCTTGGGAAAACAACATAGAGAGTCAATTCCAACAGGAAAGTCAATAAGGGTAGAGGAAACTTTAGAGCTTTTCCATTCATATTTATGTGGACCTATGTAGACACTATCAATTGGTGACAGTTATTATTTCCTGAAATTCATAGATGACTACAAAAGGAATACATGGATCTACTGCCTATGATAGAAAAGTGAATTTTTTGACCACTTATGTCAATACAAAACTCTTTTTGAGAAGCAAAGTGGACACTACATCAAAGTTTTTAGAAGTGACAGAGTGGAAAAGAGATCTCAATTGACTTCCTATGTTTTCGCAGGGACTATGGAATTCACAAGAAATTTAGAACAAGGTATACACCTCAGAAAAATGGTGTCACAGAAAGGAAAAATATGACCATCATGGAAATCGAAAGGAGTATGTTGAAGGAAAATAAATTTCCAAATGACTATTGGGTTGAGTTTTCCACTTACAAAACATGTATTATAAATAGGTGTCCAACCAAAAGTGTCTAGAATATGATTCCTGAAGAAGCATGGAGTGGAAGGAAACATAGTGTCACTGACATAAGAGTGTTTGGGTGTGTGTCCTATATGAGTCTCAGATGAATTAAGAAATAATTTGGACAACAAGTGGGAGAAATGCATATTTGTTGGATATAGTGATGAATCCAAGGAATACAAACTCTATAATTTATTAACCAAGAAGGTTATAATCAATAGAGATGCATTTAATAGAAGAGGAAGAATGGGATGGAAGTTTGGAGAAGACAATTAATGTGGCAATAAGTTTACCACAAGAAGACAACAAGGAATTGAAAACAAGAAGTAGTTCCTCAATTGTGACTCCGTGTACACCTATTCAATATTAACAAAATAGTCATCAAGTGACATTGTTAGCAATCAATGGGACAGTTTTTCAGATTCAATCAAATTTTCCTCCATGTGTGCAATGGGGATCATCAAATCCACCTTCTCCAAGTTCAACATCATGTGACATGTCAAGTCCATCTTCTGCAAGCATGAGAAGACACATTTTTTATAAATTTAAGTAAAATTTATGAGTAGAATGAAGTTGACGACAACAGAGGTTTGAATTACTTATTTTCTTTATTTATTCAGGTACATGATCCAATTTATTTTGAAGATGCATTAAAGGAAGAAAAATGTGTATCAATAATTAATGAAGAAATGGAGGAAATAGAGAAGAATGACACGTGAGATTTAGTGGATCTTCCAAAAGAAAAATAAGTCATTGCAGTGAAGTGGGTATATCAGACCAAAAGCAATGTTGAAGGAAGGATTGACAGTCATAAAGAAAGGATGGTTGTAAAAGGATATAAGCAACAATGTGAAAGACATTATGTAGAAACATTCATGCTAGTCACAAGAATGGAGACAATGTGGACAATGTTGTTAATTTTGTTGGACATTGGATAAACCAACACTCCCCATGTGTTTCGTGACATGTACTAACCACCTTTCGTGGATCCTTATCTCTGACGATGTGATCGTTGACTAATACCTGCGGGTTTTGGTTTAACGACAATTGTGATTTCCAACAAGTGGTATCAGAGCGTAGGTCACGAGTTCGATACACACCCAGATCGCGTTGGGGGGGAGATTGTTGGACATTGGATAAACCAACACTCCCCATTTTTTTTGCGACATGGACTAACCACCTTTCGTGGATCCTTATCTCTGGCGATGTGATCGTTGAATAATACCTGCAGGTTTTGGTCTAACGGAAATCGTGATTTCCAACAAATTTTTGTGCACCATAGATGGAAGGTATATTGAATGGATGTCAAGTCAGTGTTATTGAATGGAATATTGAAAGGGGAAGTGTATGTGGTGCAAAACCAAGAAGGAAAGGTGTACAAACTGATGAAATATCTATATGGGTTGAACCAAGCACTGCACACATGGTACAACAAGATAAAGAATTAGTTGTTGGACAATGGCTTTAGCAAATGTGATAGTGAACCTACCTTCTACATCAAAGAGAGTGATGGTAAGCTCTCATTAGAGGATTTTTCAGCTTAAAGTGCCCATGAAATTTTCACATAATTTCTATGTGATAATATGTAAACCAATCAAAATCCATTGAATTTAAAAAAAGGTACATGTTAATATTATGGAGGGAAAAGAATAAAACCAAATTTTTTTACTTGTATTTTTAGCTTAGCTCCTTATCAGTTTACCCAAATTTCTAGTGTAGACACTCGTTGGATGCAGAATTAAATTCCACATCCAAGGAGTACCCATTATGAATACTTTTGAGAATACCCACATTGATAAATATTGAAGATAGAATTAAAAAGTGTGTTGAACATGTTTTTAATGTATCTTCAATTTTTATCAATGTGGATCTTCTCAAAAGTATGCATAATGTGTACTCGTTATATTTGGAATTTAATTATGCATCCAATTAATGTGTACACTTGAAATTTTGGTAAACTGATCAGGAGATGAGCCAAAAATACAAGTACAAAAAGTAGTTTTTTTTTTTAATTTTCCCTCCAAAATTTGTAACTTATTTTATTATTTCAACTATTATTTTATTATTTTTCCTTAGAAAGCCACTTTCAAGCTCAAATTTCCTCTAATTTAAATTTTTTTTTTATTTATATCATTTGATTTTTACTAGGAGTGATGATCTCATCATTTATGATTTTGATTAAGTCATGAAAAGTGAGTTTGAAATCACATATTTGATATTGTTAAGATACTTTTCAGGCATAGAGGTGAAGAAAAAAAATGGCATCTATTTCTCAATCAAAGTATGCTTCAGAAATCTTGAAGAGGTTCAAAACACATAATAGAAAGCTTCTGCCAACTCCAACAGTCATGGGTTTCAAATTGAGTAAGGACAATTCTAGTAGAAATGTCAATATGACAATATACAAAAGTATGGTTGGAAGTTTAATCTATCTAACAACAAAAACACAATATTTAATGTATGCAATGATTTTGGTGCCAATATTCATGGATTCTCCAAAGGAGACACATTGGCAAGTAGCCAAGAGAATTCTAAGGTATGCCAATGGCACAATTTGTATGAAATTTTATACACTGCAGAAAATGTTTTTAGTTTCATTAGCTACACTTAGAGTGACTCGGAAGGAAGTTTCCAAGACACAAAGAGAATGTTAGACAGTTTTTTTCATATATCTTTAGGAACCATTTCATGGGTTGTCAAGAAATAACCAATAGTGTCACTGTCGACATCTGAAGATAAATATGTCGCAACAACAACAACATGTCAAGTAGTTTTGAAGAGAAGAATGTTGACATATTTGTAGCATGAGAAAGAAGGAGCGAAAGAAATTTACTGTGATAACAATTTTTCAGTCGTGTTGTTCAAGAATTTTTTCTTTCACAAATGAAGTAAGCACATTAACACTACTTGTCGTTTTTAAATAACTAATTAATAATGGAGAACTTGTTTTGCAGCATTGCACATCACAAGAGTAGTTTACAGACATCTTCACAAAACCATTGATAAGAGATAGTTTTTTCCATTTAGCATATTTTTTGGGAATTGTGAATGTAAGTGGTTATGATTAAGGGGGAGTGTTAGAGAATTAATCCTAACTACCAAGTATGAATGCACTATTTATGCCATATTGGAAAGTACAAAATATATCAAACTACATATTTACGTTCAAGATGAAGCAATGGATTAAATGAATTTTGAATCGATGTATAAGTCCTCTCCTTCTGTAAAAAACCGATCAATCTAATTCAGTGCTAATAACTATGCAAAGTTAGTAATATGAAAAATTTTAATTGTTAGAAATTGTAGAAAGACATGACCAATTTGACTTTCTCCTTAATAAAATTGAGTAATTTTGTTTTCCACATCAGCGGGATGACTTGGATAGCATTTAGGTAAAGTGACATGACCTTGTCTACTAGTTAAATAAATAAAATAGAGTTATAGGGTAGAATTATAGTAGTTCATGTAGTGATTGCTAAAATTTAGCAATATGGTTTAGTTATTTTTAGTTGAACTCAGTTAACTCAGCTCAAGTAATTAATTGAGTCAGTTGAAGTTGAGTTGAGAACTATTGTTAACTCAGTGATATCTTAGTTAAACTAGTTAATTAGCTAAAAATATCCTAGACATACATGGAATTTGAATTTCCTAGCTAGAGTGGAGGAAAAGGTACATTGTAATTATCAATTATATACTACTTGAGTGTACATACCCAGAAATTAAGTAGATGATCAATTTGAAAGTAATGAATTCCCATATTATTTAGGAGCTCAATTTCTCCTGACTTGTGCAAGGTGATGATCCCTTAGTTAAATTGAGAGGGGGGGTCAATTAGTTTAATAAATTCATGGACTTTTAGTCTTTTTCTTTAAACTTATTTACACCTCCATTTAATAAGTAACTTAATATATAATTAAAAAACAATATTAATATGTGAGAAGCAAGAGTTAAGCAGATTAAATATAGAACATCAACACATAATCATCATGCACATAAACAACAGATATAAGTGGAAACCCATAACGGAGAAAAACACATCTTATTATTGGTGTGATGCAAAGGCAAGCTCAAACTCCCTCTCACCACTGATTGTCTGTAGGGTCCAACCTACAGGAGGCTACTACCTCAAATTCTGCAAGCAACAACTTACAAGGAAGCTCCAACTCCCATCTATTTTCTCCTACCTCAACCAGCTACAACTGAACATCTATGAAGTGAAAACTTGATATGGACGCACCAACTCCCTCACACTAAAATGAAATCATATGCTAATCTGCCTGGATATCATCTCTGTTTTTCTCCTTCTTCACTGCTACCCTTCCAGCCTTCAAATTTGATTCATATAAGCTCTGGATTTTCACAACACCTCTATCAGCTCTCTCTCATTCTTCCACTCTCTTACCTCTTTGTGCACATTACAATAACATCATTTATAGAGATAAATTCATGGCTATTGGCATTATATATGGGAATATGAAGTGAATAGGCATGAATCTTTGCCTTCCACCCACTCATTTCGTCACTCAGCATATTTAGGATGTTAGAACAATATATACACTCATTTGAGTATTAAATTGGATTTTTTCTTTGCCTTGGAGACTTTCCTTTGCATCAAAAACAATATAAAATAATTAATGAATTTACAATTATAGTTACAACAATATTTCAATTCGTCCCTTTTATCTTCTTGTTTTTATGTTCATTTTGTCTTCTCTGCCTGCTGTTATTTTTCCAAATGAGCTGCAACATTACTGTCTTAGCCCGAATTCACCCATGCCTTTATTTTTTACACCACCTCTCTTATTTCATATCTTACCTGTAGCGTTCTATGCTCTTCTCTCTCCTTTTCTCTATGTCAGGTTACTTATCTGACTCTCCTTCTACCCACGTTAAGAATTTTTTTATCAAACGACTACAGCTGAATAATACCGCTTCATGAGTGTTGAGTCACTTTCCCAGAGCTTTTCCTCTCGCATTTAACCTTTCCTTTTAACTCGAGTATTTTCTTCCACGTTCAAACTTTTCTTTTGCTACCCGAGTTGACCTCCACTTTCATGGTTTTCTTCACAAAACCAAAGAAAACACATTAAACCTTGGACGTGAAATATATTAATATTTACCTCTAAACCACATCATTTCCATGTCACAAATCACACTTCTCGCTTTACCAATTTACAGATTTCAAAATACTTTTGAATATACGATTTTGCAAATCGAAGTGAACTCCTTATCGCACGTCACACCTTAAAACATATAAGTTGTGAATTCTTAGAACAAACATAAGAATCACCAATTTCAATGTGCGGTATGTGGGCCATGTCCATGTCATCTCCATGTCATCATGCCACGTCACCTTGCCACATCATTTCCACGTCATTTTCATGTCACTTCCACGTCATATCCACATCACTACAACGTCGCCTTGCCACGTCATCGCCTGTGTTAGCCCCCTATAAATTTTTGACAAGAAAATAGGGGGCTAAGATATTTTTGAGCCTTCAAGGAATGCATTTCCTCTGAAAACACATCATCCTTGAAGCCTCCTTGTGCCTCTTTTCCTTTGAAAAAATCCCCTCTGTTGATTCCCATTATAAATCCTCTCTGACTGCAAACAATTGTGCTCCAAAAGGCCTATATTTATCCCTTGTATCCCTACATAATGTCCCATTTCAACCCTTTTTCCCTTGGTCAAAGTTCCCATTTTTTACCCCCAAAATCCCTCCCTTATTCCTTCTAAATTATCCCATAACCCCCTCTAAATCCTACACACACCCCTGGTGTGGTTTAATTTCCCCTTCTTTCCCCTATCATTACCCTTTATTGGCCTTAAAATGCACTAAAAGTGGGCCAAAAACCATATTTTGGACATATATGGGTCTTAGCACCTTTCGGCCCTAGCCCACTCAACCTTTTCTCCACGTGACCTAGGTGCTAGAACCAAGGACCAGCCCAGGGGGCACTTACCGCAGATGGATATCGAGCGCATTACTAGTCGTCGATCTGTTTAGATCGGACGGTCTTCACAGATTAGCGTAGCGCCCGAGGCCCACTCCGTTTGCCCCTCCGATCGCATCACAACCATTCATTCAACCCGCCGATCAACGGTCTGTGTTCACCCACCCAGGTGGTCCCCGCGCCAAAACACCGTGCAGAAACCACTGGTTTCCATCGCACCTCCTTCAGAGGGCGGACAATATTTTTCCTTTCAGAGCGATTCCACTCATCTCATGACGTATGGCTCCGCACACTATTCATAAAATGCCCTCCATCGTACATATACGTTCGTCCATAGATCCAACGCGATATTTGTTGTACACTGTCTGATCTGGGGCAGGCCATCTGATGGTAATCGCACCATGAAGTTGTGCGGGAGTTAATCCGAGGCAAAGGAGACCCTCGGCCCACCATCTATCGCCTTCCAATGTGTTCTCAACCATCGATATCCTCCTCAGATCGGATGACCAAGATTAAATCAATGCCCCACCATTGACCAGGTCCCACTGCTAAGAGCTCCACATCACATGCCTTCGCAGCATTTCCACCATTTCTTTTATGTTTCGCCCGATTTCCAAAACCCTTCATCATGCATTTTCTGCCGTCGATCATCGCCCGCATGCAGGATCGAATGGCCATCATGTTTTCTCCACTACACCTCCACCTCTCTAGCCCTCCACCATTACATATCAACCATTTCCACTGTTTCACTACATTTCTCCACCACTATCCGTTGCATCCACAACATTCCTTCCGCCACCCCCTGGGTTTTCTAATTGATTCATTTTTACTGTGCAGGGTTTGTAGAGTGGATTTTTCACTCTGCTTCAGTAATCACAGTCACCATGATTTAAGAACACAAAGAGGCCATTATAGCGGCCAAGTGAAACAGCAGAGACGGATCTGAGGGATTTAAGCCCGCAATTGAAGATTTAATGTGCTAATCCTGCGTTCAAAGGATTAAGGTGCCAGTTCAAAGACCAAAGAGTGCACCAGCAAGTCATATCAGCGCTACATAACAGCAGAACGCATCTTCTCTAGAGACACACCTTCTTACAGTGGTCTCCATGCCCCCTCGAGCCCAAAAACAGTTAATTACTCTGACAGAAACTTCTTAAAGACTGTTAGGACCGCAGTTATGGAAGCATGGAGACCTAAAGACCTTTTAGTCACCTTACTTGCTTCAGAAGACAGAACAGAGGGCCTAGTAGCCAGAAAGGACTCCAAAGAAACATCAGAGGTCGAATATCGACCTAAGAGAGGCTCTGAAATAGTCTACAGAGTACATGCAGAGTTATTAAGCAGAGTGGGCACGAACTCTTTCCCCACTCTGTCTTAATGAGATCCATTTAATGAATATAATCTACTCCTGTTATTCTCTTCTCCTATAATAATTCTCGAGAACATATTGTAAAGGGTTGTTGTTGTTCGGTTGTTGATGTTTCTGTTAGAGGGATTCACTTTGACTGTTAAAATAGTCTTGGGAAAGAATAACATAATAGTTTGTAATGTAGTAGGCTGGGAGGAGAAATTTTGGACTATAACAGCCATTGAGCTCAGTGTATGTGACTGGTTTTATATAAATTAATCAAGCAAATTTCTTTGGATCCTGGTCTATTTCTACGGGTGATGTTTTCTTATCACATTGTTTATTACATTTCTCATAATGTTCATTTCTTCTGGCTCGAAATCAGAAATTTGGCATAGGATTTACCCTTGTTAGGTACCCTATGTCTCTACTCTCCTTGCCTTCAATTTTTTCTGTTGTATGTCTTATCTAAAGATTGATTTCAAACTAATTTAACCAGTGTAGTAGTTCCATATGCTGCTAGCTGATGTATGAATGAATGAAATCTATCTTTAGTTGTTCTTGTTGGGTTTAAGATGGAAGATTTGGGATACTGGGGATTAGAGTTAGCCCTATCCACTAGGATCCTTGTGCGACCAACTGGCCTTTCTGAGATCTCTTGCTGGTGTCAAAGCATTGAAGGTTCAAAGTCTTTCTCTGATCTATAGACCCTGGCTCTATTAAACTTATCTCTGTTTTCCATTGGAGCATGCTAAAGCATACTTGGATTTAAATGACCTCTGGTCCGATCCCATTGTGACTTCCTTGAGAGCTGCCTTTGAGTATGTCCAAGTAGGCCTGGAGTTAAATGACCTCTAACCTGATCTATAGACATAAATTGGGTTGTTTTCATTCTTCACTTTCAGTCCTTAATGTTCCATTCCACCATCTATCTAAGAGATCCTTTAGTATAGATGACTTTCCCTATGAAAGCCTTGGCTAGTGGTTTGCAAGTAATTCCCTTTCATGACTCCATAGCCCAATGGATGGCACTTTCTTGATCTATCCTCTTTACCGAAACGTCCTCCTGCTTTGCTCCTTTCCTTCCATTACCTTCTCAGTCTATGATCTCATGACCAACCTAGCAACCAACCAACCAAACTATGTTAAAACCCCCTTTGTGCTTCATACCTAGCCTAACATCTCATTTTGAGCTTCAAAGAGATATATCATTCTTTTTTTTATTGGAGAGATCCATCTCCGGGTCCAGGAGGGCTAGATCCTAGGGCCCCAAAGTGGTTATGATGTTGTCTCATATTTTGGTCTTTCCAATCTAGCCAAAGCATGGGAACCCCAATAGCTTGCACTTCAAATTTCACATTTTCTGTGTTTAATTGCTTTGCAATTTCATTAACTTACATCCCCACAACTTCACAACTTTACCAATTTCAATTCTTTTGATCTCTGCTAAACCTTATCGTGTAGGTTTTAACCCTGTACAGAAACGAATCTTAAAAACTGAAAACAAACATTAGTGAGAGCATAAAACATAAAACTGATATACATAGAGATTTTCCCCTGGATCCCAAATTGGGATGAACGACTTGATTTTTCATTATATTCCTTTAAGTGTTGCAAAACATATATATACATGACGAAGAATACATAAACCCCAATCCAATAGCCCTAGATTAGAACATAACCGTAGTTCCCTTGAGGGGATCTACAAAATACCATGAGCCGAAAACCATTGTCCCCCAAAACCATGTGCAAACCCATGTAGAAAACCATGGGTGGATCCTCCCATGGGTGTGTCCACGCGTGGGAGTAATCGTGGAAAGAATATAACACATACCAAACATTCTCCCACTTGTTGTTTTCTTTCTACAGGGGGGCATAGGAGAGCGTAATAATTAGTCCAGCTTTGCAACACCCATTTTTTCTCTACACCAAGAGAACTTTTGAGTGCTCACAGACTTCGTCAGTGCATCTGCAACATCTTCAAAGTGTCCAAATTTACTAGCAACACCCTTTTATCCTCAACCATATCCCTCACAAAGTGATATTGAACATCAATGTGCTTTTTCTTTGAATGATAAGCAGGGTTCTTAGCCAAGAAAATTTCACTTTGGCTATCACAATCCATACTTATAGCTCGTTGCACCAACCTCATACTTCAACACAATCTCTACAACCAAAATACTTCCTTTATTGCATGAGTGGCTGCCATGTATTCTGCCTCTATAGTTGAAAGATCCACTACAGACTGTCTTTTACTCATCCAACTAACTGCACCTCCAAAGCGGCTAAACACATACCCACTTGTAGATATTCTTTGGTCCAGATCTCCAGCCCAGTCTGCTTCAACAAAACCACGAATGTCCAACACTCTTTCCAATCCTGGTCTTCCCTGGTCGCACAAACCATAATCACTAGTGCCACAAAAATATCTGAAAACCTACTTCACTGTTGTCTAATGCTCCTTCCCTAGGTTTTTCATAAACCTTCCCAATACTCCCACTACATGTGAAATGTTTGGTATAGTATAGACCATTTCATACATTAGACTACCGACTGCACTTTCATATGGAACACAGGACATATCCTCCTCTTCTTCTTATGTCTTGGGACACTGTTCAACAGACAACTTTACACCTACAAGAATAGGAACATTCACCGGTTTACTATCCTGCATATTGAACCTCTGCAATATAGTCTCAACATCCTTCCTCTGGTTTAACCAAAGCTTCCTCTTTGCCCAATCTCTCTTAATTTCCATGCCCAAAATATAGTTTGCAACACCAAGATGCTTCATGTCGAATTTGGAGAATAGTTGGGTCTTTAAATCTTGCATAATTCATTTTTCATTTCCAATAAACAACATATCATCCACATAAAAGACCAAATAAATAACATGATCACCAATTAATTTAAATAAAACACAGTGATCCCTCTTTCTTCTGGTGAAGCCAAGTCCCTATATATAGGTATCAAATTTTTGATACCACATCATTGGTGACTGTTTTAACCCATACAGAGACTTCTTTAACCTGCATACTAGTTCTTTCTTCCCCTTCACCATAAAGTCTTCAGGTTGTTTCATGTATATATCCTCTTCCAAATCCCCATGAAGAAATATTGTATTCACATCCATCTGTTCTACCTCAAAATAAAATGCAGCAGCAACAGATAAAAGTAATCTAATAGAAGTAACATTGGCAAGAGGAGAAAAAATATCACCAAAATCAATTCCCAGCACCTAGGAATAACATTTTTCTACCAACTGAGCTTTTTATTTCTCCACCTTGCCTTCTACATTCATCTTCTTCTTAAACACCCATTTTCTCCCGATGGGCTTTCTTCTAGTCAGCAACTCCACTAGATCCCATGCCTCATTTTTATGCAAGGATGCCATTTCATCAACCATGGCCTCCTTCCAGAGTTTTCCATCCTTTGAATCTACTGCCTCCCTAACGATTTTGGGATCATCATCAATTATAGTTAAAGAAAAATTTGAACAAAAATTAGATGGACTATACCATTCTGGCTGCCTTCTTTCCCGAACTGATCTTCTCACAGCTGGAGTTTGTGGCTATTCCTCTTCTGAGTATTCTTCTGTTGTAGAGTCTGATTCATCCTCCTTTGGATCAAACTCTATCTTCTAAGGTTCCTTTGGTAGGAAGTAATGCTTAACATATTTCACCTCTCTAAACACTACAAATCGGTTGTAAACAACATTTGTTGTTTCTGGGTTCCAAAGCATGTAACCCTTTAAACCATCCTTATACCCAATAGAGATGAACCTTTCAAATTTATTATCCAACTTGGTCCTTTTCTCCTTTGGAACATGTACATACACATCACATCCATAAATACCCTTAGATGTCAAAGAGAGGTTTTCTTACTAGTCCATACCTCATGTGGAGTCTTATCCTCCAACACTGATGAAGGTGATTTGTTAACCAGGTAACATGCAGTCTCCACTGTCTCTTTCTAGAATTCTCGTCCTAACATGGTACCATTGAGCATGTTTCTTTCCTTTTCCATCATCGTTCTGTTCATTCTTTCTGCAACTTTGTTTTACTAAGGTGTGTATGGAGTAGTATTCTACCATGCTATACCACACTTCTTATAGAACTCTTCAAATTTATTTTTTCAGAACTCCCCACCATTATCTATGAATGAAACATAGTAAAAATATTTATCCAGTGATGGAGCCAACACAGGTCCAAACACATCATTGTGCACAAGTTTTAATATCTTGTTTGCCCTCTTAGCACTAGAAGGAAAACTCACCCGATTCTGCTTCCCATATACACAATGTTCACAGAAATTGAAATCCAGAGAGCAATTAGACATACCTTCTACCATACCATTTCCATGCAATATCCAAAGGCCCTTCTCTCCAATATGTCCAAGCCTTTGATGCCATAGGATGGTCTTTTCTCCAGAGACCGCTAGGCTTTCCACTCCACTTTCAAGAACCAAAGAACTATTACACCCATCAATACAAGTGTTGCCCTGAAGCTTGTATAGAGTTTGAATCTGAAATACCCACATTAATACCAGTGCTCCCTGAACCATCTTACGGGTATCTTTCTTGAACGCTATTTTTACACCTACATCATCCATCTTGCTTACATAAATTGGATTTCTGGCCAATGCAAGAATGTGCAGAACACCAGGAGGTGTTCTAATACTTCCACCTTGCAGCTTCAACTTGAATTTTCCACTTTTGATGATATTGGCCTTATTAGGAATTTTACTTCTGTCCACACTGGCTGGTTCGAAACGCATCGACCAAATCTATTTTAATGTGATTTTCATCGAAAGATTTTAATCACAAGATACTGGCCTTCCTATCATCCCATAGGAAGACATCACTGTCATCATACTTCTGATACTCGCATAACCACTTCCTATGGGGAGTGAAGTGAAAGGATGCACCTGAGTCAATCAACCATGACTCATGATATACATGTGTATTTGAAGAAGAGGCCAAATACACATCCTCACCTTCATCTGAGGTGGTTTTTTCCTCTGCAGAAGAATCATCCTTAGATCCCTTTCCTTTCTCATGAGCTTTATATCTCCAATCCTTTTTGTAGTGCCCTTC
Source organism: Pinus albicaulis (assembly GCA_034641835.2). Lineage (NCBI taxonomy): Eukaryota > Viridiplantae > Streptophyta > Pinopsida > Pinales > Pinaceae > Pinus > Pinus albicaulis. Next base: position 124,036,816 of record CM076571.1, on the reverse strand, counting down.
CTTTCTGCATTTCCAGCACACATTTACAAACTTTCCAAGAGAATTAGATCTCCCTCTAGATTCAGATCTTCCACTCGAAACCTTATTCTTGTTTCCATTCTAGGACCTTCCTTGTACATATAAGGCATCTCCATTCTAACCCTCAATATTTCTCCGTCTCAATTCCTCCGATAGCAAGGCTAAGATAATGCCATCAAAATTCAAGGTATTTGTATTGCTACCTATTGCAATAACCAGACTATCCCACGAAGTTGGTAGAGAACACAAAAAACGGATGCACTTATCTTCATCTAAGATTTTAATATCAACAGATGACATCTGGCTTACCACAGTTGTCGATCATGTTAGCCCCCTATTAATTTTTGATAAGAAAACAGGGGGTCAAACTATCTCTGAGCTTTCAAGGAAGACATTCCTACTGAAAGCACATCATCCTTGAAGTCCCTTTATGCCCTTTCGTCCTTTGATGAATCCCACTATTGTTTCCAATTTAAAAACCTCTCAGTTTCTATGAAGAAAAATGCCCAAAAAGGCCTCCATTTCCTTTGTTTTATTCCCATTAATCCTCTGTTTCAACACCATTTCCCCCCTCACCTAATCCCTCATTAATCCCTCATTGATCATTCAACTCCTCTTTTAACCTCACAAATACCCTTTGTTTGGACAAATGGCGCTTTTTTCCCTCTATTGTTATCCCTTTTTGGCTTTAAATTGTATTGAAATCGAGCCAAAAACCCATATTCTTCATATATAAGGCTTAGCCCCTTACGGCCCAGCCCTTTGACCACTTCCCCTCCATGCGCCTAAGTGCTAAGACCAAGCGCTAAGGCCTGGGAGCTAATCGCAATCGCAACTTTCGAGAGGCACATCTCTATGTTATACGAAAAACTTCCGATGCGATTGTAGTATGGTTCCATAGACCCCTGCCTCCATCTGAGCCATTGATCTCCTGGGATCCGACGGCCCGACATTAATCACATCGTGCCCGTCGCTCCTCCCCTTTTGCCCCTCTGATCATTTTTGAACCGTTGATCTCCCTGCCAGATCTGATGGCTGGTGTTTAATTGCTCCATCGCAATCGCAAGTTCTTAACGGTCCCACCCTCCACCCTTTGCGATTGCGATCCCTGATTTGATCTCCGCCGTTGATATCTCGAGATCCAACTGCCCAGATCTCATCGCATTCCACTCATCGCACCAACCTTCGTCCCCGCCGATTTAATCTCTGTTGTTGATCTGGCTTCGGATCCAACAGCCAGCGCTCAATCGTGCCATCGCCAATCACAAATTTTAAATGTGTCACCTTCCGCCTCCCCCGATTACGATTCTCTGATCCAATCAGGACCGTCCGTTCAAACGAGATCGATGGCCCATGTTGCATCGTGTCTTCTACCATGTTTCTTCCATCGGACCTTCCGAAAACTTCATCCTTTAATCCCCATCGTTGATCTCCTCCTGAGATCCAACGGCTCACAGTAAATCGCCCTCCCCCTTAGTCGAGTCCCACCATACAAGCCTGTTCATATGTTTTTGCACATTTTCCTTTGTTAAAACCTTATGGTTCGTGCTAAATATTATTTGTGTGCCTATTCTCCACCATTTCCACCATCGCTTCGAAGACCTTCATAGCATTCTTTCCACCACTCCCTGTATTTCTTAATGAGTTTATCATATTGTGGAGGGTTCATAGGAGTGATAAATTCACTTGGTTTTCCATAATTAAAGCCACTGTGATTGAAAGCGCAGGGAGGCCATTACAGCAGTAGCCAAGTGAAACATTAGAAACAGATTCAAGGGATTTTGGCTTGTTAATTGAATATTTAGGGCCTAATCCCCTATTCAAAGGATTAAAGATGCATTTTTAAGACCCAAAGAGCACACGCAACAGCCATTTCCGCATTTGAATATCTATGGGACATTTTTCTCCAGGCAGTACATCTTCTCATTAAAGCCTCCATGCCTCCTCAAGCCCTTAAACAGATGAACACACTGACTGAAGTTTCTATGCCTGCCAGTCAGCAGTTATGAAGCATGGAGGCCTTGCATATTTTCCACCTATTTCATTTATTCCATAAGGCTAGCGCAGAGCTCCAAACAGCCAGAAAGGATGTCAAGAACACGTCCGAGGTCAATCTCGACTTGACTAGGACTCCCGAAGTAGGCTACCGAGTACATACAACACTATAGAGTCATTAAGCAGTATGGGCGTGAACGCTTCCCCCATTCTATCTTAATGAGACAAATTGAATGTTCATCATCCACTCCCTTTACTAGTTTTTCTCCTATTAGAATCCCCAGGAACATATTGTTGGAGGTTCCAGATTTTCAGAAAATTATGCAGTAAGAGAATTTTGTATACATTTTTGTCAAAATTTATATGAATGCACAGAGCCCGTTGGGTTTCAGTGAGGAGGCGTTCCATCTTTATTGAGGATTCTGGTCTTTTGTGTCTCACAGTTTGTAACTTTCTCTTATATGTGCTAGTTTAATTGTTCATTTCATTTTATCCGCCTTTATTATATCATGTTCTAGAATGCGAGTGGCTCACTGGTTTTTGGTATGAATTTATCCTAGTTGATACTCATGCTTGAATCAGTCAAGTGATTTAAATATGGCTCAGGCATGATATACTGTTTCACTTTTCACTTTGACCATATTTCTGCTATATTAGCTTCCTTGGGAGGTTATTTTTAAAACACTATTATCATGTATGGATTCTTAAATTGGTAAGCCCATTACATGGTGATATTTTGTATCTGGATATCATCTCAATGATAGTTAATATTATCTCAATCTTTCATACGCAGTAATCACCTACTGATTATTTATTTCTGTGAGGTATTTTCGAACCAGCCCTCTTTACAGTAAGTTTCCTCTGAATTGTCTGATGCATTTGTATTAGAATTTTGTACCTTGCCTCTATAGTATTTCTTTCCTTGTGTCCCATTTCTAAAGGTTTTGGTCCCATTCAAGTTAACCTCCCTATTTACAGGAGATAGCATGAGAGCCTTTTCTTAATAACCCCCCATGTTATATCGCATGCTCCTTGCTATATAAGATGTCCTAGGCACTGGTCTTTCACAACTTAAGGTTGTCTCTAGGGTCGAAAACATCTTTTTGGCGCTATTGTCAGGGAACGAAGTTAAGAAAAGTTAAATCCCTGGGCCTCGACAAAATCCTTATTCACTCTCCAAATAGGTGAGTATGAGAGTTGAGAGTTGTAGGTCCCTCACCTTGGCGACTCCACATTCATTTGTCAGAAAAATTTTCTTGTAGACCTGACTCCTCGTAAGCCACACCTGAGGTCAAATACATTTCAGAAAAAGACACCTTCTGTGTTTGACCTTGAGAAGATGATACATAGAAGAAGTAGGAAAGAAAGGCCATCGGTCCATACCAAGATCCCTGAATCTTCTTTACAATATTTTCCGTCCTCCTCCACTGTGGGAGATATCGACTACTCAGATATTCCAGCCCACGGAAGTGTCTGAATCAGGGACGATTCTTGCCCTAATCCTAAGGTTGAAGAGGTCAAGGAATTCACCGAAGTATCTGCTATTAATAGACCGTTTTTCACATCAACACCTCAAGCTGCAGTCTAATACATTCCTATTGTCATTCATACTCCACTTCCACCTCCACCTCCTCATTTTACACATCAAACTCATGCACTACCTCCACCTCCTCCAATGGCCAATGCTCCCAGCTTATTTTTGAATAAATATGCCCCCCTTGCATTATCCCAAGTGCTGAATGACATGCCACAGGATTATCTAAAGATTTTTCCCAGATTCAATGGGGAAAATGAGATTGAAGCTCAAAAACATCTTGAGGTCTTCTGCTCTTTTGTAGAGAACTTTAATGTGGAACGCTTAGATGTATTCCTAAGACTGTTCATGCAATCTCTTGATGGAGAAGCCAGAAAATGGTTTAAGACATTAGGAGACCGTTCCATAACCACTTGGGAGGGAATGGAAAATACTTTTCTCAGAAAATGGGGAGAGAAGAAAGATCACGGGCACTGTATTACTGAGTTTAACACCCTCAAGAAAGGACATAATGAAGGGGTGTCAAAATTTATCAAGAGATTTAATAATTTGTATTTAAGCCTTCCGATTGATATGAAACCTCATAAAACTGCTGCTAAAGTTGTCTTCGTAGCAGCTTTTGACCTAGATTTCAGTTTCTCTCTGAGAGAAAGAAAGCCTGCCACCCTGGACGATGCTCAAACAGATGCACTAGAGTTGGAGGCAAATTTTGTCTCCACTGGTAAATCAAAGGGTAAGCTAGACCAAGATGCTAGAGGGCAAGGCAAGGAGGAGGTGTCTACTTCTAGTCAAGACAGAGACTCCAATACTAACAAAATTGAAGAAATGAACAAAATGATTAAGAACCTTACTAATAAGGTGGTCAAACTCGAACTGGAGGCCAAGAATTCAACCTCCAAGAATTTCTAGAATGCTCCAAACATATGTTACAATCCTCAGTATAGGAAACCACCTCTGCAAATATAGCAAAGGGAACGAAAGGAGCAACAAGATCAGGTACCACACCCTCTGTACTTGGAAGGTCCAGTAGAGGATCCTATCGAAGAAACCACTTACGAGCAAGAGGGAGCATACCTTGCTTTTTAAAATAATGATGAAGTGGAATCTCCCTTGCAAGGAAGCGATGGAATTGAGACCTCATTACAAGAAGAAGAGAAGGCTAGAAGAACAAAAGACCCAGAGGCTGATTACTATTGTAATAAATTTGTTGATTTCATGCAAGCACAGTTCAATAGAAAATACGATCTCAGATCTTCAAGGAAAAGGACTCGTACTCAAGATCAGGACGAAGAGCCATCCCAGAAGGAAGCACCCGCTCAGAAGGAGTTGACAATGAAAAATTTCACGGACAAAGGTAAGAGGCCTTTAAATGAACCTTTGCAGTCTAATGATCAAATTCCTTCCTCTTCAAAAATAGTCATTCCCCCTAATACCAAGTCTGAGTCAAAAGAAGTCGAACCCTTGGCCAAAAATAAAGAGTCAAAAGAGGTTGTAACAAAAAATTTCCCTCCTACCTTTAGTCTACAAAAGGAGCTTGAGAAGATCAAAATCCCAGTCCCCTTGACTGAATTATTAAAGCAACCAGCCTACCAGTTCCAGGTCTCCTCTTTCATGCTCTCTCCAGAAGCAGCACATATTCCAGATAGTCTGAACCTTCAAGAAGAAAGACCTATGGTTATATCTGGCCCACATGTCGAGGAATTATATGCTTCTAATCCTCCCTTCTATGTGTCTCTAGTGATTCATGACCTGTTATTACATAACTGTATGTTAGATTCAGGAGCTTCCCATAATCTATTGCCTTTTTCAGTCATGGAACGACTAGGACTCCAAATCACCCATCCATATAAATACCACTATTCATTTTATTCCAAAAGAGTTAAATTCCTGGGGATGATCAAGGATTTAGTGGTCAATTTGGCCCAAATCCCAACAAAAAGTGTGGTAATGGACATTGTGGTGGCTGACATCCCAGCTCGCTTTCGCATGTTGCTTTCAAGGTCCTGGGGGACAAAAATCGGTGGGTCAATCAAGTTGGACTTAAAATATGCTACTATCCTGGTTTTTGGTGGCCAGGAGAGGAGGTTGTACAGGAAACCATATTTTTCAAGATGGTTACTAAGGTTGATAACTTGATTAATTCACCAGTCTACAGTAAAGAAGGTGATTTCTCATGTTTAATGTTGGAGGAAGGCTAGGATTATGCTCAAGAACCATCATTCTACCAGATCAAGACCAAGCAGCCCTCAGGGAGCCATGAAGTAGGAATCTGGACACTTCACTTGGATGGAGCAAACTCCAAAGAAGGTAATGGGGCTGGAGTGTTATTGATTTCTCCTACCGGCCAATGGGTCCTGCTGTCTTTCAAGATAGAATATGAAGCCACTAATAATGTGGCTGAGTATGAAGCACTTTTGTTAGGATTATAGACAACCAAGAGTATGAACATACAGTGTTTGAAGGTTCTTGGAGATTCATAACTGGTGGTTAGACAAGTGAAGAATCAGTGCCAAACCAATCATCCTAAGCTAAGGGCTTATAGGAACGAAGTGTGGGACCTAGTGGAGAATTTTTTCTTGGCATTTAATATTCATTTCATGCCCTAGGAGTAGAATAGGATGGAAAAATCCCTTGCAGTGGCTGCCAGTACCTTTCGTCCACCTCAAAACCCTCTCTTAAGATATGAAATCGAGGTACGTTATCGGCCATCAATCCCAGACAACATCAAGTACTGGCAAGTTTTTGAGGATGAAGAGCAAGTGAAAATATTTATGGAAACAATCGAAGAATTCTAAAATATGGAGAGTGATGCTTATGAGGAAGAAGAGGCTGAAGAAATTTTAGAAAACAGATGGGAGGAAAGAATGGAAGGTCACAAAGTGTTGCAATTGAAGGGTAACGTTATACCTAGAGGGCTGGTGCCTCTAGAAATATTGTTTGACAAGAACGATGTCCCATTGCAGCCAAACAGAGTCACAAAAGAAAACCGGGTAGAAGACCTTAACCTTGGCACTGATGCAGACCCCAAAATTGTTAAATTATCTAAGAAGGTCCCAGAAGAATATAAGGATCTATACCTCAAATTATTTCAGTCTTACAAAGACGTGTTTGCATGGTCCTATCAGGATGTGAGAACCTTTGATATTAGCATCATGCAGCACAAAATTCCCCTGAAGGAAGATGCAAAGCCATACAAGCAGAAGCTCAGACAGATAAATCCCCTGCTGCTTCCCTCTATTGAGAAAGAAATTAAGAAATTGTTGAAGGCCAAAATAATTGTCCCATTAAAGTACTCTGAATGGGTGGCAAACCTAGTCCTTGTCCGAAAGAAGAATGGAGAAATAAGGCTATGTGTTGATTTCCTAAATTTGAATCGAGCATCCTTAAAAGATAATTATCCATTGCCCAAGATGGATCACATCCTGCAGAAAATGGTAGGAGCTTCTCGGATGTCAATAATAGATGGATTCTCTAGTTATAATCAAGTGGCCGCACTTCCAGAAGATCAGAAGAAGACTGCTTTCACCACACCATGGGGTACGTTTATGTACGCCAGGATGCCTTTTGGGTTGATCAACGTAGGGGCTACTTTTCAGAGGGCCATGGACATTAATTTTGTTGGGGAGCGAGATAATTTTGTGGTGGTATACCTCGATGATATCACTATGTTTTCAAAGTGTGATACTAAGCACATTGAGAATTTGCATAGAACCTTTGAGAAATGCAGAAGGTATGGTCTCTCTCTTAATCCATAGAAGTCATTATTTGCATTAGAAGAGGGTAATATTTTGGGACATATTTTAACCAAAGATAGAGTAAAAATAGATCCTAAGAGGGTAGAGGTTATAAATGGCATTTCCCTTCCTAGAAATAAGGAAGTGCAGGTGTTCCTAGGGTGGATTAATTTTCTGAGGAGGTTTATCCCTAACTATTCTGAGATAGTTAGACATATAACTGACATGCTGAAGAACAATAATGAGGTAAAGTGGTCCCAGGAATCAAGAGAGGCCTTTTCCAGGATAAAAAATGCTTTTGCAGAAGCCCCTATGCTAGCAGGACCAAACTATGCCAAACCTTTCATGATATTTTCATTTGCGTCACCTCATACAGTGGCAGGAGTTTTATTGCAGAAAAATGAAGAAGGGTACGAGCAGCCCATCGCTTTCTTCAGTCAGATGCTGTGTGATGTAGAACTAAAATATAACATATTATAAAAGCAAGCATATGCCATGGTGAAATCCCTTAAATAATTCCGCATGTATGTCTTGTAGTCCCATATCACTACATTTGTGCCTACAACAGTTGTAAAAGATATTCTTATCCAAGGGGAGTGAAGGAAAAAGGGGGAAGTGGATTGCCAAAATACAAGAGTATGAGCTAGACATCCGCCCTCCCAAAATGATCAAGGGACAAGGGCTAGCCAAAATCTTATCTGAATCAAACTATCAGGCTCTGGGTATAAATTTGTCCATGATAACAAGTGAGGAGTCTGAGAAGAAAGAAGAGCAATAGGGAGTAGAGATAGCTACTTCGAAGACACATATGAAGTACCTCACCAGCCCATGGTACAAAGAGATAGTGGAATATCTCCTCACACTCAGCTGCCCTCCTAGCTGTGATAAATTTGAATACAGAACATTAAGGTTGAGATCACAGAAGTATATAGTCGCAAATGGCCGGCTATACTGGAGAGATCCCTCAGGCATCCTACTCCTGTGTCTCACAAAGGATGAGGTAGAGAATATGATGGCCGAATTTCAAGAAGGAATCTGTGGGGGTCATTACAGCTAGAGGGTCACGACTCACAAAATCCTGAAGGCCGGTTTCTACTGGCCCAAACTCTTTGGAGATGTGTTTGCCCGGTTCAGAGCTTGTGAGAAATGCAAAAGATTTGTTGAAAGACAGCAATTGGCACCTCTGCCCATGATTCCTGTTCACGTGGATGAACCATTCCGGCAATGGGGAATTGACTTTATCGGTGAAATACATCCTCCATAAAGTGGTTAGCATAAGTGGATTTTAACTGCCACGGATTATTTCACAAAGTGGGTGGAAGTTATATCTGCGAGGAATGCAACCGATGCTGTGATAATGAAATTCATGGAGGAAAAAATCATATCCAGGTTTGGCTTCCCTGCCACGATAGTGACCGACAACGCCCAGGCCTTCAAGTCTACAAAATTTGTGAGCTTCTGTCAGTAGTACAACATTTCACTAAGTCACTCTATGGCCTATTACCCACAAGGAAATGGCTTGGCAGAGTCTTCAAATAAAACCCTGGTGAGGGCACTAAAGAAGGCTATCAATGAAAATCAGAAAAATTGGGATTCCCAGTTGAAATTTTCTCTCTGGGCCAATAGGATTACCAGTAAGAGAGCAACTGGGAAGTCCCCATATGATTTAGTGTATGGGAGGTTAGCAGTATTCCCTATACAGTTAGCCTTGTAACCCAATTCATGCAAGAAAGTCAAGAAGAGCCCGATGATGTGACCAGGAGAATAAATCAGCTGGTGGAGTTAGAAGAAACAACGAACTAGGTAATTCAAAGGATAAATGAATATCAAGAGAATATGAAGGACCTTTTTGATCAACATGCCAAGGACAGGAAGTTGCAGGTTGGGGATTTAGTGCTCAGATGGGATATATGAAGAGCTGAAAAGGGGAAACATGGTAAATTCGACCCACTTTGGTTCGACCCTTTTAAAATCATGGAAAAAGGGGGTAACAACACTTTCAGGTTGGAAAATTTACAGGGAGACTTGCTCGATGCCCCTGTAAATGTTCAGTTCCTCAAACCTTACTTCTAGTTCTGATTCAGGCAGAGATAGCCTGATGTATTATACTGTACATTATTTTTATGTTTTCATATTTGTTTGAATAATGTGGGTGTAGTGATGAATCATGAAGAGAAAAGTAGAAGTGCTGAAGAGTGGTGTCCACATGGAATATTAACAGGTGGTCTGCGAAGTTCTCGACACACCCAAGGATGAATGTGTCGTCCCCAGGTGGAGCCAATGTTGTTCATGTTAGCCCCCTATTAATTTTTGACAATAAAACAGGGGGTCAAACTGTCTCTGAGCTTTCAAGGAATGCATTCCTGCTGAAAACACATCATCCTTGAAGTCCCTTTATGCCCTTTTGTCCTTTGATGAATCCCACTAATGTTTCCAATTTAAAAACCTCTTAGTTTCTGTGAAAAAAAATGCCCAAAAAGACCTCCATTTCCTTTGTTTTATTCCCATTAATCCTCTGTTTCAACACCATTTTTCCCCTCTCCTAATTCCTCATTAATCCCGCATTGATTATTCAATTCCTCTTTTAACCTCACAAATACACTTTGTTTGGCCAAATAGCCCCTTTTTCCCTCTATCATTATACCTTTTTGGCATTAAATTGTATTGAAATCGAGCCAAAAACCCATATTCTTCATATATAAAGCTTAGCCCCTTACGGCCTAGCCCCTTGACCACTTCCCCTCCATGCACCAGAGCGCTAAGACCAAGCGCTGAGGCCTGGGCGCTAATAACAATCGCAACTTTTGGGAGGCGCATCTCTGTGTTATATGAAAAACTTCCGATGCGATTGTAGTATGGTTCCATAGACCCCCGCCTCGATCTGAGCCGTCGATCTCTCAGGATCCGACGGCCTGGCGTTAATCGCATCGCGCCTGTCGCCCCTCACCTTTCACCCCTCTGATCATTTTTGAACCGTCGATCTCCCCACCAGATGTGACGACTGGAATTTAATCGCTCCGTCGTAATCACAAGTTCTTAACAGTCACACCCTCCGCCCTTTGCGATTTCGATCCCCGATTTGATCTCCGTCGTTGATCTATCAAGATCCAACGGCCCAGATCTCATTGCCTTCCACTCATCGCACCAACCTTCATCCCCGATGATTTAATCTCCACCATCGATCTAGCTCCAGATCCAACATCCAACCCTCAATCGTGCCATCGCCAATCGCAAATTTTAAATGTGTCAAATTCTACCTCCCCGGATTACGATTCTCTGATCCAATCGAGACCGTCCATTTAAACGAGATCAACGACCCATGTTGCATCGCGTGTTCTACCATGTTTCTTCCAGCAGACCTTCCCAAAAATTCATCCTTTAATCGTTGCCGTTGATCTCCTCCTAAGATCCAATGGCTCACAGTAAATCGCCCTCCCCCTTAGCCAGGTCCCACCATACAAGCCTATTCATATGTTTTCACACATTTTCCTTTGTTCAAATATTATGGTTCGTGCTAAATATTATTTCTCTGCTTGTTCTCCACCATTGCCACCATCTCTTCGCAGAGCTTCACAACATTCCTTCCGCCAATCCCTGGATTTCTTAATGATTTTATCATATTGTGCAGGGTTGACAGGAGTGATAAATTCACTTGGTTTTCCATAATTAAAGCCACTATGATTGAAAGCACAGGGAGGCCATTACAGTAGCGCCCAAGTAAAACAATAGAAATAGATTCAAGGGATTTGGGCTTGTTAATTGAATATTTAGGGCCTAATCCCCTATTCAAAGGATAAAAGATGCATTTTGAAGACCCAAAGAGCACACACAACATCCATATCCGCGTTGGAATATCTGCGGGACGTTTTTCTCTAGGCAGTACATCTTCTCATTAAAGCCTCCATGCATCCTCGAGCCCTTAAATAGATGAACACACTGAATGATGTTTCTACGCCTGTCAGTCAGCAGTTATGAAGCATGGAGGCCTTGCAGATTTTCCACCTATTTCATTTATTCCAGAAGGCTAGCGCAGAGCTCCAAACAGCCAGAAAGGACTTCAAGAACATGTCCGAGGTCAATCTCAACCTAACTAGGACTCCCGAAGCAGGATACAGAGTAAATACATCACTACAGAGTCATTAAGCAGTATGGGCATGAATGCTTCCACCATTCTGTCTTAATGAGACAAATTGAATGTTCATCATCCATTCCCTTTACTAGTTTTTCTCCTATAAGAATCCCAGGAACAGATTGTTGGAGGTTCCATATTTTCAGAAAATTATGCAATAAGAGAATTTTGTATGCATTTTTCTCGAACTTTAAATTAATGCACAGAGCCCATTGGGTTTCAGTGAGGAGGAGTTCCATCTTTAATGAGGATTCTAGTCTTTGGTGTCTCACAGTTTGTAACTTTCTCTTATATGTGCTAGTTTAATTGTTGGTTTCGTTTCATCTGCCTTTCTTATATCATGTTCTGGAATGTGAGTGGCTTACTAGTTTTTGGTATGAATTTATCCTAGTTGATACTCACGCTTGAATCAGTCAAGCACTTTAAATATGGCTCAGGCATGATATACTATTTCACTTTTCACTTCAACCATATTTCTGCTATATTAGCATCCTTGGGAGGTTATTTTTAAAACACTGTTGTCATGTATGGATTCTTAAATTGGTAAGCCCATCACATGATGATATTGTGTATCTATATATTATCTCAATGACAGTTAGTATTATCTCAATCTTTCATACGCAGTAATCACCTACTGATTATTTATTTCTGTGAAGTATTTTCGAACCAGCCCTCTTTACAGTAAGTTGCCTCTGAATTGTCTGATGCATTTGTATTATAATTTTGTACCTTGCCTCTATAGTATTTCTTTCCTTGTGTCCCATTTCTAAAGGTTTTGGTCCCATTAAAGTTAACCTCCCTATTTACAGGAGATAGCATGAGAGCCTTTTGTTGATAACCCCCCTATTATATCGCATGTTCCTTGCTATATTATATGTCCTAGGCATTGGTCTTTCACAACTCAAGGCTGTCTCTAGGGTCGACAAAAACAGTATTGAAGGCGTTTAGATTCTCTGTCATTGAGTCTCCATCCTTCATCCTTAGGCTATGCAACGTTTTCCGCAGGAACAATTTATTCACCAAAGACTTAGATTGGTACAAAGTCCCATGTTTTTCCTACAAATTCTTCAACGTAGCTTCCCCTGATACATTCAGCAATACTGAATCTGAGACACACAATTGTATTGTGCTTTTTGCCTTTTGATCCAGCTTCTTCTAGTCTTCATCTAACATTGTTGTTGTTTTAGTACTTGGAATTGCCATGATCCATTGATCTTTATCCACCAGTAGGTCATCGATCTTGAGCTTCCAAAACTTTAAAATATCACCATTAAATTTCTCAATCTCTATCTTTCCACTGCTCACCATCTTCTTTCTTTGCAAGAATAAATCCCGTAGATCTCCCACTAAACAGGGTCTACCTCATGCCCGAACAAAAAACCCTTCAGCAGCAAAGGCATCCCCTTGAAGCTGAAACAACTCTGATACCAAATGTACGTTTTAACCCTATATAGAAATTATCTACAAATTAATCTTAAAAACAAGAAATAAACGATAGAGAGAACATAAAACATAAAAAAGATATACACAAATATTTTCACCTAGATCCCAAATCGGGACGACCAACTTGCTTTTTCATTATATTTCTTCAGTGTTACAACACATATATATACATGCCGAAGCATACATAAACCCCAATCCATTAACCCTGGACTAGAACATAACCATAGTTCCCTTGACCAGGTCTACAAAATACCATGGGCCGAAAACCATGTGCAAACCCATGCACAAAACCATGGGTGGGGCCGCCCACCGATTTTTTTTTTCCCGGGGTGCTACCTCGAATCCTGACAGGGGGGGTTACTGCCCCCCTTGTGTTTTCCCTACTAAGTCAAGCACAATGTACAATGCACGGGACTAATAGGGGAAATAATATAACACATACAAAACATATCGCCTCTAATGTGTGATATACTTCGCATCGCATCTTAATTAACTTGTGAAGTCTTCACATAAAAATATAAAAATCGTTGATAGTGATGTGAAATAAAGGGTTCGAACCCGAATCTTTGAGATTTTATGAAGATAAAATAACACGGCTCGACCTGCTGATGCATGACTCTGACCCAACATGTTCACGCCTCTTCCCAACACGTTCACAACTGGACCCAAACTTGCTGCCTTTGTTCTATTTGACCCTTGACTGCCTTTTCTCTTTTGTTGCTCCTTTTCCTTAATTAATAATTCTAGTGCTGATCCATTATGCTCCTTTGCCATCAATGATAATATTTCCAATAGTCTCCCCCTTTGGCATTGATGGCAACACTTCCTCCAACACTTTCTCCCCCTTTCGTTCTGAGATGTGACTTTCTTTTCCTCCCCCTTTGACATCAATGGAAAAGTGTTACATTTTGTCTTTATACCTTGCTGCTTCATAATGGTGTATAAGAGTTGTTGGGAGAACACTGAAAATCATTGAATTTGCATGTATACTGTTGAAATGTGTTAGAATTAGGAAGATATAATTACTTTATGTACTTCTGCCATACTAATCTGATCCTGAGGACCTGTACCATACCATTGCTCCACTGCTCTAGATATTATGTGACAAAATTTATGGGCTTCTCTCCCCCTGCAATGATGCTTATTGTGTGATACTGATTGGTCGACTACATTGTTTTATGTTCTTGATATTTCAGCCCTTGCTGGTTTTTTTTTTTTTTTAATCATATCAGAGAGTATCATCTACAGACACTACCCCTATTTTGTCTCTTATATATTCGAATAGTTCTCTAGTAAGAGGTTTTGTGAATATGTCTGTTGTTTTTTCCTTTGTTGGTACATATTCCAGTTTTACTATTTTCTCTGCTACATTTTCTATGGGGAAGTGGTACTTTAATGGGATGTGCTTGGTTTTTTAATGAAGTACTGGATTTTTTGATATACTTATTGCACTTGTATTGTCACATTTGATAGAAATAGGTTCAGCGATGCTTACCTTCATGTATTGAGGAGTTTATTTCATCCACATCACTTGTGTGCAACAAGCTGTTGCTGCTATGTATTCTGCTTCCATTGTAGATAGAGATATAGATGTTTTCTTCCTTCTAAACCATGCCACCAAAATTTTTCCCAAATAGAATGTACCTCAATTTGTGCTTTTCCTGTCATCCACACAGCTGACCCAATCTTCATATGTATATGCTGTCAATGTGAAATCTTCTCCTTTTGGATACCATAGGCCATAATGTGCAGTTCCTTGTAGGTATCTAAATATCCTCTTGATTACTAGCAAGTGATTTTGTTTTGGTGTTGCTTGATATCTTGCCACAAGTCCTATTCCCAACCAAATGTCTATTCTAGAGGTAATTAGGCATAGCAGGCTTCCTATCATAGCTCTGTAAAGTCCTTGATCTACATCCATGGATCCATCATCGACACATAACTTGCATCCTGTGATCATGGGTGTTGACACAGGTTTGCAATCTTCCATTTGGAATATTTTTAACATGTCCCTTAAGTATTTTTCTTTTGAAATGAATGTCTTTGTCCTTTTTTAGAATTTTAAGTCCTAGGTAGAAGGTAAGCTCTCCAATCATAGACATCTCAAATTATCACTTCATCTCTTCTGAAAATCCTTTTAATAACTCATCCTTGTTGCTACCAAACATGATGTCATCTACATATAGTAAAAAAATTAAGATTTCATTTTCGTCAACCTTTATATACAGTTTTTTTTTTACTCCTCCATTCTTGAAACCTTGTCTTTGAAAGTACTTGTCCAATCTATAATATCATGCATGTGGTGCTTGTTTGATACCATATAGGGCTTTATTTAATCTACACACATAATAGTGTTTATCTGTTAAGGAAAATCATTTAGGTTGTTCCATGTAGAATTCTTCCTCTAGATCTCCATTTAAGAAGGTAGACTTCACATCCATTTGATATACCTTGAAATCATGATAGCATGCAAAATCCAGAAACATTCTAATTGCTTCCATTCTTGCTATAGGGGAAAAATTTTCGTCATATTAAAGTCCTTCAATTTGAGAGTATTTATTACATGCAAGTCTCACTTTATTTCTGATTACCTGACCTTTTTCATTCATCTTATTCTTGAATATCCACTTTGTGCCAATCACATTTTTCCCTATAGGTCTTGGCATTAACTCCTAGGTTTTGTTCTTCTCAATCTGGTATAATTTTTCATTCATAGAATTTACCGAACATTTGTCTTTGCTGGTGTTAGACTCCTATACCAATAGGTGTCATTTTTCATGATTGTCTTGATTGAACTATGGAATATGTTCAAACCTTTTTCTTGAGCAAAGGTGTTCCATATTCTTGAAAAACCAAAAAATCAAAAAAAAATTTAAAAAAATGTAAAGAGGGTATACCCTAAAAAAAAAATCAAAGGGTAAAAAGAATAAAATGGTCAAAAAAGTGAAAGAAATGAACCCCAAGCAAAAAATAGACCAAGGAAAGTGTGCAAATCCAAATGCCACTACTATTTCATTTTTGTAATAAAGCAATTGTGTGCAGTTTGTGAAACTTTTGCCACAATTTATGAAGAGTCAAACTGTTTAAACTTGACTCATTCATGTTTCAATTTCATGTTTTAGAATAGAGAATAAATATCTGACCAAACTGTTTAATCTTGGCAGATAAGTAGATAGGTAGAGTTAATAAAAGGTGCTCAACAGTTTAATCTGAGCCCTTGGATGTAATAAGGGTAGAATTAGATAGATTTTCCTTGTAAAAAGAAAAAGATTGATAAGGGTTTGCAAGTCTAAATGCACCCTAATAAAGAAGAGAAAATGGTAGTGTCAAGTAGATAGGGTAGGTAGATGGTGTTGCAAAGTTTTATATGATGAATGATGGTGCTAAATATGTTTGATCTTTTACCTTCATCACAAGTATCGAAGCAAAAAATACACTAAAGAATTCACGGAAAGCAAAGTCAAAATCATTAACTTCCCATCACTTTCTCCCTAAGTTTTTACTAATTTCCCCAAAGTGCTAAGGTATTTGGAGATCAAAGGGGCTCAAGGCATTTCCTTGACTTTTGGAGGGACCGGACCCTCGGCCTAATGATCAAAAAAGACCTAAGTACTTGAGATCATTCAACATTATAATCATTCACCTTTAACCTTTTCCTAAGTAAAATCCAATTTTACTTAGGAAAATCATCCTATATTTCACAATAAACCCTCAAGATTACTTGTTATTCTAAGTCTAAGTGTTGAAGTTGATATAATGTGGTTTACTTCAGAAGTCTTCACTTTCTTAGATGTGCAAATTATTTTGAGTTGTCCTTGTCCCTTTGTCATATTTACATTTAACTCTATTTACTAAATCCCTAGTCAAAATGCCTTATCCTAAGTATATAACTCCTTTTATATAAATATCCAAAAAACCCATCTTATTATAAAGTTTAACCAAAGTATTTATTTCCCAATTATTCATTAAAAACCCGCATTATGTGCCCTTTGGTTAAATATATCATTATATAATAGTCCCGCCCCTTATGGTAGTTAAATTGATTTAATTTATTACCATATAATAAGAAATATCGAGAAAAACATTTAAACATATAATTTTATATGTTTGAAAGAAAATTAATAATGCCGAAGTTTTAATTTAAACAAAAAACTTCGGAAAAAACCCCCATGCCACCGTGGCTCATCCACTTGGCATCCCACCCGATACTTTAACCATAATCGAGACCCTGCCGCGACCCCAATCTTTCATTAGACCATGGGATTAATTAATTATCAGAATTAATTGATAACCACTCCCTCCGCCTATCAAAAGCCTCCCGGGATGATTAATTAAACAATAAATCGTTTCAAAAACCCGACGGGCCTGCACATTAAACTCTCGCTTACTCCACGTCCCTTCCACCATCCGATCTCCCGCTACGAGATCTACGGCTAAAATTCATTCCGCTAGCCATCCAATACCCGAACGATAACCCGTGGGGGCACGGTGGTTTTGAAACCGTCCTCCGTCCACGTGTCAATGCCCCAATGGAATCGCTGCCCTCTCGTTTAATACCACCATTGCCCGTAAGCGGCGCGGGAATTACCGCTTACCGCCCGGACCCTGCCACACGTCAGCCCGTACTGATATGACGTCATTCCTCGAAAAAATAAAAACCCCTTTTTGACTTTGGAAATAAAACTAATTTTCGTGTTTTTTATGTCATTTTCATTATTTGAAAGCGACTGCGCCTTCCGCTACGAAATTCAAATTTTCACTGAAATCTACTATTCTATCCGATTTCGCTCCAGAATTCCGTCGGACCAGTGTTCGAGCATCCTCTTGCCACCGCCTGATACCTGTTAAAACCCAGTTTGCCTCCAAGAACAGGTATTTATTCTATTGCGCTCCGAACTTCAAAAGAAACTTTGTTTTCCTTGTTTTCCACTGGATTAGTGATTAAATCTTATCGCTAAGATCATTCCCTGAGGTTTAAAATTGTGAATTCTTCCCCCAAACCTGAAATTGTGCCAATTTCCCTCATCGAAACTGAAATCGCGCCCGGAATGTGGAGAAAACCCAGGAACTTCCATTTTGAATACACAAGAACCAAAATGGAAGCTCCGGCAGCTCTGAATGTTGCTCCATTGAACGCCCCTCATAGAGAATTGGAATATTTGCCATTAGTGGATAAAGATTTTCAGATCAAAGACTTAGTTTTCAGTAAAAGCCCCCTTCGAATTCATTGTCGCTGCAGAGACAATTATTTGAATGGCTTGGATGTTATTGGGTTATGGGAATCTAATCTTCCCCGGTACCTCTTTCCCTCTGTTCATATTTTCCCTGAAATAATCCATCTTTGCCATGCCAATTATGATCCTAACCAGAGAGCAGTCTTATCCCCAAACCAGAATGTCCTTTTCCCAATTACTGCTCAGTCTAACACAGTAAAAGGACACAGTAAAGAACAGTCAAAGAGTATCAGGATTAAAGAGTATCAGTGGTTAAAGTGTATCAGGTAAAAGTCAGAGTGAAAGTAAAAATGAAGTTACAGAGCGATCAAAGGTAAACAGTAAAAGTAATTACAGAGACAGTAAAATGGTAAAAAGGGGAAATGAAAATAATTTCATCAACATTGAAGTTTGTCTAAAGTGAAAGTAAAATAGTCAAAGGAACAAAAAAGTGAAAAGATGAAAAACACAACAAGAAGGAACATTTTTGCAGAAATTGCATGTTTTAGTCATAGTTTTGCAGAAACTATTGTAATCCATCCGCGATGAATTTTGCAAAACGGAAGGAGGTTTATGTTCTTAATAGTACCATCGACAGAAACCTCTTTCATTTTTCTAACAGCTATTATGGTTTTGGAAATATTAAACAATGTTGGAAAGCACTTTTTGCAGATAATTACAGTAAAGTCATCATTTTGAAGAGAATATTGTGGCCAATCCATAATACATCGTAAAAAACTGAAGGAGGTTTTTGTTTCTAAGAGACCTATCTACTAAAACCTATCTCAGTTTTTGCACAGTTATTTCAGATTGAGAGATACATGCACATATTTACAGGCTATCTTTCAAACTCTGTAAAACTCTGTTTTTACACATCCTTTTGCAGAGCCTATTGTGCAAAGATGGAGAGGAATTTTTGGAACGTGAAAGAGGTTTATCTCACCAACATATTTATCCACAATAACCTCTTTCACTTCTTACATATCTATTACGGATTGAGAAATAAAAAGATATATTTGGAACCCAAGTTTGCAGAATTGTTGGAGCAGAATGCACAAAGAAAGGAAGCAGTTAGTGACTTGGATGCCTCATCATCAACTAAGAGTTGGATCAAATTCGAATTCTCTTTTTTTTCATCACCTATCCATACAAAATAGTGCCAAATAGATGCATTAGTTTGAGTGTCCTTTACTTAAGTTCTATTTATGTAAAATAGTTGGAGAGATTTGTGAACCAATTTGATATTTTTCAAGATATTCGTTTAGAATTTACAACATCACTCTTGGAAGTATTTGGTGATTCTATTATTTGGCTGTGACATTGAAGTTTTTGGAATAAAAAGTGTTTTGGAGAAATTTATTTGTGGCTTACTGGATGACAATTTGAAGCTCAGGACTTTTTGCAGGATTCATGTGTCAGACTGCATTTCAATAAGTCTTTCTACCCTATGTATTAAGTTTTATATCTGTTTATAATATCATTGTGTCCATTTCTGAATAGTTAACATAAAGGATTGAATCAGAATTTACTTAATTGTACTCTGATTTCATATGTGATTATTCTTAATGTTTTCCTCTAAATTCGTTATAAGCACGAATTCTTAAATGCTCTTGCTTTACTAATTTAAACATTCTCGATTACTGTAATAAAGAATTCTTCATTTCTCTTTGTTTGTAGTCATTTCATTTCTTTCTTTTGAACATGGTGAAAGATTCTTAGCTGCCTTTCATCTTTTCAAAATCATCCCATCCACTTTAAATTTTAAGGATTGTTCTCTGTCTAGCTACCTTGCCCTGTAAAGCCATCTTGTGTGTAGAATAGAAATCCAGTAAACCCATCCTTTGACTCCATAGCCCAATGGACTGAAAATCTTCAACCTTGCCCTTAGTTTAAGGATTCCACCATTTTTCAAAACAAACATCTTGGATCTATAACTAGCCTAAAACTTTCTAAGAACAAAGATAAATTATAAAGAGAGAGCCCTCTACGGATGCAGATTGGCTAGATTACGCATCTAGAAAATTTAATTTAATAGTTACCTCGGGTATACTTTCCTTTTCCACAACTTCAAGGAAAACACGAG
The DNA here is from genome assembly GCA_034641835.2 of Pinus albicaulis. Classification (NCBI taxonomy): domain Eukaryota; kingdom Viridiplantae; phylum Streptophyta; class Pinopsida; order Pinales; family Pinaceae; genus Pinus; species Pinus albicaulis. The sequence continues at coordinate 124,016,667 of CM076571.1, read as the reverse complement.
TGATAACATAGTGGAAGGACAGTCTCGACACGAATCATTTTATTGATACTATTGTTTGATTTATAAGCTATAGACGAGTCGAAAGATGTGGAGTAGCCTTTGAAATGCTTTTATGCCTGTTGCATAGTAAACAAATGATGCTTAGATCTATCTCTGGTTTAGCTTATACTTTGGACTTGAACTTTGGTTTCAAATACTTGATCAGTTCCTCTTGTCAAATAATTCTTTAAGAAAGTTTAAATCTCATATCTAAAGCCTCTTAAAGAAATCATAGAAGTTGTTTTGAAAATTTATAAAAAAACAAAATAATCATAAAATACTCAAAATTTGGTTTCCTTAAGAACTAACTTTTTCTTCAGAATTGTTTTACAGGTTTAGATCTGATCTATGATGGTGGACAGGGATCAGACACACAAAGGTTAAAATCATCCACCCAGCGACTCCAAAATCAATTTCACTACTAAGACTCCACTGGAGGAATGAACCTGAAAGAACAATACGAAAAGATCAGGCTTTTAACTTGGATTGTTATCCAAGACATTATGTTCTTTCTAAATTGATATATTTTTCCAATGTATATTGTATTTTAGAGAAGATCTTAGAGTAGTTTTTAATTTATCTCTTTTGAAAATTGTAAATATAAAATCTCCATGCACATTTGAGCATCATTCTTCTGACTCTTTTGATATCATTTTCCAATCAAGACATTGTTGATCAAAGATCCAGAGCATCAAGTTTCAGAGCAATTCCACAACCAAATAATCCATGTTTCAAAGCATTAATAGTGATACAGGATGACAGGGTTTGTGGAAAATCTTTCATTTGATGAAATTTTAAATGAATTTAGGGACGAGTTATCAAAATTTCAGCTTGATGAAGATTTTTTAAGAGTTGTATTTATAATTGTCAAAATAATAAAATACTCTCACGAAACTAAAATGTGTTTTCTTAATTTAGTTGTTGAAAAATATGAAAATGAAATTAAACTTTTGCATTCTCAAATTCAGTCATATATTTTTCGAGATCCTAAAGAATTCTTACAAAATATTTTTTCTCCAAACCATGAGGAAATTGTACTACCTTTTGATTTGCAGATTGAGGATGATTAGGCTTTCAAACACAAGGCTTGAAGAAATAAGTTCATGGTCTAATATTCATAATTCAATTGAACGATTAGTCATTGAAGGCAAACCTTAGCTTTAACTAACGGACATCATGCTTTTATTGATCCTATATCGAGATTATATGGAGAATCTTTTGAGCCCAAATATGCAAACATGTTTTCTCTATAAGGATCAAATACATCAAAAGTGGCCTTTACACATCATATCATTTATTATAAAGGCACATGATCATATCATACTTCAATTTGATCACAAGCAGTAAAGTTATCCATTTATTTTTACGGCTACATGATTGGCTTCATTGGCATTTTTGTATTACCTGATTCAATAAGATTTTTAGTAGATTAGAGTAGGTAAATGAGTGCTAATAAGCTTAGAATTTTGAGCATTTTTTTTTTAGTTTTCAATTTTCAACTAGTTTTTCATTAAGTTAGTTTGAAAATTTTTGTGTGTTGTTTTAGTTTCAGATCAGATTTCAGGTTGCAGAAAAAGGACTATATTCAATTCAAGATATTCAACCACAACAAATGCATGTTTGGGATTGGAACAAGGCAGAAAATTCCTAAACTGAAACAAAGTTTTAAGTTTGCCAAATTGAATAGTAACTACTGGAGTTGAAGCCCGAAGTGAAGGCCCTAAGCATCAAAATTTGCACTATCATATATACAATAAAGCTACCAGAAGAAGGAGATCACATGGTTCAGTTTGAAAGACATTTTGAGGCATCTGACCTGCTGTTCTTGACTTTCCATAAGGAAAAGCCATCCCCAAGTGGAGCCGGTGTTAGACTCCTATACCAATAGGTGTCATTTTTCATGATTGTCTTGATTGAACTATGCAATATGTTCAAACCTTTTTCTTGTGTAAAGGTGTTCCATATTTTTGAAAAACCAAAAAATCAAAAAAAAAAAAAAATTTAAAAATGTAAAGAGGGTATACCCTAAAATAAAAATCAAAGGGTAAGAAAAATAAAATGGTTAAAAAAGTGAAAGAAATGAACCCCGAGCAAAAATAGACCAAGGAAAGTGTGCAAATCCAAATGCCACCACTATTTCATTTTTTGTAAATAAATAATTGTGTGCAGCTTGTTAAACTTTGCCACAATTTATGAAGAGTCAAACTGTTTAAACTTGACTCATTCATTTTTCAATTTCATGTTGTAGAATAGATAATAAATATCTGACCAAACAGTTTAATCTTCGCAGATAAGTAGATAGGTAGAGTTAATAAAAGGTGCTCAATAGTTTAATCTGAGCCCTTTGATGTAATAAGGGTAGAATTAGATAGATTTGTCTTGTAAAAGAAAAAGATTGACAAGGGTTTGCCAGTTTAAGTGCACCCTAATAAAGAAGAAAATGGTAGTGTGAAATAGATAGGGTAGGTAGATTGTGTTGCAAAGTTTCATATGATGAATGATGGTGCTAAATGTGTTTAATCCTTTACTTTCATCACAAGTATTGAAGCAAAATATACATTGGAAAATTCACAGAAAGCAAAGTCAAAATCATTAACTTCCCACATCACTTTCTCCCTAAGTTTTTACTAATTTCCCCAGAGGAAGGTATTTGAAGAATAAAAGGGCTCAAGGCATTTTCTTGACTTTTGGAGGGACTGGACCCTCGGCCTGATGATCAAAAAGACCTAAGTACTTGAAGTTATCCATCATTGCACTCATTCACTTTTAATCTTTTCCTTAGTAAAATCCTATTTTACTTAGGAAAATCATGTAAATTTCCACAATAATCCCTCAAAATCACTTGCTATTCTATATTAAAAGTGTTGAAGTTGAGATGATGTGATTTACTTCAGAAATCTTCACTTTCTTAGATGTGCAAAGTATTTTGAGTTACCTTGTCCTTTGTCATATCAACATTTAACTCTATTTACTAAATCCCTAGTGAAAATGCCTTATCCTAAGTATATAACTCCTTTTACATAAAATATCCAAAAAACCCATCTTATTATAAAGTTTAACCAAAGTATTTATTTCCCAATTAAACACTAAAAACCCACATTATGCACCCTTTGGTTAAATATATCATTATGTAATATTCCCGCCCTTATGATAAGTTAATTATATCGGTTAATTTATCATATAATAAAAACATATATGAGAAAATATTTAAACATATGAAATATATGTTTAACACAAAAATATAAATAAAGCCAAAGTTTTAATTCAAACTAAAAACTTCGGAAAAACCCCATGCCACCGTGGCCCATCCACTTGGCATCCCATCCGACACTTTAACTGTTGATCAAAACCCTGCCCGCAACCCCACTTTCCATTATACCATGGGATTAATTAATTATCAGAGTTAATTAATAACCAGACCTATAACCAATCAGACGCCCCCCGGGACTTTTAATTTGAGTTAATCACGTTTAAAACCCCGCCGGGCCCGCATGATAAACCCCCGCTTACTCCACGTCCCTTCCCACCGTCAGATCTCCTACTATGAGATCTACGGCTAACATTCATCCCGCTAGCCATCCAATACCCGAACATTAACCCGCGGGGACACGGTGGTATTGGAATAGGACTCCAGCTACGTGTCACTCGCCCAATGGAATCGCTCCCTTCGCGCTCAATACCACCTTTGTCCATAAGCGGTGCGGGGATTACTGCTTACCGCCCAACCCCTGCCACACGTCAGCCCGTACTGAAGTGATGTCATTCCTCGAAAAACTAAAAACCCCTTTTTGACTTGGGAAATAAAACAAATTTTCGTGTTTTTTATGTCATTTTCGTTATTCGAAAGCGACTGCGCCTTCCGCTACGAATTTCAAATTTTCATTGAAATCCACTGTTCAATCTGATTTCGCTCCAGATTTCTACCGGGCCAGTGTTGGAGCATCCTCTTGCCACCGCCTGATACCTGTTAAAACCCAGTTTGCCTCCAAGAACAGGTATTTATTCTATTGCGCTCCGAACTTCAAAAGAAACTCTGTTTTCCTTGTTTTCCACTAGATTAGTGATTAAATCTTATCGCTAAGATCATTCCCTGAGGTTTAAAATTGTGAATTATTCCCCCAAACCTGCAATTGTGCCAATTTCCCTCATCGAAACTGAAATCGCGCCCGGACTGTGAAGAAAACCCAGGAACTTCCATTTTGAATACACAAGAACCAAAATAGAGCTGACTAGGCGGCTACGAATGTTTGCTCCATTGAACGCCCCTCATGAAATTGGAATGTTGCCATTAGTGGATAAAGATTTTCAGATCAAAGACTTAATTTTCAGTGAAAGCCCCCTTCGAATTCATTGTCGCTACAGAGATAATTATTTGAATGGCTTGGACGTTATTGGGTTATGGGAATCAAATTTCCCGAGATACCTTTTGCCCTCAGTCCATATCTTTCCTGAAATTATCCATTATTGCCATGCTAATTATGATCCAATTCAGTGAGCAATTTTATCCCCAAACCAAAATGTCCTTTTCCCTATTCTTTTGCTCGGTCTAACACATTAAAAGGACACAACACGGTAAAGAACAATCAAAGAGTATCGAGTTAAAGGTATCGGTGGTTAAAGTGTATCGGGTAAAAGTCGAGTGAAAGTAAAAATGAGATTACGGAGCGGTCGAAATGGCAGAGTAAAAGTAAATACAGAGGCAGTAAAATGGTAAAAAGAGATGAAAATACTTTCACCAACAATGATTTTTGTTTAAAGTGAAAGTAAAACAATCAAAGGAACAAAAAAGTGAAAAGATGAAAAACACAAGAAGAAGGAACATTTTTGCAGAAATTGCATGTTTTAGTCATAGTTTTGCAGAAACTATTGTGATCAATCAAAGATGAATTTTTCAAAATTGAAGGAGGTTTATGTTCTTAAGAGTACCATCTACAAAAACCCCTCTCAATTTTCTAACAACTATTATGGTTTTGGAAATATTAAACAATGTTGGAAAACACTTTTTGCAGAAAATTACAGTCAAGTCATCATTTTGCAGAGAATATTGTGGCCAATTAGTAATACATCATACAAAAATTAAGGAGGTTTTTTTTCCTAAGAGACCCGTCTAAAAAAACCTATCTCAGTGTTTGCACAGTGATTTCATATTGAGAGATACATGCACATATTTACAGGCTATGTTTCAAACTCTGTAAAAATCTGTTTTACACATCTTTTTGCAGAGCCTATTGTGCATATATGGAGAGGAATTTTAGGAAATTGAAAGAGGTTTATCTCACCAACATATTGATCCAAAATAACCTCTTTCACTTTTTACATATATATTACGGATTGAGAAATAAAAATATATCATTGGAACCAAAGTTTGCAGAATTGTTGGAGCAGAATGCACAAAGAAAGGAAGCAGTTAGTGACTTGGATGCCTCATCATCAACTAAGAGTTGGATCAAATTCAAATTATCCTCTTTGTAATCACCTATCCATACAAAATAGTTCCAAATAGATGCATTAGTTTGAGTGTCCTTTACTTAAGTTCTATTTATGTAAAATAGTTGGAGAGATTTGTGAACCAATTTTGATATTTTTTCAAGATATTTTAGTTTAGAATTTGTATAAATACTTCACTCTTGGAAGTATTTTGGCTGGATTCTATTACTTTGCTGTGAAATAGAAGTTTTTTGAATAAAAGCGTTAAGGAGAAATTTATTTGTGGCTTGCTGGATGACAATTTGAAGCTCAGGACTTTTTGCAGGATTCATGTGTCGGACTGCAGTTCAATAAGTCTTTCTATCCTATGTCTTAAGTTTTATATAGGTTAATAATATCATTGTGTCCATTTCTGAATAATTTACATAAAGGATTGAATTAGAATTTACTTAATTGTACTCTGATTTCAGATGTGATTATTCTTAATGTTTTCCTCTAAATTGGTTATAAGCACGAATTCTTAAATGCTCTTGCTTTGCTAGTTTAAACATTCTTGATTACTATAATAAAGAATTCTTCATTGCTCTTTGTTTGTAGTCATCTCATTTATTTCTTTTGAACATGGTGAAATATTCTTAGCTGCCTTTCATCCCTTAAAAATCATCCCATCCACTTTAAATTTTAAGGATTGTTCTCTGTCTGACTATCTTGCCCTGCAAAGCCATCTTGTGTGTAGAATAGAAATCCAGTAAAGCCATCCTTTGACTCCATAGCCCAATGGACTGAAAATATTCAACCTTGCCCCTAGTTTGTGGATTCCACCATTTTCAAACAAACTCTTGGATCTATAACTAGCCTAAAACTTTCTAAGAACAAAGATAAATTATAAAGAGAGAGCCCTCTCTGGATGCAGATTGGCTAGATTCTGCATCCGAAGGTTGGTTTGTGGTTACCTCGAGTATACTTTCCTTTTCCACAACTTCAAGGAAAACCTGAGTGATAACAGCTGGCTTCATCAAAATTCTTTTTTTATATCTGTAACAGCATGGCTAGGTACACTTCCTCAGTCTAATCAACTAGCTATCTTCTGGTTTGGATTTCTGCACTCTTGTCTCCAATGATTTGATCTTCTGGATGGTTCTTCTGAGTGTGTCTTGAGGGTCCTTTTGAGTTTATTTATGTATCTTCTGTTTTCTTATTCTATTATTTATTCTCTTGATTTTCATCTTCATGATCATCTGGAAGATCGACAAAGCTTGTACTTTTGTTTATCTTTGGTAGATCTTCATCGAATCTAACATAAATTCTTTCCACAATTTTATGCACTCTTTTTTGTAGCACCTGTAACCTTTACTCTTTGTTGCACATCCCAAAAAAAATTCTTCATCAGCTCTTTCATCATACTTCCCCAATTTTTCATCATTATTCTGTTTGAAACATTTGCTGCCAAATACTCTAAAGTTCTTAGTTGATGTCAGTTTCCCATGCCACAGTTCATATGGAGTCTTGTCACAATTAGGTCTGAGATGAGATTTCTTGAGAATATGAAAGGTTGTGTGTACTAATTCTGCCTAGTAGGTTTGAGGAATGTTCCTTTCTAGAATCACGTCTCTGGTAATATGTTGTACCAACCTATTTTTCCTCTCTGCCACTCCATTCCATTGACGTGTACCTACAACTATAAATTGTTGGTTTATGCCACATTCATTGCAATGGTCTGCAAAATAATTGTCTATGAATTCACCTCCTCTGTCTGATCTGATGCATTTTAGTCTACATCCAATTTGATTTTCTTCCAGTGCCTTGAATATCTTGAATTTCTGAAATGATTAGGATTTATATTTGAGAAATGGCACCCATGTTAATTTGGAAAAATCATCGATTATCCACATGAAATACGATTCTCCACCTGGTGCATTTGTTCTTAAAGTTCCGTACAGGTCCATGTGTACAAGATGAAGAGGATTATTTGTAGATAGTTGGTCTTTAGCTTTGAATGATGTGTGAGTTTATTTTCCAGTTTCTAGGACTTACATATGGTATTTGGTGGCTTCTTTTTTGCTCGAAAATCTCTAAAAGCTTTCTTTTTTCTCAATTTGATGATGCGGTCAAAATTTATGTGTCCCAATCTTCTATGCCATAACCAAGGTTCGTCAAGTTTGCTGATGTGACATTCTTATTTCTCTTCTTCTACTATATAGACATTACTCTCTGTTTGAACACCTTTAAGATCAACGTCTTTTCTGTGGTGATTGATCGTACTTCACAATCGTGGGTTGTGAAAGGGACCACACAACCTTTATCACAAATTTGACTAACACTTAGTAGATTTGCTTTTAGACCATCCAATAAAAGTACATCTTGAGCCTCTCCTCTTCAGTTATTTAATCTAACCATGCCTTTTCCCTTGATTTTCCCTGCTCTATCATTATCGAATGTTACATTCCCTGATTTCTTCTCATAGAACGATACAAAATTGCTTCGATCTCCAGTCATATGTTTTGAGCACCCGCTATCCACATACCATTAACTATTTTGATCTTGAGAAATTAGAACCAGATCACACTTATTTAGATTCCTTTTCCATTGCAGCAACTGTATTTTTGGTAGATTTTCTGAGGAGATGGATTACAGTCTTTTAGAGGACATTCGTGAGACTTGTGACCATTTTTATGGCGGCAAAAAAATTTGATTATATTTATCAATAGATTATGTACACGAGTGAATCCACCATTGTTCTTAACTCCCCTTGAGTTTTCATACTCTAGTATCCATATATGCACTCTGCATTCCATGGATTTATGATGAAACCTTTTACAAAAAAATAAATACCCATGGAAGTAGTATCTTGCTCTGGCACAGAAAGTTGTTTGAGGTAGTATTTTCATTTGTTGCATCTTTTGTTTGCTGGACTGAATTTTATTTTTCTTACAGTATGCCCCAATATGTCCAGGTTTTTGGTGGGAAAAACAAGTGATACTTCTCACAGGAGGAATGAACCTCATTTGACATCTTCTAAATTTTTTCAGATCATCCTTAGGAGTGTATGAGGCTTTTGCAGTTGACTAATCCTTCATTTCATTCTTTGTCACTTGAGTCTGTTGCTTGTTTCTTTTTGTTTCATTGTACATCATGGTATTTTTGGCTTCTAATTATGTGGATCCCCTTTTTTTTGATTCACTGTCCTATACAGCTTTTACACGAATGATATTCATGTTATTTTATACTTTGGATTTGTTGGTTTCTCCTTCATAGCCTATCCTAGTCTTTATATGAGGAGATCTTTGAGCTGTTAGTATCTTGTCCAAATGTCTAGAGCTTTTCATTTGAGAAATATTCATAGTTAATTAAATTTGGGCCTTCTCAGGCTTACCACTTCTTCTTCCGTATTTTCATGCTCCTGATTTTTCTCCTTTATTTCTCTTTTCAAGATATCCTCTATTTTTCTTGATTCTTCTAGTTAAACTTTAAATTTAATACAAATTTCTGAATCTGGTTCTATCTTTGCATATTTAAGAAGAATATATTTATGTTTCTTACTCTTAAGTTTAAGTTTGTTTAATTCCTCGAGGGCACTAATTAGCTCCCCCTCAAGATCTACCTCAACTTCTTCTTCAAATTCCGGTAGATCTTCCTCAAGCTCTTCCTTGGCCATCAAAATGAATTTTGATGTTCCTTATTCATTGGGGGATTCATCTGACCTCTCAAAGGCAATATTGTCTTATTGAGCATATAATGTTCTTCTATTAAATCTGTTTCCTTCGGCCTATTGCTGAAATTGGTTTTTTCTTTCCCTTTTGACTGATTCTCTATTTTCTTAAGAGGAGATTTTGATACATCGTGACCCACTCTTCCACAATTAAAGAATTTAAATGGATGTTTACCTTTATACTTACCTATGCCTCTATCCAATATTTTGACAAATTTGGCCTCTTCTTCATCAGAGCATGAGCATGTACCTTCCTTCTCTCTTATGCACTTGTCTGCCTTAATGGTTGCCTCCCTCATATTTGACTTCCCCTTTGGAAGTCTCATCTCATAGGCCTTCAAGTTTCCAATAAATTGGTTCATGGTCAAGGTTTCCAAGTTTATTGTCTCTTCTATGGAAGAAACCTTAGGGTTAAATCTAGAGGGTAAGGATCTCAATATATTTTGTACTATTACACATTCCTTGATGGTTTCCCCTAGAGATATCATGTTATTCATAACTTCCGCAACCTTTAATAAGAAATTGGATACATATTCATCTTCATTCATTTTTAAATTTTCAAACTATGTTATATAGGCTTGTAGTTTGGGAATCTTCACCTTTTTATCTCCCTCATAGATATTTTCTAATGTATCCCAGATATATTTGGCAGTCTCACTATGCATTACTTTGATAAATTATGACTCACATAGACCGCTCAAGAGTGCATTCATGGCTTTTGCATTAGCTATGAAAGTTTTCTTGGCTTCTTTCTTTGTGTCAATATCCTTTGGTGCATATATTTCTTCCACAACAGTCCAAACTTCTAATCCGAGGGACATCAAATAGACTTTCATTCTAATTTTCCAGAAGGTATAGTTTGTGTCAATCAACAATGGGGATTTATTTGTTGAGCATCCTTCTAGGCTAGCCATTTTGGGGACTTAGGATCTCCTTCCAGTTGTTAAACTGATGCAGAAGGAATTGGATGTAATACCAATTGATGATCCCTTAGTTAAACTGAGAGGGGGGGGGGGGTGAATCAGTTTAATATATTGAAGGAATTTTAGTATTTTTCTTTAAACTTATTTACACCTCCATTTCATAAGAAACTTAATATATAATTAAACATTTCTCTTAATATGTGAGCAGCAAGAGTTAAGAAGATTAAATACAATACATCAACACATAATCTTCATGCACATAGAAAACAGATATAAGTGGAAACCCATAAGAGATAAAATGACATCTTATTATTGTTGTGATACAAAGGCAAGCTCCAACTCCCTCTCACCATTGATTTTATGTAGGCTCCAACCTACAAGATGCTACTACCTCAAATTCTGCAACCTACAACTTGCAAGGAAGCTCCAACTCTAATCTATTTTCTACAGGCTACAACCCACAGGAGGCTCCTACCTCAACCAACTACAACTAGACATCTATCAAGATACAACTTGATATGGAAGCACCAACTCCCTCACACTACAATGAAATCATATGTTGATTTACCTGGATATCATCTCTGTTTTTCTCCTTCTTCACTGCTGCCCTTCCAACCTTCAAATCTGCTTCATATCATCTCTGGATGTGTACAACACCTCTGTCTGCTCTCTCTCATTCTTCCACTCTCTAACCTCTCTGTGCACATTACAATAGAATCAATTATATAGATAACTTCATGGATGTTGGCATTCTATATGGGAATATTAAGTGAACAGGCATGACTCTTTTCCTTCCACCCACTCATTTCCTCACTCAGCATATTTAATATGTTACAACAATATATACACTTGTTTTAGTATTATATTGGAGTTTTTATTTGCCTTGGAGAATTTCCTTTGCATCACAAACAATATAAAATAATTAATGAATTTACAATTATAGTTACAACAATAATTCAATTCAGCCCTTTCAGCTTCTTATTTTTCTATTCATTTTGTCTTCTTTGCCTAATGTTATATTTCCAACTAAGTTGCAGCATTATTGTCTTAGCCTGACTTGACCCATGCCTTTATGTTTTACACCACCTCTCTTATTGCATATTTTACCTGTAACATTCTATTCTCTTCTCTCTCCTTTGCTTTGTGTCGAGTTACTTAACCTAGTATCCTTCTACCCACGTTTAGACTTTGTTATCAAATGGATGCAACTGCATAACACCTATGCATGAGTGTCGAGTCACTTTCCTAGAGCCTTTCCTCTTGCATTTAACCTTTTCTTTTAACTCAAGTCTTTTCTTCCTCATTCAACCTTTTCTTTTGTTACCCGAGTCGACCTCCACTTCCATGGTTTTCTTCACAAAACCAGTGAAAACACATTAAACCTTGGAACTGAAATATATTAACATTTATCTCTGAACTACTTTTCATCTGCTTCACAATTCGCACTTCACAATTGATGAATTTACAGATTTCACAATACTTGTGATTCTGCGATTTTGAAAATTGCAGTGGACTCCTTATCACACATCGCACCTTATAACATATAGTTTGTGATGTATTAACACATAAACATAAGAATCATCGATTGCAATGTGTGGTATGTGGGTCAGGTCCATGTCATCTCCACATCATAGTTCCATGTCACCTTTCCACGTCATTGACGCATCATTGTCACATCATATCCATGTCACTGCCACGTTGTCTTTCCACGTCATCGCTTACACTTCACATTTCGCCTTTTCTGTGTTTTATCGCTTCGCAACTTCATTAACTTACATCCCCAAAACTCCGCAAATTTATAAATTTCAATTTTTGCAATCACCGCTAAACCTTATCGCCTCCGATGTGCAATGTACTTCGCATCGCATCTTAATTAGCTTGCAAAGTCTTTACAAATAAATATAAATTATACTCACCGATAGTGATGTGCACTATGCGATAGAGGGTCTAGGCCTGATTCTTTGAGCCTTTCTTAACTTAAAATAACACGGCTCGACCTGCTCGTGCATGAATTTGAGCCAACACGTTCACGACTCTGCCCAGTACGTTCACAACTCCACCCAAACTTGCTTCCTTTGTTGTGTTTTACCCTTGACTGTGTTTTCTCTTTTGTTGCTCCTTTGCCTTAATTAATAATTCTAGTGTTGATCCATTCTTCTCTTTTTCCATCAATGACAATATTTCCAACAAAATGAAATAGGAGGAAGCTAGGGATTTGAATTCGATAAGTGTTGGCCAAGGTAGGACAGTCAATAGCAAAGCAAGTTTACAGTGTAGGGCATGCTTGAGGATTGAAGCAAGAAATTGAAATATTTTATCAATCTCATCTGATTAATGAAAATAAGTGGAGGGGTTTTTACCAGTTGGGTCACCCTATAAATAATTGTGTTCTTGTGGTTTTTATGGTTGAATTTCATTGCATGTATTTCTAAAATGTGATTTCCATCCCACAAAATTGTAGAGGGAATTTGTAATCTCTTTTTTTCAATTCAAGTTCAGCAGTAGTTGCAAATTTCTATTAATTTCTACATTTTATTAGAGCCTAAAGTCACAATGGAAACTATTCAATAGATATTCTCCTATAAATATTTCGATTTTCACATTCAGTGAAGTAGTTTTATTCTGTGCGGGAAAAATGTCCTTCAACAGATTGAGATTGGAGTATGCCCTGGAGGAAACCTAAAATTTCATATCTTGGAAGGACAAGATATAAGTTGTAATCAATGTTAATGGAGTGTTGGAATATACTCAAACAAATATTTGAAAACCAGGAACATCAAATGTACAAGCACTTGGTCAATGGAAGAAGGATACTACAAAATCCATGATGATTGTCATGTGGTGTGAGAGACCAAATAGTCTCAAATTTACATGCAAAGGAGACTCCATTTTCTATGTGGAATACCCCCACTAAATTATTCAAAAATAACATTGATGTGAGGAAATTGACATTGAAGGAGAAGGTCAAAAACATCCTCATGAATAAAAATGCATCTATTCCAAACTATCTTTGTTGGGAAAAATACTGAGAGGGGGCGGGGGGGGGGGGGGGGGGGGCGGTGAATCAATATTTAGTGCTAACTGATAAAATTTTTACTTTTCCTTTCTCTAAAACCCATACACTACTTTACTGAAGCCAACTCATGTATACACGCGGATATCCTTAATAAAACTCGCGTATTAACAGAGATCTTATTATGCTCATAATTCTTTGCTTAGTTCATTTCATCATTCATTCATTAAATGTTTAGGAAACAGTAACCATGTGCAGCAAGAACAGAATAAATCATCACACATAAGCAACACACATGAACACCAGGATTTAAGGTGGAAACCCAATTCGGGAGAAAACCACCGTTGTCGTCGTCTCAGTCTTCAATATTTTATTATAAAGAAAACATCGTACAACCATGTACTGGTGCAGACTCATACCAGCACGTAGGCACCCACCTGCAGAAGGCTACAACCTTCTCTCATTTACCAGCCTCTCCTGGAAGGGAGCTACAACCCCTGCTCTCGTTTACCAGCCTCTCCCGGAAGGGAGCTACGACCCCTTGCTCTCGTTTACCAGCCTCTCCTGGAAGGGAGCTACTACCCCCTGCACTCGTTTACCAGCTACCACTGGAAGGGAGCTACAACCCCCTCGCTGAAGGCTTCGAACCTCAGCACCATTGCGGACCACGTTTCATCAATTTTCATACTGGATCCAACAACTTCCATACAACATATCTTGTAGGCCACTTTTCATCATATTTTCAGACTGGATCCACTCCACACATTTAAGCTCAACATTCATCAAACTGAAACTTATAACCCCATCAATTCATTCATTGAATCATCAACCAATCAACCAATGACTTGATCTTCAATTAACATAATCAACAACATATTCATCATTCAAATAACCCAGTTTTGTACGAATACACCATTGACAGATAACCGTAGAATAGCAAAACATATCAGGCATTTCATTCCACTTACTTCAGCAAACCCTAGATTCCATACGCGCTTTTACTTCATTGATCCTGCATATGTACGCACTTTCATGTAGACCAACAAGCGTATAATTCTGTGCATTCTTCAGAAAACCCTTTCTGCCCATACGCGCTTTTCCTTACGCAGATCCGCGTATACACGCGCTTTTACTGAAGCGAACCTGCGTATACATCTGTAACATTTCAGGACTGTGCAGCTCTTCAGATCAGATAAACAACTTAGATTTCATCCTTTACTTCAGAAAGTATTTCGCCTCATCTCAGATCTAAACATTCCATAAACAGATCTAGAAAATACATATACATTTCAGATCTAGAGATCCCTCTTCATCATTTTCTTCATAGGTGCATCATATATTCAGATCTATCAATCAAAAACAGAGTTAATCCATGCAGATATTCCTTAGAGAGATTTATTCATTCACAACCCTTACTCATGCACCACCTTGCACCATGATCTTCTTCTCCTTATATAGATTTATCCTTTGTCAATACCATGAGTCAAAACCACTCAACTACTAATGGTATTCCTGGACGGGATCAAATAGATATTCCAACGCTCAATACAATGGGTCAATACCATGGTAACACCCCTTGGTATTCTAAATTTGGAGCGCAAAAGGGCATACGCGACTTGGCACATACTTTTCCACGTGCATGCGCTACTTCACCTTAACAAACCCGCGTATGCTTTGTAGCATAACTTATTTATCATTATTCTGGCACTTTCTGAATTCCTTTCTTCTGCTACTTCTGAACTGATCTGTAGATACATCAGATTTACATTTAACAACTCATCAAGTCAGTTTCCATCATGAACAACTTCATTAAGCAGGTTCCATCAAAGTCAACACATTGCCAACAATCGCCCCTTTAACTCATCAAGAAGGTTGTCATCAACTTTATCAAGTAGGTTTCTATCAAGGAAAACACTCTGCATCATATTTCCAATAATCTTATTTCATCAAGTAGGTTACCATCAACTTCATCAAGTAGGTTGCCATTAAGGATAACACATTTCATCATATTGCCAACAATCTCCCACTTTGGACTTGATGGCAACCATGATGGTGTTTGATCACCACAACAGATAAATACATTGATTATAACCATTATGCAAACATCATGATATTATCCCCCTATTCAAACACCATGTTACTCTCCCCCTTTAACATCAAGGGCAAAGGGTGGATGAAAACCAAAACAAGTTTTTTATCCTCATGTAGAAAGAAGAGCTCTATAGATCTGATGTGCACTGAAGTTACCATGCTCCCCCTGAGTTCATGCTGAGTCTTCAAACATATTTTGCAATGAAGTACATGACTCTATGACCTTTCCTATCACCAAGGACTCATACTTACATCAATGATCCAACCAAGTGGATTTACACATGTGACTCAAGTACCCAACCAAGTGGGTTTACATATTTTGACTCAACTACCCAACCAAGTGGGTTTACAAAATTGACTCAAGTCCTTACATGAATGAATATGACAAATTTACATCATAGGTCTCAACATGACCTTTTCATCAAATTACAAATATGACCTTTTGCACCAAAAACCAAATGACCTCAAGAAAGAGATCATATTTCAGAATCATCATAATGCCAACAATGCATTACATTCAGCAAGGCTAATGCTCCCCGTGAAACTGTGCATCTAATGCATCCTTTCCATATGAACAAAACTCCTCCTTAGATTGTGCAACCTGAACATGTTCAACAGCGAATCATCAAGGCATCTTCACCCAATATCAGAGAATAAAACAGAAATATAAGACCTAAAACATCATCAGAGATTCCAAACAGCAAGCAACACTGCATCTGTGCTGAAGAATGCTGACCCCAAGTAAAATTTGTCAGAAATTAACCATACACGTTTTTCTTTGTATGAACTCGCGTATATACGCGACTATATTTCAGGAAACCTGCGTATCCAATTTAATTTTCTGAATTTAAGCAGTTCTGATTTTATGCATGGTAGAGACTACTCCTAGCTTCTGTCTGAGATATTCGAATGCTTCCCCGGAATATATGAGAGAAGATAGATAGGAAAATGTAGCTATGTTTTCAAGTGTCATCCAACAGTTGTAGCATAAGAACATTAGTAACCAAGCCTTCAGACTTTTGTAGCATCAACATATTCTTCCCAAGAGGAATTATCATATCAGAACAACTTCTTCAATAGAAAATATGTGTCAAGAAATCATCCATGTGATCTAAATTCATAAAGATCTTCAAGATTCATCATGATGTAATATGCGTAGGAAAAAGGTCTCAACCATAGCAACAAACTCTGTATGATCTATTATTATCTCTGA
Source organism: Pinus albicaulis (assembly GCA_034641835.2). NCBI lineage: Eukaryota > Viridiplantae > Streptophyta > Pinopsida > Pinales > Pinaceae > Pinus > Pinus albicaulis. The sequence continues at coordinate 124,000,252 of CM076571.1, read as the reverse complement.
ATCATAAGACCTCCAACTTATCCATGTGTGAAACAAAATATATTCTTCAGCAAAAAGCAAACAGGGCTCATCCATAATCTCATCATAATAAACCATGTATCATGTCATCATCATTTGAGAACTAAGGAATAAGCAGATACATTTCCAACAATGCAATCATTAGTAGTTAGACTGATGCTCCCCATGAACCTGTGATCCTGGTCGTTTAGTTGTCTTACTTTTTTCCTTGACTGAAAAGCATACACTTCTGTCTCCATTGGAACTCGTGTGTATACACGACTTTAGTTCATTAAACCCGCGTATGGAAAGTGCAACACTGAAAATTCCACAACTTCATCTCCCCCTGAATTTGTACCACCTGTACCTGTCTTCTTCACATCAGATGTACTGTCAGAAATAAACATAACCAGAATCACTAAACCAACCATGGGAATCACCATACATTGCTCCCCTTTTGACGATACATTACTAATCCCTAGAATGTATCTTGCATTACTCCTGCATTCATTATGAGAAGTAAGCTTCAGAAGCGGATGACTGCAGTAGGGTCAATATTTCCTACGTTTCTGACCAGTCCTCCTTCCTTTTCCATCTTTGCTTGAAATTTTTATTGTGTGCTAAAAATTATCCAATTTCTCAGACATGTTCATCCTGCATTATTTTTCTACATGTCCATACTTAATACAAGCATAACATCTTATGTGACTAGAAAAGTAAGCATAAGGATCATAGTATGTTTTTCTATTCTTTCTTCTATTGCAATCAGCTGCTTTATGACCATACTTTCTACATGAAAAAAAATATCCCTTGAAGAAACTAGAGTACCTCTCTATGTAGAATATGTTTGTATGTGACTGAAATGATCTGCTTCTGCAATTGGCTGTAACATGCCCATAATTATGACATTTAAAGCATTCAACATTATTGATGCTTCTATAGTTAGGATGGAATGATTTCTTTTGAGAGTTCATGATTTTCGGTTGACCTTTTGTTTCTTCCAACACTTCAGGTTTTTCATTGATATCCTTTGAAACTTTAGCACTTCCTAGTGAACTAGATTCTCCTTTAACATTTTCATGAAAACCAAGACCAAATTTAACAGAGGGAGACCTTTGACTACTAAGAATATCGTCCAGAATCTTGGTACTATCTTGAAACCTCAAGAGTTTATATTTTTCTTCTAAATTACCTTTTAGAATGTTTACCTCATCCTCCAATCTTTGGCATTGCTTCTTCATACTTTCTTCGATCCTTCTTCGTTCTTCTACTTGATCATTCAGTTTTAAAATCTCTACTTTCAACCCATTTTCTTGTTATTCAAAAATTTGTATAAGTTCTTCATTCTTCTTATTTGATGCTTCAGGATCTGCTTTTAGAGAGATTATTTCTACTTCAATTTCTTCATTCTTCTTATTTGATTTTTTTGGATCTTCATTTAGATCGATGATTTCTGCTTCAAGTCTTTTATTTTGATTGGTTGCGTAATTGTACAACCTTTGATACTTGTCTATCTGACCATTCAGTATTTCTATCTGTCCTTTCATTTGAGAGATCATCTCATTGTAGATAACTTCTCTCTCTTTAAATGATATTTTTTGATCTTCAACTTTAATCTTGAGAGCTTCTTCTAGATCCATAACATTACTTTCACTATTTTCACCATTGTATGCACAAGAAAGTGAATCACAAGAACCACATTCAATACATGTTTTATCTTCTTCATTTTCTGCTGCACATGTTTTTTGAGATATCTCCTTTTGAGTAGCCTTCTTCTTTTGCTTCCTTCCCATTGCAACGGGTCTCCTTCAAGCGATCAAGCTTCTACAAAAGGACATGCTCTGATTCCAATTGTTGGGAAAAATACTGAGAGAGGGGGGGGGGGGGGTTGAATCAGTATTTAGTGCTAATTGATAAAAATTTTACTCTTCCTTTCTCTAAAACCCATACGCTACTTTACTGAAGCCAACTCGCGTATACACGCAGATATCCTTAATAAAACTCGAGTATTAACAAAGATATTATTATGCTAATAATTCTTTTCTTAGTTCATTGCATCATTAATTCATTAGATGTTTAGTAAAAAATAAACATGTGCAGTAAGAACAGAATAAATCATCACACAAAAGCAACACACATGAACACCAGGATTTAAGGTGGAAACCCAATTTGGGAGAAAACCACCGCTGCCGTCGTCTCAGTCTTCAATATTTTATTATAAAGAAAACATCGTACAACCATGTACTGGCGCAGACTCATACCAGCACATAGGCACCCACCTGCAGAAGGCTACAACATTCTCTCATTTACCAGCCTCTCCTGGAAGGGAGCTACAACCCCTGCTCTCGTTTACCAGCCTCTCCTGGAAGGGAGCTACGACCCCCTGCTCTCATTTACTAGCCTCTCCTGGAAGGGAGCTACTACCCCCTGCACTCGTTTACTAGCTACCACTGGAAGGGAGCTACAACCCCCTCACTGAAGGCTTCGACCCTCAGCACCATTGCAGACCACGTTTCATCAATTTTCATACTCGATCCAACAACTTCCATACAACACATCTTGTAGGCCACTTTTCATCATATTTTTAGACTGTACCCACTCCACATTTAAGCTCAACATTCATCAAACTAAAACTTATAACCCCATCAATTCATTCATTGAATCATCAACCAATCAGCCAATGAATTGATCTTCAATTAACATAATCAGCAACATATTCATCATTCAAATAACCCAGTTCTGTATGAATACATCATTGACAGATAACATTAGAACATCAAAACAGATCAGGCATTTCATTCCACTTACTTTAGCAAACCCTAGATTCCATACGTGATTTTACTTCACTGATCCTGTGTATGTACACACTTTCATGCAGACCAACACGCGTATACTTCTGTGCATTATTCAGAAAACCCTTTCTGCCCATACGTGCTTTTCCTTAAGCAGATCCGCGTATACACGTGCTTTTACTGAAGCGAACCTGCGTATACATCTGTAAATTTTCAGGACTGTGAAGCTCTTCAGATCATATAAACAACTTAGATTTAATCCTTTACTTCAGAAAGTATTTCGCCTCATCTCAGATCTAAACATTCCATAAACAGATCTAGAAAATACATATACATTTCAGATCTAGAGATCCTTCTTCATCATTTTCTTCACAGGTACATCATAGATTTAGATCTATCAATCAAGAACAGAGTTCATCCATGCAGATATTCCTTAGAGATATTTATTCATTTACAACCCTTACTCATGCACACCCTTGCACCATGATCTTCTTCTCCTTATATAGATTTAGCCTTTGTCAATACCATGAGTCAAAACCACTCAACTACTAATGGTATTCCTGGACAGGATCAAACAGATATTCCAGCACTCAATACAATGGGTCAATACCATGGTAACACCCCTTGGTATTCTAAATTTGGAGCGCAAAAGGGCATACGTGACTTGGCACATACTTTTCCGCATGCATATGCTACTTCACCTTAACAAACCCACGTTTTCTTTGTAGCATAACTTATTTATCATTATTCTGGAAATTTCTGAATTCCTTTCTTCTTCTACTTCTGAAATGATCTATAGATACATCATATTTACATTTAACAACTCATCAAGTTAGTTTCCATCACAAACAACTTCATTAAGCAGGTTCCATCAAAGTCAACACATTGCCAACAATCTCCCCTTTAACTCATCAAGAAGGTTGTCATCAACTTTATCAAGTAGGTTTCTATCAAGGACAACACTCTGCATCATATTTCCAATAATCTTATTTCATCAAGTAGGTTACCATCAACTTCATCAAGTAGGTTGCCATCAAGGACAACACATTGCATCATATTGCCAACAATCTCTCCATTTTCATTCAGGATAAACATGAACTTGAAGGAGTAGAAGAAAATGTACTCTCTTTTGATCTAATAAGCCTAAATCTCCTGGGCCTTCCAAAATCTTAGCACAACTATGAGGACTCGGTAAATTGAAGGGACAAATTGCCAAATTGGGAGAGACTTTGGTCTGATTTGGTGCAAGAACACTAGAGATAAATCCAAAGGAACACTAGAGATAAAGTAGCATTCAAAGCTTAGGAAGAAAATAATTTTGCCTTGGTTGAGAAACGGGGAAATATTCAAGGATTTAGATATTTTCCTATATATAGTATTGTAGGTGATTATTCTGGTTTGAAAATTCATGCATATAGAATGTAGCCGAATATTTAATAGAAAACATGTAAGTCTCTATTAAAATTGGTAAATGTTTTGGGAATATCATCCATTTAGTCATATACATGTAAAAAATACATGAATTTTTAAACGAAGTAGTGAATATGTTTTTCAGAAAATGTCCAAAAAATTCCCCATTTGCGAAATTTCTCCCCTAAGAGTTTCCCTATTGGGGAGGGAAAGAAGGCCCAAAGCAAGCCATAGTCTAGCCAAAATAATGGAAATAAGAAATACCTAAGAAAGATAAAAAAATTTCATTGCCACGTATATGGGCACTATGCAACAAAGTTTTTACATAAGAGGTCTAACAAGAAGCATTCAGTAGGAGTAGGATTCGAATCACATTCCTCACAATTCGAATTAAACTTCACCTTGATTGCATGCATGGAGAGCACTGTAATGGGGAGTGTGTGGTATCTATATTTAGGTGCCTCATTCCATATGACTAGATGCAAATAATTCTTCAATAGCCTAGAGAAGAAGGTTCTCTAGATGTATGTTGTCAAGATAAATCCCCTATGTGAACAAAGGGGGTCTCTCTAGCCCTAGAGTGGGTCTAGCAACATAAGATTATTTATAAAGCAAATATTCCTTATCTAATGTTTACAGTGCAAAGAGGAAAGAGACATAAATATCATTTTCCAATCGCTATACTTGGATCTGTTAATGGTGACCTCGATCCATGATCCTTCTAGGCCCACTTATTGCTACTAATGGCATGCGAATACCTGTGGACGATTAAGAGACAATAACAAACGTAAAACAATACATAATAAACGTAAACACTAGCTATCTAGAAGATAAAGGAGTACCAGAATATTTACACAAACTTGTAGAAAAATATAGAAAGGAAACATCAGATGTTATTATTGATAAATTAGAAAAGGAGAGCTTACAAGCAGACCTTGATGTTGGAGGTGTCCTTAGGTGAAAATATGAGTCCTTCACCTAGCTCAAAAGCATTCCTTCTCCTTGCTCTGAATATGAATGTTAGTTTTGTTGTGCTAATTTCATATTTAGAATTATAAACAATGGTTGTTCATTTTCATCATGTGCATAGGTTTCCTTATGGTGTTTGTGAGTGTTAAAGAGGCAATTGTGGCAAGTTTTAAGTGAAATTCATGAGAATTTTAACATTAAAACAAAGTACTAAACAACAGAAATAAAATGTATAGAAAACCATCAAGTGATCCATTAACACGGAATTTTGATGAAGATGTTCACCCCTTCTGGGCTACATCTCCTTGGTTCATCTTCCATGGCTTAGGACTTTGTATTAGCTAAAAATGGAAAAACGTGTTGTTTACAATCCTCTATTGCTCCTGAAACATGCTCCAACATGCTTAGAATGTCCAAATATGCTAAGATAGACTCTTTCTGATCTCAAAATAGTCAAATTTTGAAAAAATTATGGCTCAATCAATTTGGCCTAGGAAATATTCTCCAAAAATGGAGAGAACTCTAGTTAATGATGACAATTTTGGAGTTCGGCCGAAAATGGCGGACTCCAACAACTTTTTTGCTAATATAAATGCAATTTAATTATGACGTAAGCATGGTTTAATTGTTTTTTATGCGTGCTAAGTCTCTTTAGTTGATCCTTCACCCTGTGGTTATAACATATAGGTAACATGTATGAGGGGGTTGGCCCACAGGGCTACCCCCCTACTCCTCCTAATGGTGAAATTGTATTAATATAAATAAACTCTATGTGCATATATTTTTGAGAAACTTTGGCATGATCTAGTGGTTTGACGTTGTGTTTTCTTGGGGGAGGTCGCGGGGTCAACCCCGACCTCCACCTGGCCTCCAATAATTTTTGCCAACATATATATAATTCGACCTTTGAACATAGTTTTTATTTCAGTATTTGGGAGGGGGCACGTTGCGGCCCTTGGTTGTACCATGTGTCCTCTTCCCATTGGCTCATCCCACAACCAATTAAAATCCAACAAGTCACCCAACACAACAAAAAACCACAAAGTGACACTTGTCATAGTCTCATTGGGAAAATTAAAGTAATATTCCAGGAATATTATTTTTTTGCTGACTAGGCTTCCCAATCACCATTATTTCAATTATGCATAAATTGTAGCTATTTTTGAGAACGAAAAACAAGCTCTAGCTTTCACATACATAGTCGGTTTTCGACGAAACGAAGTGTGTCGGATTCCTGGAGACAAGAACTTCATGCTAATTCAGGTTCTGAATGATTAAAATCACTTCCATTTTTTAGCTTAAAACTGAGCACCTAATCATTCCTCCCCACTATAATCATTTTGGACCCAAAAATATACTATCAATTGTTGAACATGTGAGTGTAATATTCCTTTTCTTGAATTTCTGAAATTTCTTCAATGAGGACGTTGTATAAGGAAAACCATGCAACAAAAACAAAAAACATGACTTGGATCCTCTTATATATCGTGTATGTAGCTTAAATATGAAATGGCATCAGAAACGAATCATTCTAGTTGCACTAAATAGATCTCCCCAGCCCATATATGCTCAAAAGCACCCCAATCCCATGACTTCACAAAATAGAATTTATGAAAACTGAAACAGCATAATTTTTATTAGGGAATCTATATAAAAATATGATTCAATACATATCTATATATTTCATTAATCATATAATTAGAAATGAGAGTTTTGACCTCTTTTACAAGCACATCAAAACATCTCGGCAAGGGTTTCCAGAAAAATATCAATATAAAATGCAGCACTGCAGAAAATAACATATTACACTGCAACTTTGTATTATAAAAGACTAAATATGATCTATAATAAATGAAAAATACATAAATTGGCCCAAGGCCCTCTTTAATAGACCTTCCGGAGTGAAATAGACATCTCCTCCTCCAAAACAAGCACAAAATAGAAGGGTTTAACCCAACAACTGCTGAACCTGTAGAAAAGACGTAGTTACTGGAAGTGACTATGCTTTAGATGATGAAGAATGAATTTCATAAAGTTAGATGATGGAAAATAAGCTCAGGACCTTCCATTTTGATCTCTCAACCAAGATAGACCAAGGTGAAGATGGAATTCCCGCATGAGAATTATTTGCACTAAATAGTGTTGCAACTACAGTTAAATAGCCAAAGCTTAAAATTAGTCAAAATACCAAACATAGATGAATATTGAATGCCTTCCTTGCTGCTATCTCCTCCTTCTTATCCTTGGTGAGCTTCCTCACTCCGGACCCCACTCATTGATGAGGTGACTTCCTAAAGAAGATTACCCTTTCAAAAATGTGCTATCCTTATTGGTTTCCCTCTTGTAGCAGCGCTGTTGACTTGGTCAATTAGATCTAGTTCATTGGAATTGTCCTCTTTCACACCAAGGTGGCTTTATTTGTCCTCCTAACCTAATCCCTTTTCACATTGGGATTTGTTTTATTGTCTTTCTATTATTCTACTGAAAAAATGGAGCAAGTATAATATTTCAACTAGTAGTGGCTAATTGGGAATATTACAGTGAGGGTACAGTTCCCTCACCTTCTCAATCTCCATCCATTTTTCTTTAGTAGGATTTTTTCCCTTGAGTCCCACTCGAAGGTATTTTACATTCCCTCTCCTTGAAGTTTTGGTTCTTCTATCAACTATGAGATCTTGTTGAATTTCATCAATATCTTATGGCGAGAAATCATCTATTGATGTTAGATGAACATGCTTTCCTTGATCATTAATCAATGGAGGCTCAAAAAATCTCAAATTATCAACATTAACAACAGAGTATATTGCATATAAGGAGGCAAATCTAGCTTAAATGCATTGTTACCAATATTTTCTAGAATTTTAAAAGGACCATAACAGATTGGTTTAAGCTTTTTACCTTCCCCTTGAAGTCTCTCTTTACTAATATATAACCAAACTTCATCACCAACTTGGAATTGATAATCAACACATTGTTTATCATGCCTTTCCTTGTAGCTGTTCTTGCACCGTCTGATGTATCTACTGAATTTTCGCAATGAGATTCTTTGCTTTATCTATGTCACTATGACCATCAATAGAAAAATATTTCCCAAAGATGAATTCCAATAGTTAGCTTGTAAAGTACCCAAGACATTCCTCAAATGGCGATGTATTTGTGGAATAATTCTTTTCCCTATTGCATGCATGTTGAATGCAATGCAACTCAGTCATCCCACAACTTGGGATGTTTGCTGCAATATCCTCTAAGAACATGGATGACTGTCCTGGTTACCACCTCATTCTGAACATATTTTTGTGAATGAAATATTGTACTCTTCTTCAACTTAGTGTCCATCATGTCCCACAAATTTGACCAAAAATTCCAAACAAATTGAGAATCTCAATCACTTACAATAGAAGTAAGAAGACCAAAATGAACACAAACATTTTGAAAGAAAATATGAGTTCAAATTTAATTTTCTTTTTACATGGTATCAAAATAAACATTTTTTTGAACCTATCTACAACTACATCCAAGTAATCATGAACTTTCCTTGACAATGAAATACCTCCTACAAAATTGATTGAGATACTCTCACATGGATGTAAAGGTGCCATAAGTGGAGTGTACAATCCTAGTTTCCTATTTCTAGGCTTTCTCATTTCACACAAAGAACATCCTCTAAATAAATGAGATACACTATCAAACATGTGTGGCCAATAAAAATGCCTTTGGCGATTTTCCACTGTCTTGCCTAAACCGAAATGTCCATCAATTAATGAAGTGTGCACCTCGCTTATGATATTGTTTCTTTCTCCTTGTGGAATACATAACCTGCCCAAGTGATACAAGAAATTTTTATGTACATGGTAATCTAACCCTTCAATTTTGTTTACTTGACTCAAGCTTGCATACACATCTCGAAATTCATTATCATATATATATTTCTCAATGTACCTTTCATGCAAAACATAATTGTGCTTGAGTATAATAGATGAAATTACAATAGGCCTAGAAAGCATATCAACTACCTTATTGTAGATTCCCTTTTTATACCTGATAACAAAATGAAATTGTTGTAGAATCCCATCCATATGAAGTGTCTTGACTGCTGCAACTTTGATTGTGACTGTAAGTAGTGCAATGGTTGATGGTAAGTATGGATAGTGGTCTCTTTCCCCATAAAATAGTGTTTCCATTTCTTTACAATTTGTACCAAAGCATATAACTCCTTTTCATAAGTGGGAAAGTTATTCACATCACCATTAAAAATTTGAGAATGAAATGAAATGGGCTTACCATGTTGCATGAGAACTTCTCCCATGGCGTAATCACTAACATATGTTTGAATCTCAAATGGTTGTCTGAGATCCAAAAGAGCCAATACTGGTGCTGAAATGATCTTTTGTTTTAAAGCATCAAATTATTTTTCTGCATGTCTCACCAATGGAAGAACTTCTTAACACTAGTCAATACATGTAAAAGAGTTGCAATGGAAGAAAAATTAGCAATGAATTTCCTCCAATATTGTGCTAACCCTAGAAAGCTTCTTACCTCTGTAACTGTATTGGGCTTGGGCCAATTCACAATGAACTCAACCTTAGAGGGGTCTGTCTTCAACTCACCTCCTCCAACAATGTGTCTCGAATACACTAAAGAAGTCTTTCCAAATTCACACTTCGACATCTTTAAAACAACTGTTCTTTTTTCAAGACATCAAGTACTTTGTTCACATGCATGAAATGTTCATCTCTTGATTTACTGAATATCAAAATATCATGTAAGTAAACAATGAAAAAATCATCTACAAATGGTCTCAATACATCATTCATAACTCATTAAAGTAGCTGGAGCATTGGTAGGACCAAAAGACTTAAAAGTCCACTTAAACAATCCTTGTCTAGTTTTAAATGCGGTTTTCCAAATGTCCTCTTCAACTATTCTAACTTGATGATAACTACTTTGTAAGTCTAACTTAGTGAAATACTTTTCATACCTCAATTTATCAAGCAAATCATCAATTATTGGGAGTGGATAAAGATTCTTTACCATGATTTTATTTAGTGCATGGAAATCCACACACATGCGCAAAGTCCCGTCCTTCTTTGGCACCAAGACAATCGTTGAACCACATGGAGAAGTAGAAGGGCATATGATAACTTTGTTCAAAAATTCTTGAATTTTCTTCTTGATTTTCATTGTATCCATTATCGACATGTGATACATGCCAATGTTTGGAAGTGGAACATCTTGCTGCAGATGTATATCATGTTGAATTCCCCTCTTGGGAGGTCACCCATTTGGTTCCTCAAACATATTTCCATGCTCACTTACCACATCAAACAAATAAGATTTTAATTTTTCATCACAACCTTCAAAATATTCATAATCCATTTCATTATTTTTCTTGACCATGAGAAGCATAAATTTTTTACTTTCATTTACTAGTCTCTTCATCTACCCTCCATTAACCAAAGAAATATTCAACTTTTTGCAATGAGCTCTCACAATATACTCCACCCCATGCTTGAGAAAATGATATTTGTTCTCATGGTGATAAAATATCTCTTTCCTGTCATACAAATATGGGTTTCCCAAGATAATTCCTAAAATGTCAAGCGGAACGACATCTAACTCAACTTCATCAACCAAATTTGCAATAATGGAAAACCTGAATATGCATTTCCTTGTAACCTGTAAATTTGCATTCTTGACTATCCAACCCAGAGTATATGGCTTATGATGAGATACAGTTTCAAGGTTAATATTTTTGACCAAGTCTTATAATATTAAGTTCGCTTGTGACCCACTATTAAATAATGCATCAATATTTGTATGGTTTGATATCACCCTTACATGGAACAACTTGATCCAGGTCCGTCAGCTGCCGGATATACCCATGATATTTTAATTTTATGATGTTTTTAGAATTTTATTTTAAAAGAGAATAAAATAACACATGTGCATGTTGTAAAGAAGGGGAACAAGACAACCATCAGCAACATAAAAACATGAGATGTTGATAACAGAGTTCACCTAGTGTGGGCTACATCTCCTGGCTCGATTGAAAAATGGGGTAGGCTACTTAAAATGGTGTTGGAAATGGGAAGATGTACATGGATGATGTTCATACAAGGATTTTCCATTAACATGAGTGGCTTGTCTCTCCATGGGATGTTCCGCTACAGGAACTCTCACTCAAAATTTCCTATCAGCATAACATAATCTCACATGAAGAAAAATCAAGATCCTGCCACATGCATAAGGCATGGATCTAGAAATCATAATAAATATCATAACAAAATGAGGCACATGGTCAAACTACATATACCTCAACCCTTGAAGTTAGTTGGAGAATTGGATGCTCAGCTATTGAGTCTAGCTGCCCCGTCAAATTCATGCCATCGAAAGGCATAGAATCGACTGTCCACACTGAAAAATATGACACCATCACTCCAATATGGAAAAAGGGCCAAAACATGGGAAGCTCTGCTACTAAAATGGACATTTCCATTAAGTTCATGTCATTGAGAGGTGTAAAATCGACATAAATTTTGTCGAAATGGACTTCGAAAAATTTTGGGCCTCAGGGAATATTTTTGATGCCCTCAAGATTCCCTAAGATTTTGTTCTACACGAAATCTACAAATATATTGCTCATCTATCCATTCTGACTTTACCATCTCATTACTTGCAAAATTATAGTTAAAATAATTGTACACTTCATATCATTCTTATGAAATGCAAATTTACCTTCCCATGGAATCCTTTGGGAATCAAAGAATATTCTCTGCAAAAAGATTCTTTGTCTCGAAAATCATGCCATCATGGTTCCACCTCTGTGGATGTGCTCATGGTTCTGCCCCTGGTTTGGGCTTAGCATTCCACTGCTCGACCTCTGAGTTCCACCATAACACGGTTCTTCTAGTCTACTCCCTTCTCGTTCACAGGTTGAATGGGAAACTATGAGGGTTAATTACCCATAGTCGGGCATAGTTTACAAGATCATGGGTCATGGTTCATTGGTGCTGGAGGAGGCTATGTCAGTGAAGGTATTGGTCTCAAAACCCAATCTCAGTATAAATGGGTGCATATGGCATTTTTTTTAATCCCATATATCTCTTGTTTGAATTTTTTTTGAACAATGTTTTAAATTACACTGGTTATTTGGTTTGAGTTTTAATTTGAATCCACCATTGGGTGGCTATGAGATTGCTTTGTGGGGGTTGGTCATGTGGCCGGGTGGGTTGAATCCCTACCATTCTCAGCGTACATGGAAGTAATACCATTTTTATGGTGGGCGGGGTCTGCTCCATGCGGTCCCGACTCGATCCACTGCAACATATATATGCAACTATTGTAATTGTTATACGGTAGTTATCGTGGGGTTTGGTGGGGGTCATGGCTTTCCGACCCAAAATTTAATATCTATTTTTTGATATGGTCGATGGGGGTGGTAGGGGTCATGGCCTGCCACACTTAATTTAATATATATGTTTTTGTTTTTGTAAAACAAATGGTAATTTTTTTATTTTAAGGAAAATAAGGGTGATTGGGAAATTTTACGAGGCCACAATTTCACCCATTTTTAGGATCTAAGTTCCCTTCTGGTTGACGGTGAATTTGTGGGACACTTAACATGGTCCACTACTCAACTTTGATTAAATATTTGACTCGCTCTAACTTCTCCATACGAGCTTGGATTGGAAATCCATTTGCAACGTTGTAATTAGGGCGACGAGTACTTCAATCTGAACTTGGTTTGAGAGTCATCCAACCACTTTTAATTTTGACCATTTCTAAGCCCTCTTTGTCTCCCGTGGGTGTTTGGATCCACCTCGATCAATTCTGCCCACTGAGGAGCTTTTGGTCAACCAAAATCATCAACATAATCTGCAGATGATTTCTACCATGTATGCACCACACATGTCCTGAAAAGTTGCCCTTCATTCTCCTTCACCTTTTTCATTCATATCCATAATCGATGAAATGACACCTGCATCCTCTGCAAATCTATAGTGCAATATTTTGCAAATTACATGCTTAAATAAGTGACCAATCTATGTCCCAAGTATTCCCGACACTTTCCATGACTTTATAACCATACTATGTGGTCAAGTTTACATCAAATGGAATCAATACCCCAGCTATCAATACAAGGCCAAAATATCATTGTTGCTAAACAAGTGATGGAAAAAAAATCATCACTTTTACATTTTAACATGCAACACATCATTTACAAATTAAGGGAAAACACACTACCAAACCTAGAAAACCCATCTCTTACTTATCAAAGTCAATGGGTCATCTCTTTGTGGCACATTTTCTTGTCAAACAATTGTTTCAATTGGTTCATGTACTAACACTTTGTCCTTGAGACACTTCTCTGGATGGAGCCTCCAACACATGGCTCTTTGATGGACACTTGTGTCGCAATGACTGCAATGAATTTTCTTCCTCCATACCTGCTTTACCTTCTTCTTTTCCTGCGATGGAGAAGGCCTTTGACGGCTCATCCTCTTTTGTGCTGCCATTCTTTTCCAAGAATCATCAAATACATTGTTATGTAATCCAAAAAAACTACATTTTTTCCGATGTTGTGATCTATGTTCATTGTTAGCGAAATTTTTGCAATAAAAATGAACATTAGAATACTTAGAATTGTAGTATCTTTGGTCTTTGTTGCAATCATGGTGATAAGAGCTTGCCTCAGCTCTTTCTCTGCAATCTACATTGTCATAGGATGATGGTGAATTGTTCCCATAAATCTCTTTCCCTAATGGTTTTAACCATGCATTGGAAGCTTTTGACACCTTTGAGCACTGTCCTTCAGTTTGTCCCAAACCTAATAATCAAGGTATTTTCACGACCTCCAATTCTTGAGTTATTCCTTGACTATTAACGCCAAGTCCTCCTCATTTTTATCCCATCTTGGTGAGGATTCTCATGCCAGTTCCTGCAATGGTTATCTCCACATTTTCCACAACAATGATATCATGTGAAGATGAAACTAAAGAAACATCAACATTTTTTACGTCAGATGTATATTCAGAAACATGTCATGATGGCTTTTGCAAGCCTTTGTTGCACTTCAACTCCTCCAAGGCTACTTCCATAGATCGTAGCTAAATTTGCAGTCTATGCTTATCCTCTTTCTCTTCTTGTAGAAGCCCCCTTAATTTAGAATCATTTTCTTGAATGCTTTGGTCATTTCATTTCAGTACTTCCAAGGTTGCCTCAGTAGCTTGCAACTGAATTTGCACTCTCTTCTTATCCTCTTTCTATTCTCCTAGAAGCACTTTCAATTCAATGTTATCTGCTTGAAGGCTATGGTTGATTTCCTCATTCGAATGATGAGAAGATGGTGAGGGTGATGAATATTAACTAGAATATATGGATGAAGCATGACTTTGTGCTTCTTCTTTCTCTTGTCTTTCATGAGCTTCATACATCATGTCCACCATTTTGGATATCCTGAGCATGGCTTCGTACATGTCCTTTCCATCCTCCATTGTTGCACATTCAATCGTTGTTCACACTCGCAATTCGCATTAGCAAGAAGACTGCTATGATACCACTTGATCTGGGTCCATTAGCAACCAGATTTACCCATGATATTTTACTTCTTTGATGTTGCTATAAATTTTTTTTAAAAGAGCATAAAATAACACATGTGCATGGGGTAAAGAATGGGAAAAATAAAACCATCGTCAACATAAAAACACGAGACGTTTATAAGGAAGATCACACAATGTGGGCTACGTCTTCGTGCCCTTTGTAAAAATGGGGTAGGTCACTTCATATAGTGCTGGAAATAGGAAGATGCACATGGATGATGTTCATACAAGGATGTTCCCTTGACATGAGTGACTTGTCTCTCCATGAGACATTCTGCTAGAGGAACTCTCACTCATAATGGACCTCTTATCAGCATGACATAATTTGACATGAAACAAAAATAAGATCCCGCAACATGCATCAAGCAGGGATCTAGAAACCATAATACATATCATAGCAAAAATAAGCACATGATCAAACTGCATATACCACAACCCTTGAAGTTGGTTGAAGAAGAAATCGCCCAGCTGCTAAATCTGGCTTGCCATTGAATTCGTCATGTCGAGGGGCTAGAATCGACTGTCCACACTAAAACATATATCATCATCACTCCAATTTTGGAAAGGGCCAATAAATGGGAAGCTTTGTTTCTAAATCAGACATCACCATTGAGTTTTTGTCACCGAGATGTGTAAAATCGACATAAATTTTGTTGAAAATTGACTTTGGAAAATTCTAGGCCTCAAGGAATATTTTTGATGCCCTCAAAATTCCCTCTGATTTTGTTCTGTAGGGAATCTGAAAAGATGCTTCTCAGATGGCTATTCTAACATTACCATCCCGTTCCCTACCAAATTCTGGTTAAAATGATTTTTAACATCATATCATTCTGACGAAATGAAAATTTACCTCCCAATGGAATATTTCAGGAATCAGAAAATATTCTCTGTAAAACACTCTTTGTCTCAAAAATCATGCTAGCATGGTTCTACTCTATTGATGCACTCATGGTTCTGCCCTTAGAGTCGGCTTAGCATTCCACTGCTCGACCTCTGAGTTCCACCATAACAGGGTTCTTCAAGTCTTCTCCCTTCTCGTTCAATGGTCGAATGGGAAGCTATGAGGGTTAAGCACACATAATCAGGCGGAGTTTACATGAACATAGGTCATGGTTCGTTGGTGGAAAAGGAGGCTATGTCGGCAGAGGTGTTGGGTTCAAAGCCCAATCTCTGCTTAAATGGGCACATATGGAATTTTGTTTTAACTGCATATATCCATTGTTTGAATTTTGTTTGAACAATGTTTTAACTCACATTGGTTTCCAGTTTGGTTTGAGTTTTAATTTGAATCCACTATTCAGTGGTTGTGAGACCGCCCAGTGGGGGCCGACCATGTGGGTCGGGTAGTTTTGAGCCATGCTGGTCTTGGTGTACATGGTGGTAATACCATATCTACGGTGGGCAGGGTTTGTTCCATGTGGCCCCGACTCGAGTCACTGCAACATATATATGCGATGGTTGTAATTGTTATATGGTGGTTACCATGGGGTTTAGTGAGGATCATGGCCCGCTAGCCCAAAATTAAAATATCTATTTTTTGATATGGTTGATGGGGATGGTGGGGGTTATGGCCTGCCACCATTAATTTAATTTTTTTTGTTTCTTTAAAAAAAATGGTATTTTTTTATTTTAACAAAAGTAAGGGTCACTGGGAAATTTAATGAGGCCATAATTTCACCCATTTTCTGGAGCTAAGTTCCCTGCAAGTTGACGGAGAATTTGTGGGACACTTAAACCTGGCCCACTGCCCAAATTTGACCAAAAATCTGACTCACTCCAACTTCTCCATATGGACTAGGATTGGATATCCATTTGCACCATTGGAATTAGGGCGACGAGTACTTCAATCTGAAGCTGATTTGAGAGTCATCTGACCACTTTGAATTTTGACCATTTCTAAGACCTCTTGGTCTCCGAACGGTGTATGGAGCCACCTAGATCAATCCCCCCCCAATTAAGAGCGTTTGTTCCACCAAAATCATGAACATAATCTGCAAATTATTTGTACCTTGTCTGCACTGCACGTGTCCTCAAAGGTCACCCTTCATTTTCCTTCAGCTTTGTCCTTCAGAGTCATAAGCGATGAGCTGACACCTGCATCGTCTACAAAACCGTAGTAAAATATTTTGCAAATTACACTCTTCAATAAATGACCAATCTATGAAAAAATCATTCCCCACACTTTCCATGAGTTTATAGCCATACTCCGTGGTCAATTTTACATCAAATGGAATTAGTACCCCATCTATCAATAAAAGGCCAAAATATCATTGTCATTGAACAAGTGATAGAAAAAACATCATCACTTTTACATTTTAACATGCAACACATGATTTACAAAGTAAGGCCAGTCACACTACCAAACCTAGAAAAACCATCTCTCACTTATCAAAGTGAATGGGTCATCTCTGTGTGGCACATTTTCTTGTTGAACAATTGTTTCAACTGGTTCATGTACTGACACTTTGTCCTTGAGACGTTGCTCTAGATGGAGCCTCCAACACATGGCTCTATGATGGCCAATTTTGCCACAATTACTGCAATGAGCCTTCTTCCTCCATACATGCTTTACCTTCTTCTTTTCCTGCGATGGAGAAGGCCTTTCACTCCTCATCCTCTTTTGTGCTGCCATTATTTTCCAACACTTATAAAATACATGGTTATGTAATCCAAAAAAACTACATGTTTTCCGTTTCCATGATATATGTTCATTGTTAGCAATATATTTGTAATGAAAATGCACATTAGAATATCTAGACTCGTTATACATTGCTTGTTGGTCTCTGGTGCAATCATGGTGATAAGAGCTTGCCTCAGCTCTTTCTCTACAATGTGCGCTATCATAGGATGATGGTGAAGTGTTACGATCAATATCTTTCCCCAATAGCTTCAACCATGCATTGGAAGCTTCTGACACCTTTGAGCATTGTCCTTTAATGTATCCCAAGCCTGCTAATTGAGGTGTTTGTACAACCTCCAACGGTTGAGTTATTCCTTGGCCATTAACACCAAGTCCTCCTCATTTGTATCCCTTCCTTGTGAGGAGTCTCAAGACATTTCCTATACTGGGTATCTCCACATTTACCAAAAAAATGATAGCATGTGAAGATGAAACTGAAGAAACATGGACATTGTTTACCTAAGATGTTGATTTAGAAATAGGTGACAACGGATTCTTCAAGCCCCTTTTGCGCTTCAACTCCTCCAAGGCCACTTCCATGGATTGTAGTTGAAGCTGCAATATCCGCTTATCCTCTTTCTCTTCTTGTAGAAGCCTCCTTAATTAAAAATCCTTTTCTTGAAGGCTCTAGTCATTATGCTTCAGTTCTCCCAAGGCTGCCTCTATGGCTTGCAACAGAAGCTGAAATATCTTCTTATCCATGTTATATTCTTTTAGAAGAACTTTCAATTCATTTTTATCTGCTTGAGGGCTATTGTTGATCTCCTCATTCCAATGACGAGAAGATGGTGAGGGCGATGAATATTCACTAGAATATGTTGATGAATCATTGCTTTATTCTTCTTCTTTCTCCCATCTTTCATAAGCTTCATACATCATGTCCACCATTTTGGAAATCCTGAGCATGGTCCTGTACATATCTTGGCCACCCTCCATTTATGCACATTAAATCATTGTTCACACTCACAATTTGCATTAGTAGGAAGATCACTCTGATAACACTTGATCCATGTCCATCAACTACCAGATTTACCCATGATATTTTACTTCTGTGATGTTGTTATAATTGTATTTTAAAAGTGCATAAAAGAACACATGTGCATGTTGTAAAGAAGGGGAACAAGACAACCATTAGCAACATAAAAACACGAGATGTTGATAATGGAGTTCACCCAGTTTGGGCTACGTCTCTAGGCCCTATGTCAAAATGGGTTAGGCAGCTTCATATAGTGTTGGAAATGGGAAGATGTACATCGATGATGTTCATACAAGGATGTTCCCTCAACATGAGTGACCTGTCTCTCCATGAGACATTCCGCTATAAGAACTCTCACTGATAATGGACCTCCTATGAGCATGAAATAATCTCAAATGAAGAAAAAACAAGATCCTGCAACATGCATCAAGTAGGGATCTAGAAATCATAATACATCTCACAACAAAAAGAGGCACATGATCAAACTGCATATACATCAACCCCTGAAGCTGGTTGAAGAGACAAATGCTCAGGTGTTGAATTTGGCTACATCGTCGAATTCATGGCGTCGAGGGGCATAGAATTGATTGTCCACACTGAAAAATCTAACACCATCACTCCAATCTGGAAAAAGCACCAAAAAATGGGAGGATTTTATGCTGAAACAGACATTGCCATTGAATTCCTGTCGCCGAGAGGTGTAAAATAAACATAAATTTTGTTGAATATGTACTCTAGAAAATTTTAGGCCTTAAGTAATCCTTTTGATTCCCTCAATATTCCCTATGATTTTTTTCTACAGGGAATGTGAAAATCTGCTAATCAAATGACCATTCTTACTTTACCATCTAGTTCCCTGTGAAATTCTGGTTAAAATGACTATAAACTTCTTGTGATTCTGACGAAATGAAAATTTACCTCCCCATGGAATCTTTTAGGAATCAAAGAATATTCTCTGCAAAAGATTCTTTATCTCAAAAATCATGCCAAAATGGTTCTGCATTTGTGGATGTGCTCATGGTTCTGCCCCTAGTTTAAGCTTAGCGTTCTGCTGCTCGACCTGTAAGTTTCACCATAACACAGTTCTTCAAGTCTTCTCCCTTCTCATTCATTGGTCAAATGGGAAACTATGAAGGTTATGTACCCGTAGTCGGGTGGAGTTTACAATACCATGGGTCATGGTTTGTTGGTGGTGGAGGAGGCTATGTCAGTGGAGGTGTTGGGCTCAAAACCCAATTTCAGCATAAATCGCGCATATGGAATTTTGTTTTAACCGCATATATCCGTAGTTTGAATTTTTTTTGTACAAAATTTTAACTTACATTGGTTTGTCGTTTGGTTTGAGTTTTAATTCGAATCCACTAATGGGTGGTTGTGAGACAGCTTGGTGGGGGACGACCACGTGGGTTGGGTGGGTTCGAGCCCCATCGGTCTCGACGTCCATGGTGGGAAAACCATATTTATGGCGGCAAGGTCTTTCCATCTGCCTCGACCTGACCCAGTGAAACACATAAATGCGATGGTTGTAATTGTTATATCATGGTTACCATAGGGTTCGGTGGGGGTCATGGCCCACCAACCCAAAATTTAATATCTATTTTTTGATATGGTCGATGGGGGTGGTGGGGATTGTGGCCTGCCACCATTAATTTAAATTTCTTTTGTTTCTTTAAAAAAATGGTCATTTTTTATTTTAACGAAGATAAGTGTAATTGGGTAATTTAACAAGGCCACAATTTCACCCATTTTCGGGAGTTAAGTTCCGTGCCAGTTGATGGTGAATTTGTGGGACACTTAAACCTAACCCATTTCCCAACTTTGACCAGAACTTTAACTCGCTCTAAATTCTCGATATAGGCTTGGAATGGAGATATGTTCATACTATTGGAATCAGGGCGATGATTACTTTGATCTAAACCTAGTTTGAGAGTCACCTAACTACTTTGAATTTTCACCATTTTTTAGCCCTTTTGGTGTCCCGAGGGTGTCTGGAACCACCTGGATCACAACTCTATCCTTGTTTATTCATTTGGAGTGTTGTTGTGACAATTTTATGAACTAGTGCTTGTTATGGCTTCCTTTCCCTTTGTGACCATGGTTGTAATCTTGGTCTCATCACTGGAATCAGATCCAAGATCATGTTGTGTGGTAGTAGTCATGTTTTGTTTTGCCTTATAGTTTGGTTTCTTAGGGCTTAGTGTGTGATGTAGTTTCCAATAGTGGGCTTCATCATGCCCCTCTTTGGAATAATTTTTCCATGTAGTTTTATCCCCTTCTTTCTTATCACTTGCATTCTTCATTCCCTTTCATTTTCCTCCCTTCTCTTTCTCCTTACCCTTGAATGGATTTTTCTTACTACCCTCTTCTTTAATGTTCTTTCCCTTTGCTTCAAGATGAGTGGCTTGCACACATACCTCATCTAAATTTCTTGGATTGAACATAAGGATAGTGTTTTTTAAATAGTAATGTAAATATTTCAATAGAGTGTCTTGGGAATTCAAGTTTACACCTAACAACAAAGCCCTTTTCTTAAACTCCTGGGTATATTCTTGAATTGTTTGACCCTTTAGTTGCCTAAAGGTTTTCCAACTCATAATAGATTTTTTCATGTAAGCTAAAGGTTAAAACCATCTCTTAATTGAAGAAATAAACTCAACCCAAGAAGTGGATATCTTACCATGGATTCACATTTCCTCTTGAGTCATTGCTTCCCACCATGATGGTGCTACTCCTTCTAACCTCAATGAAGCCAAATGGATCTTTCTGTCATATTCTTGAAGGTTCTAAATTCTGCAATTAACCTCCATGTGATGAATCCAATTTTCTGACTTCTTTGCATTAACCTCACCAATATACATGGGAAGATCAAACTTAATTTCCAATTTGAGTAAGGGAGTTTTTTCTTTTAGGGTTTTTTAGTGAGTATGGGTGGTTTTTTCATGGAAGTGGAAGATGATGTTGTTTTTGATGATGAGGATGATGATGAAGATGGTGGAGATGGAGGAGGATTCCCTCCACTAAACTTTGAATCCCTCTATTCATCCTTTTTGTCTTTTGAGGGTCCCCCTGCATGTGGAGACTTAGAATTCCCTCCAACCATCCTGGTGCTCCTCTCTTCATAGAGGATGCTAACCATTTCAATTAGGTTATAGAAATTCTTCTTGAATGCTTCCTCTTGTAAAATAAATTTAGTCTCTCCTGCACCTGACATGATGGCTACAGAGTCAAGCTCTGCTTTTGGTGCGACGTGTACCTCTTAAATCTTAGCTGGTTATAAAACTTGAGGTTCTTCAAGTGTAGATGGGAGTGAAACTTTGGGTGGAGATGGTGACCTTGTGGCTCTCCTTCTTCTGGTCCTAGCCTCGGGACTAGCAACCAACAATTTCCCTTTTCCTCTCTACAACTTTAACCTTGTAAGAATCACAAATTCGCAACCATTAAAACCCTACTTGTACAAAACTAAAGAAAATATCAAGAAAATAACCTTTGCTCTCATACTACCTTGATATGAATTTAAATGTGTAATGTTCTCAAATTTTCATATGATTTTTGGAATATTAGAGTTCTTAATTTCCATAATTAATTAAGTAAATAAGAGGGTGGATTGACCCACAAACCCCAAAGATAAATAAAATCCACTTTTGATGTATGTATGTGGATATTTCATATCTATATATACATAATGGAGTAGTGGAGCAACTACTTAATGTGAAAGGAGTGGAGATCATGTCTCATTAATGAGAAAGATCATGGAGGTTGAAGCAGTAAACTAAGATCTTGGAAGGAATAAAATGTAAGATCATATAGCATTTATGATGAGATGAAGGAGGAAGTGGTGCATTAATGCACACATGATGGAGAGGGTGATCATTACATTCACACATGATGGAGATCATGAAGAGACAATGAAGTCAATATGGAGGCCTATGTCCACATGCACAACGGAGTTATGATGTGGGCCATGGCATGATAAGGCTCATAAACTATATAATGAAGATGAAGGCAACATAGAAGACATGTTGAAGATTATTATTGTTGTATGATTTGTTTAGATCTAGAATTTTCATGTGACATTCCATGCTTTCTTTGGCTGTTTAGCTAAGATTGCAAGTGTTGTTTAGCACTAGGTGTTCTTGGTCGGGAATCCCACCTCTTTCATTGAGTAGCTCTTGAAAGAGTATTGTACTTCATTCTTCATCAGAAATTGGTGCCACATATCATTTCTATTCTATACATAACATCCACATTCAGAAATTGCATATTTCTGAAGATCAGTTTGAGAGGAGGAGGTTGTCCATCAATATTTCAGTTGAAGAACATGTGAAGGATTCATCCTATCACCTTGAGCTTCAAGATCAGCCTTCCAATGCTTCAGATATATATCAGGCATCAGGCCATCTATTATTCATCTCCTAGCAACAGCAATCCCTTCAGGAATTGCGCAGTCCATTCTTGTAGATCCAAGGGAGAAGGGAAGTTACTAGAATTTCAGCTAGTAATCCAATGGAGGACCATTCCTTCATATTGTTTACATTATTTCTATAATTTCTGAGCTACATTGCACATTTTAGCAGTATGCTAAATATACTCCTTCCTTTACAGTGTATTTTTCATGAGCAGTTGTGTAGCAGCAGCTACAATCTTCTTTGGAGGATTGAGGAGGTAGATCTTGAGCTTTTAGCTTGAGGATCTAGTGAAGGGATCAGCCCTTCAAGCTTAGATCTGATATTGTGACATATTTCAGCCATCTATTTGTTAGATCTAGCTTTAGATTTGCATAACCCAGTATTCAAAGGATCAAACTCTAGGGAGGTGATTTTCCAAAGTTGTATATTTGGAAAAACGTTTTTGAGTTATCTTGGGTTACCATCATAGAACCTAGATCTAGAATCTTGGCATCATCAGAGCTCTAGATTTCTATAGATCTACATTTTCCTTTTCAGCCTGTAGTCATATATTCATTATCTGCAGAAGGGACTTTTGCATCTTTTTAGGGTCATTCTAGGCCATCTCTTTGGCTAGATTACCTCATATTTGTACACTATTGTAACTAGAACTCCTCCTATGAATAAAATGGCTCAGCTATTCTTTCTATATATGTGTTGATCATAAAATTACATGTACATTTTATGGGTTACAAATATTATGTTTGTGTATCAATGCGTTATTTCATTTTGGGATATTACAGAATGTTAGTTTTATTGTGCTAATTTCATATTCATAATTATAAACAATTTATGATCATTTACTTCATGTGCACAGGTTTCCTTATGGTGTTTGTGAGTGTTAAATACGTAATTATGTCATGTTTTAAGTGAAATTAATGATCATTTTAACATTAAAACAAGGTATTGAAAAACAAAAATAAAATGTAGACAAAACCATTAAAGGATTCATTAACACAATATTTTGATGAAGGATTTCATCGCTCCTTGGCTACATATCCTTGGTCAAGCTTCCATGGATTGGGCCTCTATATTATCTAAAAATGGAAAAACGTGTTCTTTGCAATCCTCTACTACTCCTAAAACCTACTCTAATGTGCTTATACTGTCCAAATCTTCTAGGATAAACTCTTTTTGAGCCACAAATGGTTGATTTTTGCAAACGTTGTGGCTGAGTCAATTTGGCCTAGGAAATCTCCTCCAAAACTAGAGATAACTCCAGTTAACACCGAAAATTTTAGAGTTTCACCAAAAATGGAGGACTCTGCCAACTCCGCCACTAAGATAAGAACAATTTAATTATGAGATAAGCATGGTTTAAGTGTTGTTTATGAGTGCTAAGTGCATTTAGTTGTGCCTTTGCCCTGTGGTTATAACATATAGGTCACATGTATGAGGGGGTTGGCCCCCTCCTCCACCTAATGATGAAACTGTATTAATATAAATAGACTATGCGTGCATAGAATATTAAGAAATTTTGGCGCGGTCTAGTGGTATGACGTTGTGTTTGGTTGGGGAAAGTTGTGGGATCAACCCCGAACTTTGCCTGGCATGTAATAATTTTTTCCAACATATATATAATTTTACCTTTGAACATATTTTGTATTTAGGCCTTTAGGAGGGGGCACATGACAGCCCCTAACCACACCATGTGTCCTTTTCCCATTGGCTCATCCCACAAAAAATGAAAATGCAACAAGTCACCAAACTCAACAACCAACTATGAAGTGCCACTTGTCATAGTGTCATTGGGAAAATTGAATGAATATCCTACCAGTAACCATTCTATCATTTCTACACAAATTTTCGTTGTTTATGAAAATGAACAACAGGCTCTAACTTTCACATACAGAGTCAGCTTTTTATGAAACAAAGTGTGCCAGATTCCTGGCGACAAGAACGTCACGGTCGTTTAGGTTTCGAATTATTATGAGAACTTACATTTTTAACTTAACATTGATCACCTAATCATTCCTGAGCACTTAGGCTTAATCACGATGATAGAATGCAAAGGGATGAGATTTCAGATGAGTCTAACAATGATCAACCAAGATCTAAACCTGGGGGAATGAGGGGTGTGAATTTATAGAAAAGGAGAAGAGGTTGGGTGCCCATGAAAAGACGAGGAAGGCCCACTTTCTAGGGGATGATCCCTCATGGATGAGATCAAGGCTCTAAAATGAGAGAGCTCGACCTTATCATATCTAATCAACAACCAACTCGACGCCCTTGAGTTTCTAAAGGTCGAAGATTCTCCTCCATTTGAGGAGGCATTGCTTGAAAGGGGATCGACATGGTTTTCCAAGAAATTAGGGCATTGACAGCACTGGGCCAGAACTATGAAAAGGAAATCAGCGCAGTCATGGCACGAGGAAGAGCACTGACCCAGGAAACTAGGAATTTTACCAAGTGTCTTCAGTAGTATTTCAAGGAAGTCTTCTTAGATATTCAAGGGGATATGCTAACATATTTCTTGAAGATGGAAACATTGCACAAGATCTGTCATGGGGCATTTCAGGATTAGGGATGGGAAAATGAGCATGGTGACAAACTGCTGTGTGAAATGTGCCCCCTAAAGCATGAAGGAAAAATATGGAGTGATGGCTGAAATGCTTTATGAACCAAGGAATGGAATGCTGACCACCTTTATAAAAATTGCCAAATCAAACTTTTTACAATATATCACATCTTTGGTATAAATAAGCCTAACCACATAATGTTGCACTGGGCATCAAATGACACATGAACCAGTGGTATGCTAACAACCATCCATCTAAAAGAGATCATGGTCATGTATCTGTGACATGGACGCAACCATCCATATAGATAAGATCATGTATACAATCATGAATACTCCATAAATCCTCGCATCTTAGACCAAAAATCAGATGTGACCAACGGTCTTCACCGCGATCTCAATCAACCCAATGTACAAATATATGCATGCGAATAAATATATTGGTGTTGAACATGGTAGACACCACCTGATTATCGGTCAATGATGAGAAACATTAACAAGAACGAGAGAAACCACCAGTAATGATGATGGACCTCAAGGTACAACAACATAAGCTACAATTATGACTAAATGTATTGAAGTCAAACACTTACAGAATCATTCAATCGAAGGCCAATGGTGTTAACATGTTGTCAAACATAAAGAACTTGCCATTGAGGCATGCAAGCTCCAAGGTATTGAAATAATTTTCTCAATCACCTTCCCGGATAATGAGCTGAAGTAGATAGGAAGTGATTCGTCGAAGGAGGTTTATGATGATTCCCACATCTTTGACACAAAAAAATAGATATATTAATATGATAGGAGTGATTCAATATTGTAACAGAGGAGGTAAAATATGTAGAGGATGTTTGACCAAAAGGACTTCTCTTGAACATATTGCTGACATGATTCCTGAGTGTGGCAACATTTGACTCAAATAGGATCAGAGGTCATGTTGAAAAAAATGAGAGGAAAACGGATTTCCCAAACCCATGGAGGAAATGTGACGAATGTAGGATGTCCCCAACCTGACATGAATTGTAGATGAGTGTCATGTTCAAGACTGACAAGCTACCCAAAATACGCATAGGATGTTCACTTTCAATTTTCCCCGATTATTTCTAACGAGTACCTCTTTATTATTTATAGCTAGCATGAAGAGAATAGAATATGCCGAGCATGTAAGTTCATTCTTTGAATGAATCCATCCTAGTAAGTTCCACGAGCCCTAGGAAGGAGGAACACTGTCTCGTCGTGGTGACAAGTCTTTCTTCGTTTAATCATTAACAAGTCCAACTAAAGGTAAATTCGGTAAATTTAAATGTTTAAGGAGTTTGAAAAGAAACAAAAATAAAACTCCATCATGTCCCTTTTCATCAATCGTCCCTCGAATCCAAAAAGGGAGAAAACTATTTCGGAGAGAACCTCTTGACCAAATCAAGGTATTCATTTTTTGTAAATGGTAAACCTCAGCCCAAAAAATGGGTAAACGTATAATAAGATCACATCAATTCATTCACTTTATCGAGTTTGAAATGACAAGTACTCGACAATATTTTCATTTTTTGAGAGTCAGAAAAGAGTTGAAAGTTGACTCCAGGGGGGATCCTTTTTTGTAAATGTTTAACGAGCTCGAAAAAGAGATAAAATTCAACTCATTTTCATTGGAAACATTCATCAAGAGTGTGGAAGTCCTGTACTGTAGATAAAATACAAACATCATGAATATCGAGGAAAAATAATAAAATATTAGTAAAATGTTTTTCAAAAATCTATAAATAGACCAAAAAACAAATTCATTTTCACCTTTCTATTTTGAGAAGATAATTTTGTCCATTTTCCCTTCAAATTTCAAATCAGCGGTGTGATCGATTCAGGACACCATTCATCGATCCGTCAACATCATGTAAGAGCTATAAACCTGCTTTTCAATTTGATTCTATTCATTTGGCATATGGTTTTATAATTAGGGAGTTTAGGGGGAGGAATTTCAAACTTTAAAATAACTTGCAACCAGCGCAATTTCGATCTATAAAGGCCGTGATGGTCACATTTAGCCTGTTAAGGAAACGTGCCAGCAACACCAAATTATTTCAGATAGACACACTAGCTGTGGGAAATATTTTAAAATGAGAAAATCACCCAAATCCATCGTTAGTTTCTAAAAATACCTCGATGAAAACTCCTAAAAATCCAATTGGACATGATTTACAGGTGCTTTCATCAAATATGTCGGTGGAATGGAAATAACAAGGCCATGAGGTGGAATACCACCAAGCTCCGAAGGACCAAAATTGCATCAATTCTTTGCGCAATTGTGGGTTGATGAAATTCTTCCAAACATCTGATCTAAGAGATCAAGTGGAGCTTCTCATATACTTAATTAGTATATGGGACGTGGACTGAAATTTTTTTATCTTAAGGGAACAAGAGTTAGAGATAAATGTGATGGACATCTATTTCATCACTAGACTGTCCAAGAGAGTGGAGAGGATCCAACTCTTTGGTGCTCGCACAGCGGGTGAGAGTACCAGCGTTCTCATCTAGAGATATTGTCCTGGGGCACCAGAAACAGTGAGTGGGAAGGTAGTTGTTTCTTCCATAAGAGTTTTTCCCCTACGTATGATATGACACTGCATCACGAGAGTGGTGAGAGCCCAAGCATTGCATGAGGCAATGAAATCTCAGTTCCAATACGTGGTTGATAGCAACCCTATTTTTACATTTTTTCACTGATGTCGACTTAGAGAGCCATTTTTGTAACGAAATGCATATTTTTTTATATTTTGCATGTAACATACTTATAGACCGATATATATATATATATATATATATATATATATACATATACATATACATATACATATACATATACATATACATATGCATGTTTCTACGGTTACTTGTGTATCATAATGATGTCTTGATTTTACATATTGTGCAAATGTGTATCTAATACATATTTTTCTAATTTATTTGTTAATATATTTAAACACCTTGGAATATGTTGATATGTGATAAAATTAAAATGTCTTTCCAATAATATAACGCACAAATACATACGAAAAATTTGAGGATTGTGCACATAATACTGCCCATTCAATTGTAACACAACGAGTTGTGAGTCCAACATAACAATCAAATCTCTAATACCCAGATCAACAACATCCAATAATATTTTGATCATCGCACTATACTCAGAAATATTTTTAGTTGTTTGACCCAAACAAATACCTTGTAAATTAATCAACTCGTCATCAGGAGCAAAGAGTGCCCATGTTGTGGAAGACAAGTTCCATGTGTTATGATAAGCACCATCATCAAAACCAAAATAATGATTCGAAGACATCTTCAAACCAAGCGGAACACAAGGTGAGGAGAGGAAACATGTCTGCAAGGAAACAAATCACACCAAAACTCATCTCAAAGCACACTAATGAATAAAAACTAATGTACACAGTATGACATGTATGACTAATCTTAATATTTGTTTTAGATAGAGCTCGTTTCTAGGATTATCCAAAGGATTTCCTTCATAATCAGATAGCTAATAGGCTCCTCAATTCAATACACATTGAATGATGTAGGGCTCATGCCACATTGGCTTGAGCTTTCCTACTCCCAACTTATCATGGGCTTGGTCATAAAGCAGGACCAAGTCACATTCAGAGAAAACATGAAGGGTGACGGATTTGTCATATTGAACCTTAGCTCTCCATTTTTTCACTTCAAGAACTAAATAAGAAAGCCTTCGGGTCTCGTTGAGATGCTTGAGGTACAACAAACATTACTCTTCTAGCGAGGTGCCAGGAAGTAGTTCGAAAGTTATATTCAGGGAAGGAATATTACACTCGATCAGGAGTGTGGCATCTAGACCGTACACCAAATGGAATGGTGTGAATCCAGTGGCAGTCTTAGCAAAGGTTTGGTATGCCCATAGAACTAAGAAAATTATGAGGTGCTAGTCTCGCTTGTACTTCACAATGGTGCATTGAAGCATAGTCACCAAGACTTTGTTGACATCCTAAACATGGTCATTGTCCTGTGAATAGTAAGGGGTGTAGTTATCGTGATGTAACCCCAACTGACAAAAGAGCTTTGTCATCATATGATTAGGAAAATGAGTGCCATGATTAGTAAAATTCTCTTTCATAGCACCAAGCCGAGATATGACATGATTAAACAAGAATTGCACTGCAGTAAGACATTCATTATCGTATGTAGGCATCGCCTTGGCCCATTTAGCTAAATAGTCAATGGAAACAATGATATAGCCATGTCGCCTGGCTAAGCAAGTGTTGCAAGTCATGAAATCAATGCCCCATTCTATGAAAGTTCCAACAGTTACAACTGGGTGCAAGGGTGAGGGTGGGGCAGGCTCTTTTCAAGAGTATATCTCACAATCATGGCATTTTCGTACTGTGATAATGTAGTATTTAAAGATACACGGCTAGGAATAACCTACACGAAGGATCTTTTGAGCGATAGCGTAACCAGAAATGTGACCACCACAAGCCCTAGAGTGGCATTCATTGAGAGCTTTCTTAGATTCCTTGATATTCAAACAACAACGGAGGAAAAGGTCAATACCAGTGCGATAGAGGGTGTCTCCAAAGATGTGATAAGGTTGGGACTCGTAGCAAATCCATCTTCGCTCAAAGTGCGATAGATCTGACCGAAATGTTTCATTCTGGAGATAGACAATGATATCTCCATACCATTTATCAATAGTACTAATGACAAAGAGAGTCTCATCGAGGATGGAATCACCGAGAGGAGTGGGATCATCCGTGGTGGGAAGATCACAGATCAACTCAGCAAAGACAAGCAATTTCGTCGACTTAGTAGCAGTGAATTCTAAGTCAAAGTCTTGAGGGATAACGATACATTTCGAGTAATTTCCCCCAATAAACTGACGTGTGAGAAAGTACGTAATGGGGTTGCAATCAGAAATCACCAAGGTTTTACGCAGGAGAATGTAGTGACAAAAACGTTGAACAGAGTGGATAATAGCCAACGCCAATTTCTATAAATGAGCATAACCTGTCTCAGTATCAAAGAGATTATGACTCAAGTAGTACACTACATGTTCTTTATCATCATCATCATCCTGAACCAACACCAAGCCAATATTGTTGTCGACGGAGGCCAAATACATGCAGCAATCGTAGTGATAATTGGGAGGATACAATAGCAGAGCCATGATGAGGGCTCATTTCAATACATCGAAAGATAACTGAGAAATTTCATCGCATAAGAATGGGATTCCATTTTCTAATAAGTGCTTAAATCCTTGGCAAGGTCAACATAATTTAGTATGAAATGACAGAGAAAATTGGCTTTCCCCTGCAAAATATATAGTTGGTGAGTAGAAGAAGGAGGAGGAAAATTGAAGATTGCCTTGACTTTCAGAGGATCAATGTGGATGCCTTCATTGGACACCACGAAGCCCAGGTGCTGACCACATTCCACACAAAAGACACACTTATGAGGATTTAACCTGATATTATAGTGTTGACAGCAAAGGAAAATAGCTCTAAGGTAATATGGGTGATATCGACGTTTCACGGAATGAGCAAGAAGGTTGTGGAGATATGGCTGAACTGTGTGCTTAATTTCATGGAAAGCATAATACATAGCACGCTGGAAGGTTTCTACGACATTATTCAAGCCAAAAGGGAGCTTCTTATAGGTGAAATTCCCCCATGGATAGATAAAAGAGGTTTTATATTCATCAATTGGAGCAATGTTAATCTGGTTATAGCCAGAGAAGTCATCCATAAAGGAAAATTTCTCACTCTCGACACATTCGTCAATGATCTGATCGATAAAAGGAGTGGGGTAAGTGTCCTTAGGATATGCTAGATTAATATCATGGTATTCAATGCAAACCAGAATGGTCCCTTGCTTCTTATTGATGGGAACAATATTCTAGACCCAATCTATTAATGGTATGGGGTAAATAAAACCAACTTTAAAAAGTCTCTCAACTTCACCCTTTATAGTGGCCTTTCTCGGGTGCACAGGATGAAGTCGTTGGCAAATGGGCTTTGAATTTGGATATGTGGGAATTACATGCACCATGATACTTGGATAAATGTCAGGAATTTATTCATATGACCATGCGAAGACATTGCAAACTCCTGAAATAGTTCAGTATAGATATTGTTCCCATCAGGAGAACAAGATGCATCGATATGCACATTCTCGACAATCCCTGGTTTGACAGAGATAAAGATTAGAATGGTCGAAATGATATTTCCCACATTCCCTTCAGACAACACTTCATGAATCAAAGTTATATTCTGAAGTGGTTCAATCAGTAGTGGCAAAGCATGGGATCCTTTACAAGCGGAGATGTCACCTGGGATTGGGAGGAACGAGGAATGATGGTGCCCATCATCCCATGGAATTTTTTCAAGAAACATTACTTCCATGATACTCTCGTTAGTGGGGAAAATCTCATTCAATGGATCATTAGAGTCCTAAGAACCAAACCAAGGAGACTACGCATAACTTTCTATAGAGGAAACCAAATGAATGTTGGTTTCAGATGCAACCTCATAAGCTGTGAGAAATCTTGATACATTTGTTCTGTTAGGATAAGAGGCATAACGTCACCAAAACTCTCGAGCTGGTCAGGATTGGGATTAATCCATGGATTATGACCATATGAGATCATATTAACGGAGGTGGAATTTGGAGGCAGAAGTGGAAAAAATCCCATAAGAGACAATTCTTTGAATATACGCAGCCAAATGTTCTCATAAGGAGTAGCGACCTTCCCAACATATAGTATGTTTCCTGCTGAATAATCATATGGGAATAAATCCAACTGATCAAAGTCAATATATTCCCTTGATGAGGGAAATGGAGGATTTGATAGAGGGTGGACACCATGCAAACCATAGTGTTTCTCCAACTATGTCCAAGAAGGAGATTATAGTTGAAGTTGGCGTCTACCACTTCAACTTCCATGGTTACCATTTTCCCCTCCAACAGGACGGACAACGCCTTGAGAATATTGTATGGCTAAGAAAGTCTACTATTGAAATATTCTAAGGTATTCAGCGACTGACTTAATGGGACAGAGTCAATGGATTTCCAGCATGCGACAGACATGATGCAGGTTGAAGCGCCTTCATCAACGAAAGCCTGATGAATAGTCTTTTCGATAATGGTAAATTGGATCAGAAAAGTTACATGAGATCGGAGGGGAGAAACGAAATTCTCGATATCGAAAGTAATCAGGCTAGATTCTGAAGTATCAATCCCTCCAATAGCGGAGAGTAGTGCCTTTCGTTATGATGGGAATGACTGAAGGACCTTCAAATTTGACATCACTGAAGGCGCTTGAGTCGGATCATCTACAATATTGTAGTGCTTCATTTCTCTCGCATTCAGATTGTAAGAAGATTTCCGAAGAACACCTTTTGGGGTTGGTAAGATGTTGGAGTCATTACAGAACCTCTCAATCTGGACTGGACCAGAGATAGGAGGTGAGGAAGAGGAAGGGTGATATGTAACTTCTGATTCATAGGAGCTTTGGATGGATTAAGACAATATTTTGTTCTTATGGTGATGGAAACAGATTGTGTTCTAGCCATGAACACCTAAGAGCTTCCAGATGATTGAGCTTTATCAACCATTTTCATATGTTGAGAAGGAAAGGATTCTTTCAAAATGGCTAGAGTCCTGGGTGTGCCCTTCAGAGGACGAGAAACTTCAGCGTGTCATGGAAAATCCTTGGTGTAATGATCATCATCACATATCAAACAAGAATATTTGGGCTTACGTATTGAAGAATCACCGCAGCTGACTTCTTTGAATCTTTTTTAGGGTTTTCAGATTTAGACTTTCCTTTACACTTTTTCTTACCCTTCGAGGATTTATCTGTTGTGGTAGATTGAATAGAATTGACCTCTCAAGTTTCACCAATATTATTCTGGTTATGGGAAGGAGTAGGGGGCGCGATGGTAGCAGTGGTTTTAGACTTCAAAGAAGTTTTAGGCACACTACTATCAGTATGAGACAATTTCCAAATAACACCATCCACTGGAGGTGTAACAGGAGACTGAGATGATGCATGATTAGTCAATGTATGTGGCGTATCAGGTAATAACTCATATAGAGTCCCAGACTAGGAATAAACCAAATCTAGGTATTGAGCTGTAGCAATGACCCCCTCTTCTGTGACACACCCACCCATGGAAAAATATTTTTCAATCTTGGGAATGAATGATTTCGTAAACCATTTGGTCAACAACTTAATAGGGATGTGAAAATTTATGAGGTGATAATGACGCGGCCATTCATGGATGTGATCTGAGATATTTGTAGCAATTGATTGATTCAACAAGGTGAGAATATGGGTGTCGGTTTCATACCTGAAAAGTATCTAGAAATGAATGAGGAAGGCCACAGACAAGTAATTAAAATGGAAGAAAATTTCTCAAGGGAGCTCAATATACCATTTGGCGGGAACACCAGTCAATGTGTGCTGGAAAAGAAAAAGAGGAATATAATTTTCAACCAAAGAATTAGAGGAACACCCAAGTGGTATGTCATAACACAGGTTTCAGTGACTTCCCTATATTTTCCTTCAA
This sequence comes from Pinus albicaulis, assembly GCA_034641835.2. Taxonomy (NCBI): domain Eukaryota; kingdom Viridiplantae; phylum Streptophyta; class Pinopsida; order Pinales; family Pinaceae; genus Pinus; species Pinus albicaulis. Next base: position 123,966,278 of record CM076571.1, on the reverse strand, counting down.
ACTTGGGACAATCTCCTGGAATCTTGGTTGGAATTGATAGCCAATACAGGTGATGTTGGATGGGGTCATTTTTTATCTTTGACACATCCAGAAATTCCAACGTAGCCAAGAATGGCAAGGGAATATGATGAGGCAAGAAAGGTCAGGGGCTACAACCTGATCAATATGGATTCTTCCACCAATAGGGTGGATTCTGGCCTGGATATGGATATTTACCCCATGGTTTGTAAGAAACTTGCTACAAATATTACTGATAGGGATCTTGTTGGGGTTGTTGATATGACCCCTATGAGAATTGAGGCTACAGACCTTGTTGGACATAGGGTCCAGGATAAGGTCGTTGTTGAACATGAGGTCCAGTTTGCGGTCCCTATTGAACGCAGGGTCCAGCCTGCGGTCATTGCTAAACATAAGGTCAACTTTGAGGTCCCTCATGAACATAGGGTCCAGCCTGTGGTCCTTGTTGAACATAGGGTCTAGCCCGATGTCCTCGTTGAGCTTGCTGTTACTGAGGAATTTTCTGATATGAAGCACCAGGTTGAGGCCCAGACTAGGGTTGCTGGTACTAACCTTGAGGAAATGGTTGGTATTGAGTACCAGAATAATGAGGGAAAGGACCAGATTGACCCAAAAGGAGATTTAGATGAGCTTGGGTGTAAGAACCAAACTCTGGATTAGTCACAACAAAACTCACCGAAGGATGGGGTTATTGGCAGGGAAAATTTTAGGGGATAATATTCGCAGGTGGGCTAATTTTCCATGCTTTTTCAAAAAACAAGATTCACCAATTTCCATTTTTTTCTAAAATGATTTGCCCAAATTTTATATTACATCATTATTTTACCTTAAAAATCACCAAAATATTATATTGACTAATACAAAATCATTGGAAATATAAATATTTCAACAAAAATATCACAAAAAGTTCTACAATTTGCATATTAGGGACTAGTAATATTCACCAAGGTTTCTAAACTTTAAGATAAACTTCCATCCTTAAAATTTTCCCTGGTTGGACGTACTGATAAGATAGGTTCAAAATTTGAACATAAGGAATGTTAGGTTGTTAAACATACGAATACGCTACGTTAGCTTGTTGAAGGGGTTGCTGAACTTGAGAATATTGAACATGAGGTTGTCCTGCCTTAGAAATAGACCGAGAACTCGCCTGTCGCTCACGCAACATGGGATGTACATAGAGAGGGTTAGACTGCCCCTAGGGAAAAAAAAAACCATGGATTTCCCACTCAATGGTGGGACTGCAGTAATCGTAGATGGAAAATAGGGGACAGAGGATCCAAATGACATGATCATTTGACCAATGGTGACCTTCGGTCAAACAACAGGTTGAGACACTGTGGCCACATTCAGAAAGAAGGTCTAGAAGTCGAAGGAATACTTGTTGACCAAATGGGATCTAGAAATAAGGGGGTACCACCTGAAGCTCCAAAAATGAGGTTTCCCAAAGAGGTATAACTATGTGAGAGCGTAGATGCAACATAACCAGACGGTATTTTGGTACCACTAGCTGAATTTTGAGGTGTGGATTTGAACAAATCTCCCTCAGAGGAGAAAATCAATGAAGAGGTTTCTAGGATATAAGAGTGATACGTTTCCTGAAGAGTGTTTTGAGGAGTGCTCATGAATGGAACACCATCAACATTATATTCCATTTCTTTTGGAAACAACTGATGGACAATAGAGAGAGATGCTGCTAGAGAAGCCCTAAAAGGGATTCCGGGTTGATAAAAATCATTGTAATTTTACCTAGGCAAGACTATAATCAGATCAAAGAGAGGATTTTAAGGAAAGAACGAGAACTTTGTAGATGGTTCAGAGCTTTCTGTCTCACATTATTCCAATTTGGTTGAAGGAGAATCGTCAAGCGGTGCTTGAGATGATATGGGTTGAACAATGATGAAAATTTCAAGCTCTTCACCTTGTGCTTTGAGGGTCCAACTAGAAAATAAGGGACCTCATGAGGAGGTCCTTGAGATTAGTTAGAGGAGGGAATAGGCGAATTCGATGACTCAGCCACGACGACCTTTCAAAAGAAGATAAAAATGGAGTTGAACAAAATCAAAATTTACCAAGAAATAAAAAGTTGGAGAGCTGTATGTGTAAGATGTTTTCTAAGGGCAGTTACTTTTAGAATTAACAAAAACTAAATAAAAAAGGGTGTGTTAGGCATAAAGGTTTACCAAGTATCTGTGAACTGCAATATACACCTTGGAAATCAAATGATAGAAAAATTACCAAGGAGTCAACGTACTGTTGGTTATGTGTTATATTCTTTCCACGACTAGCCCCATGCGCTATAAGTTGCGCCGGGCGTAGCAGGGAGGTCACAAGGGGGGCGGCAGCCCCCCCTGTCGGGGTCTAGGGCAGTACGCTGGAATTATTTTTTTGGTGTGCAGACCCACTCATAGGCAGACCCACCCATGTTTTGTGCATGAGTTTGAACATGGTTTTGGGGTACGATAGTTTTCGGCCCCTGGTATTTTGTAGATCCGGTCAAGGGAACTATGGTTATGTTCTAATTCAGGGTTAATGGATTGAGGTTTATGTACTCTTCAACATGTATATATATGTGTTGTAACACTAAAAGGAATATAATGAAAAATCAAGCTGGTCGTCCCAATTTTGGATCCATGGGAAAATATCTGTGTTTATCTGTTTTATGTTTTATGCTCTCGCTATTGTTTATTTTCTGTTATAAGATTCATGTGTAGATAATTTCTGTTCAGGGTTAAAACCTACATTTGGTATCAGAGTTGTTTCAGCTTCAGGGGGACGCCTTTGTTGCTAAGGGTTTTTTGCTCGGGCCTGAGGTAGACCCTGTTCAGTGGGAGATCTGTGGGATCGATTCTTGTGGTGAAAGAAGATGGCGAGCGGCAGAAAGATAGAGATCAAGAAATTTAATGGTTAGAGTTTTGAGTTGTGGAAGCTCAAGATGGAGGATTTTCTGGTGGATAAATATCAGTGGATCACGGTAGATCTAGGTACTAAACCAACGACAATGTCAGATGAAGACTGAAAGAAACTGGATCATACGGCTAAGAGCACAATACGGTTGTGTGTCTCAGATTCAGTATTGTTGAATGTATCTAGGGAAGCTACAATGAATAATTTGTAGGAAAAACTTGGGACTTTGTACCAATCTAAGTCTCTGGTGAATAAGTTGTTCCTGCAGAAAAATATGTATAACCTGAGGATGAGGGATGGAGACTCGGTGACAGAGCATCTGAAAGCCTTCAATACTATGGTAAGTCAGTTGTCATCTCTTGATATTAACATCTCAGATGAAGATAAGTGCATCAGTTTGTTTTGTTCTCTACCAAACTCGTGGGACAGTCTGGTTATTGAAATAGGTAGCAACACAACTACCTTGAATTTTGATGACATTGTCTCAGCCTTGTTGTCGGAGGAAATGAGACGGAGAAATATGAAGGGTCAAAATGGAGATGCCTTATCTGTACGAGGAAGGTCACAAAATAGAAACAAGTATAAGGTTTCGAGTGGGAGATCTAAATCTAGAGCAAGATCTAAATCTCCTGGAAAGTTTGTAAAGGTGTGCTAGAAATGCAGAAAGGAAGGAAACTACAAAAAGGACTGCAGATCTAAAGTTCCTGAGAAAGGAAAGGGATCTGATTATGCTCCTTCTACAGAGCCAAAAACCACCTCGGATGAAGGTGGGGATGTGTATTTGGCTTGTTCTTCAAATACACATTTAGATCATGAGTCATGGTTGATTGACTCAGGTGCATCCTTTCACTTCACTACCCATAGGGAGTTAATATGCGAGTATGAGAAATATGATGGCCGCGATGTATTCCCAAGGGATGATAGGAAGGCCAGAATCGTCGAACGTGGAAAAGTCAAGCTGAAGCTACAAGGTGGAAGGATTAGAACACTTCGTGGTGTTCTGCATAGTCCTGAATTGGCCAAAAATTTGATTTTTGTAAGCAAGATGGATGATGCAAGTGTAAAAACAGTGTTCGAGAAAGATTCCTGCAAGATGGTTTGGGGAGCACTGGTATTAATGCGGGGTGTTCAGACTGGAACTCTGTGTAAGATACAAGGTAGCACTGTTATTGATGGGTGTAATATTTCTGTGGTTCCTGAAAGTGGAGTGGAAAGCCTAGCTGTCTCTGGAGAAAGGACCATGCTATGGCATCTAAGGCTTGGACATATTGGAGAGAAGGGCCTTCGGATACTGCATAGAAATGGTATGTCTAATTTCTCTCTAGATTTCTATTTCTGTGAACATTGTGTATATGGGAAGCAGAATCGGGTGAGTTTTCCTTATGGTGCTAAGAGGGCGAACAAGATATTAGAAATTATGCACAGTGATGTGTTTGGACCTATGTCATTTCCATCAATAGGAAAGTTTGTGTACTATGTTTCATTCATATATGACTTCTCAAGGAATACATGGATATATTTCTTGAGGAAGAAATATAAAGTCTTTGACAAATTTAAAGAATTTAAGGCTTTGGTGGAAAACCAGATAGAGAAGAAGATAAAGGCGCTGAGGACATATAATGGTGGGGAGTTCTGCAAGAAGGAATTTGAAGAGTTCTGTAAGAAGTGTGGTATAGCACGGCAAAAAACTACTCTATACACACCTCTGCAAAATGGAGCTGCAGAAAGAATGAATAGAACACTGATGGAAAAGGCAATAAGCATGCTCAGTGGTACTAGGTTAGGACAAGAATTCTGGGCAGAGGCAGTCGAGACTGCATGTTACTTAGTTAACAGATCACCTTCATCAGCGTTGGAGGATAAGACTCCACATGAGGTATGGACTGGTAAGAAACCCTCCTTTTCACATCTAAGGGTATTTAGATGTGATGCATATGTACATGTTCCAAAGGAGAAAAGGACCAAGTTGGATAATAAATTTGAAAGGTGCATCTTTATTGGGTATAAGGATGGTTTAAAGGGTTACAAGCTTTGGAACCCAGAAACAAGGAAGGTTGTGTACAATCGAGATGTGGTGTTTAGAGAGGTGAAAGATGTTGTTACACATGAATTCCTACCAAAGGAACATGAGAAGATAGATTTTGAGCTAAAGGAGGATGAATCTGACTCTACAACAGAAGAAGACTCAGAAGAGGAAGAGCCACAAACTCCAGCTGTGAGAATATCAATTCGGGAAAGAAGAAAACCAGAAAGGTATAGTCCATCTACTTTCTATTCAAGTTTTTCTTTAACTATAATTGATGATGATCCCAGAACTGTCAGGGAGGCAGTATATTTAGAGGATGGAAAACTCTGGAAGGAGGCCATGGTTGATGAAATGGCATCCTTGCATAAAAATGAGGCATTGGATTTGGTGGAGTTGCTGGCTGGAATGAATCCCATCGGGAGAAAATGGGTGTTTAAGAAGAATATGAATGTAGAAGGCAAGGTGGAGAAATAAAAAGCTCGGTTGGTAGCAAAAGGTTATTCCTAGGTGCCAGGAATTGATTTTGGTGATATTTTTTCTCCTGTTGCCAAAGTTACTTCTATTATATTACTTTTATCTATTGCTGTTGCATTTGATTTTGAGATAGAACTGATGGATGTGAAGACAACATTTCTTTACGGGGATCTAGAAGAGGAGATATACATGAAGCAACCTGAAGGCTTTATGGTGAAGGGTAAGAAAGAACTGGTATGCAGGTTGAAGAAGTCTCTGTATGGGTTAAAACAGTCACCAAGGATGTGGTATGAGAAATTTGATACCTATATACGGGGACTTGGATTCACTAGAAGCAAGGAGGGTCACTGTGTTTATCTTAAATTAATTGGTGACCATGTTATTTATTTGGTCTTGTATGTGGATGATATGCTGTTTATTGGAAATGACAAAGAAATTATTCAAGATTTGAAGACCCAACTATTCTCCAAATTCGACATGAAGGATATTGGTGCTGCAAACTATATTTTGGGCATGGAAATTAAGAGAGGTCGGGCAAAGAGGAATCTCTGGTTAAACCAGAGGAAGTATGTCAAGACTATATTGCAGAGGTTCAATATGCGGGATAGTAAACTGGTGAATGTTCCTATTCCGGTAGGTGTAAAGGTGTCTGCTGAATAGTGTTTCAAGACACAATAAGAAGAGGAGGATATGTCCCGTCTTCCATATGAAAGTGCAGTGGGTAGCCTAATGTATGCGATGGTCTGTACTAGAACAGACATTGCACATGCAGTGGGAGTATTGAGCAGGTTTATGTCAAACCCAGTGAAGGAGCATTGGACAACAATGAAGCGGGTTTTCAGATATTTATGTGGCACTAGTGATTATGGTTTGTGCTACCAGGCAAGACCAGGATTGGAAAGAATGTTGGACATTCATGGTTTTGTTGATGCCGATTGGGCTAGAGATTTGGACCAAAGAAGATCTACAAGTGGGTATGTGTTTAGCCTATTTGGAGGCGCAGTCAGTTGGATGAGTAAAAGACAGTTTGTAGTGGCTCTTTCAACTACAGAGGTAGAATACATGGAAGCCACTCATGCAAGCAAGGAAGCAGTTTGGTTGCAGAGATTGTGTTCAAGTATGGGGTTGGTACAACAACCTATAAGGATAGACTGTGATAGCCAAAGTGCATTTTCCTTGGCTAAGAACCTTTATTATCATTCAAAGACAAAGCACATTGATGTTCAATATCACGTTGTTAGAGATATGGCTGAGGCTAAAAGGGTGTTGTTGGTAAAGGTGGACACTTTGAAGAATGTTGCAGATGCATTGATGAAGTCTGTGAGCACTTAGAAGTTCTCTTGGTGTAGAGAAATAATGGGTGTTGAAGAATTTGCCTAATGACTAAGCTCTCCTGTGGCCCCCTGCGGAAAGAAAACAACAAGTGGGAGAATGTTGGGTATGTGTTATATTATTTCCACGACTAGCTCCACTCGTTGTACATTGCACCGGGCGCAGAAGGGGGGTCACAGGAGGGGTGGCGCACCGAAAAATTTATTTTTGGTGTGCGGACCCACTCATAGGTGGGCCCACCCATGTTTTGTGCATGAGTTTGCACATGGTTTTTGGGTACGATTGTTTTCAGCCCCTGGTATTTTGTAGATCCGGTCAAGGGAAATACAGTTATGTTCTAATCCAGGATTAATGGATTGGGGTTTATTTATGCTTCGGCATGCATATATATGTGTTGTAACAATAAAAGGAATATAATGAAAAATCAAGCTGGTCGTCCCGATTTGGGATCCAGGGAAAATCTATGTGTTTATCTTTTTTATGTTTTATGCTCTTGCTATTGTTTATTTTTTGTTATAAGATTCGCGTCTAGATAATTTTTGTTCAGGGTTAAAAACTACATGTACTACATCCAATCTCCCCGAATTTTGTGTTCGATGTATAATGTCTACAAGGCGACCGACTCAGATACCTATGGCAGGCTTGCAACCTAGTGGTTTTTCCCCAAATATACTTGATGGTAAATGGGAGTTTAGTCCATAGTAGTGTTGTCTAATGTGTAACCAGTCAATGGGAATGACCCAAATATACTTATCATACATCAATATAATTCCATATGTGGGACGGGATATCACCCCTGGGTTGTAACACAGACTGTTAGCGATAACTCATACATTTAACGATGTCGAAACATGTCTTTAGCCTAGACCACTAAGTATTCTCGTTAATTCCAATGCTCCTTAAGGTAAATTGAGTTCATTTTAATTTGATCTTGATTAAATTTTTAGTTTCAAGGCTCAAAACGAATGTCACCTAAATCCTCATGGTGCAAAATAAATGCAAGAATGAAATATTTCAATTTCGATGAATCCTAAACTATTTAGGGAAGAGAGGCAAGTAAGAATGCACTCAATGTAGCAACAATAATGCCCCCCAAACTATTTCATAATTATGAAATGCAAGGATTTTAAATTAAATTCACTTTCCCAAACAAATGCAACTTATTGAAAAATGAAAATTCTTTTCCTTTCACTAAGATGCACGAAAATGTTAATTTTTTCACTTTCAAATGTAATGAAAAGAAAAAAAATGAAGGAGAAAATAAATACAAAATCCCTTCACTTTTCTTTCAAACGAACCAAACAAAAAACGCCTTAAAGAATGTACAAATGAAATATTTTTCACTCTTCTTGAAAGGAAAAACATAATCTAAATCAAAACAAAATGAAAATTACTTCCAATTCTTTCTGAATTTAGACAAAACACACTCTTCTATACTTGTGCGAAAAACAATTTCTAATCTTGTGCTTGAAACTAAACCGAAGGGAACAAATCATAGATGCAGACATGACCAAATAATACAACAATTCACATCGAAACAGGACGAGAAAAATGTTACAAAGGGTGTTTGAAATGACGAGGAATTCCAAAACTTATAAAAAAAGCAAAGAGATGAAAAGACTCGATCAAATAATATAGGTAAGTAAAACACATGGTAAGGAGATCATTGTATCACATAATCCTACAAGGGCTAGGACACACTAGATAATCAAAAGGGAAACTAAAATTTTCCTAAGGCTGAGATCAATTCTTCTGTGCTAACCAAGAGGGTTCTGAAAGGCGAATCAGTGCCATTGTACTATATAGAACAGCGCTAGCAGCACTACTGTGTAGACAGAAAGGGCGTTGGTCACTAAGAAAATTGAAAAAATAAAAAAAGTCTCACACAAACACGATACCTGATAGAGTGAAGTGGCTAGAAATCCTTACACAAGTTGGTAGAGGCTCGAGGAGATTTAAATTTCAAAAATCGGTGAAACTGATCCAATATCAATTCGGGGAAGGAGGGCTTAAAAGGCTAAATATCCACAACAGAGTTGCTAGTCCTATTGTGAAGATAAATCCCCTATGTAGAGAGAGATGATATCTCTAACCCTAGAGTGGGTCTAGAAAAACGACATTCTTTCTAACGCAAATCTTCCTTAACTAATGTTTACAATGCAAAGAGGAAAGAGACATAAATACCTTTTTCCAATCACTATACTTGGATTCGTTGATGGTGACCTTGATCCACGATCCTTGTACGCCTGCTTCTTTCTACTAATGGCGCGTGAATACTTGCGGATGATAAAGAGAAAACAACAAACGTGATACAATCCATAATAAATGTAAACACTAGCTACCTAGCAGATCAATAAGTACCAGAATATTTGGGTGAACATGTAGACAAATATAGAAAGAAAACATCGTATTTTATTATTGAAATTCCAAAGTTAATTAATTATTGAAAATTATGAATTTATGCCTAATTTTCTAGATTGAGTTTGTTCCTCTCAATTAGGAGTTAGTTTAGGTCTAGAGATTCTCTCCACCTAACTAGGTTCCTAGATTCATGTATGGTTGAGAAATTTTCTCAACCAAAGTGTCCAATATAGATTCACTATCTTGAGACACATTCTCTTCTTGTATTTATTTGTATCATAACCATTCTTTTAATAATGAGTGTATGAGGAGTACAGTAAGGCCATGGCCTTTTCTGCCATGTATGGTTTTCTAAAATCTGGTATCTTCTTATGTGTTTTATCAGTTGATTAATTTTCTACATGTGGTATTAGAGCTTGGTGCTGATCACTTTTTAGTTATAAGATATATATCTATATCTATATATATATATATAAATGAATTCCTTCTTAATGGTAAAAGTTTTTAGAAAGGGGAAATCTTTTATTAATAGTATTTACTTTTTGAGAAGTGTTACATTTTTTTTTAAAAGTGGGGATCATCACGTGTGATATGTGAGCGTTATAATTGAATTTGAAGTGCTTTTGAAATTACTTAGAATGTTTCATTAAAATTTTCTTTTGGATAGATAAGGTGTGTTGTTTTTTAATAAATTGAAACTTTTGTAATGGAAGGATAAGGTGGATTATAAAGGTTTGTCATTTAAATTACATACACTTTATATATGTTTCATGAGGATGAGGATATGTATGAGTCTAAATATCATGAGAGATAATAAGTGGGAGGAGTGATAGTGAGTGGAGTGAGTGCTCATATTATATGTTTTATTTATTGTGCATGAATATATGTTGTGTAATTTTGGAGTGATAAGTGAAATCCATTCTTGTACTTTGAGAGAAATTGAGTCATTCCATCAAGTTTTTGAAGACAAACAGTTATCACAATGAGTGCTTGAGAAGCTTCAATGCAGATGTTGCAAATATAGAAGTAAGATGTACCCCACACTTAATAAAACATATTTTTGATGGTACTTGTGTCCTATGTCTGCCCGAAATTGAATAAGGGGATCTTAGGTACACCATGTGTATTGACTGTGTGTGCATGACTTGTGTCTAGTTTTTTTGACACTCTCTTTGTAATATGGTTCACAAAAACTTAAAAAACTATATGCACATAAGCAAGCTTAAGTATACAAGTCATTAAACTTAAGTAGTCTAGCTCTTGTAATCAATCTTAAGTATGAAAGCACAAATAATTAAATGCATTTGTGCAGGACATCATCATGTTGATAAAGAGGTCTTCTATTGCCACATTCCACATCATTCAATCAAATAATTCAAGTTAAAGACGCTACAAAATCAGGCATTCCAAGACAAGATGACATTAACAACACATTTTGTATCACTTTCAAATAAACATTTTTGTAACTGAGTTGAATTGTACGGGTGAATTCTCGATTGAAACCAACACCAAAATTTGAATTGGTAAGGTGATCAACCTAAGAAAATTAATTCAAGTAAGTCTTGAAATGAGTCATATTATTTGAACTTTTCATTTGTCTTTTGGGTGAATTTTCGACAGTGTTCGACACCATTCGATTTAAAATAAGCACAATCAAGTGAGTACATTTAAGGAAGTACAAAGTGCCAGTGAAGCAATCAAGAAAGTTCAAGAAAGCAATCATAATCAAGAAAGAATGAGTTCAAGATTTCAAGCAAGCAAGTTATAAAACTAAAACATGTGTTGAGAGAAAGCGCAAGTGAGCCAGTACAAGCGAGTGTGTCATTCATGTAACAAATCAAGCGAGGAAATTCAATCCAAAAAGTTAAAATCATGTGAGAAATTTCAAGACAGGCGTGCCTGAATTCAAGCAAGCGAGTTCACATGGTGAAACACATCCAAATATTACAAGTTCTTTACAATTTGATCCTATCAAGTGCTGAAGACATGATGCAAATCAACAAAGAAACTATTGGTGATATCTCAAGGCATATACAATAGACAAATGAAGCAATTGAGTTCCTTCAATTGGAATCGAAACTACAAAGAAATGAGTTGCACCAGAAAATAAATTCTCCCAACTCATTCAACCATATAGATGAAGATAAAAATGATGATTCCAAGCCATTCACCCAAACAACTTCAAGTGTCGAATTTTTCCAAGTTCAACTATCTTCCAAGCCAATCATCAAGCCATGGGAAGAAATCCAAAGTAACATAAATTGACAAGGATTAGGATATGATATATATGACAACAACTTTCATATCCCAGATTATTCAAAGTCAATTAAGTTCATTAATGCAATCTTTCTTGAACAAATCGCATCAACAAATTTTGTGGAATTTGGAGACAAACTGACATGCACACAAACTGAAGTTGCAGTCAAACTAAAATGCTCACATTGTCAAATAACATGTCATATCGAAGATCATTGTTTTGATCTCCATCCTTGTCATCATTGTGGCAAGTTGAATCATTCATCAGGGAAATGTTGCAACCAAAACTGACTAGCTAGATTAAATATCAATTATAAATGGATTGATCCTTGGGAATGGTCACCAATAGTCAAAATATTGTATATGTTTTACAACCAAATTCAGTCACACCTATTATTGCCGAAAGTCAAAAGAATATGGTACTGTCGTGCATTTGAATGAGGGAGTACACCAGTGCAACACTCCTACACCTAAAGAGGGGGATTTCAAGAATAATTTGTAGAGGATTGTCTCTCATTTTAGCTGACAAAGGGGGGGATATGATAATGACATTGAAGGTGGTTTTCAGACTAAAATTTTTGAAGACATTAACAAAAGCATCCAGTGGGCATCTTCAGCAGCCAGTGGGCAGTCAAACATCCATGAAGACAATGGGAATCAACAATGAGAAGTTTCTAACAACATCAACAAAATCAATAGTGACTTTTGTTTTACATCATCAACATCATCAACTAGTGGGCTATCATCATTAGCAAATTCGCCAGTGGGCATCTTCAAAATTTTTCCAATGGAAAAAGGATGCGAATTGAAAACAAAGGAAATATGAATCCTTTTACAGCTTGGCACTTGATGAAGTTGTAAAGAAAATTTCAAAGATGAATCAGACATGCAGTTGACTCATGGTCTCTTCAGATTGAAGTTTTTTTGGCATCCAGCTTTGGTGCTTTTTTAGGCAGTGTTTTTTGAGGATCAACAATTTCAGCATGAGAACTTGGAAGATGGTTCCTTGTAATTATTTTGGATTTACCATTGAGGGGGGAATGTTAGATTCACTCTCATAAACAATTCTAAATCCAAATTAATTAATTATTGAAAATTAGGAATTTATGCCTAAATTTCTAGATTGATTTTGTTCCTCTCAATTAGGAGTTAGTTTAGTTCTAAAGATTCTCTCCACCTAAATAGGGTCCAAGATAGATGCACTATCTTGACACACAATATCCTCTTGTATTTATTTGTGTCATAACCATTGTTTTAATAATGAGTGTATGAGGAGTATAGTAAGGATGTGGCCTTTTTTGCCATGTATGGTTTTCTAAATATCTGGTATGTTCTTATGTGCTTTATCAATTGATTAATTTTCTACATTACAACTAGGCCTTGATGTTGGAGGTGTCCTTAGGTGAAAATATGATTTCTTCACCTATCTCAAAATCATTCCTTCTCTCGAGCAGTTAGGCTTAATCATGATACTAGCATTCAAAGGGATGAGAGTTCAGATGAGTTTGACAATGATCAACCAAACACTAAAATTGGGGAAGTGAGGGATGTGAGTTTATAACAAAGGATAAGAGGTTGGGAGACCATGAAATGAGGTGGAAGGCCCACTTTCTAAGGGATGATCCTCCATGGATGAGATCAAGGCTCTAAAATGAGAGAGCTCGACCTTATCATCTATGTTCAACAACCAACTTGCTACCCTTGAGCTTCTAGTTGTCGAAGCTTCTCCTCCATTTGAGGAATCACTGCCAGAAAGGGGATCAATGTGATTTTCCAAGAAATTAAGGCGATAATAGCACTGGGCCAGAACTATGAAAATGATATCAATGCGGTCATGGAACCAGGAAGAGTGATGACCGAGGAAACTAGGAATTTGACCAATTTTATTCAGTATTTTTTCAATGAAGTCTTCTTTAGATCTTGAAGGGGATGTGTTAACGCATTTCTTAATGATGGAAACATTATAAAGGATCCGTCACGAGGCATTTCGGGATCAGGGATGGGAAAATGAGCATGGTGAAAAATTACTTTGTAACAATTTACATAGAACTTGGGCATAATGGGAGGTATAGTACCAAAGGAATTGGAACTGCAACCTTTAAGAGGGAGCTATGATCCGATCTCCATCTGAATGATGTTATGTATGTACCTGGGCTAAAGAAATAAAATGATATCTATAGCTATATTGGAGAATAGAGGATATGATGTTGTTTTCAGTAAGGGGAAAGCCTTTCTAAGAAATGTAGCTACCGGGAAAGTGAAACATATTGGAGTTAAAGTAAAAAATATCTCCACACTTGAGGTGGAATCTTGTGTTGCATTGAGTACAAGAAATGTAGAATATCCACAGAGGTGAGATGTTGGATAACTCCGAAACATGCACATGGGACACTTAAACCATAGTGGGGCTTAAAAACTCATGTAGCATATTACCACCAGTCTACTGAAATGTACCTTTGACCAACATGATGTCTGCAAGGAATGCACATTAGGGAAATATGTCAAATCCACCTTCCTGAGCCGAGATAATAGAGCTATAGAAATCTTGGAGTGAGTCCACTTTTATGTATGTGGACCATGTTAGGACCTCACAATGTACCATTTTCACTATACATTTTGACACCATCTTACCCTTATAGCTATATTTAGAAAAGGTTCCATTATCATTTTCATCCATTTTATCCAAAGGTATATGAAATCCTTCTCTTTACTATATATTTAATCTGTTTACATATAATTCCACATTACTCTTATATTTCATCATTAATCGAAGGTAGATTGTTGCTAACACAAGTCTAAAAGATAGCAGATAATTTATGATAAGGAACGTGTTGTGCTGAAACAATCGGCCGTTGCTGAAATAGTCGACTCCATTGCTGAAACAGTCAGCGGGCACGTAAATCCCGTCACTACTCATGATTTGCGATTTTGAAAGAGTATTTTGGGAACAATGGCAACAAGACGAAGACAAGCAAGAAAGTTGTTACACGGATTGTTTTGAAGCCAGTACTTTTTCTATATCTGTTGTAACAATATTTCTCTATGGAATAATAGAAGGATCCTATTTTAAGATAGAAGAACAGATTTGGATAAATATAGATTTTCTTTGATGTAACTGTAATAGATGTCTCCTCTTTAAAAAGAGGAGACATCATCATTAGAAAAAAAGTGAGAGACTACAAGAGAAACATTATTTTGAGCGGAAAGGAGCAAGACTCCATTGTAATGTATCATTCCTTTTTGACAGATGAATAAAGGTTTCTTTTGAGCGCCTCAATTTAACTCTTTTTCCTGGGGAATCTTGTGAGAAGGAAAGGGCCTGCCTTCATCACAAGATTCACCTGATTGCTTCTGTAGTTTGTTGAATTTCTTTATGATATTTTCACCTTAATTTAATTCTATTTACTGAAGCATCATTCGCATAGCTTTGTAGCTCTTTAAGCACTCTGTTTTCTTTAATGCTGCATGAGTTTGGTAAAATTCATTCTTAAAGAAGCCAAGAGATCTTTTTCTGCTATCTATTTGAATGTATGATCGATGCCGGGAAACAGGTGCTGAAGATTCTTGTGTAAAGGAATAGGGTAATGTTCGCCATTGGTTGACTCTCTTTTTCCTGCAGTGTGATTAGTATCAGGAGACAGGTGCTGAAGGTTCCTGTTCATGGGAATAGGGTCCTGTTTTCTTGAATTTATCTTTTCTACAGTGTGATTAGTGTCAGGCAACAGGTGCTGAAGTTCCTATTTGGAGGAATAGGGTCCTGTTCCCTGTTATAGTTGATTGGTTTCCTTTCCTGCAAGGTGATTTCCTTTCATTATATTCTCCTAGGATTCTTTTAATGAAAGGCTGCAATAGAGGAATTGCTTTTACTATAACACAAGTAGACTTCAGATTTGTTAAAGCAGGGTGTGAACAGTTAGATTTGTATGATTGATAATTGTGTGTCTTTTACTACAACATTATCTTGCTTTTGGAATTGAGCATATCCAGTGCGTGATTGTATTTGGAAGAAACAGACCTTCCCAGGTTGAAAATTTATGTGGAGCTTGAATTGCTAAAACAATTAAAGCAACCAACATTTTGGCGCCGTTGCCAGGGAAGGAAATTATAGATTTCAAAAGCATTAATACTTTCTTTCTAGATGTGCATATTGTATGAGAGGACGCGGAACCCAAAAGAAAACTAATCCTACAGGTGGCAAGGGTAAAGGAAGGGGAGGAAGAAAGACTTTCATTGACGAGATTGTATCAAAGGTTGAATCATCACAGAGATTAAGTTCTCGAAGACCAAAACTTCAGCACTCCCCTCAATCAGATTACAAAACAGAGGAAGTTGTGGGTCCTGAAAACATAGAAGAACCAGTAACGGATATTAAAGAACCAGCAATCAGTGCTGGAGGATCAGAAGAAAGTGCTAGCAATTCAGCAGAGCACATTGAGGAATTGATAGAGAGTATTGGACGACCTGTGGAAAACATTGAAGAACCAATAGAATACCTTGAGGATCGAGCAAGTGCAATGGGAGAACAGCCAATGGAAGGAAACAACAAATAATTCTTTCGTGGAGGACATGTAGATCCTGAAGGAGAAGGAAGGGATGAAAATTCTCTCTCTACCTTGGGATTTCCTATCAGTGATCTCCCTAGAGGAACAACTCTTATGAAGAATATTCCATTGTCATCTTTACCTAACTTCCATGGTTTATCCTCTGAAGATTCGGATGAATTTCTTTTTGAATTTGATATATTATGCAGAAGTTATGATTATGTTACTAATGCTCAAAAGTTGAAACTGTTTCCAGCAACATTAAAAGGAAATGCTTTGAGATGGTTCATGATCCTTGGAAGTCAGGTAATCATAACATGGGAACAGATGAAACAGAAATTTCTTCTTAAATATCAAGACTATTGTCGGACGAGAGAAAAGAGGGATGAACTATTCAAAATGGCACAAAAGCCGGATGAGAATCTGGAGGACTATGTGGAAAGGCTGTAGTATAATCTGCAGAGATCTGATCATCTGAATATAAGTAAAGAAATTCGTAAAACAATATTACTTAGAGGATTAAGGGATGATTGTTTAGACATGTTAAACATGCTTGGAAAGGGAGATATATCTAAAGAATCCTATGATGATATTGTTGAACTCTGTAAAAGATGTTCAAGAGGAGCTGCAAGGAACAAAGTAAGTAACAAAGATCCCACCTATTCAAGAGTGCAGAAATCAGCCAGTGGGGGAGCAACAAGAGCTGAAATAGGTAATTTACTTGAAGATTTTAAAAATGAGATGTTAAGTTCTTTTGCTTCACAAATTGCACCTTGCAGGTTAAAAAGAAGCAGGCTGAAGTAGAAGCAGCTCTAGCTGTCTTTTGCCCGAAATGCAGAGACAAACATCCACTAAGCGAATTCCCATTGGACAAAAGACCAATCTGCACCCTTTGTGAGAAAGATCATGAAAAACAACAATGTCCCTCTCTACCAGGAATAAATGTAGCACTGCAGCCAACGGAAGAAGAAGCTGAAGCAGTCTACCTGCTAACACAAAGAAGACAATGGCAACCAAGAGGACAAGGTATGAATTCTAGTATGCCATTTAATCGTTGGAATAATTATTCTGCTTTCAGTCAGACAAATTACCCTCCGTTTAATCAAATGCAATACCCACCCTTTAATCAGATGAACTTCCCACCCATGCAACAATCAAACCCTCTCTTTGTTGATTCTACAATGTGGACTCCTTGGCCCCCACAACAGCCATCTTCTTTTAATCCTTGGAATTCAAATTGGAGAAGCCAACAACTCCCGTATCCAAATAAATTTCCTCAATTTCAAAAACCACTTCCTCTACCATCAAATGCTCCACCAAATAATCAAATGAGACCCCAGCTACCTGTGCAACCAAATCCTAACCCCAATAATAAAGTTGTGCTAGTCATTGATATTCAGAATCAGCCTACATTTCCTACTATGCAATGTAATGATATTCATTTGAGATCCGGGAAAATAGTAGAACCTATCATCGATGATATAACTTCTTCTGATTCTGATAAAGAGGAAACTGAGAAACATAAAAAAGCACAACCACCCTCTAACAAGGGTATTGAAATAATAGAACCACCATTCCCCGAGAATTTAGTTTTAACGAAAACGCCTGAAACACCTGCTTTTAATCTTTTAGGGGAATTGCAAAATTTGTATGTTAAGATTCCACTTTTGCAGGCACTAAAGGATGTACCAATTTATGCCAGAACCATAAGGGACATTTGTGTTAAGAAACCTGGTAGGAAAACTAAAGATCCCCTTACAGTTCATGTGATGGGTGACTTATCTGCATTAATGTCCGGAAAAACCCCTCCTGTGAAATATGGTGACCCCGGCCATCCTACTGTGACAGTTCAAATTGGTAAAACAATGATTCCTCAAGTTCTGGTAGATCTAGGTGCTGCAATAAACATTATGAATCTTGAAACTTCATAGTTGTTACAGCTGAATAACACAATCAGAGATACACCAACTATCCTAGAGTTAGCTGACCATTCTACATTTAAACCAGAAGGAGTTGTTGAAGATCTAGTTATCTCAGTTGAATCCTGGAATTACCCAGCTGATTTTGTCATATTACAAACTAAAACAAAGCTGGGGGGACATCCTTTAATTCTGGGGAGGCCATGGCTGGCCACAGCCGATGCCTTTATCAGTTGCAAATCTGGTTCAATGACAATTTCTAATGGTTATGAAACCAAACAGCTTACTCTTTATCCTCATGCTACACCCATAATTAATAATGAAGATTCTATGTGGATGGATTATGATGATAATGCTATTAAGCCCATTTTAACTATCGGACAAGCCTTAACTCTTAAAGACAATACAGAGGATGAAATAATTAATAATTTTATTTGTGAACCTTCCTCTGTAATTGCTAAAACACACAATCAATTGACTGCAATTTTTGAAATAGATACCCAGGAAAAGATTGAATCTGAATATTTATCTCAGACATTAACCACCATCGCATCTAAAAGCACAATAGTCGAAATCGAACCTGGCAAGACATTAAACATAAATCCTGATCTAACAGTTGCTAAAACACAACAATTAATGAAGTTATTACAAAAAAATAAGGAAGCATTTGCATGGGATTACGTGGATATGAAAGGAATCTCTTCTGAATTATGTACTCACCGAATTTATATTAAAGAAGGATGCCAACTAGTCTGTCAACCCCAAAGATGAATGAACCCTAATTTAAAAGAAATTGTTAAAGAAGAATTTCAAAAATTGCTCAATGCAGGATTTATATACCCCATATCTAACAGTGAATGGGTTTCCCCATTGGTAATAGTCCCTAAGAAAAACGGGAAATGGAAAGTGTGTGTTGATTACAAAGCCTTAAACAAAGCTACTCAAAAGGATCACTTTCCTTTACCTTTCATTGATCAGGTGTTGGATAGTCTGTCAGGGAAGATATTATTTTCTTTTCTAGATGGATTCAGTGGGTATAACCAAATTAGAATTGCACCCCAAGACCAAGACAAGACCACTTTCACTAGTCCTTGGGGAACTTTTGCTTATAGAGTTCTTCCATTTGGACTATGTAACGCGCCAGCAACTTTTCAGAGGGCTGTTATAGGAATCTTTTCTGATATGCTGAATGACTCTATGGAACTATTATGGATGATTTTACTCTTTATGGTACATCTTTTGAAGATGCATTACAAAATCTTGCGAAGTTACTTAAATGTTGTATCCAAGCTCACCTCTCCCTAAGTACTTAAAATTTTCATATGATGATGAGTGAAGGAGTAGTGCTTGGACATTTTATTTCATCTCAAGGCATTCAGGTAGACCCATCCAAAATACTGGTCATTCAGAATCTTTTTGTTCCTAAAACACAAACTGATGTGAGAAGTTTTCTAGGACATGCTGGATACTACAGAAGATTTATTAAGGATTTTTCTAAGATAGCCTCTCCATTATTTGTGTTTCTTATGAAAAATGTTGAATTTAAGTGGACTAATCTTTGTCAGAAAGCCTTTAAAAAACTCAAGCATCAGTTATCTATTGCTCCTATTTTAAGGGGACCTGATTGCGCCCTCCCCTTTCATATATCTTCTGATGCTTCAGACACTGCAATTGGAGCTGTCTCGGGACAAGAGGAAAATCATCTCCCTTATGCTATCTATTTTATCAGTAAGAACATGACCCCTGCTGAGCTTAATTATAAAGTTACCAAAAAAGAGTTTCTTGCAGTAATTTATGCCATTAATAAATTTCGACATTATATCACTCGTTATTCTACTTTTTTCCACACTGATCACTCGGCTATTAAGTATTTAATGAAAAAATCTGTCACAAATGCTCGAGTTACCAAATGGCTATTATTACTGCAGGAGTTTGATATTACAATTGTAGATCGGCCTGGTAAGGAAAATGTGGTGGCTGATTTCCTTTGACGGTTAAAAACTGATAATAATATTTTAGTAGATGATTCCTTTCCTGATGAGTATTTATTTGCAGTCTCTGCTCACTCTCCGTGGTATGCAGATATTGCCAATTATTTGGTTGCAGGAAAATTACCATCACACCTGTCATACAGAGAAAAGAGAAGAATTGTTCAACAAAGTGCCAGGTATAGCTAGATAAGTGGGTGTCTTTTCTACACAAGGCTTGATCAGGAAATCCAAAGATGCATTAGGGAGGATGAAGTGTACGACATATTAAAATCTTGTCATGATGGCCCTTGCGGAGGGCATTTTGCTAATAAAAGAACAGCACACAAAATTTTGAGGATGGGTTACTATTGGCCTCATTATTTAAGGATGCAAAGAAATATGTCAGGGCTTGTGACAGATGTCAGCGAATGGGTCAACCCAATCATAGAGATCAAATGCCATTAAACCCCCAGGTAGTATCCGAACCATTTGAAAGATGGGCCTTGGATTTCATAGGACCCATTAATCCTCCATCCAATCAAAGAACTTATATATTAGTCTCTACAGACTATATGACTAAATGGGAGGAGGCCAAAGCACTTATTAGAGCCAATGAAGAAGCTGTCCTAGCTTTCTTATTTGAAGAGATCTTCACTAGATTTGGAATTCCTAGAGAGCTGGTTATAGATGGAGGACCTCCATTCAATTCTCATGGTTTTAAATCTACCCTTCAGAAATATCATATTCATCATAGAATGACTACACCATACCACCCCCAGGCCAATGGGTAGGTGGAAAGTACAAATAAAGTATTAGAAGCCATTCTAACTAAAACAGTGAAGGATAACCGGAAGGATTGGTCTCAAAGGCTCCCTGAAGCACTATGGGCTTACAGAACTACCTTGAGAAATACTACAGGTTTTTCTGCCTATGAATTGGTTTATGGTAAAAATGTTGTTTTTCCTGTGGAATTTGAAATTAAAACTCTAGGAATTGCTTTAGTTGTTAATCTTGATTTGACTGATGTGCAGACAGCTAGGTTGCAGCAGCTTCTTGAATTGGATGAAAAGAGATTAGATGCCATTCACCAAACAACCATGATTCAACAACAAAGAATGAAGTGGCATGATAAAATCATCAAACACAAGCAGTTCCAAAGAGGTAATTGGGCCTTATTGTATGACTCTCGGTTTGAAAATTTTCAGGGTAAGCTACGTACACGATGGCTTGGACCATATGAAGTAGATGTTGTTTTTCCTAATGGAACGGTAAGAATTTTAACAATTGATGATTCTAAAACACCTCTACTAATGAATGGTCATAGGCTTCGTTTGTACCAGCGCCCTGTTTCTAAAGAAGATTTCAAGGCTGCTTGCATGACCGATACACATTATCTTTTTTTAGGGGAGTCTTCTGCTCCTCATAGCATTTAATTTTCTGCACTATATTTCTAGCATTAGATTAGATTTAAAACTAATAATCCCTGTCAAGGGTTGGCATGTTACAATTGTATTTTGCAGAATAAGGGAAAACTCACTAAGGAGGACAGTTTCATCACAGGAAGATCTGAAGCTTCAATCACAGAAGCTTTGTTCCTTTCACTTCAACCCATTCCCCAGCAATATCCCTTTGATCACTTATCCCATTACTCCATCTTTCCTTTTCCATTTTTCCCCATTTCTACCTATTCCCTAAATACCATCTTTTAGCCAGTATTTCCCATTCCCTACTGCTGAAATTCTCCCTCAGCAAGTACTTCTCCCAATTTTCTTAAATCCAAATCATTTCATTCCATTTTCCTTATTTTTCCCTTTGCTGAAACACCACTTTCAGCAACCTGACATTCATCTTTTCATTATTAAAGCACCATTTCTTTCCTCTGCTACACAAGTTTTTCAGTTCTCCACTTTTATTCTTCAGATCCCTTGGGTGAATATTATTCAGTATTGAGCAGATCCTGATATGCTCATGTTCTACATTCCAGAGAAATTTAAAGATTCTTCCATTAGTATCAAGACATTATGAAGCACTCTATACTTCGAATTATAAAAACAAAGGTAAAAATATAAGGTATGTGGTTTTTTATGTAATACAGTTAAATAATATTTTAAAGAGAGGATCTTGCTCATAATGATTACAATCCCCGCACACTTAAACATCATTTCATCATACGTAAGGGGGGAATTTCTAAAACTGAATCATCATTCCACACCATCCAATCCACCGTCACTCTTCATATCCATTATTTCCGCTGTCATTGAGACTCCATATCCTCTGTTGCAACGATTAGCTTGACCAAAGCCTGTGTTTCTGTTCTCTGTACCTCTGCATGTGACTCAAGTTAGTAGCTATGGGAGGTTCGGCTATCAGACATGAGCCTGGCTCAATAACTCTTCTTGAATTATTCCCGGAGGCCTACCAAATTTTTCAGTAGGAAGGATGGATAACATACTTCGAAAGGTTGGGAGAATTTGATCCTCGGCAAGTTTTAGAGTTTGCACAGAATTTTCAGGAAGATTACTCCGTGGTCCAAGGGGTCCGAATTTCGGTCACAGAGGAAGATATAGCACAAGTTTCAGGGTTGCCGGTCACAGGTGCTCACTGGTTTAGCAGGAAACAAGTTATTTTAAACGCACAGTAGGACTTTCTTCTTCTAGAGGAACAGGTTGAGAATAAAGGCCGTGGTATAAGTCTACATTCATTACCTCGCCCATGGCCAACAATAGCTTAATTCATCAAGCACTATTTGAATTGTGAGGGGCGTTACCAGGTATTTTATCAACACGACTTCGTTTTAGTGAATCATTTGCGGCATGGTCGATTAGTTAATATTCCTTATTATCTACTTGGATGTATTAAAAACATGTCATATTACTATATACGGGTAAAATTCCCATCACTATCCCTTACCCATCATCACTTATGTCAATTATTAATTCAGAGGGGTTTTTCTCAGCAAAATCCCCCTCTGAATAATCCACTCCTCCTTCTCCAACAAGCCGAAATTCCACAAGAAACTCCCGAAAGTTCTTATGAAAGGCAACTGGAAGATATCCCTGACCCCCCATTAATCCATCCTTAGAACCAGTTGACCTACCCCCAAGTTCATCCCATTTAGCAGAGTCACCCCTTCCCACTGTCCACATCTCTAGTGATGACTCTCAAGCTGAAACACCGCCTTCTCCCCTTACTCATAAAAGGAAGAGACGAACCCCAACAGTCTCTGTCTCAAAAAGGAAAACAAGGGCCACATCCCAAGCTGTCACCTCTTCCAAAAGCCCTTCCCCTAGAAAATAATATTCTCCTAAAAATAAAAGGAAAGTCACTGACTTTTCTGCTTTCCTACCTAGGAGGAAAATGAAAATGACTGTTGAAACTGAAGTCACTCCCATTTCCCCTGACCCTGCGACTATCTTGTTAAAACTTCAATCCTCACCACCATCCCAAATTCCCCAAACATTACCCGTCTCGTCCTGTGGCACTGCTCCACAAGAACCAGATGCCCAGGGTAATATGACATCGTTTACTCAAACAGTAACTGCTCCACAAGAACCAATTACTCACTCAGAAGCTGAAACACAAGAACCAGCTACTGAGGTGCAATAATCATACACCAAGCATGATAATACAAGGAAACTAGCTATAGCTAAAACACAAGAACCAGCTACAGCTGTGAATCAGCAATCAACTCCAGCAAAATCAACCAACACATAGGGTTCACCCACTATGGCATCTTTATTGGAGGAAAATGAGTTTTCGAATTCAGAACTAGAGGCCTATAAAAAAGAGTTGGTAATGGCAAGGGAAGCCTTTGATAGAGAATTAAATCTCTACATGTTGGCACATACAACATCAGAACAAAAGAATGACCCATGTAAAGAATACATGTGCCATGAATGTGGAAACATTTACCAATAGGTAGGATACAAAATAGTCAAAATCCCAGTGCCCGAGGCATCCACATCAGTTGCAATAAAAAAAGAACACCCTACTGTCACACAAGAACCAGTAGGGCCCTCAAAAAGTCTGGAAAAAGAAACCAAACCACAGATATCCTGCCCTGTGTTAGTCAGCTCAGCTACTCAGATCATGCCCCAACCCAGTCCTTATAATGCCGGGACACAGACTCCACCCTGGAAACAATTAGAAATAATGAATAACTGGAAGAAGCAGTATGTTGTGGATCAAGATAAAATATTACAACAGCATAAGTTGGCCTGGTAGAATCAGATGTATGCCAACTGGGATAATTGGGAGTAGACACTGCAACAGCTCAAGGATTCTAAGAAAGAAATCAAGGAATTAAAAGATAAACTTGTTTTGATGTTTTCATTAGTACAAAAATTGTTAGCCACCAGGAAACCCTCCTTGAATTATTCTCTGTTCCTTTCTTAACGTCTTGTTTATTTTCAATTGAAGGCAATTAAGGATGGGAGACCTCATGAGTTGCTCACAGCGGAACAATTTGTTAAAACATTTGCTGAGGCCCCTGCTAGTGACCAACATTTGTTATGTGAACTTTATCTTCATAATGAAGCTATGCCTGAAAATAGATAGGTCAATCTCACTCCAATTGTTGGTGATGTACAAATTAGGGCATTTGTTTCATTTCTTGCCATTCAAATCACATGGAAAACTGCTTTTATTGCAAGTAGGCATAATGAGGATAATCGCCTCCTGTGGATAAGACCAGAACCCTCAAATTCGGCCATTTTTGTAGTTGAATACCATCGATTTTTGCAGAAGCCAGGAATTTGCAGGTACATACAACAATTGCAATCTTCAACACTTCTAAAGTGTCATCATTTAATCAGAGTCAAGGAAACTGCTGCCTTGAAGGCCAACGCCATGTTCTGGCAACAGTCATGTAAGGAAAGACAAGAGTATAAGCCTTTTAGCCCTGATAATCTTCAAACTGCACTATCCAGGGTACCAAACTACATCAGATGCATTCAACAATGTGCCGAGAACTGGATTGGTTATCATTTTCACTTCCCGATCTTATGGATGCCCGCAGAACGATACCAGTTTCACTACAAATTGGCTAACAGGGACGAGGCAGTAGCATGGTAGAAATTGCAGAACAACCAGGGATTCCAAGCTTTGACAGAAGCCACCTTCCACAGTTACTGCTTGAGAAACTTGCATGCAAAGAGTAAGTACTCAGACTCTGACTCGGACTAAAAGTTGCCTGAGGACATGCAACCCTTTCAGCTGGGGGGGATGTTAGGACCTCACAATGTACCATTTTCACTATACATTTTGACACCATCTTACCCTTTATAGCTATATTTAGAAAAGGTTCCATTATCATTTTCATCCATTTTACCCAAAGGTATATGAAATCCTTCTCTTTACTATATATTTAATCTGTTTACATATAATTCCACATTACTCTTATATTTCATCATTAATCTAAGGTAGATTGTTGCTAACACAAGTCTAAAAGATCACAGATAATTTATGATAAGGAATGTGTTGTGCTGAAACAATCGTCCGTTGCTGAAACAGTCGACTCCGTTGCTGAAACAGTCAGCGGGCACGTAAATCTCGTCACTACTCATGATTTGCGATTTTGAAAGAGTATTTTGGGAACAATGGCAACAAGATGAAGACAAGAAAGAAAGTTGTTACATGGATTGTTCTGAAGCCATTACTTTTTCTGTATCTGTTGTAACAATATTTTTCTATGGAAGAATAGAAGGATCCTGTTTTAAGATAGAGGAACAGATTTGGATAAATATATATTTGCTCTGATGTAACTCTAATAGATGTATCCTCTTTAAAAAGAGGAGACATGATCATTAGAAAAAAAGTGAGAGACTACAGGAGAAACATTATTTTGAGCGGAAAGGAGCAAGACTCCATTGTAATGTATCATTCCTTTTTGACAGATGAATAAAGGTTTCTTTTGAGCGCCTCAATTTAACTCTTTTTCCTGGGGAATCTTGTGAGAAGGAAAGGGCCCGCCTTCATCACAAGATTCACCTGATTGCTTCTGTAGTTTGTTGAATTTCTTTATGATATTTGCACCTTAATTTAATTATGTTTACTGAAGCATCATTCGCATAGCTCTGTAGCTCTTTAAGCACTCTGTTTTCTTTAACGCTGCATGAGTTTGGTAACATTCATTCTTAAAGAAGCCAAGAGATCTTTTTCTGCTGTCTGTTTGAATGTATGATCGATGTCGGGAAACAGGTGCTGAAGATTCATGTGTAAAGGAATAGGGTCTTGTTCCCCATTGGTTGACTCTCTTTTTCCTGCAGTGTGATTAGTATCAGGAGACAGGTGCTGAAGGTTCCTGTTCATGGGAATAGGGTCCTGTTTTCTTGAATTTATCTTTTCTACAGTGTGATTAGTGTCAGGCAACAGGTGTTGAAGTTCCTATTTGGAGGAATAGGGTCCTGTTCCCTATTATAGTTGATTGGTTTCCTTTCCTGCAGGGTGATTTCCTTTCATTATCTTCTCCTAGGATTCTTTTAATGAAAGACTGCAATAGAGGAATTGCTTTTACTATAGCACAAGTAAACTTTAGCTTTGTTAAAGCAGGGTGTGAACAGTTAGATTTGTATGATTGATAATTGTGTGACTTTTACTACAACACTATCTTACTTTTGGAATTGAGCATATCCAGTGCGTGATTGTATTTGGAATAAATAGACCTTCCCGGGTTGACAATTTATGTGGAGCTTGAATTGCTAAAACAATTAAAGCAACCAACAGACCATTTTCTATAGAATCTACAACAAAACATAAGTATTATGTCATTTTTTTTGGGTGAATTCTAGAAAATGTTAGATATTCTTCATGTGGAATAAGGATAAATTTTTCTTACAATTTCTTTAATTCAAATGAATGGTTGAGAAGGATACTGGTCAAAAATTCAAAACCCTGAGAAGTGACGATGTAGGAGAATGTGTATCTAATACCTTCAAGGAATTTTGTTCCAAAGAGAGTGTTAGAAGATAACCTATAACACCTCATAACCCACAAAAAAATGGGGTGGGTGAAAGGAAGAACAAAATAATAGTGGCATCAACAAGATCCATGTTACATGATCAAGGGTTGTCATTACATCTATGCACAGAAGCATGCAACACCACAATTTGTTTGCAGAATAGGAGCCCTCATATCATACTTTCCAAGATCGCACCTGAAGAAGCTTTCTCTGGGAGAAAGCCAGAAGTCTATAATTTTTGAATGTTTGGAGCTATTATATATTATCATGTGTCCAAGGATAGTAGGAAGAAATGGAAGGCTACAATTGATATGGGGGTATTTTTAGGATACACAAGGAATCCACATAAATTTAAGGTGTATTTTCCCTCACTAGGGTGATAGTAGTGAGGAGATGTTTCCAATTTGATGTGGAGAAAGCTATGATATTCTTTCTAGAGAGTGTTAGGTCCCTATATTGCTAGTGTAGTCCCTTATTATTGTTAGTGTAGCCCCCTTATTTCTATTTCTGTACCCTTGTAACCCCAATATTGTTATTATTGTGCCCTTACATTATTATTGTTAGGTCGGCTAGAATTATATTGTGACCCCATGGACTCCTATATATAGAAGGAGGTTTTGTCATTTTTATCATCCAAAAATTTTTCATTTATGTAATCTAAAGTAGGTTTCCTCCTCGAAGTGGCTTATTTCTAAGGCATTGATCTCTCTTTTCTTCTACTTTTGGAGCTGGTTTCATAACATTTGGTATAAGAGCTTTCGATTTTAGGGTTTTTCTACTCCAAACAGGTCATCATGGAATTTTCGCTATAACATTTTTGCTACGAAGGTTAAGAAGATGAAATTTGTATCATGCGAAGCCGAAATCATGAGGAAATTTGTGTAAAAATTTCATATCTTGATTCGTAATATTTTTGGAGATATGATCTGTGGAAATTAGGGTTTTTTTAGACTCGCAAATTTCATCTCAAAGAGGTGACCATGGGAAAATCGTCATAAATATCTCTCTAAGCATAAAATTGGAATTATATAAAAAAATTCCTTAATCAAACGGACTATAGTTTCCTGTGTATCAATTTCAGAGCCGAATGAGGTAACAGTGACACGTGGTATGCCATACAAGTTCTCTCTACTGAACGAGTCCATAATTAGGTCATTGTGGGAGATTGGGCATAAATTTTCCTTGAAGAATCCAAACCAGGTCAGAACTGTGGCATTCGAAAGAAGATTCAAAGGGATACTACAGGACCAAATTTCAGATATTGAAGGTTTTAAATCACAGAGATAATTTAGTTGCAATACCCAGCTCCTCAAAAGTAAGAAAAAGGTGCGTATTTGTTTTTTGAATTGCATAAGTCTTGTTTGAAAAATCAGTTTGAATTGATTCCAGGGGCATATTATAGAATAGATATCAGTACTGGGTTCTAAAATTCCCCCTAAAAAGAACTCAACACCAATTAATCCTTCAGAAGGCTCTACTATGACTCACGAAGACAAAGAAATGCAACATGACATATCAAAATTACAAGAGCAAGGTTACCAAATTTCGCTCTTGCAAAGAGCAACAAAAAATGAAATGGAAGTTTTTACAAAAGGCATGGAAGCTAATATGGATCGTTTGAAGAAAGGCATGGAAGCTAAGATGGATGTTTTGAAGAATGGCATGGATGACATGGAATCTAAGATGGATGACATGGAAGGTAAGATCAATGAAAAAATGGAAAACATGAAGAATGATCTAAAATAAGACATGGAAGGTTTGAGAAATTTGATACAAGAAATGTTTCCTAATGACAAAAATAAAGTAGAGGAAACTCATGATGATAAAAAAATATATGTCAATCGTCATTTCATAAACTCTAATGTTTTATGGAAGACCCACCATATTCCAAAGATCGATATGAAGAAGTTTGATGGCAAGGATCCTGTAACATGTATACTACAAATGGAGCAACATTTTGGTCTCAATAATGTTCAAAACACACAAAATGTATGCATTGTGACTTTATATTCAGAAAAAAATACATTTTTATGGTATCGATGGCTTTTCCCCCGTAAACAAATTGCCACTTCGTCAATTTTTATGGAGGAAATGATAGCACATTATGAGGATTCAAAGAGCAACACCTTTTTTAGCCAATTGATAAATCTCAAACAAAAGGGTTCAGTGGTGGATCACATTGAGGACTTCCAAAAATTGAATATAAGGATAACTGATATTCTAGAGGAACAGAGGATTGAGGTCTTCATAGGGACTTTAAAGGATAACATACAACATGAGGTTCTCTTTTGGGAACCTGATTTATTGGATAAAACATTCATGTTGGAAAGAAAAAAATGAATGTGAAATTATGGTGATAAGGAAGCCTACCACTCAGATCTATAAATATGGAAGTGTTGCTACACCTAGAATTCCACAACCTACAATGTTGACACCACAAAAATTGGAAGAAAAAGGAGCAAAAGGGCTTTGATAAAATTGTGATAGCAAATACACTAAATTTCATAAGTGTGTTGAGAGGAAATTATTTTAAATATATTGTGAAGAGGAGGAAGAAAATGAACAATAAAATTCAAAAGAAGAGGATATACACCAGCAACCAACCCTATAAGAAGAACAAATGAGTCTAACCATATCATATAATGAATTGGAGGGAATTACCACTCTTCAAACTCTCAAGATAGAAGGACATGTCAAGAATAAAAATGTTATAGTGTTGACTAATTTAGGTAGTACCCATAATTTTATTCATTGTAAGGTAGCCAAGCAATTGAATTGTTTCCTATACCCAACACCATAATGCCAAGTGATGTTAGCAAATGGAGGAACTATAAATTTCTCTAGAAAATTCCATAATGTCAAGCTAACCATGGGGGAATATGTATTGAATATCCCGACGCTTTCCATTCCAATGGGAGGTGATGATGATGTACTATGAGTATAATGATTACAATATTTGGGGACAATATCTTTTAATTTTCAAGAATTTTTCTTGAATTTGTTTTCGGAAGGAAAGGAGGTCGAAATACGGGGTATCGCATGGAAGACAGGAAATATAATAAGCTATAATGTCATGAAAAATATTATGAAGAAAGAGAAGCGAGGCATAATTGCACAACTATGCTCACTAGAAGTTCCAACACCAAAATCATCTATTTATCCAGATCTACAAAAAGTCTTCGATAATCATTCCAAGGTGTTTGAAACTCCCAAAGGACTCCCACATATTCGTGATAGTGATCATGTTATTCATTTTATTCTAGGAAGTGTTCCTACAAACATCATACCTTATAGATATCCTTATGTACAAAAGAGAAAATTTGAATGTATGATTGCAGAAATGTCAGAGACTGGTATAATTGAACCTAGTGAAAGTTCTTTCTCCACTCTAGTAATATTAGTGCAAAAGAAGGATGGATAATGGTGCATGTGTCTAGATTATAGGTGTTGGAGTGTGTTTGGTAAATGTATGTATGAAGTTGGACCAACTTAAGGGGTATGGTCTACCCACTTAAGTTATTGGTAACAGGAAAAAAAATAAGTGGAGTCAAGCATGTTAGTGGAACAAGCTAGAATCGATAAGCATACTAGATAGAGAAATAGCATGCATATATAAACTAAAAACTAAAAAAAATAAACACAAGCTCTAAAAAGTGTCAAATGAAAACAATAATATGAACGGTGGCTCTAGGCCCCTCTTATTGAGCGCTGGTAGTAATAAGAGAGAAACTTTACCCTCTTGCCAAAGGGCCCATAGATAATGGGTTCTAGGTCCCGATGCAAGGATGTTTTTATCCCAATCTTGCCTCGGTGAAGTCTCGCTCTCTCTCTACTGTGTTGGCCTAAACTTGTTGGATGGCCAACAATTGATTCCCCTCTATCTTTAACTTTGACTCACACACTGCTGGTATTGCTTGGGAAATTCTGGCCAGCATAAAAATGTGTTCAGAAATTCTTCATCTCATGGTGGTATTATATAGGATATTTCAAATCCTCCCTTCCCTCTCTTGGTATATTGTGGATGGTGACCCAAGAGAGGGGTGTGATTCCTTTGTGTGCTCCAAATATTCCATTGTGTGCTCAAAAAGTGTCTAAGGAGGCATTAGTGGTTGTCCTTAGGCCGCTCCAAGTAAGTGGTCACTTGTCCTTTGCTTTGTGTGCTCCTGGATAGTGACATTTCACCACTCCCGGGATTGCGCTCATATCAGGAAAAAATGTGTGCAAAAGGAACTCTTCACGAAGGATTAGGCGCACAAACAACATTTAGGAATTGTTCAAATTTGATTTTCCTCAGAACTTAGAGATTTTTAAATACTTTCCAGATTCTGTAATGTCTTCCAGCCCTATAAATCCTTTTGCGTGAGATTAATCAATGTAATCTTCTGCTGTACAATTTTCTAGTGTTAACAGTCGCCCCTTAATGTGTGAGGTCTAGGAAGCACTGTATATCCAAAATAAATTATAGTTTCTTCTCTATATCGTGCGTAGAGAGAGAGAGACCTGCATGAAGCTTGGAATTGAAAACACCCTCCACCGGTTCCAAGAATGACCATGTCCTAAGGGATCCCTGTAAGAAAATACAATTTACAATACATATACAAATTTTATACGAGGCGGGAATTTCCCATGATCGTGATGCTGTGGCTAGTTAAAAAAATCTATTTGACAGATACATGTTCTGTCTGTATCACTGAAATGGTAGTGATGTTAGCGGTTGTTGACGACGACTACTGACTCCCTCAGGGGCATTTTTTCTTTGAAAATAGGTGGAATATGGTACCCATATGCCTAAAATTGGTATGGTAGATAGCTACGCATTGTACACATAGGTGTTGGTTGGGACCTTCCCGTGTAAGCATTGTTGAAAAAGACGCTTACTGAGGCATGGGTCCTCGACGAATTTGATCAAAGTGAAATGGTTGTAAGGTAAGATACCATCTTGACATGAAAGATTTTGTTGAAGTCGAATGTTAGGAGTATCGATGACATATGTGGACAATTATCTATCCCACAGTGCCACCCGAGGATGCCCCTTGTATGGAGATGGAAAATCCAAATTACTGATTCCTTTTCAAAAAATAGGTATCGAAGTCGACAAAAAGGAAGCCTTAAATGAATGAGGGGTCACTAATATGAGGGATGGGGGACTTGGATGTGATGGGTTTAACATAGGCATGCTAGCGAGGGGTGATTGAAAACTAATGATGGGGATTCAATGGCCCAAGTTTGGAGAATACTAAGCAGCTTGGCGGCAGTCATAGTTATTTTTGATGGGGAAATCCTTAGAGTCGGTAGGACTTCTATGGTGGGTATAAACTGGCTATCAATGTTAAGGTGGCTTGTGCATGGGGGTATAATACTCTGACCAATGGTGTTCAAGGACTACTGTCGTGTGAGAAAATATGAAATGAGAGGGTGAAGGACGTAGTGCATCGTTCCGGGTCTTTGTACACTTAAAAAAAGAATAAAATAATGGGGTTTGGTTTGTACAAAACACAGGGACGGGTACCCAAAGAAATGTAGGTGTTTGCTCACTGATGTTCTGAGGAAGGTGTTTTGTTGAGGGTGGGGGTCCTATTGGTTGGTCTCATGTGTGGGGTTGATGAAGCAGATGAAAAATTATCGCAGATGGGATTATGTTGGTGGAGGTATGGAGGGCCAAATGTGAGGTGCAGTAATGCACTTTTGATCTGCTCACAAAAAATGATCGTCCGGGAAGGGGGTTTGATCCTATATGGGAAACTTGACCTTATGCATGGTGAATGGATGGGCATAAGGTGCTTCCAGGACTAAAGTGGTATGGCCATGGCGTCACTTTTTCTGTGATATATATTATACTGTGGGTGACGAGCGACATGGAGGGGAGGCTCTATCGACCATTGAGGATGTTTATCATGTGTAGGGTGAGGTGATGATAAAAACGATCAGATATGAGGACCCTATGCTTGATTTCCGATGGAGAAATGATGTTAGGATATGCAGAGTTGACTAGGACTCTATCATGCTGGGGGTAGAATGATACCTGCTCTAGAATTTCAGTAGATGGCATTGTGGATGGTTTACAAGTTTTTCCTGCAAAAATAACTACCTCAAGTGAAATAATCTTCTTTATCAAATATTATTGAAATTCATGAGCTTTAAAAAAGAATACGAGAGATGGAATACCTGTTGGCGCTGCAAAATTACTTTTTCAGGAGTACGAATGTGTGGCATCGCCTTTGGGCGTTATGGAGTGCTGATCACAGTGCTAATTTTATCCTGGTGATCAGATACCCTAAGCTCTAGTTTTCCCTTGGGAGTTGCTACTTGGCACGTATTTTTTATTCTAGTTGGGGTTTCCCCCAGACTCAGATCAGGGGGGGCATTGTCGGTTACAGACCCCTATCCAGGATCTCCCTTTTTGTTTGTTCCTCGGCTTCTTTTTGCAACATTTGGAGGATTTTCATAATTCTCCTGGTTGTATGGTTGTTGATGAGCCTAGGAAGGGTTGCACTAGATTCACCGTCATATTATGTTGTGCTCGTGGTCCATTCTATGCGGGGAATGTTTGATGTCGGTTCCCTTGTCCCTAGATGGTATATGAGTGCAAGAGTGACTTTCATGATAGCTAGGTTGTGATACGTTATGAGTAGAATCGTATGAGTATCCAGGGTATTTGATTACTGCTGCCTAGGTTTCCTTAGTCCAAAAAATCAATTGAACCGTATGCAGAATCGACGTGCATGGTACTACTGTTGCCTAGGTGATCTTGGGAAAAATATCCGATCAAACCGTCTGCAGAATCGATGCGCATGGTACTACTGCTTCCTAGGTGATCTTGGGTCAAAGACTTGATCAAGGAGTCTAAAAAATCTACCTACCTAGGTGTTACTGTTGCCGAGGAGATCTAGGGTCGAAGACCTGATCAAGCCATCTGCAAGAATATACCTACCTAGTAACTCCCTGAGTATCTTGGGTGTTACTGTTGCCTAGGTGATATTGGGTCAAAGACCTGATCAAGCCATCTGAAAAATCTACCTATCTAGTAACTCTTAACTCCTTGAGTATCATGGGTGCTACTACGGCCTAGGTGATCTTGGTTCAAAGACCCATATCAAACTGTCTGCAGTAGACGACGCGCTTGGTAACTCCCAGAATACAGATTACTGCTGCCTAGGTGACCTTGGGTCAAAGACTCGATCAAACCATCTGCAGTAATTGATGTGCATGATAACTTAAGAAGATGAGGCAACCAGGTTCCCCTATCCCTAGTTGGTGTATGGTCTCTTGGGGGGAGGAGGGACAAATGGCTGTCTTTCTGGTGACCGTTGTTCCTCCTGTAGGTACAAGATGATACGAGGTTCATCTCCAGAAGACTAGGTGGGGGGATCCTCTTGATAAGATTGCTCGATGGCGTGAAAGGTGTCCCTATATAATGGGATCTCTAGGAAATGATGGGTATAGTGCCCGCAGTTGCTGTAGAGAGCACATGCGTGATTTGTATGCAGCACTTTGCCTTTACCTTTGGTGGTAGGTTCCTTTTTATGGGAACGCAACGTCGTGATGTATATATCAGATCCAAGGAGTGGTTTTAATTCATCTAGATCTATACAGATATGGGTAGGGTGACCTATTACATCACATATGGTGTAGAATCGTGATTCCAGTTGAACGTCAGGGGTCACCATCTTCTTTACTCTCTTCTTGGTTTTCTTAGACGTAATTATTGATTTTGCAATGGGAAATTCCTTTGTAGGGGTGGTTTCAACTGTTTCATGGATGAGTGCAGCCTCCTTGGGACTAAGGGGCTTCAATCCTATGGGAGTAACATGGGTGGCTCATGTTCTTGCATGGGGAATGAGGTACCAAACTAGGATTGCCAATGATATGTTGAGTAACACTAGTGTTTCCAAAACCTGCTGGGAGACGAAACCAATTGGGGGGCAGACGAAAGGGGTTTGGGAGGCAGCGTAGGCTAGAGAGGCTGTTGTGGCCGATGACTCGGTGCCATTACTGCTTGTGTCCATGTCCTAACTATATTTGACGCTTGATGTGGACATCATGCACATTAGAGCCCCTATGACATCGGGCGATGACTCGGGGATTATGGGAGGATCTCCTATGAATGATGCTAGAACGGACGATGGTTTGAATTTGCCAAGACCATATTCTTGGTACTGTGAGAGAGCATCCGAGGATGTATCTACATAGGGTAGAATTACATCTGTGTTTTTTAGGGCTCACTTCTCGCTATGTGTCAGTTGGTCTAAAGTAATGATGCGGTCCTCATGGGGGAACATCATGATGCATAAGAAAGAGGAGGCTATGTAAGACATGGCATACATATAAATCCTCCCAAGGAGTATATTGTAATCCATGTGAGCATCCAAGACTTCAATATCTATGTGGACCGTCTTTTTGGCTAAGCAGACCACGACGTTTTGGTAGAGGTAGAAGGGGGTCGAAGGATGGCCGTCCTATGCTCGAAGCGTGATGACTGAGGGTTTTAGTTTGGGAGAACCTAACTTCTACCAAATATTTTTGGACATGATGCACGTGGATGCACCCTCGCCTATGACACATCGGTGAATTGTGGTATTCTGGAACGTCACTCGTATCTGGAAGGTGACCATTGAAGGAAGCCGAGGGGTGGCTTTGTCTAAGTCAAAATCCATTAAGCATGTATCGGCAGGGTCGATAGCACCTAACATGGAAAGTAGAGTTTTTCTTTGTTTTGGGCATGACTGCAATACTTCCAAAGCTAACATAGCAGTGGGATATTGTGTTAAATCATCCATGATGCTATAATTATGGGTCGCTTTGGAGTAGTTTCCTACTCACCTATTAGGTCCCTTTTCCATTTTTGGCAATGTTTCTATAGGCATCTTTGAAATGGTCAAAGGTGCATTTGGTGTGCTGGTACTTTCCCCTGACATATTGGTGTCTGGTGGGGTGTCATAATTGTAATTTTGTGTTTGGAAAAACATCTCTTCTCCAATAATGTAGATTTCATGGTTGCTTTTATAAGAATTGTTTGTATTTTTCTGTTGAGTGCTTACCGTCCCTTGATGGGGGAAAGGTTCTTGCATCGCAACTGGTTGCTGGGAAGATCCTCCTTGACCTCGGTTACTCTGTAGCTTCTTCAGCTTAGGAAGATCGGGACAGTGGTGAGTATAGTGTTCATACTCACCACATATCAAACAAGAATGGTTTGCTCGAAGAGGTGGCCTTTTTCTCTGTCATTGGGCATTGCTTGGTTCCTGGTTCAGATTCCGGTTGGAGTTTCCTCTAGTCTGGGATCGCGGTGGGTGCTGCTGGTTGCTGCCCCCCTATCCAGGGTTCCCTTTTGGCTTGTTTTTGGATTGTTTATTCACCACGTTAGGAAGGTATTTATCCTGGTTGTATTGGTGTGGTTGGTTTTGGGATAGTTGCACAAAGTTCACCTGTGCATTGGTTTGCATAGGTGGGTCATGTTAGCCAGCCATAAAATTTGTTATACCAAACGTTGACTAAAAACTTGTTGAGCCTTCAAGGAAAAAATTTCATTGCTAAAAATTGTTGGCTCTTGAAGACTCTTGAAGGCCTCATGCCTATCCTTTATCTGAACTTCACTGATGTTCCCATTTTTACACTTAGAAATCCTACTAATTTCCAAGCGAGAATACTGCTACAAGCACCATTTCCCTTTCCCCCTTATTCCAAAACTAACCCTCATTTGCTTCCCTATTTCTCCATAAAATTCCTCTATTTTTCATAAGCTATCTTCTTCCATTCATGAAAATCCACATTTATAAGGTTTAAAACCCACTTTTAAACCTTATCCGAACCCTCAATTCCCCTTGAAAATCATTAAAAAACTATAAAAACCCACATTTTGGACTTAAGCCCCTCGGGCTTAGTCTTAGACCCCCTTTGCCATCGACCCTCAGTCACATCTTTTCCCATGCGCCGGCGGCCCCGCAATCAGGCGCCAAGCCATGCTTTGTATTAATATTTCTCGGTTATAGTTTAAAACCTTGGTTTACATTGAAAATTCGTCAGTTTTATTATTATATTATAAATCCTTGCCAATTCAAATTTAATTTGTTCCGCGCCATCGATCTGATCTGTAGATCAGACGGTGCGGAGTCTGTCTCCCAGTGGTCCCCACATTAAACTAGTCGATTGCCGAAACCGTGCGGATTTCATCGCACCGCCTTTGGGCAAGGGCGGTTTTTCCCTGATCACCAACGATACCATACATCGCGTGACACGTGTCCCCTGTAATTTTTTAGAACCGCTTGCTCATCACGCATTATCTTTCGTACGCGGATGCCTAGCGATATTCTCGTGCACCGTCCAATCTGGGGCGAGCCATCCAACCGCTATTACTCGCCGAAGATGCCCGATAGTTAACCGGGGTATGGTGTGCCATCCAGTTAATCTCCATTTTCGATCTGATCTATAGATTGATGGTCCATATTCCATCGCCCTGATTCCGTCGCCCAGTCAGCGATTCTCCTTTTTGACTTTCCCCCTCGCTCTCAACTGTCGATCTCTGCGTGATCGACGGCTCTGATTTAATCTTTCTTCCGCCTTCCCCGATCAATCCTGACCATTGGATGATGCCATCCAATGGCCATGCTTCCTCCACATGAATCCACAACAGTAAGCCTATATATGGAGGATTTTATAATAGTTTTTTGTATTTTGTAGGGTTTTTAATGGTTTTCTCGCCATTCTCGATGAAAATTCAAGGGCGGAGGATGACAATTTTTCGGCCTTCGATTCATCAAAGGAAATCCTTCGCAGGGTATAATTTCATGTTTC
Organism: Pinus albicaulis; assembly: GCA_034641835.2. Classification (NCBI taxonomy): domain Eukaryota; kingdom Viridiplantae; phylum Streptophyta; class Pinopsida; order Pinales; family Pinaceae; genus Pinus; species Pinus albicaulis. Next base: position 123,928,728 of record CM076571.1, on the reverse strand, counting down.
TTCAATTTCTTCCTCAGACATTGATGCCACATAACCCTGCGCAGCCCTGTTTATCAGCAAACAAATCAGCAAGTCAATCACAAATCAAAGAGTATCAGTGACGAGGATCAAAGTGAACTAGAATGGAGGATTAAAGGACAGATTTGTGGGGATTACGTCTAATATGCTTATCAAAAGCCTAATCCCCAAGAAAAACATGGTTTAAAGAGAATATTAAGTGTTTTACCGATGGGAAACCCTCCACCGCCACAAATTGAGGCAAATTGATCCCTCTAGCTACCACGGTGCCACCTGTACCTCAAAGAATTCAATCAGAGGTCGAATTTATTGATAAAATAAAAATATTCACCTCAACGCAGTTTGGGAGTTACTTCTACAAGCCATTCAATGCAAGAAATATCTGCAGAGTTACTCCGAACATTACACTGAGCCTCAAAGGTCAACAAAAGCTCCCACAGAGCTTATATCTTTATGTAAAATCATTTAATACAGATGATATGTATGTAAGTTTATTCATTGAGCCCCTCAAATGCCAAGAAGCCATTAATTCTGTATTAATTGTAATTGAGATCTTTTATCAGATCTCACCTCCTCATCCTTCCATAAATACTTCTGCAGAAGATGAGTGAGGGGTTGGTGGCAGAACTTGGAAATATATTTGAGCAAAAAAATTCTGATTGTAAATAGTGTTCACTGGCCCTTGGAGCTCTGCTTGTGATAGATTAGATAGGCTGAATAGTGAAGATGATTGCTGAACTGAAACATTGGACCTGAGTACTATAACTGGTTTGACATCAATAAACAAGTTGTTTCTTGGGATCCTGGTCTATATTATTGGTGAAGTGCTTCTTTCTTTGTTATTGTTTTCCTTCTATGTATGTCATTTTGTTCACTTTTCTCTGATCAAGAACATCATTTATAGAGTTAGGACCTACTGTATATCAGTAACCTTCTCTAACTGAAAGCTCCATCTTAATGTTTTCCTCTAACTTGTTTATTTAAGAATGATTTAATACATTTCAAGAAGTTAAGAATGTTGGAGTTCCATCATCCTACTGTTTCTTTAAACCTTGTTCTTGAAAGTTATTTTCCTTATTTTCTTATTAAAGATGACTATGGAAGATATGGTGTGCCCTGGTCCTAGTTTTTCTCCAAAAGTAGATTCTGAAAGTTTCCCTTGGTGTTGACTGAAAGCAGAATAGGTTTAAAAGTACTTTATCTGATCTTAAGTTTACACTTTGTTTCTCTTTTATGTTTTCATACTTTTTGAAGGTAATTATGTGGATTACTGGATTATTTGTCAATTAAGATTCTTTAATACAAACTTTCCCAAGAGGTCAATGGTTAGCCCTGCACTTGGTTGGTTTTAAATAGTTACTTAAGTGGCTTTTCTTGTTTGGACTGACTATAAATCCTTAGTGAAATTATTATTAGTTTCCACCTTCTCCAACACTTATTGTTTCCATTCCATCAATATAATCTCAAATAATCTTGTGATATAGATGACTTGCCCCTTGGATCACTTTTGATGTTGTTGCTCAATTAAAGCCCTGTTATGACTCCATAGCCCAATGGACTAAAAACCAGCGTTATATCTATCTTTTTAGCCTAAGCTATTCTATTCACTTGCAGCTTCTCAATTTTGGAACTGTTTTTCATTTTGAACTTTCCCCTCAAGTAATATTCATGCTCAACCATCCAAAAAACAAACAAACCCTTGGCCTTCATAACTAGCCTAATACCGTAAACCCAAACTTCAAAGAAAAATCCATCTTTGTACTTATTGGAGAGATCCCTCTCCAGATTCAGGAGGGCTAGATCCTAGAATCAAAAATTTGGTTGAAACGATGTTGCTTCTGCAGTTTTAGTCTCACCAATCTACTAAAATTACAGATCCCTAAAATTTCTGGCGACTCCGCTGGAGAACTGAACCCAGAATCATTTTTCATCTTTATAAAACTTTGAGAGTAAAAAGCAGCCTTTTCAAGCACTACCAAGAGTGGTAATCATGGTAAAACTTGTTTGAATTAGTGACAAGCTAGGTAAAACATAGGATTCTCTTAAGACTTTATCTAACCTTGAAATATTAGCTGGCTTAGCCATAAGAGTAAATTGTCTTTATCTCAAAACCATAGCTAAGTTTTGAAACAAAGTTGGGATATTCTTAAAAAACCATACAACTGAAAAATAACTTAGAAAAACCTAAAAAATATTTTGGATTGGTATTCAATAGACATGGTGGTGGACCATAAAACCTTTTACCTCCTTAGGAGCTAAAAAATTCCACTTGGCGACTCCACAATCCTTAGCAGACCTTAAGACTCCACTGGGAAGAACCCTCATCATTATAACATCATTCAAACTTAGTTAGAGGACTGTAGGATTAAGATTTGTGTAAACAGATTAGTTAACCTCTCAAATACTGTCATACATGGTTGAAATTTTCTTGTTTATTTAGTCAATCTTCCATAGGATTATCAGTCAAAAATTCTATTATACGATGCTAGCAATGCTACAATTGCATAACAACATGTGGATAAGATGAATGACTACTTTGACAGAAATGAAATTGATGACGATTCTATCAAGCTTAGGTTATTTGCTCAGAGCCTAGGGGGAGAAGTAAGAAAATAGTTTAAAGGTTTAGCCCCCCATAGTATTAATGATCTTCAAGCCTTCCATCAAACATTATTAAACAAATTGGAAGTAAATAAGAACCCTCTCCAAGTCCTTTCTGACTACAAGAACCTCCATAGAAACACTTGGGAAAGTGTGAAAGATTATTGCACTAGATTCAATAATGTGTATAATGCACTTTCCCTAGAACTTAAACCTCCACAGGGCTCAGCTTTAAACAATTTTCCTGAAAGGTTTGACTCTGACATGACTTATCAGCTCAAAGAGAGAGATTTTGCAACTCTTGAAGATATGCAAAAGGGTGCTCTTTCTGTGGAAGTCAACTTAATGGAGAAGAGAGCAAGAATGAAAACTGAAAAGAGAGTTTCCTTTAGATAAGAATACACACCTTCTACTTCCAACTCAAAAATGGAGAGAATGATGGAAGAAATGATGAAAGAAATGAGCATAATTAAGAGAGCACAAGCAAGCCAAAACGAAGCTGCTCCTCAAAATAGAAATCAGAACCAGAATCAAAATGTTAGAAGGAACCAACCTCCAAATATATCTAGGGAAGATGATCAGCAGATCACTCCTCCCTTTCATCAAAACTATGTAAGCGAGGTTGTGGAAACATATGATATAGCAGAGGAAGATGGTATCAACATGCTGGAGGTAGACAATGATGACTTTGAGATTCATTATGATAGAAAACAAGGTCTATACACACCTTATGATGACAAAAGAGATGATGATGAGAATTATTATCAAGACATGGAAAATTTCATCATAGAGCCTCAAAGAGAATATGATCTTAGAAGTAAAACTAGTCAACAACCCTCCAACAACAAAACCTCTGACGAATCTTCACAAAACAGCACTGCAACGAAGCCTAAAAAGATTAAACAAAAGGACAAAATAGTATTTGTAAATTCTGATAAACGAAAAGGTAAAATCACTCAAAAAAATGAAAATCAGAGTGGAGACATTAGCAGTACTAACACTTCAGCTAGTACTCCTACAAAAACAATTTTGTCAAGTGTAAATAAAACAAATCAGCAAGCTGATATTGCTGATAGACTGACAGCTAATAAGGCTGAAACCAACACTTTAAAGAGTAAAATTCCTTTCAACCCAGAGCAAGAAATTTCAAAGATCAAAATCTCTGTTCCCCTCACTAAGTTAGCTACCCAACATGTATATAAAACACAAATTTTGAAGGCTTTGAAAATAGAATAAAATGAGGACACAGTCAATTTTAATGATGACCAACCAGAGTTGATTTTTGGTCCTAAGATTGAAGGTAGATATCAAGAGGGACCTGTTCCTCCCTTTTATGTGAGTTTAAACGTTCATGACAAAATTTTGCACAACACTATGCATGATTCCGGGGCTTCTCATAATTTAATGCCAAAAGCTGTAATGGAGAGCTTGGGTTTAGAAATCACCAGACCATACAAAGACCTTTACTCCTTTGATTCCAGCAGAGTAAAATGTTTAGGATTAATCAAAGAACTTTGTGTTAAATTAGCCCAAATTCCAGCCAAATGTTTACTCATGGATATTGCTGTGGCTGATGTGCCCCCAAAATATGGAATGTTATTATCAAGATCTTGGGGGGCTAATTTACAGGGGACTATGAAAATGGACATGACCTATGCGACTATCCCTGTTTTAAACCAAACTAGAAGACTTTACAGGGATTCCCATATGAAATTCACAGTTACAAGTCAAGACAAACCACAAAACTCCCCCCTGTATTCTGTAAATATAGGCCTTTATTCTTTTATTATGTTTAATGATGAAACACTTGGTGAACAAGTCACTTTATCAGGATTAATGGCCAATAAGGAGGAAGAGGAACACAATGCATAAGTGTCGAAACAGTTTGTTGTAGTTGAAAATAGTAGCAAACCAAACAAAGGTCTTGAGCTACAAGGCAGATGTCCTTTGCTCTTAAACATTCACAATCAAGAAAACAATCCTCAAATAAACACAAATCTTGGGGAATAAAAACAAATACAACTAAGTGTTGAGTTTACACAACAACCTTTGAGCATGTTAGTTGAAGAGGACAGTAACCAGGATGAAACTAAGAAATGTCCTCTATGGATCATGTATTTTGATGGATCATGCACTAAGAACAATGCTGGTGCAGCTGTTTGGATTACTAACACTTAAAATAACGACACAGAAAGCATTTCCTGCAAATTAAACATTTATTTTTCCAATAACATAGCAGAATATGAATCCCTTCTCTTAGGCTTACACCTACTGAAAAAGTTAGGAGCCAGAAGAATCAATGTGTATGGGGATTCAGAGTTAGTCATTAGGCAAGTCAATGCGGAATATAACGAAAATCATCCCAGACTTAGGGCCTGCCGAAACGATGTCATGGACCTCTTGAAAACATTCGAGGAGTCCAAATTGTTTTTTGTCCCAAGAAACAGAAATATTGCGGTCCACAATTTAGCCTTTGCAGCTAGGACATGCTTGACGCCATATGAAACTAAAGATTGCACAACTGAGATAAAATTTAGACCAGCTGTACCTGATAATGAAAATTATTTTCAGGTGTTTGACAATGATAAACAAATAGAAGACCTCATGCAATTCAGAAATGAATTTGACCTACACAGTTCAGAGTCAGATTATGATATAGACTACAGTGAAGAAAATTTCCTTGATGAAGAAGAACCGTCTCCTAAACCTACTAATATAAACTTGTTATCTAGCAAACTTGAAAGCGAACAGAATTGAACACAGAGTTAGAAATAGAGGAGTTAGAAACTCTGCACTCTAAAGATTAAAGTTTTCCTAAGGGTCTGGCCCCTTTAGAAGATTTGTTCGATTTTAACGATGTGGCAAATAAACCAAAACTGGAACCTATGGAGACAGAAGTGGAAGAGTTCAATATAGGTAGTAAACTTAAACCTATGATGATTAAACTATCTAAAACTTTACCATCTCACATTAAAATTAAATACATTGAGTTGTTTAAAGAGTTTTCTGATGTTTTTTCTTGGAGTTACGAAGATTTTAAATCCTACGACACTGAAATAATACAGCACAAAATTCCCCTCAAAGAAAACCAAAAACCATTCAAACAGAAACTGTGTAGAATAAACCCTGTGCAGTTACCGCTGGTTCAGAAGGAGATCATGAAAATGAATGATGCTGGTATTATTGTCCCTATTAGATATTCTGAATGGGTATCTAATCTGGTGTCTGTTAGGAAGAAAACTGGAGAAATCAGGCTTTGTATAGATTTTAGAAACTTAAACAAAGCTTCATTCAAAGAAAACTACCCTTTACGAAATATGGATCACATTTTACAAAGGGTGGTAAGGTCTAAAAGAATTTTTTTGCTGGATGGATATTCAGGGTACAGTCAGATCGTAGTTCACCCTACTGATCAATTAAAGACAACCTTTACTTCACCATGGGGCACTTTCATGTATGTGAAAATGCCCTTTGGTCTAATGAATTCTAGAGAAACTTTTCAACGAACCATGGACATAGCATTCTCGGAAGAACTGGGCTTCTTCATCATTATCTATCTGGATGATGTCACTGTGTTTTCAAAAACAGATGAAGAGAACTTAGAACATTTGAGAAAGGTTTTCAAGAAATGCAGAAAGTTTGGAATATATTTAAACCCTAAGAAAACACTATTTGGTCTCCAAGAAGGTAAACTTCTTGGGCACATTATTTCTGAAGAGGGTATAAAGATAGATCCAAAGAGGATTAAGGCCATATTGCAAATCTCTCACCCTCGAAACATCAAATATTTGCAATCTTTCATTGGAAAGATTAACTTTTTGAGAAGGTTCATCCCCAACTTGGCTGAGCTCCTTAGGAATATCACAAACATGTTAAAAAAGGAGCAAGGGGTAAAATGGACCTTGGAAGAAAAGAAGTCCTTTGAACTGGTGAAACAAGCGTTAACCAAAACACTGGTTCTTATAAGTCCTGATTTTTCAAAAGATTTTTATATCTTTTCATTAGCATCAGAGCATACCATAGCTGCTGTCCTTTTACAGAAAAATCCACAAGGACAAGAGCAGCCTATTGCATTTTTTAGCAAGGCATTGAGGGATGCCCCTTTGAACTATAATATTATGGAAAAGCAAGATTTTTCTTTGGTTAAATCTTTGAAAGACTTCAGAGTGTACATCCTTCACTCACACATCATTTCCTTTTTCCCAAAGTCAGTTGTTAAAGACATTCTAACACAGGACCCAGATGGTAAGAGAGGTAAGTGGATTGTTGTTATCCTTGAATATGATTTAGAGATAAAACCCACTAAACTCATCAAAGGCCAAGGTCTAGCTAGATTAATGGCTGAATCAAATTTTCAATTTCTTGATATTAATATGATTAATGCTTTGGATGATCAAGAGGAACTCTAAACTCCTATTTTTGAAAACCATTTTATGAATTCCTCTTGGTATGTTGATATTGTTTATGTTTTTCTCAATTTGAATACACCTCCTGGTTTGAAAAAAACAAAGGCAAGATTCCTCAAATTGAAAGTTGTAAACTATTGCATTATAGATATATGTCTTTATTGGAAAAATGAAAGTGGTCCATTGCTTAAATGTTTGCCTGAGTTTGATGCAGAGAAGGTCAAGCACCAGTTCCATGAAGGAGAGTGTGGAGGTCATTTTTACTGGAGGACAACAGCCAACAAAATTTTGAGGGTTGGTTTCTATTGGCCTACTCTTTTTCATGATGTGCACAAGATGATCCTAGCCTATCATAAATGTCAACTTTTTGAAGGAAAAATAAAACTGCTACCCCTGCCTCTGCATCCAATCACTGTTTAAGCCCCATTTCAACAGTGGGGACTTGACTTCATAGGAGAAATCCACCCCCCATATTCTGCCCAACATAGATGGATTCTCATTGCCACAGACTATTTCACTAAGTGGATATAAGCCATACCTTGTACATAGGCCAATGATTCAATTATTATAAAATTTATGGAGACTAACATTCTCTCCAGATTCGGCTGTCCTACTAAAATTATCACTGATAATGCAGCAACATTTGGATCAAAGAATATGGTTGAGTTCTGTCATAGATATCATATAACTTTGGGGCATTCCACGCCCTATTACCCTCAAGGTAATGGACTTGCAGAATCCTCAACCAAAATCTTGGTGAACATAATCAAGAAACTGTTGGAGGACAATAAGAAGTCTTGGCACACAAAGCTGGTTCATGCACTTTGGGCTGACAGATTGACTTTGAAGAAATCCATTGGTATGTCACCTTTCCAGCTTATGTACGGTACTAATGCAATTTTTCCAAAAAAACTTGGTGTTCCAGTAATGAAGTTGATTCAAGAGCTACAAACTGAAGAAAATGACATGATCAGAAGAGTGAACCAGACCATTCATCTTCAACAAACCAGAAAGGAAGTGTATAGCAAAGCATTGCGGAAGCACGACAACATTAAAAATATTTTTGACAAAAGAACAAAGGCCAGCAATTTCAAGATTGGGGACAAAGTTCTAAAGTGGGATTCAAGAAGGGAAGAGAAGGGAAAGCATGGAAAATTTGACCACTTATGGCTTGGCCCTTACTCTATTCATTCAACTGCTGGTAACAATGCATTTTTCTTACAAGAGTTGAATGGAGCAGAATTGTTTGGAGGTCCTATCAATGGCAAGATGCTTGAGCATTACTTATCCTGATCCATGATTATGTTCCAAAATATTTTTATCTTTTTTCCACTGTAAATATTTCATCCACCATTGCATTCAAAGTTGTAAAAAAAAAGAAAAAAAAAAGAAAAAAGAAAAAAAAAGAGGGCATATTGTGCAAGCTTAAATGCCACTCCTGAAAAACACACTTCTAGTTAATCAAATAGCCTAATCTTGACTAATTAGTTTTAAATTTTCTGCTGATAGGATAGTGAATTTGATTTGTGAAACTATTTAATCTTGGTTTATCAGTAGGTAGATTAGGATAGAAATGGAAGGTTCAAACATGTTCAAAATCTGAATGTAAGGTTTCAAAGAAAGATGACTCAAATATGTTCTATTTTCTTGAGTCAAAAAAGATATAAATCTGGTTCAAATCAACCCAAAATCTGAACCAGAGAACAAAGAAAGAACAACTCAAAAAAAATTCAAAACAGAGCTGTAAAAAGAGAAGCCAGTACTTTGAACTTTCAGATCTTAAGCCTTCCATTTTTTATTTAATTTTCTACAAAATACTGTCTATGTGCAGCCTGTTTTTATGCCATAAATCACAACAAGTCAAACAGCTTAATCTTGACTTGGTTTTTTTTAAATTTATGTTTTAGAATTTAGTGAATAAAAATCTGTTGGACAGCTCAATCCCAACAGATAGTAGAATAGGTAGAGAAGCTTCTGAACTCAATTGTTTAATCTGAAGTTCAGGGAGAAATAAGGAGTAGAATTAGATTAGTTTTCTGCTCTCAAAAGAATAAAATGTTGTAAAAAGAGTTTGCCAATCCAAGTGCACTCTAATGAAGAAAAAATGTTAGATTAGTAGGATTGGGTAGGTAGAAGTTTGTATCGATGAAGATCCATTATGTTTATGGTTGCTAATATGTTTTTGGAGAAAGTCATCTCAGAAAAAGAAGAGTAGCCCAATGGATGAGGCAACTGATCAGCCTCCCAGAGAACATCAATGGATCAGGCACAGGTCAGCCTCCCAAAGAACACAATTCTGAAAGTTCTTGATACCTTCAAGAAGGCATCATCCCAAGTGGAGCCACTGTTAGCCAGCCATAAAAGTTTTTATACCAAATGTTGGCTAAAAACTTCTTGAGCTTTCAAGGAACAAATTTCATTGCTAAAAATTGTTGGCTCTTGAAGACTCTTGAAGGCATCATGCCTATCCTTTGTCCAAACTTCACTGTTGTTCCCATTTTTACACTTATAAATCCTACTAATTTCCAAGCCAGAATACTGCTGCAAGCACCATTTCCCTTTTTCCCCCATATTCCAAAAAAACCCTCATTTTCTTCCCTATTTCTCCATAAAATTCCTCTATTTTTCATAAGTTCTCTTCTTCGATTCATGAAAATCCACCTTTATAAGGTTTAAAAACCACTTTTAAACCTTGTCCGAACCCTCAATTCCCCTTGAAAATCATTAAAAAACTATAAAAAAACCCACATTTTGGACTTAAGCCCCTCGGGCTTAGTCTTAGACCCCTTTTCCCATCGACCTTCGGTCACATCTTTTCCCATGCGCCTGCGGCCCTGCAATCGGGTGCTAAGCCATGTTTTGTATTAATATTTCTCGGCTATATTTTAAAACCTTGGTTTACATTGAAAATTTGTCAGTTTTATTATTATATTATAAATCCCTACTAGTTCAAATTTATTTCGTTTAGCACCGTCGATCTGATCTGCAGATCGGATGGTGCAGAGTCCGTCTCCCAGTGGTCCCCACATTCCTCTAGCCGATTACCGAAACCGCGCGGTTTTCATTGCACCGCCTTTGGGCAAAGGTGGTTTTTTCTCGATCGCCAGCGATTCCATACATCGTGTGACACGCGTCCGCTGTACTTTTTCAAAACCGTTTGCTCATCACACATTATCGTTCGTATGTGGATGCCTAGCGATATTGCCATGCGCCGTCCGATCTGGGGCGGGCCATCCAACAGCTATCACTCGCCGAAGATGCTCGATAGTTAACCGGGCTACGGCACACCATCCACTTAATCTCTGTCGTTGATCTGGTCTACAGATCGATGGTCCATATTCCATCGCCCTGATTCCGTTGCCCAGTCAACTATTCTCCGTTTTGACTTTCCCCCTCACTCTCGACCGTCGATCTCTGCGCGATCGACGGCTCTGATTTAATATTTCTTCCGCCTTCTCCGATCAATCCTGACCGTTGGATGATGCCATCCAATGGCCATGCTTCCTCCACATGCCTCTACAGTAGTAAGCCTATATATGCAGGATTTTATAATAGTTTTTTGTATTTTGCAGGGTTTTTAATGGTTTTCTCGCCATTTTCGAAGAAAATTCGAGGGCAGAGGATGATGATTTTCCGGCCTTCGATTCATCAAAGGAAATCCTTCGCAGGGTATAATTTCATGTTTCTTCAGTGTTTTCCTCAGACATTGATGCCACATAACCTTGCGCAGCCCTGTTTATCAGAAAAAAACAGAGCAAGTCAATCACAAATCAAAGAGTATCAGTGACAGGGATCAAAGTGAACCAAAACAGAGGATTAAATGATAGATTTGTGGGTATTACGTCTAAGATGCTTATCAAAAGCCTAATCCCCAAGAAAAACACTGTTTAAAGAGAATTTGAAGTGTTTTATCGACGGGAAACCCTCCACCGCCACAAATTGAGGAAAATTGATCCCTCTAGCTACCACGGCGCCACTTGTACCTCAAAGCATTCCAGTAGAGGCCGAAGTTATTGATCAAATAAAAATATTCGCCTCAATGTAGTCAAGGAGTTACTTCTGCAAGCCATCCAATGCAAGAAATATCTGCAGAGTTACTCCAAACATTACACCGAGCCTCAAAGGTCAACAAAAGCTCCCACAGAGCTTAAATCTTTATGTAAAATCATTTAATACAAATGATATGTATGTAAGTTTCTTCATTGAGCGCCTCAAAGGCCAAGAAGCCATTAAGTATATATTAATTGTAATTGAGATCTTTTATCAGATCTCACCTCCTCATCCTTCTATAAATACTTCTGCAGAAGATGAGTGAGGGGTTGGTTGCAGAACTTGGAAATATATCTGAGCAAAAAAATTCTAATTGTAAATAGTGTTGATTGGCCCTTGGAGCTCTACTTGTGATAGATTAGATAGGCTGAATAGTGAAGATGATTGCTGAACTGAAAGATTGGACCTGAGTACTGTAATTGGTTTGACATCAATAAACAAGTTGTTTCTTGGGATCCTGGTCTATATTACTGGTGAAGTGCTTCTTTATTTGTTATTGTTTTCCTTCTATGTATGTCATTTTGTTCAATTTTCTCTGATAAAGAACAACATTTATAGAGTTAGGGCCTACTGTATATCAGCAACCTTCTGTAACTGAAAGCTTTATCTCAATGTTTTCCTCTAACTTGTTTATTTAAGAATGATTTAATATAGTTCAAGCAGTTAAGAATGCTGGAGTTCCCTCATCCTAATGTTTTCTTTAAACCTTGTTCTTGAAAGTTATTTTCCTTATTTTCTTATTAAAGATGACTATGGAAGATACGGTGTGCCCTGGTCCTAGCTTTTCTCCAAAAGAAGATTCTGAAAGTTTCCCTTGGTGTTGACTGAAAGCAGAATAGGTTTAAAAGTACTTTATCTAATCTTAAGTTTACACTTTGTTTTTTGTATATGTTTTCATACTTTCTGAAGGTAATTATGTGGATTACTGGATTATTTGTCAATTAAGCTGCTTTAATACAAACTTTCCTAAGAGGTCAATGGTTAGCCCTGCACTTGGTTGGTTTTAAACAGTTACTTAAGAGGTTTTTCTTGTTTGGACTGACTATAAATCCTTAGTGAAATTATTATCAGTTTCCACCTTCTCCAAAACTTTATTGTTTCCATTCCATCACTCTAATCTCAAATAATCTTGTGATATAGATGACTTTCCCCTTGGATCACATTTGATGTTGTTGCTCAATTAAAGCCATGTTATGACTCCATAGCCCAATGGACTAAAAACCAGCGTTATATCTATATTTTTAGCCTAAGATATTCTATTCACTTGAAACTTCTCACTTTTGAAACTGTTTTTCATTTTGAACTTTCCCCTCAAGTAATATTCATGCTCAACCATCCAAAAAACAAACAAACCCTTGGCCTTCATAACTAGCCTAATATCATAAACCCAAACTTCAAAGAAAAATCCATCTTTGTACTTTTTGGAGAGATCCCTCTCCGGATTCAGTAGGGCTAGATCATAGAATCCCAAAATTGGTTGAAATGATGTTGCTTCTACAGTTTTAGTCTCATCAATATACTAAAATTACAGATCCCTAACATTTCTGGCGACTCCGCTGGGGAACTGAACGCAGAATCATTTTTCATCTTTATAAAACTTTGAGAGTAAAAAGCAGCCTTTTCAAGCACTACCAAGAGTGGTAATCATGGTAAAACTTGTTTCAATCAGTGACAAGCTAGGTAAAACCTAGGATTATCTTAAGACTTTATCTATCCTTGAAAGATTAGCTGGCTTAGCCATAAGAGTAAACTATCTTTGTCTCATAACCATAGCTAAGTTTTGAAACAAAGTTGGGAAATTCTTAAAAAACCATACAACTGAAAAATAACTTAGAAAAACCTAAAAACTATTTCAGATTGGTATCCAATACACATGGTGGTGGACATAAAACCTTTTACCTCCTTAGGAGCTAAAAAATTCCACTTGGCAACTCCACAATCCTTAGCAGACCTTAAAACTCCACTGGGAATAACCCTCATCATTATAACATCATTAAAACTCAGTTAGAGGACTATAGGATTAAGATTTGTGTAAATAGATTAGTTAACCTCTCAAAGACTATCATACCTGGTTGAACTTTTCTTGTTTATTTGGGTCTAATAACACAACATAGTGGCTCCCAGAAAGATTCACACTAGAGCCTATCCTGACCCAGACCCACCTAAAGTAGTTAATAACCCAGAAGGTATCCTTAGGAAGTCTCCCAAGATTAAATTGTCAACTGTTTTCAGGCCACCCTTGAGAGCTAGTTCAGTTCCTAAAAATATTTCAGCTCTACAACAATCTCAAGTTGACTTCGTAAATTCATTTATAACTAGGTCTCTTCTTGATTTAGATCAGTTAGATTCTAAGTCTTCACTATCACCTCCTGAAACAAGTGAACCTCTTGGTAGCAGATAAACAAAACCTCCTGATTTAAATTTCCTTCACAACTTAGGTGTCTCTCATCCAAGATCAGCTCAGCAGTCTGTTCCTGGTCCATCCGCTTCTGCTCATCCTACATCCACTGTTCAAACCACTCCACTTCAGCCCACTGTTCCTGTTGTTAATCCACTCCTTGTAAATCCACCCCCACCACCTATCATGGCAGCATGGTACGCTCCCCTAGTCCTTCCTGTACCATTATTCAATCTTCCACAGGATTATTAGTCCAAAATTCAATTATATGATGCTAGCAATGCTACAACTGCATCACAACATGTGGATAAGATGAATGACTACTTTGACAGAAATGAAATTGATGATGATTTTTTCAAGCTTAGGTTATTTGCTCATAGCCTAGGGGGAGAAGTAAGAAAATGGTTTAAAGGTTTAGCCCCCCATAGTATTAATAATCTTCAAGCCTTCCATCAAACATTCCTAAACAAATGGGAAGTAAAGAAGAACCCTCTCCAAGTCCTTTCTGACTACAAGAACCTCCATAGAAACACTGGGGAAAGTGTGCAAACTTATTGCACTAGATTCAATAGTGTGTATAATGCACTTTCACTGGAACTTAAATCTCCACCGGGCTCATCTTTAAACAAGTTTCCTAAAGGTTTTGACTCTAACATGACTTATCAGCTCAGAGAGAGAGATTTTACAACTCTTCAAGATATGCAAAAGGGTGCTCTTTCTGTGGAAGTCAACTTAATGGAGAAGAGAGCAAGAATAAAAACTGAAAATAGAGTTTCCTTTAGAGAAGAATCCACACCTTCTACTTCCAACTCAAAAATGGAGAGAATGATAGAAGGAATGATGAAAGAAATGAGTATAATTAAGAGAGCACAAGCAAGCCAAAACCAAGCTGCTCCTCAAAATAGAAATCAGAACCAGAATCAGAATGTGTTGTGTAACCAGCTCCAAAAAGAGAAGAAAAGAGATATCAACGCCTTAGAAATGAGCCACTTCGAGGGGGAAACCTCAAATACATTACATAAATGAACAATTATTGGATGATACAATTTTCAAAACCTTCTTTCTATATATAGGAGTCCATGGGGCCATAATGTAATCCTAGTGGGCCACAATGTAATCCTAGCCGACCTAACAATAATAATTTAAGGGCACAATAATAACAAAATTGGGGTTACAAGGGTACAATAATAACAATAAGGGGGTTACACTAACAACAATAAGGGACTATACTAGTAATATAGGGACCTAACATGCCCCTCTCCTTCAAAAAAGTGTTGTCCTAAACGCTTGAGTAGCTCTGGGTGCTTCTGTATAAAATTCTCATCCTCCCATGTAGAATCTTCAGTGGGTAAGTTCTTCCACTTGATGAGATACTCTGAAATTGATCGATTCCGTAGCTGTCGAGTTCTTGTTTCCATGACCGCTTCAGGTTCCAATATGATTTTCCTTCCTCATCAAGTTCTGGCAATATTGTTTGAACTGGAAGATTTTCACCTATAACCTTCTTTAAGCATGAAACATGGAAAACTCGATGTACTCGCGAAGAAGCAGGAAGCTCCAATTTGTATGCCATAGTACCAATCTTTTGCAACACCTTGTAAGGACCATAGTACTTTGGCGATAATTTATTATCCTTCTTTGCTTGCTTGAGGGACATTTGTTTGTATGGTTGTAGCCGTAAAAATACCCAATCTCCTACATCAAAACTTCTCTCGCTACGATGTTGATCTGCCTGTTCTTTCATTCGATTTTGTGCCAAATTCAGGTTATCCTTTAAGAGTTGGAGAACTTCTTGCTGATGCTCGATGTGATCTTCCACTGCTTGAACCTTCGAATTTTCCCTTAAATATGATGTGATGGATGGTGGATGATATCCATAAAGTGCCATAAATGGGGTCATTTTTGCTGCGGTATGGAAGGAAGTGTTATACCACCATTCAGCAAGAGGTAACCACTTGACCCATTGTGTTTGTTTATCAGATACAAAACAATGAAGATATCCTTCCAAACATTTATTTACGATCTCAGTTTGACCATCAGATTGAGGATGATAAGATGAGCTATGAGCTAATTGAGTACCCAAACAAGAAAATAACTCTGTCCAAAAATTTCCGGTAAAAATGGGATCTCTGTCACTCATAATAACCCTTGGGTTTCCATGTAGCTTTTGAATTGTGTCCATAAATGTAGTAGCAACTGTACGTGCTTTAAATGGATGAGATAATGCACAAAAGTGTGCATACTTGGTAAATCTATCAACTACCACCATGATGACACTCTTTCCTTCGGACTTAGGTAAACCTGTGATAAAATCCATTGAAATCTCCTCCCAACGTTGACTTGGAATGGATAAAGGTTGTAGAAGTCCTGGGGTCTTAATTGTTTCCACTTTATTCTGCTGGCAGACCAAACATTCCGCCACAAACTTTCGAATATCAGATTTAAGGCCATCCCAAAAAAATTCTTTCTTCACCCTGTGGTAAGTTTTTAAAAATCTGAGTGTCCTCCTAAAGGAGAAGTGTGCAATTCCAGAAGAATCTTTTGTTTTAGTTGGGAATTCTTACAAAGATATAAGCGATCTTTGTACCATAAGGAATCATTTTGCCAACTAAATGTATCAGATGTACTAGGATCTTGCTGCAACTTTTGAATGAGTGTCCATACATCTTTGTCCTTCTTCCATTCATCTCTTGCTTCGGTTATCCAATCTGGTTGGATAATAGAAATGGCACAAAGCAATGCTTCCACCTCTTCATTCTTTCTTGAGATTGCATCTGCAACAACATTAAGCTTTCCTTTTTTGTAGATTATTTCAAAGTCATAACCCAACATCTTTGTGACCCATTTTTGCTGCTCTTCTGAAGATAGTCTTTGTTCCAAAAAGTGTTTTAAGACTATCATGATCAGTTTTTACCTTGAAGTGTCTTCCCATTAGGTAAGTTCGCCATTTCTTTAGTGCATGCAGTATTGCTAACATTTCCTTCTCATAAATAGGTTTCTGTAAATACTTTCCTTTGATTGGACGACTTTCAAAAACAATGGGTCTTCCTTCCTGCATTAAAACTGCACCAATTCCATTTCCTGAGGCATCACATTCCACAATAAAGGTTTTTGTGAAGTCTGGCGTAGCTAAGACCGGTGCATGGCACATTGCCTCCTTAAGACATTCAAAGGCCTTAGTTGCTTCAAGAGTCCATGAAAATGCATCTTTCTTCAATAATGTTGTTAGAGGTGCTGCTATTCTCCCATAATTCTTAACAAACTTGCGATAATACCCTGTTAACCCGAGAAATCCTTCCAACTTCTTTATGGTTGTGGGGACTTTCCATTCCTTAATGGCTTTAATTTTGTTAGGGTCTACTTTAACACCCTCGTGAGATACAATATGACTCAGATATTCCACCTCTTGTACTCCAAAGAAACATTTGGATTTTTTTGCATATAATTATTTCTCCTGCAATAGTTTGAGCACCCTGTCAACATGTTCAACATGGTCCTTCCAAGACCTTTTGTAGATTAGTATATCATCAAAAAATACTAGCACAAATTTTCTAAGGAAGGGTTTGAAAATGGAATTCATCAACCCTTGAAATGTAGAAGGTGCATTGATAAGGCCAAAAGGCATGACCAAAAATTCATAATGACCCTCATGAGTTCGAAATGCTGTTTTTGGAATATCTTCAGTCTTCATTCTAATTTGATAATATCCTAAATGAAGATCCAACTTGGTAAAATAAATTGCTCCATGTAATTCATCCAATAATTCATCAATCACAGGAATGGGAAATTTATCTTTAATGGTGAGCTTAATGAGCTCCCTATAATCCGGACACATTCGCCATGATCCATCCTTCTTGTGTACCAATACTACAGGAGCAGAGAAAGAACTTTGACTAGGTTGAATTATACCCGCCTCTAACATTTCTGCAATCATACGTTCAATTTCTCTCTTTTGGAAATAAGGATATCTATAAGGCCTGATGTTTGGAGGAACACTTCCTAGAATCAAATGAATAGCATGATCATGATCACGAATAGGTGGGAGTCCTTTGGGATTTTCAAACACCTTGGAATGATTGTCCAAGACTTGTTGGAGATCTGCAAAAATAGATGATTTTGATGTCGGAACTTCTAGTGAGCATAATTGTGCAATTACACCTCGTTGTTCTTTCTTTAGAAGCTTTGTCATGAAATTAGAGCTTATTATCCTTCCTGGCTTCCCTTCAATACCCCGTAATTCGACTTCCTTTCCTTCCGAAAAAAATTTCAAGAACAGTTCTTGAAAATTAAAAGCTACCGTCCCCAAAGATTGTAACCATCGTACTCCTAGTACAACATCAGCACCTCCCATAGGAATAGAAAGCATTGGACTAGTCAATACATATTCCCCCATGGTTAGCTTAATATTATGACATTTTCTAGAGAAATTTATAGTTCCTCCATTTGCAACCATCACTTGACATTCTGGTGTTGGGTATAGGAAACAATTTAATTCCTTGGCTACCTTACGATGAATAAAATTATGGGTGCTACCTGAATCAATCAACACTATTACCTTTTTCTTCTTGATTTGTCCTTGTATCTTTAGAGTCTGAGGAGTGGTAGTTCCTGCCAGTGCATTACACGATATGGTCGGATTCATTTCTTCCTCTTCTAGGGTTGGTTCCTGGTGTATATCCTCTTCTTGTTCATTTTCTTCTTCCTCTTCACAATCTATGTAAAATATTTTTTTCTCAGCACACTTATGACCTTTAGTGTATTTTCTATCACAACTATAGCAAAGACCTTTTGCTCTCTTTTCTTCCAAATGTTGTGGTTTCAACCTTGTAGGTTGTGGAAATATAGACGTAGCAACACTTCCTTCTTTATAGAATTGAGTGGTAGGCTTCCTTGTCGCCATTATTTTACATTCAACTTTTCTTGCCAACCTGAATGCCTTCTCCAATGAATCCGGTTCCAAAACATGAACTTCATGTTGGATTTTATCCTTTAAAGTGCCTATGAAGAGATCGATCTTGTGTTCCTCTGGAATATCAGTTACCCTTATATTCAATTTTTGGAAGTCCTCAATGTGCTGCCCCACTAAACCCTTTTGTTTGAGATTTATCAATTAGCTAAAGAAAGTGTTTCTCTTTGTATCCTCATAATGTGCTATCATTTCCTCCATAAAAATTGACCAAGTGACAATTTTTTTACGGGAGCAAAGCCATCGATACCATACAAATGTATTTTGTTCTAAATGTAAAGTTGCAATGCGTACCTTTTGTGTGTTTTGAACATTATGGAGATCAAAATATTGCTCCATCTGTAGTATCCATGTTACAGGATCCTTTCCATCAAACTTCCTCATATCCATTTTTGGAATATGGTGGTTCTTCCCTCCAACAGTAGAGTTTATGAAATCATGATTAACATTTATTTTGTCCTCATCATGAGTTTCCTCTACTATCTTTTCACCATTAGGAAACATTTCTTGTATCAACTTTCCCAAACCTTCGATGTCTACTTTTAGATCTTTCTTCATGTTTTCCATGTTGTCTTTCATTTTTTCATCGATCTTAGCTTCCATGTCATCCATCTTAGCTTCCATGCCCACTTTTGTGCCATCCATCTTAGCTTCCAAACCACTCATCTTAGCTTCCACGCCTTTCTTTAAACTATCCATCTTAGTTTCCACGCCCTTCTTCAAAAATTCCATTTCATTTTTTGTTGTTCTTTGCGAGAGCGAAATTTGTTGCACTTGCTCTTGTAATTTTGATATGTCATGTTGCCAGTCTCCGTCTTCATGAGTCATAGTAGAGCCTTCTAAAGGCTTAATGGGTGTTGAATTATTTTTAGGGGCCATTTTAGACTCCAATATTGATATCTATTCTACAATAGGCCCTTGCAATCAATTCAACTTGATTCTTCAAACAAGACTTATGCAATTCGGAAAAAAAATACACACCTTTTACTTGCTTTGAGAATCTCGATATTGAAATTGTATTATCTCTGTGATTGCGGATCTTAAATATCTAAAATTTAGCACTGAAGTATCCCTCTGAATTCTCTTTTGAATTCCATAGGTATGACCTGATTTGTATTCTCTAAGACAAATTTGTGTCCAATATCTCACAATGACCTAATTATAGACTAGTTCAGTAGAGTGAACTTGTACGACTTGCCACATGTCACTGTTTCGTCCTTTGTCTCTGAAATTGATAGCCAAGAAACTACAATCAGTTTACTTGCGACCACTTTTTACAACACTCCAATCCGATGCCCAGAGAGAGATTTATTGGACTTTTCCCAAGATCACCTCTTTGAGATGCAATTCAGGAGCCTGAAAAAGCACTACCTTCCACAGATCATATCTCCACAAATGTTGCGAACCAAGCTCTAAAATGTTTTGACGA
Organism: Pinus albicaulis; assembly: GCA_034641835.2. Classification (NCBI taxonomy): domain Eukaryota; kingdom Viridiplantae; phylum Streptophyta; class Pinopsida; order Pinales; family Pinaceae; genus Pinus; species Pinus albicaulis. Next base: position 123,908,860 of record CM076571.1, on the reverse strand, counting down.
ATTTCCCCAGGATTTCAGCTTCGCACCATACGAATTTCAGATTCCGAACCTTCGTAGAAACAAAGTTATAGCACAAATTCCACGATGACCTATTTAGGAGCCTGAAAAAAGACCTAACTTCCACAGATCATATATCTGAAAATATTGCGAACCAGCCTCTGAAATTTTTAGAAAATATTCTTCAGGATTTTAGCTTCGCACCCTAAACATTTCAGCTTCTAAAACTTCGTAGAAAAAACGTTATAGCGCAAATTCCACGATGACTTGTTTGGAGCAGCGAAACCCTAGAATCCAAAGCTCCGATACCAAATGTTGTGTAACCAGCTCCAAAAAGAGAAGAAAAGAGATATCAATGCCTTAGAAATGAGACACTTCGAGGGGGAAACCTCCAATACAATACATAAATGAAAAATTCTTGGATGATACAATTTACAAAACCTCATTTCTATATATAGGAGTCCATGGGGCCATAATGTAATCCTAGTGGGCCACAATGTAATCCTAGCTGACCTAACAATAATAATTTAAGGGCACAATAATAACAAAATCGGGTTACAAGGGTTCAATAATAATAATAAGGGGGTTACACTAACAATAATAAGGGACTATACTAGTGATATAGGGACCTAACAGAATGTTAGAAGGAACCAACCTCTAAATAGATCTAGGGAAGATGATCAACAGATCACTCCTCCCTTTCATCAAAACTATGTAAGCGAGGTTGAGGAAACATATGAGATAGCAGAGGAAGATGGTATCAACATGCTGGAGGTAGACAATGATGAATTTGAGATTCATTATGATATAAAACAAGGTCTATACACACCTTATGATGACAAAAGAGATGATGATGATAATTATTATCAAGACATGGAAAATGTCATCATAGAGCCTCAAAGAGAATATGACCTTAGAAGTAAAACTAGTCAACAACAAAACCTCTAACGAGTCTTCACAAAACAGCACTACAACCAAGCCTAAAAAGATTAAACAAAAGGACAAAACAGTAGCTGTAAATTCTAATAAAGGAAAAGGTAAAAGCACTCAAAAAAATGAAAATGAGAGTGCAGACATTAGCAGTACTAACACTTCAGCTAGTACTCCTTCAAAAACAATTTTGTCAAGTGTAAATAAAACAAATGAGCAAGCTGATATTGCTGATAGACTGAAAGCTAATAAAGCTGAAACCAACACTTTAAAGAGTCAAATTCCTTTCAGCCTAGAGCAAGAAATTTCAAGGATCAAAATCTCTGTTCCCCTCACTGAGTTAGCTACCCAACATGTATATAGAACCCGAATTTTGAAGGCTTTGAAAATAGAAGAAAATGAGGACACATTCCATCTTAATGATGACCAACCAGAGTTGATTTTTGGTCCTAATATTGAAGGTAGATATCAAGAGGGACCTGTTCCTCCCTTTTATGTGATTTTAAACGTTCATGAAAAAATTTTGCACAACGCTATGCATGATTCTGGGGCTTCTCATAATTTAATGCCAAAAGTTGTAATGGAGAGCCTGGGTTTAGAAATCACCAGACCTGACAAAGACCTTTACTCTTTTGATTCTAGCAGAGTGAAATGTTTAGGATTAATCAAAGACCTTTGTGTTAACTTAGCCCAAATTCCAGCCAAATGTTTACTCATGGATATTGTTATGGCTAATGTTCCCCCAAAATATGGAATGTTATTATCAAGATCTTGGGGGGATAAGTTACAGGGGACTATGCAAATGGACATGACCTATGCGACTATCCCTGTTTTCAACCAAACTAGAAGACTTTACAGGGAGTCTCATATGAAATTCACAGTTACAAGTCAAGACAAACCACAAAACTCCCCCCTGTATTATGTAAATACAGACCTTGATTATTTTATTATGTTTAATGATGAAACACTTGGTGAAAAAGTCACTTTATCAGGATTAATGGCCAATAGGGAGGAAGAGGAACACAACATAGAAGTGTCGAAACAATTTGTTGCAGTTGAAAATAGTAGCAAACCAAACAAAGGTCTTGAGCTACAAGGCAGATGTCCTTTGCTCTTAAACATTCACAATCAATAAAACAACCCACAAATAAATGCAAATCTTGGGGAATACAAACAAATACAACTAAGTGCTGAGTTTCCACAACAACCTTTGAGCATGTTAGTTGAAGAGGACAGTAACCAGGATGAAACTAAGAAATGTCCTCTATGGAGTATGTATTTTGATGGATCCTGCACTAAGAACAATGCTGGTGCAGGTGTTTGGATTACTAACACTAAAAATAACCACAAAGAAATCATTTCCTGCATATTAAATTTTCAGTGTTCCAGTAACATAGCAGAATATTGTTGGGAAAAATACTGAGAGGGGGAGGGGGTGAATCAGTATTTAAGGCTGAACAATTTTTCTTTCCTTTCTCTTTAAAACAACCATATGTTACAATACTGCATTCAACATGTATGTCCAGAAATCTTATTATGCTTTTACTTATAGAAATGCATCAGATAAGCATTAAGCATGAATAGAAACAATAGAACAAACCATTAACCATGAACAACACATATGGACACCAGGATTTAAGGTGGAAACCCAATTCGGGAGAAAACCACCACTGCTGTAATCTTAGTCTTCAATATTTTATTATAGAGAAAACCTTTTACAATATATTCTGGTGCAGACTCATACCAGCAGTCAGGCACCCACCTGTAGAAGGCTACAACCTTCTCTCGTTTTCCAGCCTTTCCTGGAAGGGAGCTTCAACCCCCTGAACATAACATCAGCTTCTATATACAGAAGGCTTCAACCCTCTGACTCAACGCAGCCCTTAATTAACAAACATATTTTGCCCAATTCTACATAACAGAATAGCAAGACCACTGTAATCCAGACTTTAGAGAATTTATGCATTCAACATTCCGTGTATCCTTCTGTGTGTATTAACCTTCAGAAACTCCAACTGTCATATGTACCGGATCCATATGTGTTCTTCAGTAGACATCCGCTATCTTTTCATCATTTCTTCTGTTGATAACTCTCACGACTCATCCCCTTTTAGATCAATGTGTCGAAGGGTGCATCATGGACTCAGAATCATCAATTAAGCGCGTTGTCTGTCCATACGGATAATCCTTAGAGGAATTCCTTCTTCACCAATGCTCGCACAACCCACCATTGAATAATGATCTTTTTACTTTATATAGATCTCACCTTTCTCAATATCACGAGTCTAAAACCACTCAACTGTTAATAGTATTCCTTTAGTTTATCCCCGGGGCTCTTTGATTTCTTTTTAATTTATTTTATTCAAACGAGGAGATTCAAATTATCTATGTGCGCCCAGCCTTTAACCCAAAGTTTAACCCTTTGGATTTTATAAACAATATCCAACGCTTTTCCATATGCAAGTGTCTTGTTGATGTGGTGAGTTCCGCAAGTGGAACAACCATACATCTCAATCGTTTTTTTATTAATAATCGTGCCAATCCAATTTGAAAACCCTGACCTCCGTTCTTCCATGCACGAATCATCCCATTCAGGTCCTTCAATAATATTCAATCTTTTATCTCCGCCATATAATATTATAACTATAACCCCAATGGTTATTTTAAAACTTTACACTGTCCCCGTAGCATTTCTTTTATTCAAATTTCATTCTTTGACCCCGGGCCCACATCACAGTCGGCCATTTACGATGTGCGATATTGGCGGGTCAAACAAAATGCGAAGGTGCGATATGTGATGGCGCGATCAAACAAAAGGCGAAGGTGCGATATGCGATGGCGCGATCAAACAAAAGCCGGAACACATGGATGTGTGATATTGCGATCGTGCGATGGTGCGATGATCGCACATCACAAACAACGGAACTTGCGATGGCGGAAATAACAAATGTGCGATATTGCGATATTGCGATGATCGCATATCGCAACAATCAACAAACTTTGGCTTGGGCAGAGGGTGATTTTGCAACATCGCGATGTTGCGATCGTGCGATGGCGCAACGATCGCACATCGCAAATAATCCATATCAACAAGACACTTGAAACTTCAAAACTGCGATTTGCGATTTGCACTCAAGTGGTAGGGACCACTTGTCCTGCCACTTTCAAAGGCTTAAATAACTTCCGTTGTTTTATTCAATTTTATTCATACTTGGTTGTTGAGGGCTTAAACACCCGAAATGACTGTTTTTAAATAAAATCTGCTCCTCCGTAGTCTGGAACTTTGACTGTCTTCATTTCACTGTAAAATGGTACTGCCCAACACCATAATCAACTCTCCTCTGCAATTTATGGTTGCGGCCCATGACAATTCATTCATCCTTACATTTCTCCCTTCCTTCTTGAATGCGTGTTGCTGTTCACCAAAATTCTGATGTGCCTTTGTACTCTTCCCATTCTGTCTCTGCTCCTTCTGTTCGTCCTCTGTTCTTTTCTGCTGATCATTTTTTTCTGCAACTTTGTTGTTCTTCTTCGTTGCCCATGCCTTTGCCATTTCCTTTGCCATCAATGAAAATATTCCAACAATCTCCCCCTTTGGTATTGATGGCAATATTCTTCCTTTGATTGTTGCGTTACCTCCCCCTTTGACATCAATGGCAAAGATTTTGATCAAGAACCGTTGAACCGACAGTCCCATGCTCCCCCTGAGATCATGCTACATCTTCAAACATAATATGACCAACAATTCATCCTTTTCGCATGACCAATGCTCCCCCTGAGCCTGTACCTCACAACCAATTGAGTCTTCTGTAATTAAGTAGACCTGATCCTCTGCATGGCAGAGACTACTCCCAGTTTCTGTCTAAGATATTCGAATGCTTCCCTGGGTAGAGGTTTGGTAAATATATCAGCAACTTATTCTTTGGAGGAAACATATTCTAATTTCACCTTTTGCTCAAGCACTTGTTCTCGTAAGAAGTGATATTTGATGGGAATGTGCTTGGTCTTGGAATGCATAACAGGATTCTTTGAGATACTGATGGCACTTGTATTATCACACATAATGGAGATAGGAGGTGAACATTTGATTTGAAAATCTTATAGGGTTTGCATCATCCAAATAAGTTGAGTGCAACATGGTGCTGCAGCCACATATTCCGCTTCTGCTGTAGATAAGGCAATGGAGCTTTGCTTCTTGTTGAACCAAGATATTAACCGGGGCCCCATAAAGAATGCACCACCACTAGTGCTTTTCAATCATAAACACTATCAACACTTCCAGCCCAATCTGCATCAGTGTATGCATGAAGAGTAAGATCAGCATTCTTTGTATACCATAGTCCAAAGTCTTGAGTTCCCTGTAGATATTTGAATATTATTTTCACAGCCTGAAGATGAGATTATTTTGGATTGGCTTGAAATCGTCCAACAATCCCAACTGCATGCATGATGTCTGGTCTTGTCCCAGTGAGATAAAGTAGACTTCCTATCATAGATCTGTATTCTGGTTGATTTACGGTGGGGGAATCATCATTAGAACTGAGATTGCATCCGGTTATCATTGGTGTACTTATAGGTTTGCAATCTTCCATGCCATACTTCTTCAGGATTTGCTTGAGATACTTTTCTTGTGATAAGAATATACCATCTGTTGCTTGTTGCACTTGCAGGCCAAGAAAAAATGTTAGTTCCCCGAGTAAAGACATTTCAAATTCTTGCTGCATATCAGAAGAAAATTTCTGACTCATAGACTCTTTATTACTTCCAAAAATGATATCATCGACATATACAACCACAATCAACAGTTTGTAATTTTTAGTTTTTGTGTACAAGTTGCTATCAGCAGACCCCTTTGAAAATCCCTGTTGATGAAGATATTTGTCAAGACGATAGTACCATGCCCTTGGAGCTTGTTTGAGACCATATAGAGCCTTTTTAAGTCTACAAACAAGTTTTTCATCATTTCCCAAAATGAATCCTTCTCGTTGTTCTATATAAACTTCTTCTTCTAGATCACCATTGAGAAAAGCAGATTTAACATCCATTTGATAAACTTTGATTTGTTGGAAGCTTGAAAACGCAAGAAACATTCTTATGGCTTCAAGTTTGGCTACAGGAGCAAAGGTTTCTTCAAAGTCTATACCTTCTTGTTGAGCATACCCTTTGCACACAAGTCTAGCTTTATTTCTTATAATATCCCCATTCTCATTTAACTTGTTTTTGAATATCCATTTAGTTCCAATGACATTTTTGTCATGAGGCCTTGGTACTAACTCCCAAGTGTGATTCTTTTCAATTTGATCAAGCTCTTCATTCATGGCTTGAATCCAACATTCATCTTTGCTCGCTTGACTGACATTGTGAGGTTCAACCTTGGACAGAAATGCCAGGTTGCTAGAAGATCCCACAAGAGTCCTTCTTGTTTGTACTCCTGATTCCTTTTCTCCCAAAATTTAGGATTCTGGATGATTCTTTTGAACATATCTAGATGGAGCCTTTTCAGAAAGCTCTTCTTCAGGTTCTTCACTGGGTGTACTGTTTGTATCATTACTGTTTGATGTAGGAGGATATTGTCCTCATCATCTTCATCTGTTGTTTGCTTTTCTTCTTTTGGGGTCGTAGTAGACTCATCAATAACAACATCAATACATTCAAAAATCTTTTGAAGTCTTTTATTGTAACATTTATATGCCTTACTCCTAGAGGAGTAACCAAGAAATATTCCCTCATCAACTCTGGGTTCAAACTTGCCAAGTTTTTCATCATTATTTTTGATAAAGAATTTGCTCCCAAAAATTCTAAAATGCTTTATAGTGGGAGGATTACCATACCAGAGTTCATATGGAGTTTTATCACTATTTACACGAACATGTGCTTTGTTGAGAATGTTTGCTGCTGTATGTGTTGCTTCTCCCCAAAATGTGTCAGGTGTTACGGAATCATCAAGCATAGCTCTAGCCATTTATTGAATTTTTCTTTTCATTCTCTCTGCAACACCATTCTATTGTGGAGTGCCAGCTACAGAGAACTGTCTTTTTATGCCGTGTTGTTCACAGAATTCAAGAAATTCTTTGGATGTATATTCTCCTCCTCGATCAGATCTAAGACACTTGATTTTTAATTCTAATTCATTCTCTACTAGTGCTTTGAAAATCTGAAATTTCTCAAATGCTTCATCTTTGTGTTTAAGCAGCCCAATCCAACACATTCTAGAGAAATCATCAATGAATAAGATATAGTATTCTTCACCACGGGGTGACTTTTTCTTCATAGGTCCACATATGTCAGTATGAATGAGTTCAAGAGGCTGACTTGATGATCCTTCCTTGGCATTAAATTGTACCCTGGTTTGCTTATCGAATTGGCAAGATTTGCATATGATATTTTCAGGTAGAGTAATATTGGGAAGATCACGAACAGCTTTAAGTCTACTTGATTTGTTGATTTGAGAGAAGCTCAGATGCCCCAACCTTCTATGCCATAGCCAATTTTCTGAAGATTTACTCAAATAACATTGTTCCTTGGGGTTCTTCAATATATACAGGTTGTTTGGAGTTCTTTTTCCTTTTATAATTGCTTTACCTGTATCAAGATCACGTACCACACATTCTTTTGAACTAAAGACAACTTCAGTTCCTTGATCACACATTTGACTTACACTTAACAAGTTGTGCTTTAATCCATCCACATACATGACTTCATTAGCTTTCACCTTATCCTTTAGGAAGACAGACCCTTTACCTTTAATTACCGCAGGAGTATCATTTCCAAATGTAACATTCTTCTCCTTTTCTAGAGCACTATATGCAAGAATTTTGTCTTTATCACCTGTCATGTGTCTTGAGCATCCACTATCAATGTACCATTGGTTCTCTTCATATTCTGCAAATAACGCTATGCCACAATTTTCAACCTGTAACTCCTTATTTTTCCATACTTTGGATCTTGAAGGAACATGTTCTTTTGGCTGAACTTTGCTCCTGCATTCAGATTCTTCATGGCCAAAGTTATTGCAATAAGTGCATTCAACTTCATTTTGAAGAGGAGAAAAGTTGTTATAAGTATTATTCTTTGCTTCAATATCAGTCCTTTTCTTTCTTGCTTCTCTTGTCATAATAGTTTTATATGCTACACATTGAATAGCTTTATGACCAAAATTGTGACATGAGAAACATTGTCATTTGAAGAAGAAATTTCTGCGATCATAAGATCTTCTAAATGAATTTATCTGTTGATTGGTGTTTCTTTGAAAGACATTTCTGTTAGTGTTTCTTGAATTGAAATGATCATGCTTTACCTGTAAATATTCTTTATTCCCTTGCTGAGTGGCAGCATGTTGTAAACCAACTGTAACTACTTTTAGATAATTTGGTGCTAATGCCTGAAAAGACTCTCCAATATATCCAAGACCTGTCTTTATAAGAGGAGAACATTGTACCTTGATAATCTCATCTAAGGTTTCAGACCCTTTAGCAAATCTAAGATTCGGAGTCTTTACTTTCCCAAGTTATTTTCTTAGATCTACTACTTCACATTCTAATTTCTCATTGTGTTTCTCTTTATCTTCAAGCTGATTTTTCAGAGTTTCTATGATTATTTTGCTCTCTTCTAAGCAAATTTTGAGTTTATTGTTTTCATTAAGAAAATCACTGTCTTCTAGAGCGTCCACAAAAATATCCTCTTCTTCTCGAGATTCTTTTTCAAATGCCATGAGAAGTCTCAAATCTTGTTCACCTTCTTCCTCACTATCAGATAACCCATCACTATCTTCATAAGTATAGTAACTCCTTTTAGAGCTAAACTGATTCTTATTCCTTATTGCTACTTCCTTCCCCTTTTTATGTGTTTCTTTATAAGGACACTTAGCAGCATAATGACCAACTCTTCCACAATCAAAACATTTGAAAGGAAGCTTACCTCTGAATCATCCTGTGCCAAGTTGAAGTTTCTTTACGAATTTTATCTCATCTTCTTCTGAGATATATCCTGATCCTTCTGTTATTTGTACTTCCTTTCCTTTTGTAGAAGTTCTAAAGACTGCTTCTTTGACTTCAGATGGTCCTCCTCTTCTCATTTCATATGCAGTTAGTATGCCATGAAGTTGTACCACAGTAAGATTTTGAAGATCCTGCTTTTCTTCAAGAGCTGAAACTTTTGACTCAAATTTCGCTGTTAGAGATCTTAAAATTTTCTCAACCAAAGTGGATTCGATAATTGTTTCTCCCAGATTTCTCATGCAATTTACAATATCATCTAGATGTAGAAAGAAATTTGCAATGCTTTCTTCATTAAGCATTTTAAGATTCTCATATTGGATTCTGAGAGTTTGAAGTTTAGCACTTTTTACCTTTGCATCACCTTCATAGCTTAGAATGATTTTGTCCCATATTGCCTTTGCTGTATTCAGCTGCATGACTTTGACAAATTCTGATTCAGTTAGACTTCCTAATAGAGCATTTACTGCCTTTGCATTTGTTTCATAATTCTTTCTTTCCGTTGGATCTGTTGGTACTGCAGCTGGATATTGATATCCTTGTTCAAGAATTGCCCATACCTCTGCTCCCAGAGACTGAAGATAGGATCTCATCCTTGTTTTCCAGAAAATTAAATTGTTTCCATTAAAGAGTGGAGGCCTGATAGATGCTATTCTGAGAGTTTGAAGTTTAGCACTTTTTACCTTTGCATCACCTTCATAGCTTAGAATGATTTTGTCCCATATTGCCTTTGCTGTATTCAGCTGCATGACTTTGACAAATTCTGATTCAGTTAGACTTCCTAATAGAGCATTGAATGCCTTTGCATTTGTTTCATAATTCTTTCTTTCCGTTGGATTTGTTGGTACTGCAGCTGGATATTGATATCCTTGTTCAACAATCGCCCATACCTCTGCTCCCAGAGACTGAAGATAGGATCTCATCCTTGTTTTCCATAAAATTAAATTGTTTCCATTAAAGAGTGGAGGCCTGATAGATGCTATTCCATCTTGATTGCTCATCTTGCTTGATCTTCCTTCTAGCGACTAAGCTTTTTCAGAAGGACCTGCCTCTGATACCAATTGTTGGGAAAAATACTGAGAGGGGGGTGAATCAATATTTAAGGCTGAACAATTTTTCTTTCCTTTCTCTTTAAAAACAACCATATGTTACAGTACTACATTCAACATGTATGACCAGAAATATTATTATGCTTTTACTTAGCGAAATGCATTAGATAAGAATTAAGCATGAACAGAAACAATAGAACAACCCATTAACCATGAACAACACATATGGACACCAGGATTTAAGGTGGAAACCCAATTCGGGAGAAAACCACCGCTGTTGTAATCTTAGTATTCAATATTTTAATATAGAGAAAACCTTTTACAATATATGCTGGTGCAGACTCATACCAGCACGCAGGCACCCACCTGCAGAAGGCTACAACCTTCTCTCGTTTACCAGCCTTTCCTGGAAGGGAGCTTCAACCCCCTGAACATAACATCAGCTTCTATATACAGAAGGCTTCAACCCTCTGACTCAACGCAACCCTTTATTCAATTAACAAACATATTTTTCCCAATTCTACATAACAGAACAACAAGACCACTATAATCCAGACTTTAGAGAATTTATGCATTCAACATTCCGTGTATCCTTCTGTGTGTATTAACCTTCAGAAACTCCAACTGTCATATGCACCGGATCCATATGTGTTCTTCAGTAGACATCCGCTATCTTTTCATCGTTTCTTCTGTTGAATACTCTCACGACTCATCACCTTTTAGATCAATGTCTCGAAGGGTGCATCATGGACTCAGAATCATCAATTAAGCGCGTTGTCTGTCCATACGGATATTCCTTAGAGGAATTCCTTCTTCACCAATGCTCGTGATGACACATCAATCGAATAATGATCTTTGTCCTTTATATAGATCTCGCCTTTCTCAATACCATGAGTCTAAAACCACTCAACTGCTAATGGTATTCCTTTAGTTTATCCCCGAGGCTCTTCGATTTCTTTTTAATTTATTTTATTCAAACGAGGAGATTCAAATTATCTATGTGCGCCCAGCCTTTAACCCAAAGTTTAACCCTTTGGATTTTATAAAAAATATCCAACGCTTTTCCATACGCAAGTGTCTTGTTGATGTGGTGAGTTCCACAAGTGGAACAGCCATACATCTCAATTATTTTTGTATTAATAATCATGCCAATCCAATTTGAAAACCCTGACCTCCGTTCTTCCATGCACGAATCATCCCATTCGGGTCCTTCAATAATATTCAATCTTTTATCTCCGCCATATAATATTATAACTATAATCCCAATGGTTATTTTAAAACTTTACACTGTCCCCGTAACATTTCTTTTATTCAAATTTCATTCTTTGACCCCGGGCCCACATCGCAGATGGCCATTTGCGATGGCGCGATAAAAAAGTGCGCAAAGTTAACATTTGCGATTTGCGATGGGATCGCATTGCAAATTGGCGATCAACCATATGGCGGAACACTTTGAAATTGCGATATTGCGATATTGCGATGTTGCGATATTACGATGGCACGATGATCGCACATCGTAAATAATCCATATCAACAAGACACTTGAAGCTTCAAAACTGCGCTTTGCGATTCGTGCTCAAGTGGTAGGGACCACTTGTCCTGCCACATTCAAATATTTAAAGTCTTTCCGCTGTTTAAACATAATTTCATAAATTTTCTTCATACTTGGTTGTTGAGGGCTTAAATTCTCGAAATGACTGTCTTGAATAACTCTACTCCTTCGTAAATTAGATTTACGGGAATAACTTCATTCCACTGTAAAGGCGGCTCTGCCCAACACCATAATCAACTCTCCTCTGCAATTTGTGGCTGCGGCTCATGACAATTAATTCATCCTTACATTTCTCCCTTCCTTCTTGAATGCGTGTTGTTGTTCACCAAAATTCTGCTGCGCCTTTGTACTCTTCCCATTCTGTCTCTGCTCCTTCTGTTCGTCCTCTGTTCTTTTCTTCTGATCGTTTTTTTCTGCAACTTTGCTGTTCTTCTTCGTTGCCCATGCCTTTGCCATTTCCTTTGCCATATCCTTTGCCATCAATGACAATATTCCAACATCAAATTCAGCTGATCGAACAAGTAACTAAACTCAATGTGGTTACTCATCAATACAAATCATCTTCCAAGAAGATAGTGCCTCCACATATTCAATGCATGAATGATCGTTTCTAGCTTGAGATCATGTGTTGGGTAGTTCTTCTCATGTTCATTTAGCTTCCACGACTCATAGCATACCACCTGTCCATCCTACATAAGGACCCCACCAAGTCCTCTCTTGAAAGCATCTGTACACACGACAATCACCTTGTCCGGATATGCAATCTTTAGAACTGGAGCATGTGTAAACAATTGCTTGAGCTTCTCAAAACTAATCTCATAATCATTTTTCAAATCAAACTTCTTACCCTTCCTCTGCAATGATGTAATAGGATAAGAAATCCATGAGAAGTTCCTAATGAACCTCCTGTAGTATCCTACCAATCCCATGGATGATCTCACCTCATCTAAATTCTTAGGAGCCACCCACTCCATGATAACCCTTATCTTCTCTAGATCTACTAAAATTCCTTCCTTGGAGACAACATACTGTAGGAACCCAATATGTTCAACGACATTGTTGTAGGCATACCATTTAACTCAAATGCACATTCTCTTACCCAATGGTGAAATATTCTCTTTGTACTTGTTGCCAACTGCACTAAGAAGGATTTTGATGCATTCCTTTACTCAAGGCACACTTATTCAACAAATCAGGACTAACATAGCTATAATTAGATCCATGATAAATCAAAATATAAATAGATTTATCAGAAATATTACCATCCATCTCTATGATAGATGCCTAGTTCTCCACCTGCCCACTGTCCACCACTGCATAAATCCAAGGAATGTTATGCCCAACTTCTCTGATAGTATGCACCTCATGTGCACTATATATCTTAGGCCTACCACCCTAATTCTACAGAAAATCACTCCTAAGGTGCTCCTCACTATAGGTCCAACACTCCAACAATATCGTACCATTACCTCCATGATGTTTTTGTGGTCTATGTCACTGTCCAGTTGTGTTAAAATTATATTGTGGTGCTACATTTTCTTTCCCATCTGCATTATGAGGCCTTGCTCTCTTAGGCTTCCATTTACCTTTACCTTGGTCTTTCCCTTTCCATCCTTACTGAGACTCATTCTTGTGGTTTGACTCTTCATAGAAATGCTTCATCTTCTCGATGACTTTGTCAAGTGATCGAGGCTCATCATACTCAATCCGGTCTCTAAATGATAATGGAAAACCACTGAATTTTTTTTGAACCTTATCCTTCTCATCCTTAAGATATGTCACATACCACAGTAGCTCCAGGAACCTGGTTTTGTACTCTTCATTTGTCATTGACCCCATCCTCAGCTCATAAAATTCTTTGGCCTTAATTTCATAGTACCTCTCTAACAAGTACTTCTTCCTAAAAAGTCTCTTGAACTCATGCCAACTCAAGTACTTTGTTCTGATGTCTATAACCCACTTCACATGTTCACACCATATGCTTTCTTTACCTTTCAAGTTGAAGATAGCAATTTTTTCCTTCATATTATCTGAGTACTCATGCAACTCAAATAATTTGTTCATTCCAAAGATGCAATGCTCTGCATCTTTTGGTTTCTTCAGGTCTCCATCAAAAGTAGGTGGTTTTTATTTCTTAAATTCATCTGGAAAGTATCCCCTATCACTCCTCCTATAAGGGTGATACCGATGATGATTATGATGTCAACCCAAACCAGAGCTAGAATGGTACTTGTACTCATCACCCCGCCTATCTAGAGTGTCCAACAACCTGCCATCTCTCACTGTATCTTCTCTATTTGACCTATGTCTGCTAGGAGACCTACTTCCATATGCCCCATTAGTTATGTCCTCATTTCCATAACTAATCCATAATGGCCCTTGTTTCTACAAATCTGACAAGATCTGAAGAATTATTGCATTCACCTCTGCTTGTTTCTCTTATGCTTGTATGAGATTTTCATAGTCTGCCTTAAAATTCCTTATTTATTTCTTTAGGTTTCTCAATGTATATGCCAAATTAGAAGAATTCCCACCATGCTACTTATATGACTCACGGGGGGAGTCATTGTAGTCTACCATATTTCTATCCATGTTGATCTTTCTCTTGCAAGGTATAATATGTCAGATAAACCAAAGTAGCTTGGTGTAATTTGGGGAGGATACTTCCTGCAAGATCAATCAATCAACATAATACATGTAGAGATATAATCATGACAACATATAAACACATAATAACTAGGAATATAAACATATAAATATCATTCTAGTTAGGGTCCAGACATCCATGCATGACCATGCCAAATGCGCAGCAATGCAAGCTTGACCACACACACAAACATAAGCATGAACCATAAATGAGCATAAGAAACATGTAACCCAACATTACTGACCAATGCATATTCAACATATGAAATTTCATAAGAAAACATGCTGCAATATCCCCCAATGGGATATTTTACTAAATTTACAGAAATCACACTAACCCAACATATTACCATAAAATTTCTGAATTAATAAATAGAAGATTGCCATGTAAAATACAACACATAAGCACTACAACACATTAACACATATAACAGGAAGAATCTCAGCATTTTATTATAAGTAATAACTAGGGTTACATATAAATATTACCCAAAATAGCTGAGATGAAAAACTGGCCAGCAAGATGAGTTGCTACATTACGTTGGCCTCAAAACTAGACTGTTGCACTATCCCTCTAGCAACAACTGTCACTAAACCCACTGAAGATAATTGTTAGCCACCTATAATATTTGTTATACCAAAAGGTGGCTGAGACTTTTTGAGCCTCCAAGGAACAAATTTTATCACTAAAAATTGTTGGCTCTTGAAGACTTTTCTAGGCCTCATGCCTCTATCCCAAATCTTCATTGTTGTTCCCATGTTATACTCAGAAATTCTGTTGAAATCATGAGAGGAAGCTGCCCAAAAATCATCATTTTTCCCCTTTCCCTCTTTCAAAACTAGCCTTCATTTTCTTCCCCTTTTCTTCATAAATTTCCTCTATTATTCATGTTTTCCTTTCTTCCCTTCATGAAAACCCCCTTTCCATAGTTAAAAAATCACTTTTTAACTATTTCGGAACCCCCATTTCCATTGAAAAACTATGAAATTTTCATAAAAAACAAAGTTTTATTACTATGGACCTAAGCCCCTTTGGGCTAAGTCCTAACCACTTCCCCCCACATGCCCCTTACCCGGAAACCAGGTGCTAAGCCCCTCCCGGCGCTTTATCGCATTGCACAAATTCAAAGTGCGCAAGTCTTTTGCCATCATCCAAAGTTTCGATGCGATTAGCTTGTATTAAAACAGTTCCGATGCGATCATCCTTTATATTGAAAAAACCCTCGATCGCACTGTCATTTTTATATTAAAACGTGGGCCCGACCCGACGCTTAAAAACTTGTAAATATTTCATTCCCGATCATTCTTTTTCTTTGTAAAAATCCAAAAACCCACTTTTCCAAAGTTTTGACTTAAAAACCCAAATCACGTGTTAAATATTAAAATGGGTTGATTAAAAAGACTGACATGCAATCGCATCGGCAAATTTCAATGGGTAGATTGAAAAGTCCTGGCCCGAAGGCCCGACCCCGATTAGCCCCTATATACATAGGCCCGGGCCTATCGGAAGTTTTTTTAAAACAGGCCCTATAACCGGGCGCCTAATCGCATCGGAGATTTTCTTTGGTGCGGTTTCAATTTTCATTACCGCCGATTGCGATTGGACGATTGCGCAATCGCATCAGCCCTCTCTCCGATTATCGCAATTGCATCGGCCTGTTCTCCGATCGTGCAATCGCATCGCCTCATTCCCGACCTCCGATTGCGATTCCCCCCAATTCATTCTCAACCGTTGATCTAAACTTTAGAATCGACAGCTTGCGCTTCGTCGCATCGCAATGTTTAATCACACACATTTTGTTTGTCCCTTCGATCGGTCAGTCCCCTGATTCTTTCTCCACCGTTGATCTCGTCCTTAGATCAACAACCATCGCTTAATCACCTTCACCCTCCCGATCGCGCAATCGCATCAGAGATTTTCATCGCACCCCTTTTTCTCCTCCCGCCGATTGCGATCTCCCGATTAGATCTGGAGCGTCCACGTGTCCAGATCCAACGGCTACGCTCCTCTCCCGCCTTCTGAAGAATTTTTACCCATTCTGCAGGATTTTTTTAACTATTTCTGTGTTTTGCAGGTCTTTTTAATGGTTTTTCATTGTATTGAAGAGAAGGGCCGAAATCCGGGAAAGACATTTCCTGCGCCTTTAAACTATTAAAGAGAACCATTTGCGGGCTCTATTCCCTTGTTTTATCAATGATTCATGAGAATTGATACCATAAAGGCCCTGAGTGGCACTACACATCGACAAGACACTATTTTTCACAGTACAGTTAAAGAGTATAAGTTTTGAAGAACAGAGCGCAACAGAGAAGGAGATTAAAGACAGATATGGGGAATTACGGCTAAGAATGATTATCAAAAGCCTAATTCCCTAGATTAAAACACCATTAAAAGAACATCATAAGTATTTAAAAGGCAGAAAGGACCTCCACCGCTGCATTTTGAGGCAAATTGATTCCTCAGCTACCACAAAGCCACCTGTTGCCTCAAACCTTTCAAACAGAGGCTGAAGTTATTATTTTAAATCAGATATTTGTCTCAAGCATAGCCAGAGAGTTCTTCTACAAAGAACTTAATGAATAAAATATCTGTAGAGTTTCTCCACACAGCACGCAGAGCCTCAAAGTCAAATAAAGCTCCCACCGAGTTTAAATTCATAAATGTAAACATTAATACAATAGTCCACCTGCACACTTCTCCATTGAACCCCTCAAAAGGCCGAGAAGTCATTTAAATATGTATTAATGATCTTTGAGATCTTTTGTTAGTTCTCACCTCCTCACTCTTCTATAAATACCTTAGTGGAAGATGAGCAACGATTGATTGACTACATTGCTGAGCATTGTTATGTAATTGAGCTTGAAACTTCTGATTGTAAATATTATTCACTAGCCCTTGAAGCTCTGTTTGTAATAGATAAGTTAGGCTAAATAGTGAAGATGATTGCTGAGCTGAAACACTAGACTTGAAGACTGTAACTGGTTTGACATCAATAACAAGCTGTTTCTTGGGATCCTGGTCTATATTACTGGTGAAGTGCCCCTTTCTTTGTTATTGTTTTTTCCTTCTATGTATGCCATATTGTTCACTATTATCTGATAAAGAACAACATTTATAGAGTTAGGATTTACTGTTTATCAGTTCCCTTCTCTAACTGAAAATATTTGTCTTAATGTTTTCCTCTTATTTGTTTATTTAAGAATGATTCAATACAGTTTAAGCAGTTAGGAATGTTGGAGTTCCCTCATCCTACTGTTTGCTTTAAACATTGTTCTTGAAAGTTATTTTCCTTATTTGCTTATTAAAGTTAGACTAGAAAGTGATGGTTTTCCCTATTTCTAGCTTCTATTCTCCAAAGGTAGATTCTGAAAGTTTCCCATGGTGTTGGCTGAAAGCATACTAGGTTTAAAATTACTTTATCTGATCTTAAGATGCACTTTGTTTTCTCTTATATGTTTTCACACTTTTTGAAAGTAATCATGTGGATTACTAGATTGTTTGTCAATTAAGCTACTTTAATACAAACTTTCCCAAGAAGTCAATGGTTGGACCTGCACTTGGTTGGTTTTAAACAGTTACTTAAGAGGCTTATTCTTGTATGGACTGACTATAAATCCATTGTGAAATTATTATCATTTTCCACCCCTCCAACACTTTATTGTTTCCATTCCATCATTTCAATCTCAATGATCTTGTGACATAGATGACTTGCCCCTTGGATCACTCTTGATGTTGTTGTTCAATTAAATCCCTGATATGACTCCATAGCCCAATGGACTAAAAACCAACGTTATATATATCCTTTAACCTAGCTGTTCTATCCACTTGCAACTTCTCACCTTTGAAACTCTTTGCACTTAGAACTTTCCCCTCAAAACAGTATTCATGCTCAATCATCCAAAAACAACAAAACCCTTAGCCTTCATAACTAGCCTAATATCATTACCCCAAAATTCAAAGACAAATCCATCTTTGCGCTTATTAGAGAGACCCCTCTCCGGATTCAGGAGGGCTAGATCCTAGAATCCCAAATTTGGTTGAAACTATGTTGTTTCTGCAGTTTTAGTCTCACTAATCTGCTAAAATTACAGATTCCTAACAATAATGAAGCACAAGTTGAAGACCTAAATGATCCTCACACCAATCCTTGAAGCTCTGCGAAACTTCTGAATGAAGTCTCCTCAAGAGAGTTGGGTTTTCGTCCAACGCTCACAAATCACCCAAGGGTTTCCATCCTGGAGCTACGACTGAAGTAGAGAACCACGTCTCACACCTCTCATACAATAAAATGATATGATCCAAAGATATCCCTCAATGGCCTCCTCTATTTCTTTTATATATCTCTTGGAGCCTTCTAGAGCATTATTTTATTATTATTTTATTCATGAAGCAGTTTTCCCTCTTATTAAAATATTCCTTTTTAATGCAGAAAACAGTAAATCGGCTACCACATCTCCTTTGGTCACTAACACTCATGTCCAACTATCCCATCATGGAAGTATCCTCGTCCTGGTTCCAATGAGCTATTACACTAAGGTGTTCTGTCATGTATTCCTCCCAGAATGCCACGTGAGCGTAATTAGTTGAGTTAAGCCCATAAATAACTCAAATTTCCGAAAGTTGTTAGAATGCACCAGAATGAAAGCCAAACTGCTCGGACGATGGAATATATCAAGTGAATGCCACCCGACCACATATAAACTCCTCAAAATTCCTCCAAAAAGCCCCTAGGCCCGCTGATGACACTAACCTGTACCTATGACCAGTCTGCTCCTAACTCTGGAAGTCCACCCTAGCCCTGTCATAGGTGACACCAAGAAAGGAATATTACAGACCTTCCGCCCCAAGATTTCTTTCCCTAAAGCAATCGAAATATGTGGGCCACTATGTTGGCCTACCGCAACTGAGACCCAATGCCCGGATCCCATACAAACCTCTAGGTACTGCTATGTGCCTGTGTCAAACCACCGATAATAGACCCCTCAATGTCAGGGTCCTAAACTGATCTCTCACTGTACTAGTCAATAAACAATCTTCCCGAATCCCAACGCCACCATGGCCAATCATCACCCACTGCGCACTGCCTCTGGCTATAACTGATGCTCTAAGAGGTGAATTCCATGACTCGTGCTGTGCTATATATATGACTGTGTATGCTGCCCCACCAACTGTGTACCAACTCATCACCTCTCTCCAATCCAACCCCAGACTAAATCCAATGTTTATCCCGATCTCTTGAAAAAGAGATGGAATGCTGAGGAAATGTTGATATGCACCCCACTACCAACTGGAATCTATATCATCTGTCATGTCTAAGGGCTCCTGCTCTATTGTGCTCCCTACGAAGAAGATCTTACCATCAAGAGGGTACCAATTCATGATCTCTCGCCAATCCATCCTGGAAGAAGAATCCAATGTAGCAACAACTGGATACGGAACACACCTGGAGTGTTGTTGCCAGCCCGTAAATAACTCACACTACTCTGCCCTGTCTGCCAACAAAAGATGCATGTAGAATAAAGAACCTCTCTCTATAATGGGCCAAAGTGGGAAATATATGCTGCAAGCCCCATCAATGTACTCCTGGAGAGTGCTATTCACAGAAAGCACTGCAGCTCTACCGACTGCATGTACATCTATCTGCACCTCGTCAATGTGTCGGCCCAAAAATGGATGCTCCAGCATCTCCAACAGCTCATCCCTCTCATCGAAAATGTAATGCTCCTGCTATCCCCTGGCCCCTTGCAGAATTATCCCATCAACCTCCAATATCTCTAAAGGATATGGATCTGCAACTGTTGTCATCGTGCTCAGTGTCTCTGCATCAGACTGCTCCTCCTCAGTGGCTGACCCCAAGGTTAGCCGCATAGACTCAATGTGAGCCTCCATTTGGTTGTCCCTCAAAGGACTATCATGCATTATGCGCATACTATCCTTCTCTACTGGCTCAGGCACCATCATATGCTGCTCTGGCTGAATCGTCACAAGTGAATCATCACCCAGAGTCT
Source organism: Pinus albicaulis (assembly GCA_034641835.2). Lineage (NCBI taxonomy): Eukaryota > Viridiplantae > Streptophyta > Pinopsida > Pinales > Pinaceae > Pinus > Pinus albicaulis. The sequence goes on along the minus strand of CM076571.1, from coordinate 123,888,683 downwards.
CTCTTGTAGAGTCCCCTGACTACTCACTCTGCACACTGGGACACATATCCGGTCTACTGTCATCATCTCTGCATGACTGCTCTCGCTCCCTAGAAACATCCTCAACTGATCCCTTGGACTCATCTGAAGAAGAGTCCTCACCCTAGCATACAGAAGGAATGCCCTTCTGTTCTGCCTCCGCCACATCATCTGCATCACTCAAGCATGAGTGATCAGGGCCCCAAGGTTCTTTGCAGATGAAGAAAAGTCCCTTCCTTCTCAGCTCATTTCTGCTACCAGATCCACCAAACTGGAGCAACTCCTCCCTGGTCAACTGTCTCCTGAGTAGCCCAATATTTAGCTCAACCAACCCTTGGGCTAGCTCATAAGCAACAAGTGAGACCAACTGCTCTCTCCTCCAAATTCTCAAAAACCTAGTGTGCAACTCTCAGCCAATGGTCTCACAGTCTCTCATACATGATGACAGGATGGACTGCATATGTGCTATGACAGTGTCAGAATGATGTCTCCTAATGTTGAAGAAGCATTGGAACATCTGTAGAACCAATTCATCACACTTAAGATAAAACATGATGACATACGTTTCGAATGTGGCCATACTCCATAAAATCTCAAGCTTCTTCCCAAAGGTAGAGCCTGCACTGTTGTCCAAATCCTGAAAAGTCTCTACAATCAATCTCATAATCCTCCTCATAACATCATCATTGTATGGAGCTATAGGTGTGGTCAACTTCATGATATTACTGAGCGAAGCTGCAACTGGAAGTGTGACCCCTTCACAAGGTTCCTCAAATAATTTGGGTTGTATAAGAGCAAGCATAGCAGGTTTTAGAGCCCAAATTAGTTTCTTCCCTTCTTCTTGGTTTATTGTGGACAGGAGTTCATTAAAATCTTCTAGTTTGGAAAAAACTCCCCATGACATCTTCATGTGTTTCAGATTTTTCCCAAGTGCAAAAATTTTGTGACCAATCCCCAATTCTACCTATAAACCTTTTGGCTGCCCTTTTTGAAGGATGGCGCAAATCTCTCTTGAAAGGGGTCTTCTATCCTACTTAGTTTTTGGGTTTGTGCCATGGTTATTTTTTGTGTTCAATCTTCTCAATTTGTTTAGGAGTTCCTCCATCACAGATTTTTTGCATGAGAACATTATTTTTGAGTTTGCTATATATTTTCCAGTGAAGTGTTTTAGCAAACATATTTCTTGCACAGTGTTGTTGGTGCAAAATAATTTTTCTAACTTTCAAATATGACACACAGTGGTAAAAGAAACAAAGACCAGACTCCTTGCTAGACACTGTCTAGTATGCGGAACTCAGAAAAGATAAGAGATCAAGAACTTAGTTGGTACATTAACATCATATCAGTCTTCAATTTTGGGGAAACACATTGTTCGAGTATGTAGAAGAACCTGAATTCAACTAGTAGTGTGAATGGGTCTTCACGGGGAGAAAAAGTATACCAGCAGGTAGTGTCATATAGACAGCTCCAAACACGTCCAATCCTGATAGTGTTACCCTCCCCTCGGTTATCAAACACACGACAAGTAGTTATAGCCTCTAACACTACCGACTCCAACACTCGTTCCTACTCTACTGCAGACTTCGGCCTCTGATTTACCCACTGAAAATTACTCAGAAAATTCTAGGAATTTGGGAAGGTGATCCTTGCCCAAAACCCAGAAAAACCCAGAAAGGGTTTCTTCTAATTCCAACCATCAAAATCTAATCCTGTGTAGTGTGGCCCTCTTCCAATTTCGTTTTTTGGCACTGCAACTGCTACTGTCAGCCATTGCTCTCCAAAATCCTGAAAAACCTCCTCATATGGCTCTCCTATCAATTTCCCAACACCCCAGCTCTAAAATCCCACCAATGAAGCTCCCACAAATGAGCCTCCTCCAATGACTGCGTAGGCCCTTCTAACAAAAATAGCCAAAATAGTTGCAACTGTAAACTGGAAACCCACAGGATGATCCAAGATTGAGGCTCCAATACCACTGTAATATCCACAAATGGGATATTTTACTAAATTTACAGAAATCACACTAACCCAACATATTACCATAAAATTTCTGAATTAATAAACAGAAGATTGCCATGTAAAATACAACACATAAGCACTACAACACATTAGCACATAGAACAAGAAGAATCTCAGCATTTTATTATAAGTAATAACTAGGGTTACATATAAATCTGACCCAAAATATCCGAGATGAAAAACTGGCCACTAAGATGAGTTGCTACATTGCGTTGGCCTAAAAAATGAACTGTTGCACTCTCCCTCTGGCAACATCTGTCACTGAACACACTGAAGATAATGAAGCACAAGTTGAAGACCTAAATGATTCTCACACCAATCCCTAAAGCTCTGTGAAACTTCTAAATGAAGTCTCCTCAAGAGAGTTGGGTTTTCGTCCAATGCTCACAAATCACCCGAGGGTTTCCGTCCTAGGGCTACAACTGAAGTAGAGAACCACGTCTCATACCTCTCATACAATAAAATGATATGATAAAAAGATATCCCTCAATGGCCTCCTCTCTTTCTTTTATAGATCTCTTGGAGCCTTCTAGAGCATTATTTTATTATTATTTTATTCATGGAGCACTTTTCCCTCTTATTAAAATATTCATTTTTAATGCAGAAAAGAGTAAATCGGCTACCACGTTTCCTTCGGTCACTAAAGCTCATGTCCAACTGTCCCATCATGGAATTATCCTCATCCTGGTTCCAATGAGCTATTACACTAAGGTGTTCTGTCATGTATTCCTCCCGGAATGCCATTGCGAGCGTAATTAGCTGAGTTAAGCCCATAAATAACTCAAATTTCCGAAAGTTGTCGGAATGCACCGGAACGAAAGCCAAACTACTCGGATGATGGAGTATATCAATTGAATGCCACCCGACCACATAAAATCCTCAAAACTCCTCCAAAAATCCCTTGGGCCCACTGATGACACCAACCTGTACCTGTGACTAGTCTAATCCTAACTCTGGAAGTCCACCCTAGCCCTGTCATAGGTGACACCAAAAAAAGGAATATTACACATGCACAACCATTACACCAGCATGACCAAAATGTGACCTAGAATAACCAATAAATTCATGTACAACATGTAACAATATGTAAGAAAGAGTGCAGACATGATACATAAACAAGAACAACACACAATCAGTCATACATTCATGACTGCATGTCGAAAACAACATCATCAACACTTCCATGGCAGCACCACTGCCACCATGGCCAACAAAATGCAGACACAACAACCACATACACCATAGGTATAAAAAAAAATAAGCAATCAACATAACGCATGATTAACACACTACCCATCCAATCTGAGAGTTGAGCCATGCTCTGATACCACTCTATAATACCCTCTTCCCACATCTACCCAAGTAACTGGCCAACCGGGGTAAACATGTGATGAGAGGATACTACTATGAGATTCAAATACCTAGATGAATTTGAGGAAGTGGAACCGACGAAAACATGACAAATAGACCTTACACTGCATCATTGACATCCCCAAGAGGTAACCAACCTTCCAGGGCCCTGTTCCCTGAAGGGGAATTGATTTTTGACCCATTTGAGGCTTATCTGTAGGCATGTAAGGGAAAGGGAGTGGTTATAGACCCTTAGCTATGGGTTTTCCTTGTCAAAGCCATGGTTATGTCCCCAAAAGTTCAATATTGTGCTTATAGCTCCATGATTCATGCCACATTTCTAGCCCCTGAGCCCAGGTCACTACTCAGAACTTCCTATAACTTTAGGAGAGGGTAAATAACATTAAAAAAAATACATGGAAGCAATCACATCATCCGGAACTCATTCAACCCCACCCATTCATAATGGTATTTTCGTCAAACATGTCACAAGCATTGCATCTACAGGTGTAAACAAAAGAATTAAAATTGGGGTGTCTTAAAAATCTGAGAATAGATAAGAAGCATTTCTCCCCTACATCATAAGCTACAATACAGTATATTTGACCATAGATACATTGTGCATTCATTTACAGGTAAAAACATAGATAGAGCCCTACATCATCATTTATCAAATACATGCTTATAACCAGCATAATAATAACAGAAATGAAATGGATATAACAACAAATAAATCCATACATAAGCCAATACATTTTCATACTGAATACCAGAGGAAAGAGATCTTCATTATTGAATCTAAAAGCCAACTAGAGATGGGACTTCCACGTTCCACCTGAACATAGATTGGTTGAGCCAAATATCTCTTCAAGAAATCATCCCCGTGCCATATTCCAAGCATGAATGTAGGACTCATAACCAACCGAAAAATAACCAAACAAGCATGGATGCTACCAGATTTCTCTGCCTACATCGTGAGAAATTATAGTGCCTCCTAGTCTCTCAGGATTTACCGTAACCCACAGTCTAGTCCAGTGGTAAATATGCCCTACACTGACACCATCTCTTCAGGAATTACCATACATCCCATCCCGGTAATACTAGGCCCAACAGAGAGAAATCCACCTCTTATCTTTGCCATATATCCCGACATTCATCGACAAGGATTCCTAGGCCTACCGAGGCACACAATCTAGCTTTACCACAACCCACAACATGTTTTAGGGGTTACTAAGCTAGTGGATTTATCATGATCCATAGTCTGGTTCAAGGACCACTAGGCCATGTGTTTGTCATTTGTTAGACTCACCCCACTCAGCTTCGAATCCATCCGACAATCCAACACAACTGATGTATGAGAAATCCACATCATCAAAGCTATACGAAAAATGGCGAGACTAGGCTGAAAACCACTGTCTTACCTAGAAAAGTACATTCCAAGACAACAAGAAACCACATGAAATACCATGCATGCTATATCTAGCAAGGAAATTACATACACAAATCGATACCTACAAAGAATCCCAATGTAGTTGTCTGATCCTGCTCTTCCTTGTTTGCTTTTCCTTTCTTGCTCCAATTCCCAAGTGCTCCAAGAAAATTTTGTGTCCAAGAGTGAGAGAGAGAGAGAGAATAATGAGAGAGCTCCAAAAATGCACTGGCAAAAGGTACCAAATGATCCCTAGAAGAATTTTTATAGAAGAGGCCTCTATTTTCTTCATTTTCCATTATTTTCCATCAATTTCCTCCTCACATGCAACATGTGACCTTTCACCTCCTTTTTCTCATAATTTCCATTATTTTCATAAATAAATGTGCCAGAAAGAAAATTTTCCTTTTTAATGCCTTAGCCATAGACTTTTCCAATTTCTTTAACAATAATAAACCAAATCAACACCCCCTAGAATGTTTTTCCGAACATTCATCTTGGAATAAGTGTCCCATCAACCGTGGTTATTATTTTAAACTTTTATTACATGGAATCTTCACCAGGGTTGTTATATATTTCTTGTTTCATGTTTTACTTATATATCTTTCTTGACATGTATTCCCTCACCCACGTAGGCCTACCAATGAATCAATGGTTGCGTTGGAAATATCACTTTACGTGAGTTACCCTACTTTCTGCTTAGGATAGTAGGAGTAGTGTTTTCTTTTCATTTTTTTTTTCTTTGATTTTCTTTTGTTTGTTTGTTTTCATTTTTTCTCCTTTCCTTTGTTCATTTTTTTTCATTCTTAGGTTAGTTTTCGCATGAGATCGTGTTCGGATTTTGAAGCAAGAATGGTGAAATCCAAGAGGAAATTTGTTCTCCTACGAACACTTGGTTTCTTGGCTATTCCCTCTCTTTGTGTGAATCTTACTTTTTTGTTTTTGTTGATGATACTCAGATGGAAAATACATTCCTTATAATACTGAGTCATGATGAAATCATGATGTTTGGGTTTTAACTAGTTCTGCCTACTCTAATTAGTTTTTATATATTCAGTTGATCCTTGTCGCTCTATTCAAGTAGAGTACGTAAAGGAGAAAAATATTAACAAGTATGTTAGAGGTGTACATAAACATAATTCTATGAAGGAACAACCTCCTCTGCTCTCAATAAGTCGAGATCCCTCTTCCACTCCATGAAATAAATAAGTGCATATGCACAGTTCGTTGAAAAATGAAAAAATGAAATAAAGGATGAAATAATAGAAAGGATATCTGCGCAAAGAGGTGAAGCAAGTAACTCTGTCGGGGTATTTTCTAGTCTCACTAGAAGTAGATAAATGTTTTGGTTCCTGAAGTGACTCCATCAGGGTATTTTCTAGGCCTACTAGAAGTAGAGAAACAATAAATATGAAAATAAAGACTCTAACATTTTTCTTCTACTTTTCCATCTAAATACTCCTCATCCTAAATCGAAAAACTTAGTGTGACTTGGCTTAGTTAGTGTTCCACCGATGAAAAGGATGGAAAGGGGCTATTTTTTTAACTTAGACTAAGTGAGGGAGATGTGGTAATAAATGAATTGAAAAATACTTCTAGAAATGTGAGACTAGTTTTACACAAGATAAGATTCATTTAGAGAGTTGGAGTTCTACCATTGTGTCGCCAATGTTGTAGCGACTACAACCACCCTCCAAAAAATATCCATCGCTTAGGTTTTGGATCCTAACCTTATTTTCACGGGAGTTTGCCTTGTATTTCTATCAGGTATCTATGCTTTGACTGATGTTTATCTTTCAATTTTTCTTGTGTTCACTAGCTCTTCACTTAGAAAATTTTTCTAAGTCGTAAGCTAACCTCTTGTCTAAGTCTTACACAACAGTTATGGGCTTGCCTCCAGAAACTATGCAATTCATGGAGCTATTATTAACCTTGATGTTATGAATTTTTCATTCATGATTGTCATCCTAAGCTTCATCTCGAAAAATGCACAGTCATGACAGGAATCCCAACACTGAACCTAGAAATTGCGCAATCCTTCACTGAGCTCAGAAACTACATTGAACCAAGAGTTTTCAGTTCCTCAGAAATGCACAATCCTTCTTGTAGATGTGGATGGAAAATTTTCCCAAAAAAAGCAGAAAACTAAAAGCTAAATAATGCATCCCTAAAATTTAGGGGTCTATTTTTAGTAACCTGAAGGAAGCACACTTTCTAATTTTGGAAACTTCTGCCATGTGTCGCTTTTTACTTGATTGTGGCATGCACATCATAAACACTAATTTTTCAAATATATTTAATCGAAGCCCCTAGATCCCATTCTCACACTCTATCTTGGATCTATAACATTCCTGAGGAGATCGAGGAACCTTTAGTGCGATCGTCGTTTCTCTTCCTGGTGAGTTTAGTATTTATCGGTTTTTATCGCTTTTACTGTCGATTTTTTCATTTGGCTTGCATAAGTGTTGTTTTGTTTGTTTCTTTGCACACATGATAGAATTTTAACTTACTTTAGCTTGTAGAAGTGTTTTTTCAAGTTATATTTTTCCTTTTACAAGTGTCATATTAGTTTCTTCATTTTTGCACCGATGGTCGTCATTGCGGCGACTCTCCTCATTGATCTCATTTACTTCTCATTTTTTCAATTTTTGCACTTGATTTGTCTTTTTTCATAAGCACTTAGTCATATATACATTCATTCCTTCACCATATCTCACATCTGCTATTTTTTCACACTTCACATGGGCATATCTACCTTTCCCTTGGCTGGAATTCACTTTGTCCAACTGGGCATTGCGCAATCTGGAAGCTCAAGATTCCATCTTGGCCAATAGTACATGTTGGAATAATTGTGCATTATGCAGTGCCAGGCCTCAGCCAACATCCTTGGCCACTAAGACTGCGCAATGCGCAATCTCTCCTGGCTCACCGCCGAGGATAAACTGCGCATTGTGCATTCTCAAGCCACAAGCTTCGACCCTAACTGCTGGGACTGTGCAACGAGTATTTTCCTTATCCAGTTAGACCCTCTTCCCTGTGGACAATGTGAAATCCTTCCAATCAGTTTCCTGACGCTATCACTGATGTCAATTCTGGGGAAGTGTAGTTGGATGCATAGGGGAAAATACTCTACTAAGGCATAGAATGAAAATTTGATGAATATAAATGTATAATATCTTGGATTAGTAGATCAAGGATTAGTGCAACTTGGATTAGATAAGAAACCTTTATTAATTATGGGGGGTCCCAACCTACTTGATGCTTAACCATGGAGGGGGTCCACAATGACTTCAGGAATTCAAACAACCAAAGGTATGTGGAATTCATTGAATGTATTCACCCCCTCCTACCTAATTTTTCTTACCAAAACCAGCATTGATCACACCCCACCCCACCCCCCAACCTTCCTGAATCTATTTAACATGATACAAAATTGGTTTAGGGTGATGTTGCTTAAGTGGGGACAAATGTGATAGGTTGTTGTTAGTTAACATATGAAAAGAGTTTTTTAGGTGTTGGTCTATCTATTGACCCCTAGAGTATCAGATGGATTTCAATGCAAGATTTTAGAGGATTTATTGATATCCAATTTGGTAAATCCCCCTAGATAATCCCCTCATCATAGAGGGACAAAATGTAGCACATGATTGTTAAAATCCACTCAAGTCCCCAAAACATTAGATATGTAAATATTAATAGATTTATTTGAAAAATAATAATATTAGCCCCTGGTCAATCCTGTGGTATAAGATCTCTTAAGCCTTAATGCATAAGGGATAAAATCTTCAAGCCCTTAGAACATCATGTATGAAAAAGTGATATTATTTACCCGATAGCCCGGTGCTTGAGATATGCTAGCTGCATAGAGCATTGATGTGCCATGAAAATGGTAGAACAAGTGATGTGTTATTCCAACTAGAGCAAGTGAAATGGTAGTGGAGGAAACTTTCCTCCTATATTTGGTGTTTTTGGACCTACCATTAATGTAATGGCGAGTTACACATGGCAGGTGTCAAAAATTCCATGTGCTAGAGGACAATTCAACTTTGACCACATGTCAGAATATGCTTGGGTGATAGAGGAATGAGGTGGAAGACTTGGTGTCCTCATGATTATTTTCATACCTATGTTATGCAACAATTTCTCATGCATTTTTTTTCCCAATTACCTAATCTTCTAATATGCACTAGCCTCATGTCAAATCCTTGGTCATATAGAGCCAACATGTTAACATATAAGGGTTAAGTGAATTCATGGAGCATGAGAATCTTGAAGTAATTCTTTACAAAGACATGGTTCACATATCAACCAATATCCCAGTATTGGTCATTTGAAAATCTTGGGAGACAAAATAATTTTCTACAAATTGACAAAAAAATATGTGTCATCAGATCCCTAGAACCTTGGAATCCCATGGTGGCATTTTGAAAAATATCTCTTGATTTCTTGATTGCCCGATAATGTTTGGTCCATAGTCATAGTTTCTGGTAAAAAAGGATTAATGTGTAGCACATGAGGGCTTAGTGCCCTTAGAACCCTAAAATCTTAGTATAATGTTTATGAAAGAATTTTCAAGTTTTCCCAATAGCCTAAGACCTAATATGGACCTTGGTCATAACACATCCTTCTAGGCATCCATTGTCCTAGCGCTTGGGTGCTGAAAAACATATCAATGGGTGTTTTATTTTGAATTCTAATAGTTCAATATCTATTAGATGAAGATCTTATGGGATAGAAATATTATTGTTTCTTAACATAAAAATTTGTCATCAAAGGATTCAACATACCTTGTTTTGTAAGGGATTATCGTGTTAACTTTTTTGGGTATTATTTAATTTCGTGGGTATTTCCCAAATTTCTAGTAAAATTAAATAAAAAAATTTCAATTATTGTAAAACACTCTCTAAATCATAGGGTTTCAAGGTTGATGGAATGGAATGTGAAGAATAAGGAAGAACACCTATGTAAGCAATTGGTCAAATATTTGAATGAGGTTGGACCGAAGGAAACTCTAAAATTATTTTGTAAGCATAGGAAATGGCACAGATCTAGGATCCATTTTCCAAAGTGCCAATATGATTAAAATTGGAATTAAAGTAAGCATATATAAATTAAAAATGTTTAGACTGAGGTAATGGAATAATTAAGTATTTAAATGTGTATGATCCACTGTAAAATGTGAGTGGTCTGGAATGAAGTGTGAGAGTGATGTGTAGAGTGATAACAGTCTAAGTGTGGAGTGGGTATCAGAGCAAGCATGGATTACAATGATGCAGGAGAGTGAGAATAGTTCTCTGTGAAGTGTGATTGTAGTGAGAAGAGAGGATATCTTCTGCAGTGAAGTGTGAGAGGAAGAATGGTTGATAGTGAAGTGAGAGAGTGGTGAGAAGTAGAGAGGAATTTGCAAAGTGAAGAGTGAAGTGTTTAGAGAAAAACTGATGCTAATGAGGTAGATGAAATGAATCAAAGAAGATTTGAGTGGAACAAAGAAAATAATATTGCAAATTAGAGAGCAGAGGGGATTGGTGCCTCTTATAGGTTGGTGCCTACAAATTAGAAAAGGGGATTGGTGTCTCCTATAGGTTGGTTCCTACAAAGTATAAGGGAGGGTTAATGTCTATTATAGGTTGGTTCCTACAAAGTAGCAGAGGGGTTGACATCTCCCTTAGGTTAGTTCCTGAAAAAAAATAGAGGGGATTGGTGTCTCCTATAGTTAGGTTCCTACCAAGCAGTAGAGGGTATTGTTATCTCTTGTACGTTGGTGCCTACAAAGAAGTAGAGGGGATTATGTCTCTTGTAGGTTGGTTCCTACAAAGAAACAAAGGGTATTGCTATCTCCTGTAGGTTGGTGTCACAAATTAGCGAAGCAGATTGGTGTCTCCTATAGGTTGGTGCCTATAAATCAGTAGAGGAGAATGGTGTCTCCTCTAAGTTGGTTCCTACAAATTGATATAATAGTAGGTTGGTTCCCACAAGATATTTTATATAAAGAAGTTTTGTGATTTTCTCCCATAATGGTTTCCACGTATATCTTGTGTTTCTTGTTCAATATACGAGATTGATGTTCTATGAAGTTTGAATGATTAAATAAGTAAAAAACAAATATTATATTGATTCACCTCCCCTCTAAGTATAATTGTGAAATCCAAAAATTGGCATTAGAGTAGGTTCCTATAAAATCAGTCTATCTACTTGAAGGATATCATAGGGACCATGGTTATTTATAAATGTTAAATCTATAATTCTCCCTCCCACCCCCTTGAACCTTCTTAGGTTGTGGGAGGTGTTACTTATTAATTAGTCCAACCTCCATGGTCCATTACGAATATGGGGTTACACAAAAATACTCTTTCTTCAAAGTTTGAAAAATTAAGTTTTGATATTACCATTGTATTCGGCTCGTCAAGATATTTCAAATGATATAAATGTTATCTAAATATGACTTTAAGATCAAAATTTATTACCATTTTAATTTTGATCATCTATACTTCCAATTCAACGAGGTACTGCCACATGGAACCCACATGTGACCCTCGTGGAACTGCCAAGTCATCCTTGATAGTCTATTTCATCTCATGGTTCTTACATGGAACCCATGTAGACGTTCTCTAAACCTATCGGTGCTCACCACATGGACCTAGTGTAATATTCCAAAATGGGGAAGCAGCAATACATGAACATAATAATGGAAATAATAGTGAATAAATCAACAGACCATGATATGAGACAAATGTACAGCCATCTAATTAACCATATCAGCAAATAATAGGCACAATATCTTGAGGATCAAGTCACTCAAGCAATACAAAATAGGCCTCTACAAGCAAAATATGCCATCACATGAGAAATAGCCGCCATACAAATGCCCTAAGCTAAGACAACATAGTTTTAGGGCATAAAATGTTGCATAAATATGGATCAATATATATCTACTATTATATAGCTCAAATAATGCTAGGAGTGAAGATCTAGCCTCCTAGATACCTTTCCAAAAGAACCTGGGAAGGGTTTCTGGAAATGCACCCAAATACAAATGGTGATCTACAGCCCTAGGACTAAAGAGTCACTGAAAACTGAAGCTCGTGAAATAGAAAGCTGAAATAATATGTATATGATGTAGATCTCCTCAAAGGTTCTCCTATAATGAAAGGTTGAACCCTTCACCTACAGGAAAACGCTCTAAAAGAGCCAATAGATCCTCCTCTAAGACTGCCTTCCAAAATAACACAATTCCTAGCTAAAACTGTGCTGTGAATGATGGGGATAGGTTGGCCTAGTGCCAAATATCTGAAATGTGCCCAAGATCCCTCCTTTCTTATCTCCCAAGAGAAGGAATCTTTCCTCCTATGAAAAAATAGCTCAGAAAGTGGGTTTCTCAACCCTCCATTGCAACACCCTGCAGCACAACAAAAATATGAACAGAAACTACACTGTAGCTGAAGAATGAAGCTTGGAAATAATGTTGGATGTGTGGAAATGATAGATCAATACTCTCCCAATATGCCTCTCAAGGAAAGAGGTGGGATTCCTGACCAGGAACACCCTGTGCTAAACAGCACAAGCAATCTTAGCTAAACAGCTGAAGAGAGCACAAGTCTAAATAGACATATCAAAATAATAATCATAAGCTAACCTCATATGTCTGCCATCCTATTCCTTATAAATAATGTGAGCCTGCTCACCTTTGGTCCCACTCATTAGGGTTTCCACCATCATGCAAATAATCTCCCTCCAAACCTATGTTGTCCCATCATTAATGCCACTCCTACATAACAACGCTGTTTGATTTGGTCAAAGCTGACCTATTCAACATACTCCAACCCCTTTTCACATCTAAGGGTCTTTAATACAACTCTTATATGACCTCCATTCACACTAGGAGTGTCTTTTATTCCTTCTAAGGATATTTATGGGTCTCCATACCCTCTTATTCCTCTATCTAAGAGAAAAATAAAAAATGAATATTCCAATTAACTGTCTGCTAATTTAGGAATATTACATTCCTCCCCTCCCAAATGTTTCTTATCCTCAAGAAACTATAAGGACCGAATTGAAGAGCCTCTCCTCTTCCTCCTGTAGCATCTCCATGTGATAAGCTCCTCCAATGAACAAGATGCTGTCTCATCAATAAGTCTCCAAGTTGCTCCTCCCAAGTGTAAAAGGTATGCCTTTGGTGCAAAGTCCAAATGGATCTCATCATGAACAAGTGGAATATCCATGGAAGCAACTATGTATGGTATATAGGCCTTCTTGAGCCATGAAATTAGAAATATATTGGGAACTATCATTCCCATGTGAAGCCTCCATCCCCAAGCTATCATCCACAAAAGTGAGTCACCCTCCAACATGGAAACTCATGAAACATCTCCTCCACCTTAGGCCCCTACAAATAAGGTGGGCTACATAGCTGAACATGATGGATCAAACTGTCCATCCCACACTGTCTCTCTCTCCACTTATGATAAGTGTAGAGTTGCTACTGAATATGGGCTGCAATAATGTTTCCTTCATGAAGCAAAAAGGCAATAGGATCCTCAAAGATCTCCTCTTTGGTTCTTGCCCAAATCATCCCATATAGAATGAATATGACATTATCATCATATGGAGTCCAAATGAGAGAAGTAATGAAGGTTTTACATAGTGCTGGAAGGTACCAACAGTTTCTCAAGTAGTCACAACGTAGTTTTACCAACTGCAGTTTCAGAACATGATGTGGCAAGTTGTCTCCCAATAAATTGCTAGTTGTGCATGTCATCTCATCTACTAGTAAATAGTAAATGGCATTGTAAATCAACTAAACATACAGGAAATAGTACAACACTTGCTCAAATCCATACAAGAAATGGCTATCTCCATCATATATGTTGGTCCCAAAGTGACAATGAAGCCCAAATTGACGCTTGCCCTCTTGTGGAGTAATGCACTATATAGAGATGGTAAGAGAATGAAAATACTATGTTAGATAATAAATAAATGCAAAAACACAATTCTTACCATGTACTAAGAGTAATCTGATAATAAGATCCATGAATGAGCCCTCCATAGTGGTATGATATACTCCCATGAAGAGGAATGAACTATGTGCTGCATGAAGATCTTCCTTCTTATGCTTGAAAATCCAATTCAAGAAGATGATATCATGGTAATATATGTCTCCATCCACTACTCCATCACTCTCGTCTCCTACTTGCCCATCAAGTGAATGATATGTGAAGTGATCCTGGGAACACTCCATCAACAAATTCAAGCTCCCAAGTGACAACGTTGTTGGCCTTTGTGACCAGGCTACTGTCATCTCATAGCTCCATCCTTTGACATACCACATGTAAAAGTCATCAATAATAATGCTGCTATATATGGGAGATTACTTCCAAAGTGGAAGTACCTCCCGATCTTCCAAGGCTAAGGAGTAGCCCCTTTGCACCATGATAGTGCCATCACCTACTCCTACAACATTATGCATAGTATGGAAGGAAATTAGCCCATATCCTCCCAAAACAACCAAAGCAACAACAACTCTTGTTGCCTCCTCACACCATCACGATATAAAATATGGAGCAACAACATGATGGTTGACATGAAAGATATCACATCACCCCAATATACCAAAAATCCTTGCTGCCATATGATGTAGATGCCATGCCAAGTTCCATCCACCAACCTACTCTTTGAAATAGAATGTGTCATATGACGACCAAACTCTTTCAAGAGTAACCAACGCAGTCTTGCCTCCTACTGCCCGGTATCATAAATTTGCAAGTGGATTCCCAACCTCTTGTTCATAAACATCACCCATCTAACTAATGGTGAGTGTCTATCATCATGTCCAAAAGTGGCATCCCTCGAATGGAGAATACCATCCTCCCAAATCAGATTTTTGTCTTTGAATTTCATGGGATGTTGAAATGCAATCTCCTGGAGATCTCCAATTGAAGACCACACCTCAATGACCAAGTTGATCCCATAAGGATCCAAATAATATGTAGGTAGAAAATTCTCATCAAGATGTGAAGTGCTCATCAAGAAGTGCCCATCATAATAATGGAAGATGTCATCCCTCATAAGATGCCCTCTATCAACCATCTACCTATCCTTTGCTATACATTTGAAAAGGTCATTGGAATGCTCCAATAATGGTTGGCCCCCCAACTCATCATTGTTGCTCAATGATAGAACTGCTGATCTCCATAATGGTGCATCTGTTGTCTTAAGATCATGCTCAATGTTGAACACATAGTTATGCATGGCATGGTTCAGGACAATACTCATCCCATCCTCCAAGAATCTACACTCCAACCCCAAGAGTTGTGTGCAACTCAAAAATGATATACTAGGATGACTGTATATCTCCTCCTTGAACAAATTAAGGCTGCTCAACGTAGTGATATTCTGCTGCTCCAAATTAGCAACGTACTTTGAACCTAGGTCATATAGTAGTACATTCCCACAATCCTCCATATGATGTGCTGAAATAATGGAAAGTGAAAACATGTGCATACCTTGGTAAAGCTTGGGAACATCTTGTACTGGTAAAAGGGTTCCTCCTTCCGGTGTGATGGCTTCCCCAACTACTGATGATGATGACTTCTCTTTTATCGCTGCCTCAGCGCTTGTACAAGTCTCCTCCTCCTCATGCATCTCCAAAATAGTGCATGGGACTCTAATTGTTAGGAGATCAAGACCGATTTGCAAAGGTGCAAGCGTTCTTTCTCTTGATACAAGTGCTCCTGCAGCAAATGGTGGTGAAGGTCTCTTCTCCTCTGATTTCTTATTGTCAAACTTCTTGATCAACCTTTGAGGAAAATCTGCATATGCAATCACTCTTTCATGAATCAAATGGCTGAACCACCAAATGTTTGTTTCACCCTCAATGTGTAGCACTGCAATCTCAACAACTTCTCTCTCCACTATTGGATATAGAAAGAAAAATGCTTCCAATCTCATTCCCCAAGCCCTTGCTATGCATGTGGATGGCCCATCAAAGGTAGACAATAGAAATCTATTGATGCAAGGTCTCCTTTCTTCTTTGAGTTGAATGAACTGTGGGAGAGTTAGATTTTCCTTGAAAGCTCTAGGTTGAGACTTATATTCTGCAAGATACTCACTTAGAATCTCATGATCTAAGTGCTTTCCATCTTCATGCCTCTTGTCTTCTTCTTTAAAATGAAAGATCATAGCATGTTTCTTTGGAGCTCTATGCAATACCAAATCTTTCTTCTATTGTTAGGAAGTACATGGACCTTCCTCATCTTGAAACCCTAGTGTGGTTTCACTCCTTTTCTCCATTTTCTTATGCTTAACCTCCTTGGTGAGGTCCTTCTTAGATCTAAAAAGAGATGAGATAAAAATCATTCTTTCCATCATTCTAATCTCTTTCTCCTTCTTCTTAATCTTCTGATAGCATAATGGCTGAGATCCACAGGCTGAGCCAATATTATGCTTTGATACCACTATAATATTCCCATATGGGGAAGCAACAATACATGAACAAAATAATGGAAATAACAGTTAATAAATCAAAACACCATGATATGAGAAAATTTACAACCATATTATTAAACATATCAAAAAATAATAGACACAAGATCTTGAGGATCAAGTCACTCAAGCAATACAAAACAAGCCTCTATAAGCAAAATATGCCATCACATGAGAAATAGCTACCATACAAATGCCCTGAGCTAAGAAAGCACATTTTTAGGGAATAAACTACTGCGTAAAGATGTATCAATATAGATATGCTATTATATAGCTCAAATAATGCTAGGAGTGAAGATCTAGCCTCCTAGACACCTTTCCAAAAGAACTCGGGAAGGGTTTTCGAAAATGCACCCAAATACAAATGGTGATCTACAGCCCTAGGAATAAAGAGTCACTGTAAAATAAAGCTCATGAAATAGAAAGCTGAAATAATATGGATCTGATGTAGATATCCTCAAAAGGTCTCCTCCAATGAAAGGATGAACCCTTCACCTACAGGAAAACGCTCTAAAATAGACAATAGATCCTCCTCTAAGACTTCCCTCCAAAATAACGCAATTCCCAGATGAAACTGTGCTATGAATGATGGGGATAGGTTGGCTTGGTGCCAAATATCTGAAATGTTCCCAAGAAACCTCCTTGTTAATCTCCCAAGAGAAGGAATCTTTCCTCCTATGAAAAACTAGCTCAGAAAGTGGGTTTCTCAACCCTCCACTGCAACACCCTGTAACAAAACACAAATCTGAACAGAAACTATACTGTAGCTGAAGACTAAAGCTTGGATAGAATTCTATATGTGTGTAAATGATAGATAAATTATTTCCCAAGAGGCCTCTCAAGGAAAGAGGCGGGATTCCCGACCAGGAACACCCTGTGCTAAACATCACAAGCAATCTTAGCTAAACAGCTGAAGAGAGCACAAGTCTAAACATACATATCAAAATAATAATCATAAGCTAGCCTCATATGGCTTCCATCCTCTTCCTTATAAACAATTTGAGCCTCCTCACCTTGGGTCCCATTCATTAGGGTTTCCACTATCACGCAATTAATCTCCCTCCAAAATTTCTTCGTCCCATCATTAATGCCACTCCTCCATAACAACGTTGTTTGATTTGGTCAAAGTTGACCTATTCAACATACTCCAGCCCCTTTTCACACCTAAGGGTATTCAATCTAGCTTTTATATGACCTCCATTCACACTATGAGTTTCTTTTATTCCTTCTAAGGAGATTTATGGGTCTCCATACCCTCTTATTCCTCTATCTAAGAGAAAAATAAAAAATTATTATTCCAATTAGCTGTCTGCTAATTTAGGAATATTACACCTAGGATCATGGGCTCCATTAGCCAAACCCATTGTTTTTCGTAAATACTCTCCATTATAGTTTTCCCCTTAACCATGCCATCATGATTGTGGCTCCATACATCAATTTATAGGCAAAATGACCTTACGGCCTTCACCCTCATGTATATGTCATCCTGGTTGTGGTACTTCCAAACTACTCAAAGACCATAGGACCCTATAGGATCTTACCCATGCATACATCACCTTAGTCACATTTCTTTCCAATAGCTCACAAACCAAAGGACCTGATAGGGTCCCACCCACATATACATCATCTCATACTCGACTCCTTCCGAACTATGCCCCTTTTCACAATTTCACTTTGACAGCAAGGGGCCACACACATGTGATCTCATCCCCGACTCATTTTTAACTTCACCCATTTGAAATATTCATGGAGAGCTTGGGGCCGTAGGCCCACAAAACATATGAATCCATATTTTATCAAGAAATGGATAAAAGGGGATGATGAACCAAACTCTAGTTCTCTGAGCTTAAGGAACAAGGGCCCAAGATTTAGAGTTCGCATATGGAAAGCGAATAACATTAATGAGGAAAACACCCCAAAACACTAAGATACATTGGTTTTTGAGATAGGAAAGGGGAAAATTCCCAACACAAAATTCACCTAACATTCATAGCTTAGCCAGGAAAATAAACTAGTCTACTGAAAGCATATTAGTATACTACTACATTCATCACTAGAGGAATTTTTAGGTAAAAAATGGGACTAAAAAAAAATGTACTAAGAAAATTAACGTTAAAGAACCGATAAGATTCAATATGATGATGTCAACCCCAAGGGTAAATATTTTGGAGGGAAAAGAAAAAATATATTTTTTATTTTGTTTTATGCTTATCTGCTTATAGGTTTACTCAAATGTCAAGTGTATACACATGTTGGATGGAAAATTAAATTCCACATCCAATGAGTACCCATTGTACATGCTTTTGAGAAATCCCATATAGAAAAATATTGAAAATACATGAAAAAAGCGCATTCACTCGGTGTGGAGATGTTTTTTCCATGTATTTTCAATCTTTTTCGATGCATATCTTCTCAGAAGTATGTAGAGTGGGTACTCCTTAGATGTGAAATTTAATTACACATCCAAAAAGTGTATACACTTGACATTTGAGTAAACCTCTAAGGAGATAAGATGGAAATACAATAAAATGTAGTTACTTTTCTTTTTATTTAAAAATTCATAACTCTTATTTATTATTTGAACTATTATTTTACTATTTTCCTTAGGAGGCTCGTTTTATACCTTAAAATTCCCCTAATGTTAAAGATTCCTGTTCAATTATTGACTAAGGTCACACAAAATCATAAATCATTCATAACATAATGTTGTACAACACAATCTAGATTCATATCACACAGATTCATGTCACACTAAGCATAGTCACACCTATTCATATCCAAATCATGATCAAAATTAGTGAACAACATAGTCCAAATATACATTTCATCCATAGACACGCAAAATATCACATCCACCATGAATATTTTTTTGAACATCAATGACATATACTTATCTATGTTCTTTAAGAAGGATAGAAATTGGAGGGAGTTCAACTCTCCATCCAACCATAGCCTATATATGCTACCATCTTTCTTCTAGTTGACCATACCAACCTTGAGTTGGATTCAGAGTCTAAGGAGTTAATTTCTCAAGGGAAATTAAAACTGATGTCCAGTTGACCAGAGTAGAGAGGGAGTGCATTTTTCAAGTGGTTTATCAACTCCCTCATGTATTGAGCACCACAATGACTCATCTGCCTCTCTAAAATATATCACAAGGATTGACCCAAGGCTTAGTGAATTTATTCTTAGTTGCATGCGAATGATTTCACTATATGTTTGGTTTATCAACTATATTTTTATGGAAATAACTATAGGAGTTAAAAGCCCACTATATAGGTAGTTTATCAACTTACTTAGAAAGCACATGAGTGGTTTATTAGCCTCCAAGGAAAGCACTTAGTGATTTATCAATCGATTTAAACAAGCACCTAAGTGTCTCATATTTCCAGGTGGTTTATCATTCTTTCCAACAAACACTCACAAACACAGACACATCTAGGCAGGAAGTTCTCTAAGTAAGCTCACATGTTCTCTCTTTAGACTAGATTTTCTAGAATGTACTCAAATTGGTAATCATAATTTGCAATATGCGGCTCCATATATTGATGTATATAACACAATGTGTTTATCTGCATCTAGTTTTGATGGTTGGTGTAGTGAGGGAGGGTTGACTCTTGTTTGGGGAAGATTCATCATCATGCTTCTAATCAATAAAATCAATCATTGGTGCTCTTTTATCGCAAAGCATCATCGGGTTATTGCGACCAGCCTTGATTTAACTTGACCAACATATTTTTTTTAAACCATCTATCCATCACTCCTCAGTTAATTGATTCGACCCTGGTGAATTAACAAGATTCTTTGGTTTTGACGAGCCTTTATATAGTTCGACCAACTAGTAGGACCAGCCCACCAACCAGCAATATTATTAATCCCAGCTAGGTCAACTAGCCAGTGAGATAAGCCTGCCATAAAGCAAGCAATAACTAGGGTGGTGATGAGTACCATCCGGCCTCATGTCATTGGTCTCGCCACACATCCTAGCAAAATCAACCAGCTAGGATCATGGGTGGGTCTAGCACATCAAGGGAAATCCCTATATAAATTTCATCTTCGTAAAGTATAAAGATTGATACAGGTGGGCACCAAGTTTGAATATGTAATATTCCAAAATTAATTGGAATATTAAAGTTTTGTTTTGTCACTTAGATAGGTGAATAAGTGTGTAGGGAGACCCATAAATCTCTTTATAAGGAATAAAACCACTTGTCATGTGAAAGTGGATCATCACTTCAACTTAATAAAGCACCCTAAGGTGTGAAAAGGGGCTAGATCATGTGGACTACGTCAATGTTGACCAGATCAACATCTTTGTTATGGAACTAGTGGAGGATTAATGGAGGATGACACAGTCATTTAGGAGGAGTGTATGCATGAGAGTAGCTCCTTTAATGAGTGGGACCCAGGGTGAGGAAGCTCACCAAGGATAAAAGGAAGAGGATGGAAGCATCAGAAGACATGGATTTTTATTATTGATTTTGATCTTTTTAGATCTGGATTTTTCATGTGACATATCTAAACATGTTGTTGTTGTTTAGTATGGTTTGTTGTGTTGTTTAGCATAGGGGTGCTTTCGAGAGGAAATCCCAGCCTCATCCTTGGGGGACTTTGAGTGCCTACTCAGGAGAGGTATCTTGAGCTGCATTACCACTATCTGGAATTTGGCCAAGCTTCAAATTTCTTCTACAACATAATCTATTCCAAATCTGTGTTGTGTTGCAGGGGTGTAGCAGTGGAGGGTTGTAAGACCCATTTCTGAGCTAGTTTTCCATTGGAGGGATCATCATTTCATCCAGGAGGATTGTGAGGAAGTATTTGGATCATCATTTCCATATTTGGTAGGAGGCCAAGTTGCTACCATCAGCTATAGTTCAATTTCCCTCAAGGAATGCGTTATTTTAGAGAGCAACTGTAGCAGTGGGTTTATTGACCTAGTTGGAGGAGTTGTGTTTCCTTTGAGGGGATAAACCCTTCATTAAGGAGATCTATTGGAGAGGATTAGCCATATCACATATCTGATCAGTCACCTCCTATCATTGATTTAGCTGTAGTGATTATTTAGCCCTAGGGCCATATATTTCTATTTTGTATATTGTGTATTTTTGGAAACCTTTTCTAGGTTGTCTTGGAAATCTGTTTTGGAGCATAGATCTCTATTATTAGCACTTTTGGAACATTGTATCAGCAGAAATATATTTTTCTATCTCTCAGCTATTACTGTCTCATAGACAACACAATTTTTACATTCCATCTTATACTGTATTAGTAGCATTTCAGATTTAGGTGTAGGCTTTCATACAAAATTGTATTTGTACCAATTTTTTCTGCTATAATCATAATGGAATGGATCTATGGTTTTCTCATGTCTTGATCTATTTATGTTTCTGCATAATTCCAGTTTTATGTGCTATATTGTTGCTCTTCCAATTTTGGGATATTATAGTGGTATTAGAGCATAATCTTGGCTCAGCCTGTATAATTCATCCATTATGTCATCTAAAGAGGCTTTTCATAGGAAGGAGAAGTTTTGCAAAAGAGATAGAGGTAAGACTCCATTATCAGGAGGAAAGGAGTTCTTAAGAATTATTCTTCAAACTATACAGGGCATTAATAGAGACATCAAATAGATGAGGATGGAGAGATATATAGATTCTCCAAGAGGGCTTGTACATAAAGAAAGCTCCAGCTTTTCACATTATGGGTGTGAGTATTCAGCTACACCATTAGATCTACAACGTGGTACCATGCCTATATTCTTAGCAAGAGAAGAAGAGGAAGGAGACACACCAAAGGAGGAGACTCTTGGTGAATATATCCAAGAATATGAATCTCATTCTAGAAGATTCAAAGAGCATCTCAACTTGCAAGGGTTTTTTCAAATCTGAGAAAATAGAAGACCTAGTAACCACAATAGAAGAAGAGGGTGCATGCAACACACTTTGGGTAGGTTCTTCCTACCTAATTTTGATGGGTCACCCAAGTGCACAACTAAGGCTTGGGTAAAGAAGCTAGACACATATTTTCAGCTGTATCAAGTTTAAGAAGCGGAGGCCATTAGAGTAGCAGTGATGCATCTT
This sequence comes from Pinus albicaulis, assembly GCA_034641835.2. Lineage (NCBI taxonomy): Eukaryota > Viridiplantae > Streptophyta > Pinopsida > Pinales > Pinaceae > Pinus > Pinus albicaulis. The sequence continues at coordinate 123,866,309 of CM076571.1, read as the reverse complement.
AAAAGTAAGGCTTATGCTTGGTGGATTTATGAATCTTATTCATTGAATAATGCAAATATATCTACTTATGAAAAGTTCACTAGGATGTTAGTGAAAATATTTGATCAAAGAAATTCTAAAACTTTCTTGGGTGAGCTAGCCAAGTCCTAAAAATTAGAAACTTTGCATGAGTTGGAAGGATCCATGAAATCAACTCCATTTCAAAACATTGTTGAGGGGGTTAAAGATTTGCAAACTTCTTTTCCAAGGGGAAAAGCCCCACTTCATCAAGAACTTTCTTCTCAAGAAAAATACATGAGGATTCCTCCTTCAAAAGGAGATCGAGACAAAAGGTCTCTTAATAATGAGGTGTTCTCCCATGATGTGGAGGAAGAAAAATAAGAGTTGGAAGGAGCCTCCAATGCTGTAAAAGCAGGAGGAGATCCACCAAAATTTGGAGATGGAGATGAAGTAAGTGCTTCAACTAGAGGACCTATTGTATATTTGCAAGAAGTTCCAAAGGATCTCACATATGAAGATCAAGAGCAACATTTGTTTATGTTGATAGGCAATGAGACAAAACAATGGAGGAAGTGTTTTCCATCATTTACCACAGTTTTGAGGACATACACTATGATAGATCACTTCTTTGTGATAAAGACTCTTGACACCAATTTGACATTGGGTGTGCATGGGTTAATTACATTGTAGAAGAACACCTTAGACTATGGGATCTTGTAGAATATAGGAGAAGATGAGAAGGATGGCCAACATCAAGTGATTGGGAACATACACACCCATCCATTTCAGGAAGTGTATGGATAGAAGCAGGAGGATTATTTTCGCAGTAAGGCAAGGAAAAATCAGTCCACTCACATACACAACCTACTCTAGGCCTTGATGTATCATTACATGGAGGAATTCCACCAGGGATACCCCCTGATTGGAAGATGATCAAAGAGTTCTCTCAACATGGTTCATCATTGATATATTTGTCTAAGGAAGGAGCCTTGGGAGGACCTAGCACAGTGTAGAGAACCTTTGATGGGTTCAAAGGAGGGATGATAATTTATCTGATATGGACAGTGCCCTCTCCCACTCAGCTATTTCTATTGAAAGATGATGATTTAGGAATTTTTGATGGCATACGCATGGTTTCAAAGGGCTACTCCATATCCTTGGAGCAAAAAATGATACTTCCACACATGAGGAAGATTTCTGAATATGACAAGAGGTTATTGACACTCTTGCATGCATTGACCAAACTATGGACGTTTTGGATGGGCAATACCTTCCAAGAGGAGGTTGACCTCAATTTACTTCAATCTTGTCTTGGGCAAGATCAGATGCAAGAGAGGCAGCAAAGGTGGGGTAGCAGTACTCCAACATGTGGCTTTGGCATTGAGCATGTCAAAGAGGATAACTATGATGTGACAGGTGCTTCATTTCAGATCTCAACAATGTTGTCATTGTTGGGGAGCATAGATCCATATTGGGAGTCTCAACTATTGGTGGAATATACCAAGAACCTCTTCACATGTAAGGCTCTTTATGGGAAAGTGATAGTTGGGAGGTATAGAGTGGTTTATGGAGTCATTTATTTCCATTATCAGATCTACTTGACTAGAGGCTCCAAGCTCAAGGAGGAGATTCTACATTCGGCATATGAGGCACTCTTTTCAGGACATGTAGACTTCATTGAGTCTTATTACACCATCATGTAGGGATTCTATTGGTAGGATCTCAAAGAAGATGTGCTCCAACATCTCAGGAGGTATGTAGTTTGTTTGATGAATGAGGAAGAGGGAAACCACCTTGCAAGGTTGTTTCAGTCACTTCCCCTTTTGATGAAGAGATGGGAAGGTTCGTCTAAGGACCTCTTCACCAACTTGAATACAATATATGGTAAGGATTGTGTCTTGATGCTTATTGATCAACTAACCATGTATGATCATTCCTTTGCCATACATTTGCAGCACATTTCTCCATAAGAGAGCAAGAATCTCTTTGGATTTCATGGTCCTTTTGAGATTGCATACAGTGATGGGATTAACCACTTTTTAGAGGACCTTGGGCAAGAATTGTTTTTCTTGGTTCATATTCATCCAACACCTAATGTCCTCTACTATTTTCAAGCTTTTAAGAAGCTTATGGCAATAAGAAAGTGGTTGGATGGCCACTTGTCATATCATGTTTTGAGACATCCAGAAGTAGAACACCGTTGGTATCACTTGAGGGACTATTGTAACCATACAACATGTTATATGACACTTATTCCATTTTTCTTTTGGAGCCTTTATGGTGATGACCTTCTATTCACTATATGTGGGATGGATTGGGCAAGAAAGGTTCCTAGAACCAAGGAGTGGGATCATGATATTCCAAGTACCGTTTGGATTCTTGAGGACTATATTATTGAAGCTCAAGATCAACAGCTCCATATTTATCATAAATGGAGAGAGAGACAACGTGATTTGAATAACTTGATCTCTCATTTTCAGCTATGCATCCCTTATACATTGCAGAAGTAGGGGATTGGTGATTGTTTCTATGAGCTACCAAGGATGGCTCACTTTGTCTGAATGATAGCATGGAGATTGGAGTTTCTCATTGGGATTGAGGCACCCAACATTTACCATCTCTCATGCCTTGTGGAGGCCAATGGACAACATATAAATTTTTCCATATATCTCCCACCTCTTCATGATGAGAGCTATTTGGTTTATCTACCAAAGGCTAACTTGTATACTTGGGAGGAGACATATCCTTTGGAGGTTTTGCAGCATCCTTACAGTTGCTTGAGGACAAGAAATTTTTTGGAGGGGAGGACTGTAATATTCCAAAATTAATTGGAATATTAAAGTTTTGTTTTGTCACTTAGATAGGTGAATAAGTGGGTAGGGAGACCCATAAATATCTTTATAAGGAATAAAAAATATTATCATGTGAAAGAGGATCATAATTTCAGCTTAATAAAGCATCCTATGGTGTGAACATGGGCTAGAGCATGTGGACTAGGTCAATGTTGACTAGATCAACAACGTTGTTATGGAACTAGTGGAGGATTAATGGAGGACAACACAGTCATTTAGGAGGAGTGTATGCATGAGAGTAGCTCATTTAATGAGTGGGACCCAGGGTGAGGAAGCTCACCAAGCATAAAAGTAAGAGGATGGCAGCATTAGAAGACATGAATTTATATTATTGATTTTGATATTTTTAGATTTGGATTTGTCATGTGACATATTTATGCATGATTTTGTTGTTTAGCAGGGTTTGTTGTGTTGTTTAGCACAAAGGTGTTTCCAAGAAGAAATCCCACCCTCATCCTTGGGGGACTTTGAGTGCCTACTCAGGAGAGGTATCTTGAGCTGAATTACCACTATCCAGCATTTGGCCAAGCTTCATATTTCTTCTATAGCGCAGTCTATTCTAGATCTATGTTGTGTTGCAGGGGTGTAGTAGTGGAGGGTTGTAAAACCCGATTTCTGAGCTAGTTTTCCATTGGAGGGATCATCCTTTCATCTAGGAGGCTTGTGAGGAAGTATTTGGAGCATCATTTTCATATTTGGAAGGAGGACAAGTAGCTACCATTAGCTACAACATAGTTTCCCTCAAGGACTGTGTTATTTTAGAGAGCAACTGCAGCAGTGGGTTTATTGCCTTAGTTGGAGGAGTTGTGTTTCCTTTGAGGGGATCAACCCTTCATTAAGGAGATCTATTGGAGGATCAACCATCTCACATATCAGATTAGTCACCTCATATCAATGATTCAGTTGTAATGATTATTTAGCCCTAGGGCCATATCTTGCTATTTTGTATATTGTGTATTTCAGGAAAACTTTTTTGGGTTGTCTTGGAAATCTGTTTTGGAGCATAGATCTCTAGTCTTAGCACTTTTGGAGCATTGTATCAAAAAAAATATATTTTTCTATATTTCATCTATTAATCTCTCATAGATAGCGCATTTTTGACATTCCAACTTATATTGTATTAGCAACATTTCAGATTTAAGTGTAGGATTTCATGGGAGGCTTGTTTGCCCAACTTGAGTGATATTTTCGTCAAGTATTTGTACCTACTTTTTCTATTATAATCATAATGGAATAGATATATGGTTGTATCATGTATTTATATATTTATATTTTTGCATAATTCTAGTTTTATGTGCTATATTTCTGCTCTCCCTGTTACAGGTCAAAATACCTCCTCATCAGCTCAGAGGAGAAGATAAATATGGAAGGAATACAAAGACCTAAACTAAACCTATTTTTGCCAAGGTAACGCCTTACTATAACAACAGAAGAGTGTTATAACGTAGATGATCAGTGAATAGACCGCGTTAGTGGTTAGGGCAATGCTATGTTTACACTAGAGAGCAGCATTACTCATGTTTTGAGTTTAGAACGAGAAAAACCCGCGGAGAGTGATTTGAATTTCCAGCTTTTTCTCATAGGAGAGTCAGTACAAAAGGAAAATGCAAAGCACTTGTCTCTTATTGGGCCTTGCCATAAACAACTGAACTCTCAAGGAAGGAAAAATAATGGAAGTTGAGGAAACATCTTGGTTTTTTCTATTCAGAACTGGTGGAAAGAGAAGGGCAATGATTGCTCTCTCCATCTCCTATAAAATGGAGTTGAAGGGTCTTGGTTCAAGGTCGAAGGATTGTCAAAGTTTTGAATACTTGTGAAGTAGAGATCATTGCTGTAGTGTGAAGGTCAAAGGTCAAAGAGGTTCATTGAGAAATTGTTGATCAAGACATCGCCACATTGAGAGATAGAGAGATTGGAAGGCTGAGGAGGGCTTGGTACAACCGATGGTTGTAATCCTCCTTTTTATAAATCAATAGAACTGTATCTGTTTTGTCCATTCTATGCGTCGATATTGTCATTGTTATTTAATCACTTATATAGCATGAGATGAATGGATTAGATGTGCATAGTTTTAATGTTTATTATATATTGACTTAATTGATAGGAAATGTATGTTATGGTAGAGATTACACGGGTGCTTTGACTGATTGCAGAGTCGCGATTTGGAGCTAGTGGAGAAGGATCCCTGCTTTGCTATTCAGCGCTCTCCAAAAGACTTCAAGATCATTAAAGAGGTGATCTTCTATCTCATTCCATCAAGTTGTTTTAAGTTAATATATATATCTATGTGCCATATTTGTGAACTATACAACTAATCTTACTGTATGCCTCGAGCACCAGAAAGCCCTGAGAGGGATATTCGATAACCAACAACCCAAGCATTTTACCCTATAGCAGAATTGGCGACTCCACTGGGGATTTCCCCATAGTTTCTGGATTATTTCTTCCCTCCTTTCTTCTTTCCTCTGTTCACAGAACCTTCTGACTAGTATTTATGCCCGGTAGACATTTCAAAAGCTCGCAGAGTTCAATCTTGTTTCTGTTTGACCATCTGAAGAACTTTACCCTAGCTAACACTACCTCTGTTGGTTTTCCAGTGCATTATAATGCGGGCTCTACTTAAATACAGTGTGTTAGTCTCTCGATTAACGCTGTATTTACTCATAGACAGTGCGTTACTCAGCCAAAATTTGTTCTTTCACCCCTGTGATTGTGTTTTGGTTGCAGAGTTTTTTGGCCATCAGTATCTCTCCTTGACTGAATCCCTGTGCTTGTTTACTAAGCTGGAATTTCTGTTTGTTTGCTCTTGTTTGAAAAGTTAGTGTCAAAAGCATTTACTTTTTAGAGAAGAATTTTTATTTTTATTTTTTCTGCATCTAGCTGAGTTAATTCTGAAAATTTCAGTTCATAGACTGTTAAGAAGAGGTAGATAGAAGCCTGAATTTTTAAAGTTGAACTGTGCTATTTGAATGCTAGTGCATGGATGTTTAAAAAAAACCTCTCCTTGTAGAAATACTCTTCATCGAATTGAATATTTAGAGCATATTTTTTCATGGTTTCTTGAGTCAGAGTCTCATTACATTTCATACGTCCACTCCCCCTCCGCAAGACTAATAATCAAGTACACTAAGAATCAAGCGATAATAAAATCAACCACATTAATCTTTTTTAACTCACACCAATAGTAGTTCAGGCTAGGATCTTGGGTTAGGAAAATTGAGAAAATCACCCAAGATCTCAAAACTTGAAACTAGAGTCATTAACGAGTGAAATCCTACTGCACTCATATTATCAGGACCGTTCCTTTACCGGAGCTCAGCGCGAGACAAAACTTGGGTGCACAAGAAGGTAGCTTGCCTTCAACTGCATCCGGTGGGTGTGTTATATATTGGGGTTCCCTTCAGGGATGTCGAAACTAGATTGTGGATCTAGGTATTCTGCCCATATAGCATGCTGTCCTTGACCGTGGACCCCCCTAATGATGTCTGTGATTTGAGGTATCTTTAGTGGCCATACTTTTTAAGGACTTACACAAGGTGACTGGGACAGGCTGTCCTGGTACCTGAAATAGATGGACCCACTCTGTCTTTGGTATTTAGGAGGGTACTTGTCGTCACGAGAGTGCTTACACCTATCGTCTGAGGTTCGGGCAAAGCTCTAGAGTGACCGTAACTATACTTTCAACCAACCCTCTCTGTATACTATTGTGATACTGGATTTCATCACCAGAAAACGGTAGTACTCAGACAGGGCACCCTATTCTGGCTGCTTGCTGATTGATTTTAGAGAGTCCTTTTTTATTTTTTATTTTTTAGGTGTGTGGTTACTATCATTGAGACTTTATAATACATCACAATTTATAAAAATTTGTTAAAAATAAATAGGTCACCATGGTGTCATCCGACCGACGCCATCTGTCTCGACGACAAAAAGGTCTACCTCCTCTGACTCTTGAGGAAGAACTGAACCTTGGTGAACCCGTGCCTTCTGCGGAAGAGCAGTCTCCTTTGAAAAACCCTAATTTTCACATAGCCTCATATCATATGGAATTTCCAGAGGACCCTTTCACAGAAGGGGTTGTACCTTATTACACTCCACTCACTGATCCGTTGGGGCCTATGATAGTTCAGATTCCACCATGCCAAGACATTTCTTCGGCCGCACAAATATCCATTTCACAACCAGCATCCACAGGGTCGATGCCAATGGCAACCCACCCAAGTTTTCCACCATCCTCCCCGTCGGTTGTCAGTTCTATGTCATCACTTGGTAACCCTAGTAGTCAACATATACCTAATCCCAACCCTACGGTCATCACAACTGTTATTAGCTCACTGAGTCCTTCGGGATCTACTCCTACCGTGACCACGTTGGGACCCACGGTTGCTCCTCCCACGAGTGTGACTACTTCGGTTCCTTTTAGAAACCATTTCGGTTGGAACCCTTTGCTAAGTTCAAACCCCTTGGCCATTATACCAGGGGGAAATGTCACCAGCACATAGGTAATAGGGAACATTTCACTTCCCCTGCAATCCTTAGGACAAACAGGACAACCTATTGTTAATACTATTCCCTTAAGTGGTGAAAATATAGGTGTAGGGTCTATGCCATTGCCGAACTATGCAAGTAGTAGCATGCCTCCAGGAAACTCTATTGCCTCCATATGGACTAACCAACCCCAACCTCCATCTAGAATGGGAGGGCACTTTTATACTGGGGGCAACCGACCATTTTCCCCACAATACAATATGCCCTATGGACAACAACCATATGTCCCTACCCCTCCACCTATAGGAAATTTTTATCAAAGTCCTACTTATCCTCCTGGTAACACATTGATGGGCAGACCCTATGGTCTAAATAGTTAGCCCATACTTCCTTGGTTAGATTCGGGGGCAAATCCACAATTTCCATTTTTGGCAGCTCTGGACATCCCCGACATCCATAAAATGACTAATGATCCCATCAATCACAACCCGCTCTGGCCTCCAGTACCGCACAAGATTCCTTCTGACATCCCAAAGTTCTATGGGAAACAAGGGGACGACCCAGCCGCATAGATCACTACCTTTCATCTATGGTCTATATCCAATTCCATGGTGGATGATAGTGTCCAGCTTCGACTGTTTCCCCGCACCCTTACAGTTAATGCCACCAAGTGGTATATTGAATTTCCACGCGCTGCCATCAACACTTTTGGTGCTTTAGCGATGGAGTTTCTAAAGAACTTCCAATTACCAATCAGATTTGAAACCGGAACAAAACTATTAACCTAGCTGCGCCAAGACACCGCCACCCACATCTCTGATCACATCCATGAATGGAGACGTAGGAGGAGGCTAGTCAAAGCGCCAATTACAGATAATCTCTTAGCTAATTGGTTTTGTAAGTCTCTCTTACCGCACATCTCTAAAGACATTGGCCTTTCCAGTGCGGTTATAGAAGATCAATGCATTCGTCGTGCCCAACATTTGGATTTAATCTATTCACAATCTGGCACGCTATATGATTTTCTCCCCAATGCCCCTGGTAACCCAAATCCTCCCACTACTCAGAAAACCAGAGCTCATGCTGATGGTCTCGTTGGCATAATCTCTGCTATAGCCACAAAACAGTCTCGAGGGCAAGCCTCCCAGCCATCCTCGGCTGCCACTGCCCCTCACTAAATGACTACTCTTCCTACCGCTGAGGTAAATTCTGTGCAAACTTCACAAAAACCTAGTGGGAAAAATAAGAAGAACAATAAAAATAAATCTTCTTCGAAAGAGCAGTTGGACAATCAGAATAACCCTAATTAGAAAAATGCTACCAAAAATGACAAAGGGAAGGATAAACCCATGAAGTTTCCTTGCAAGATCTGTGTGGAGGACCACTTGACATAAAAATGTCCTCGGCTGCAGGAATGCACCGATTTTATAGCAAAAAAGGATTATGGGTGAACACCTTCCGTTCTTCATAATCCTTTCCCTAATCAACAGTAGCAACATCAACACATGGTTGAAAACCCGCCACAACCCCAACAATGGGGAAATGGTGGTTTGCATCCTTCCAGTGAAGGACCATCCGCCATTTACAGCATTGAGAATGTTGAACTTCAAACATGATCCAAACTTTATGGAAATCCTACCATAGATGCTCAAGAACCTGGTACTAGTTCAAATCCACCACCGCCTAACGATTTTCATATCAAAGGGCCTACTGCTGACCCCGTGATTCTTTTCCCCAAAGGGACACTTTGACGCACGACTCATAACACCTCTGCACGTGTAGCCCAAAACTACAAAATTGTAGAGGATTTAGCGCAAGCACCGTCATCTATGTCTGCTCTCGAAGTATTGAAAACTTGTCCAGCACAAAGGAAAGCCTTGCTTATAGCCATTGGTGGAATAGACCCCCAGGATTCCATGCTAGCTATCTTTGATATGGAAAAATATAAACCTCGCCTCTCACACCAATTCGCATTATAGGTGCAGGTTGTGTCGAAAGGGAGAGAAATTCATTGCACTGTCATAGACGAAGGTGCTTCAACCTCCATTATGTCAAAAGCTTGCTGGCTCAATTTAGGTTCTCCTACCTTAACACTGCCGTCGAATTCCCTCAAAGCTTTCGATGGCCACACATTCCTCCCAAAAGGATACCTTGCTAGCTTTCCCATCACTCTGAGTGGGAAAATGGTAACCGTGGATGTTGAAGTCGTAGAGCGTCATCTCGACTATAATCTATTGCTTGGTCGTAGTTGGTCTTATGCCATGACCGCCATTGTTTCTTCGGTCTTCCGACTCATCCTATTTCCATTAGATGGGAAAATAGTCACAGTGGATCAGTTATCCTTCTACACCCCTGATTATACCACTTTACCAAGTAGCACTGTACCCTTAATAGGAGGCTTTCTTGACTCTTACGTCAGTATCGGTACCAGTCTTCTGAAGGCATCTTCCCTACTAGGTTGTTTTCCTCTCTCGCCGCCACAGATCCCAAACACGGTTGCAATGATATCCACCACTTTGGATGGCTCTATTGACCCATGGATCATCCTGACACCTTCATACATCGCTTCCTACGGAGATCAGATGCCGCTCTCACTAGTCGATTTGGCCTGCCAAGCCATCCAAATCACATCTGAACCCTCCACTGCTACAACCAAAGGTACAAACCTCCCACCCATCACAGTTCTCTCTAAGGATCTCCTTAATGAAGTCTTACATACAGACGAAGCTATTCGAGAGATCATGTCTCTAGAAGAACGACCTTGGGGAGAGTTTCACCATCGTGCTTCGATGATTGACTCGGACGTGATAAAAACTGAAATCCCATCCTTTGACTCACCTGAGATGGTTCCCTCTACTTACACGACTGTTCAAGCTATCGATTCAAAAGGGAACATGGGTAATATTTATAAGACAATTCTCATCGATATCTCGGTCAAAATGGGTATCGTGGAAAATATTCAGATTGGAGCCGATTGCAATCCTGAGGAAATTGCATGCTTCACATCCCTTTTCAAGGAATTTCGCAACGTGTTTGCTTGGTCTATAGTCGAGCATGAAATTAAGATTTATGACAATGCCAAACCAATTCGGCAATGACTCAGACCTGTCCACCCGCGCAAAGCAGCCACCATCAAAATTGAGGTAGAAAAAATTCTAAACACTGGTTTCATCTATCCCGTTCCTTTGACGGAATAGGTTTCCAATCCGGTTCCCGTCGATAAAAAACAAGGCACCATTCGACTTTGTGTTAACTATCACGATCTGAACGCCGCTTGTCCCAAAGACAATTATCATACACCGTTCATTGATCAGATTCTCGATGATTGTGCCAGATGTGAATCTTTTTCCTTCATGGATGGATTCTCGGGCTATAACTAGATTGCAATTAAAAAAGATGACCAGCATAAAACTGCCTTCATCTTTCCTTGGGGCACATTTGCGTATCGAAAACTCCCATTCGGCCTGAAGAATGCTGGAGCAAATTTTCAGCGGGCTATGGACTATGATTTTCACGACATTCGACATATTCTACAGGCTTACTTGGATGACCTTCCGGCCCATTCCAAGAAACGACCTGATCACCTTGCTCATCTGAAAGAAATTTTTGCTAGGTGTAGATTCTACAATATACGTCTGAATCCTCATAAGTGCGTATTTATGGTCGAGTCCAGACGTCTATTAGGTTTCATTTTCTCCAATCATGGGATTAGGGTTGATCTCGATAAGGTTAAGGCGATTATTGAATTTCCAGCATCACAATCCATCCTTCAACTCCAACGTTTACAAGGGAAGGAAAAATTTTTGTGTCGTTTCATCATTAACTATGCTGATATGACGAAAGGATTTATGCGATTATTGAAGAAAGGAACACTATATTTGTGGGATGACCAAGCTCAATGGTCATTTTATGCTTTAAAACATGCACTTGTTTCAGCCCCACTCCTTAGTGCCCCCGACTACTCACGCGACTTTCTCCTCTACTTGGCAGCCTCACCATCCTCACTCGGAATGGTTCTGGTTCAAGTTCACAGTGACGATAGTGAAAAGGTGATTTAATATTTTTCCAAAGGTATAATCAGACCTGAATTAAGTTATTCACATGTGGAGAAACTTTATTTGGCGGTAGTTGTTGCCGTCACCCGACTCCGACACTCTATATTTCTGCGACAGACTACGATTATTGCTTTGGAGAACCCCATGTCACACATCCTGTCTAGAAAAATTATTGGAGGAAAATATTCCAAATGGATCATAATCCTCCAACAATTTGATTTGGTCTTCATAGCTACCAAAGCAAAGAAATCCCTCGTCTTCCCCGAATTATTATCGGACCTTCCCAGAATCGACCTAGGAGAAGTAGCTCATGATCCATTTTCTCATGAATCTGTATACTTGGTTGATTCTTCGGACCCATGGCATGGAGACATTTTGGTCTACCTATAAACCCAACGCTTCTGCCCAAGTCTCACGTTCGACGATCGTCGTCGTATTCGCCACCAGGCAAAGCACTACCTCATGCTGAGTGATACATTATATCACCGTGGTGTCAATACTATTCTCCAACGTTGTCTCACTTTCGATGAAGCAGAACACGTTTTGAATGACTGCCATGCAGGGGCATGCGGTGGTCATATTTTGGGAATAGCTATTGCCCAAAATTTATTGCACGTAGGTTACTATTGGCCCACTTTGTTTAAAGACTGCATTGCAGCGGTCCAGAAGTGCCATCCATGTCAAATTTTCACAAAGAAAATGCGTGCTCATCCTACCCCCTTCCATCCGATTATCTCCATTGGTCCTTTCGCTAAATGGGGAATTGAATTCGTCACCTGCAATCCCTCTTCGGAAAATGGACACAACTACATTATGGTTGCGGTCGACTATTTTACGAAATGGGCGGAAGCCATTCCCACTTTTAAGGCCGATGGCGAAACCGCCGCTCTCTTCCTGTTCAATCAGGTAATCTGTTGATTCGTCGTACCCCTATCTATTGACACATATCATGGATCCCACTTTCAAAATCATATGCTAAATGAATTAACATTTATGCTAGGTTTTCATCAAGATCAATCTTCATCTTATTATCCTCAAGCTAATGGTCAAGTCAAAGCCGTAAATGGCGTCCTCAAAACCATGATTCGTCGACTAGTTGGAAATCATAAAACCACATGGCATCGAAAGTTGTATTTCGCGTTATGGGCATACCGAACATCAGTAAAAACTGCCACAGGCTTCACGCCATTCCAACTTGCATTTGGCCTGGAGGCAGTACTTCCAATCGAGTGTGAAATTCCATCACTCAAACTCGCCATTGAACTTCTGCCTGGCACCACCACCACAGAAGAGAGCTTGCTATCGCTCGATCATTTGGATGAAACTCGTTGAGATGCTACACTAGCACTCGAAGCTCACCAGCGCCGAGTCAAAGCTCAATACGAAAAATCTGTCAAGCCTTGTTCTTTCCAAGAGGGTGATCTTGTTCTACTCTATGACCAGAAACATGACCTCTTGGGGGCAGGAATGCTCCAACCATTATGGCTTGGTCCTTACATCGTCACTAAAGTCCTCTCAAAAGGGGCTTACGAACTTCAGGACTGTAATGGAATTCCACTCACGGAGCCCCGCAACGAGCTCTATCTAAAGAAGTATTTTGACTAGTTTCGCACTAGGCATATGCTTTTTAATTTTATGTATATAAGTTTTGCCTATTGTTTTGATGTGTCTACATATTTTTTTGGTTTTTGAGGTGTTTTTTCTCATGTATAATCCTTTTTCTTTCACACAGATGTCGTCACCCTCCTTATCATACGTCGGATATGCGGACGGTACTAATCATCACACTAGACACATTGCTTCAGCTGCTTGGGTTCTCTATACTCCTGAGTTGGAACTTCTTGATTCTGGGGGAATTTTCCTAGGTAGCACCACCAATAATGTTGCTGAGTACATGTCAGTGATCCAACTCCTTATGGAGGCGGCATCTCATGACATCTCCAATTTAGTGGTCATGTTAGATTCCCAACTCATCATTATGTAGTTAAACAATCATTACCATGTCCTTCATCCAGTCTTGTTACGCTATTTTTTAAGGGTGTGACTTTTATAACGTCAATTTCAAACAATTACATTTGAGCACGTTCCTAGAGAATTTAATGCATTAGCCGATTCTTTGGCAAACTATGTGTTAGATTGGCATTTGTCACATTTATTATAAAATATTTATACATGATTATATATATTTTCATCCCATTGAAAATACATAAAAAATCAAAAAACACAAAATCACCAAAAAGAATGTATATATATATGTCGTGTCCAGTACAATAGTTACATAAAAAAATCTTCCAAAACTTGGGTGTTTTACAAAAAATTGGCTATACTAATCCATGATCTGACACTAATACATCCGCTCCACCAGCTAGGCCTGATGGTCATGGTAACATACAACTGCTCTGGCTATCCTCCTCAAAGGCACCAGGTATCTCTCCAGCACACCTACGGTATGCTGCTGCAAACGAACTGGAACCTCCTGCATAGGAAGGGGTGGTACGCCCATACTCAAACCCTCCAGGTTTCTGGAGAGTTCATGTAAAACCTGGGCATCATCATCCTCGGCGGCTTCTACATCCTCTGTTGGTGCGCCAGCCCCAGGTAGCAGTCCTCGCCGTGCATAGCGAGGGGCCCCAACTAGATGGACGGGTGCCACATCTGTGTCAAGAAAACAAACGCTTCATGTGAAAACATAATTTTCACCCTATTTCAACAAAAAAAAAATTTCATAAACATTCAAAAGACAAAAACAAAGTACTTCCTTGAAATACACTGATCATTTCCTTCTTACCATCGAGTCCCCACAGGGTGCTAGGGGGAAAAACTAACTCCGGATCTCTTGTGAAGTTCATCCCTACATAGGGATAATCCTCGATCATAATAATCTGGGATTTCATCCAATCAAAGAATCCATCATCAAAACAGTGGCGTACGGGACCCTCTCTAGTCCGCAGAAGCAAAGCAACCCACCAAGCCTGCCTCGGCTCGCGTGGGCCCAATGGCGCTGTAATGATCCTGGGCCTCATCAATGGTACCCGCTCCAGTAAGAAATAGACAATCATTGTATCGTACCCAAACTCTGTCTGGGTATGGGTCTTACATGCGATAAGCTCTACTCAGACCCGACGGACAACTCCGTCACACCAGTCAAACACCTGAGGCTGCATACAGTCCAAGGCTAGTAGCATCTGGGCCTTGGTGGCCACATGCTGACTCTTGGCACCTACCAAGCAAACAATCTTCCATAATATAGACCTCAGTGGTTCCAAATTCACCCATGCGATCGGTACCCAGTTGCTCATAGCCTGTGTGTCACGTATGCAATTCTCAAGAATCAGATCAGCAGTGGAACGCGGGTCAGCTTTGGACCCCGTCAAGTTGTGCCTTGGTTCACGACATGATAGGCAGATCAAAAATTACACATCATACTTCTCGATTGAGAGCTCATTGCCCCCAATCCGGAAGACATGGTGCCGCTCATCCCATTTCTGGATTAGCCACCTTAAGAGGTCCTCTTTCCCCCTCATCAGTTCTAAACGGGCATATTTTAGCAAACCGCATCTGTGAAGAGCCATCAAACTTGCCGCATCCGTAATCATATCTCGTTCTTCCCATTCATGTTCTCTCTCTCGCCAAATACTCATGATTAACAGATGAATACCTGCAAATGCAACATTTTTAACTGATTAAAAATTGCCTGGACCACTTCAAAACGTTGAGAAATGAGTTGCTAAAAAACGCGGTGCACCTAACGCTAGTCACAGTGTAAAACATAGTGCGCTAACGCGGGTTCCCTTCACGGTAATTGTGCTTAACGTGGCTCTAACACTACTGGCCCGCGTTAGGCGCAAACATTTTTAGGGCCTCACAAATTTCGTTTTTTGAACCAGCAAAACTTAACAAAAAGACAATTAAATGATAGCAGGAGGTTCTAGCTCTTACCTGGATCTCGCGAGAAGGAAAATCGTTGCCCGGATTGACCACAATCGTCAGCTAAAGATTTCACCCCTTTTCACCCCAGAGCTCCTTCACAACACTCAAAATAGTGAAAATGACGGTCTTATGACCTTCTTATAGCTAATTCTGGGGCATGAATCTCTTAAGATAGTCAGAAAAGTCATGAATTCATGCTGCATATATATTGCAACTATTGAGATTTGTTACTGATGTTCTGATGAGTGATCAAGATTCATATGCAGACATACACATGTTTAGTCGAGCATTATTTCTACGGTATTTTTCTTGCTTGTTAATCCGAAAAACCTCAAGTTCCCTTCTTCGGACTCGTTAAAATTATACGAAGTCGATTTCAAGCGTTCTTTTTATGGTATTTTTCTTTCTTGTTAATCCGAAAAACCTGGAGTTCTCTTCTTCAGACTCGTTAAAACTGATATGAAGAAGTGCTGAGCTTTCTTTTTAGGGACCTTTTTCTAGCTCATAAAATTGAAAAAACCCTGAGTTTCCTTTGTTGGGCTCGCTAAACTACCACGACAAAGAGTAAGGAGCCATTATTTTCCTCTTTTTCAAATCTCTTTAAACAGAAAAAGTGACCGAGTTTTCTCCGTGTGACTCATTAAAATTTCACGGAGGCCACCGAGTTTTCTCTGCATGACTCATTAAAATTTCATGGAGGGCACCGAGTTTTTCTTTGTTGGACTCGTTAAAATTTCACAAAGAATACTGAGTTTACTCCGTCTCCTCATACTCATAACAAAATGAGGTAGACGTCCATCGAACATAGATTTCTCATGTTTCCAGATTCGATGGACTAACTCATGGAAAATGAACTATTTCGGGCTTACTATTCTCCCTTTGTCATGCCCGGTTATCAAGACATGACAATGGTACCCCAATGGAGTTGTCTTTTATGATATTTTTCAGACTCTCTAAATATGAAAAATTCACCGAGTTTACTCGTCTGGACTTGTTAAACCTAATCAGATGGGGCACGGAGTTGTCTTTTACGATATTTTTCAGACTCTCTAAATATGAAAAATTCACCGAGTTTACTCTTCTGGACTCGTTAAACTTAATCAGACGGGGAAAAATTTGGACAAAATGGATACTAACTTTGTTACATTTCAGAAAGGTCGATTTGGCAGCAAAAATCTTGAACATGGCACTTCCCAGAAAACTCTTTCACAGTTAGCCAAACGCTACCATCTATGAGTATTAGCCTTCATCTCCTAGTGTACCTACACCAGTAAAATCCTGTTCATTAAGTCTCAGCTTCCTAGTACCCTGTTACAGTGCCTTCTATTGTTCAAGTAGATCTCACTATCTATTGCTCCTCTTATCAACCAAACCACTCATTATGCCAGAAATTATTTGTCGTCCGACATCCCCATTTACTCTTCATTATCCCCATTACAAACAAAATCATTTGGTTTCCGTTTCGTGTTGACTGATGTAGGACACCTTAGTGCCTACCTTTCGATAGATATCTTCCTATTGACTTCAACATCTTATCTAGGAAGATGATCCAGAAACCCATTAGTACCCAGATACTTGCAGACATCAGTGGCAGGTAGTCTTGTGTTTTATTAGGAGTCTTCATCATTGGCTCCTGGTCGAATGATTCTACGAGTGTTCGACTTCAACTCTTTTTATTCACACTCGCTAGATTGTACTGTGCATCTTAGGGACCATCATCATTATCGGTGGCCACCTTCACGTCTGTTAACAGTTTTCATTATCGACTGGTAATCAGATGATCTCTAACATGTTCGATGACAACTCCTTCATTGACATGTTGAGAAATATGCAGTTTAAGTGAAGTGGCGGTCAAGACCTTGGGGAAAAGGTTACATCATTAAAGTTGTGTTCCCTTCCCCAAGTTGTGATATTGTTTATGGAGACAACTTCTTCAACCTGATCCTGTTATGACAGACACTTCCACATTATGCTTATCGGTGGACAGATTCTTCGTATCTCTATTCTAGATAAATCATGTTTTTTAGGCTACTGAGCATGGGAATGCCTGACTCAAGGCAGATACTATATTTTCTGACATATGTTGTTGTTTTAGGTTTTCCTCAGTCTTTCAATCTCTTTATCTCTACTACACACATTGTAAAGTATTTCGGCCATCGTCTTCATCTCTGACCTCACACTTTAGGGGGCATCTATTACAGGTCAAAATACCTCCTCATTAGCTCAGAGGAGAAGATAAATATGGAAGGAATACAAAGACCTAAACTAAACCTATTTCTGCCAAGGTAACGCCTCACTATAACAACACAAGAGCATTATAACGCACCTAATCAGTGATTAGACCACGTTAGTGGCTAGGGAAACGCTCTGTTTACACTATAGAGTAGTGTTACCCATGTTTTGAGTTTAGAATGGGAAAAACCCACGGAGAATGATTTGAATTTCCAGCTTTTTCTCATAGGAGAGTCATTACAAAAAGGAAACTACAAAGCACTAATCTCTTATTGGGCCTTGCCATAAACAACTAAAATTTCAAGGAAGGAAAAAGCATGGAAGTTGAGGAAACATCTTGGTTTTTTCTATTCAAAACTGGTGGAAAGAGAAGGGCAATGATTTCTCTCTCCATCTCCTATAAAATGGAGTTGAAGGGTCTTGATTCAAGGTCGAAGGATTGTCAAAGTTTTGAATACTTGTGAAGTAGAGATCATTGTTGTAGTGTGAAGGTCAAAGTTAAAAGAGGTTCATTGAGAACTTTTTGATCAAGACATCACCACATTGAGAGATAGAGAGATTGGAAGGCTGAGGAGGGCTTGGTACAATCGACGGTTGTAATCCTCCTTTTTATAAATCAATAGAACTGTATCTGTTTTGTCCATTCTATGCGTTGATATTGTCATTGTTATTTAATCACTTATATAGCATGAGATGAATGGCTTAGATGTGCATAGTTTTAATGTTTATTATATATTGAATTAATTGATAGGAAATGTATGTTATGGTAGAGATTACACGGGTGCTTTGACTGATTGTAGAGTCGAGATTTGGAGCTAGTGAAGAAGGATCCCTGCTTTGCTATTCAGCGCTCTCCAAAAGAATTCAAGATCATTAAAGAGGTAATCCTCTATCTCATTCCATAAAGTTGTTTTAAGTTAATATGAATATGTATGTGCCATCTTTTTGAACTATACAGCTAATCTTACTGTCTACCTCGGGCATGGGAAATCCCTGAGAGGGATATTCGATAACCAATAACCCAAGCATTTTACCCTATATCACTCCCAATTTTGGGATATTACAGAATAACTCATGCAGGTATCAAGATCAAAGAGAGAAGGCAAGAAATAATATTGATCAAGGTAGGTAGGTGTGAAAAAAATAAAGTGTCAATGATTATGTCCACCCTGCCACGTCACAACATAAAACATAGATTCTTCCTTTGGGAATATAAACCCAGCCGACAACGTTTTGTCTATTTCTTCTTTTACATTCTACTTTACCCTAGGATTCAACTATTATTACCTCTTCTTAATAGGCTTGGCATCATTTTTAAACTCTATCTTAATCTCTCCGAGCTCTCCTTATATCCCCTTTATCTTTATAAATCTCTGGGGGAACATATTTGTGTTTTGCAATGCTGCAACCTCTAACATTGTTTGCTCATCCCAGTAATAACCAACTAAGGAAATTCTAGGTTTCTCTTATGTGTCAATAGTAATATTCCTTATATTCAGTGGTTCTTTGTATATTTTTCCATCTAAATCATTTGTAGTTTCTTTCACATACCTCTTACCTTTGGTCTCCTTAAACTTAAGGCGGTGCAACTCATCGAGGGCATTTTCACTATAATCACTCTACTAAATCTCATGGTAACACTTCACAAGTTCATGATCCTCTTCTTCCTTCTTGGAAATAATTATTTATGTTTTAGGAAAACATGAGAGGATGGATTCCCTGATCGATCATTGAAAAGGAATTTATTTATAGTTCTAAAGGAAGTAATAATCTTAGGATTCTTACTGATATAAGATAAATTTGTGCATAAGTACTAGTGTACCACATCCCAATCCTTCATTTGTCGCTTTCTTTCCTCATGTAGATACCAAGCCATATGGATTGGTCTGAGAGTGTATTGAAACTGATGACTCAACTACTTCTCATGAGACCCCTCTTGTGTCCCTCTTTTGATAAATTTCTCTACATGGATTTAAGGATTAGTCTTTCCTTGCTCAAGTTCTATAAATTCAAACTTTAAATCCCCATCTTGTTGGATATTCTACTTTTTAAACTCAGGTAGTGGAATCAATCGATACCTCATGTTCAGTTGAATATCATCCCAACTCTATAAGTTCTCCTTATGAGTATCCTACCAACACGCTGGAGTGGCCTTGAGAGTAATTTCCAAAGATGGAACTATATTATCCTAATAAACCCCCTACTCCATTTGATCTAGAAAATCCCTATGTGTTCCATCATATAGAGTTTGATCCCTTCATTTTGTTCCAATCGACTTTCTAGGTACAAGACTCAGAGAATAACTCATGGTTGCACTCCTGCTGGTTCTACAATGCATCACCTAAGTTGGTCTCAATTAAGCAGATACTTCACCAACTCACATTACCATCCAATGTATTGTTCACATACTCATCCCTCATTCTTGTAGTCAGGTTGTAGATATGATATACCATAGGCCCATCCATTCCATATTAGGCATGCTTAGTGTACTTGGGTCTCTGATATGGGTCAATAGGATGCCCCACCCTTGTGCCCTCATACTCAAATGAATTTTTTCCTCTCTTTAGGTTAATGATGGAATAATTATCGTATACCCATTCAATTCCCAACAAGACCAGATAGGGGTATATCTTTTCCATCATTTTAATTACTTAAAAATATGCAACTGTCTTGACCCCCGCAAGGGAAAATTAAACATTTTTAGTCTTCCCATCATATAAATTATTTACTAGTTGGAAAGGGGCAAATGGATTTGGGAATAAACCAGACCGGGGTTCCCCATCATTTCCCAAATTTCATTCACTAGAATATTCACATCAGGATCCAATTCTAACACATAAACATTCTTCACTTCATACCCAGCAATGTCAGTAGTTGGCTTGAATTTTTGACTAGTGCTCATCCCCTTATTTATTTTCACTCTATGAGTGTTTATTTAAGGGAGGGGAGAATTAATCTGATCTCCTTCTCCCTTGATCAGTTGGTTGAATGCAGTATGCAACCTTCTAGATAGCTATTCAATATCCAACACTTTAACAAAATCTAAAAATAAGGCAAGGATATACTCCATTGATCACTCTTCTTTAGTCGGAAATGGTGATGGTATGCAACTCCATTCCTCAATTATAAGAATGGAGATAGGTATTTGGGAACCAATATTAGCACATGAATTCGTAGTAGCGGTTGCCTCTTGGATGATATCAAGAGCTTCCATGTAGTATTTCTTTCGTTTCTTATCTAAAAGTCCAGTGAAACATGATATTTTGTCCCAGTCTAGAATGGTTTGTCAGATATGTGATTGTCTCTCATGCGATGTAATATTCCAAAATTAGCTTGCAGCTAATTGGAATATTAATTTTTGATTTTTTCCTTTAGATAGAAGAATAAGTGGGTAGGGAGACCTATAAATATCTTTAGGAGGAATAAAATCCCTATTAATGTGAATAGGGATCATCTTAATAGCTGGATAAAGCACCCTCATGTGTGAACAGGGGCTAAATCAACAATGTTGGTATGGAGAGAGTGGATCATCAATGAGAGACAATGCAACGTTAGTGGGAGGAATTATCCATGAGAGTAGTGGCTTTAATGAGTGGGGCCCAAGGTGAGAAGGCTCACAATGCATATAAGGAGGGGAAGGCATCCATAGAAGGGAATGTTGTTTATTATTGATTTTGTGGTCTTATATGGATGTTTGCACTCTTCAGCTATTTAGAAGAGTCTGTTGTGATGTTTAGCACAAGGGTGTTCCCGAGCGGGAATCCCACACTCATCCTCAGGGGACTTCGAGTGCCTACTCAGGAGAGGTTATTGTGATCTGCCTATCCACATTCTGACATTTAGGCTAGCTTCAGTCTTCATCTAAAACGTATTTTCTTCTAGAGATGTGTTGTGTTGCAGGGTAGAAGCAATGGAGGATTGATAGGGCCACTTTCAGTATTTCTTTTTCAGTGGAGAGGTAGAATTTCCATTGGGATTCCAAAAAGGAAGGTCCTGGAGCTTTATTTCATTATCTAGCATCAGGCCCAACTATTTCCACCTCCTACAACGCATTTTCCCTCAAGGACTATGTTATTTTATTAAGTATTTGCAAGGGAGGTTTCCATGCTTCAATTGGAGGGTTAGATCTTAAGTGTAGGGATCAACCTTTCAATTGGAGGATCTATTGGAGGAGTCCCATATATTTCTATATCAGTTTTAGCCACCTCCTTCCAGTTATTCAGTTGCAGCTACTATTCAGCCCTAGGGCTACATTCTGACATTTTTGCACTTTGGGTATTTCTAGAAACCCTTTTCGGGTTGTCTTGGAAATGTTCTTGGGAGCATTGATATCTATCCCCATCACCTTTTGAGCTATATAACAACAGATCCATATCATTGTACACATCCAGTGGAAATATACTCACTAAAACTACGTTGTATTGGCTCATGGCATTTGTATAGTAGTTATATTTCATTATTAGCATATTTGTTTATTGGAGGCTTGTGTTGTATTGCTTGAGTGACTTGATCCTCAAGATTTTGTGCTCCTCATGGATGATATTCTTAATAAAATGGCTTTGCATTTGTCTCATATATTTTTTTATTGATATTTCACTACTATTTTCCATTATTTTGTTCTATATTCCTGTCTTTTCCATTTTGGAATATTGCAGTGGTATCATAGCATAATCTTGGCTCAACCTATGAGTTTCAACCAATATGCTATTAGAAGAATAAGAAGAAGAAGAAGAAGAAGAAGAGATCTGAAATGATGGAAGGAATGAGCTTTTCCTCATATCTTTCCAAATATATGAAGAACCTCTCCAAGGAAGTCAAGAAAATGAGAATGGAGAGATGCAATGAGACCTCAAGAGGGTTTCAAGATGAGGAAGGTCCATGCACTTCCTATTAGCAGCTAAAGAAACTGGTATTTCGTAAAGCTCCAAAGAGATCCAATATGTCCACTTTATTTTAAAAGGAAGGTGAAAGACATGGAGATGGAGGAAACTTAGATCATGAGATTATAAGTGTTTTTCTTGCAGAGTACAAGTCTCAATCAAGGGATTTTAAGGAGAAACTAACTCTCCAAAAATTAATTCAGATCAAATAAGAGTGGAGAACTTGCAACAATCGAAGGAAAATATACTATAGATATCTATTTTATACATTTGATGGGTCATCCACATGCACAACAAGGGCTTGGAGAAGAAAGTTAGATTCATTCTTCCTGTTACATCCAGTAGCAGAAAGAGAAGATGTTGAGATTGCAGCACTATAGAAAGAGAAGATGTTGAGATTGTGGCGCTGCAACTTGAGGGTGAAGAAAATATTTGGTGGTTCATCCATTTGAAACATGCAAGAGTGACTTCTTATGCATATTTTAATCAAAGGTTGATCAAGAAGTTTGATAATAAGAAACCAGAGGAGCCAAGGGAAGATTTCAATATTATCATTCTGGACGAAGAACAACTTCCACCACCACTTGCTGCAGGAGTAGTTACATCAAGAGAAGGAAAACTTGCACCCTTGCAAAGTGTTCTTGATCTCTTGACATTTAGAGTCCCATGCATTATTCAGGAGATTCATGAGGAGGAGGAGACTTAAAGCAACGCTGGTGCGGTAGTAGAGGAGAAACCATCACCATCACCAGCAGTTGGGGAAGTCATCACACTGGTAGGAGGAACCCTTGTAGCTGTATAAGATGTTCCCAAGGATTAGCTTAACTAACATATGAAAACATTTCCACTTCCTATTATTTCAGCACATCATATGGAGAGTTATGGGGACATTCCATCAGGGAAATTTCATGACCTAGGGTCAAAGCACATTGCTGATTTGGAGCAGAAGACTATCAATGCACAAAGGACCCTTGATTGGTTCAAGGAGGAGATATATAGTCATCCTGGTATCTCATTGATGAGATGCACACAAAACATTGGGTTGGAGTGTAGAGTTTTAGAGGATAGTACGATCATAATCCTAGTCAATCTAATGCAGAACTGTATGTTCAACATTGTGCATGATCATGAGACATCATATGCACCATCATGGAGCTCAACAACGCTGTCATAAAGAAAAAATGATGAGTTTGGGGCCCAACTATTATTGGGACATTCTGATGACCATTCCATTTGTGTAGCATTGGATAGGAAGAGGGTTGATGGAAGACATCTTATGATGGTTTACATCTCCCATTATTATGATGGATCCTTCTTGATAAGCACCTCATAGCTCAATGAGAATATTTTTCCTACATCATATTTGTAACCTTATAGGTTAAAATTGGTCATTGATGAGTGGTCTTTATGTAGAGATCTCCAGGAAGTTTCACTTCAACATATCATGGAGTGCAAAGATAGTCATCAGACTTGGGAGGATGGTATTATCCATGAGGTGGATACCAATCTGGAGCATGGTAGGAGACAACCAAATTTGGGTGGATGGGTGATGATGATGAGTAAGGGGTTGGTGAGCCACTAGTAGATCTATGACACAAGACAGTAGGAGGCATGGACGCGCTAGCTACTCTTGAAAGAGTTTTGCCATCACGTGACATATCCTATGTCAAAGGGTATGTTAGGGTTTGGGGAATTGCATGACACTCATATGTTATGGAAAAAAGATATTTGGTTGTATGGGGCATTATACAAGTCAATTATCATGATGTTACTCCATGACTTGTATGATGATGAGATGCGGAAGAAGAAAGATATGTTTTTTCTTTGGTTACTCTTGGGAGAGTATGGGATGATTTTTTCCCATACTTTGCATGGTATTTCATGAGTAGAGGATGGAACAATCATGGTGAAAAGGGTATACTCCTTAGCTTTGGAGGATTAGGAGGTGCTTCCACATAGGAAGGAGTCTCCCACATGTAGCAGCATTATGACATATGACTTTGGCATTTGGCATGTCAAAGAGGGAAGTTATGAGATGAAAGGACCCTTTCCAGAAAGGCCAACAACGTTGTTATAGGTCAATTTGGGCACCATTCCCAATGACCTGGTTAAATTTACATCATCTCCAAGACCAATGATCAAGGGTCTATCATTCCCTATCATTTCAGTTGCTACATGCCCTAAGACAAGAAACAAGACAAATCAAGCAAGACTTTCATCAAGAAAAGGTTTCTAAGGTTTGAAGCTTATTATATAGCATATGAGAGCTCACCAACGCAGGCTCTAATGGGCCTAAGTGTGTTGCATATGCAGGTATCCCCATGTAAGGCTACTCTTCAAAGCACTTCCCGACATTCACAGGTGCATTGGTCACATTGAGAGCGAAATTCTCATTGTTCCGAAATCTCCACTTGGCCAGTGCCTTCTAGAAGAGTTCACATGTGTCAAGCTTCGGATCCAAGTGTCTATTTGACATCTACATGACTGGAAACATGTCTTGCCTATTATTGGAAAGTCATTGATTGAAAAACAACCTACATTTCATCTATAAATTGAGCACATATCTAAGTGCTTGAGAGGAAGAATTTTAATAGATAAATGTTGTAGAATTTTCAATTGAGAGCTAGATTTGTGTAGCTACTACTGGAGAGATTTATACTGTGATGAGGTTTGGGAACGTTGCTGGAAGGTCACTTCAAATCAGTCACTAGGTTGTAACCTCTCCTTCTATCATCAATAAAGAGTACTGCTTATTTTTCTCTATATGCATCTGTATTGGCTTTGATTTTCCATATTGCAAGATCTTAGTTGATGTGTATGGTTTATGCTTTACTGATTTAGCAAAATAACTTGAATAGATATCTATATTATTGCATCTTCTATTGTTTTAGTGTTCTTTCTTGCAGGAAGCATTCCGCACAAACCGCTTGAATTTGAAGCTGCAATGGAAGCGACAGAAGGAGCCATTTAGAAGCACTTGGATCACAAGTAACCTTATAATCCTCTCTGTGTATCTGTTATTAGTTAGGAGAAATATTCGTATAGTCTTTCACCTGTTGTTCTAGACTAGCACCTGTCTAGGGAAGCTTGATTTATCCATAATTCACAATTTTGGCCCAACAAATTAGCGACTCCGTTGGGGATAATTTCTCTTAGTTATAAGTGTTTAAGCCACTGATTATCTTTGTTTATCCACCCAATAGTTGTTACTCATCAAGATTAAAAATTTTCAAATCCAAATTAGCAAAGACAATGAGTTAAACAGTAGTATTCTTCTTTGTATACTGCACCCAATGCACCCTTAGACTGGACACAGTGCTTTGCAGAGCACTGTCTCCCCTTAGAGACTGTGTTGACTCCTGAAAGTACCCAAATTCCTTTGAATTCGCCTTTGCAATTTTCCTCAGTTTTGTTTGTTGTTGTGTTTTGAAAAGTTTGATCCTCAATTGACCAGTGACTTTATATACTTGTTCATCCTTTGACTGAAAATTTGTTCAATGCTGGTTTAAAAAAGTCTTTCTTTATCATTAACAAATTGATTTCAAAGTACTTTTTATGGTCGCATTAAGAATCATTTTCTTTCAAAATAGGAAATTTTCGTAAAATCTTCATTTCCTTGATAGGAGAAATTGTTGTTGAAATCCTCGTTTTTCCTTCAAAAGAGAAATTTTTTTTTGTATTCTTCATTTCTCGAAAGTAAAAAACATTTGAATTATTGATTTAGTGCACCTAGTTTCTTTTATGCATTCATAACATTAAGCAAACTGAAAAGAAAAACTTGCATTTGCATGTAGAATAATGTGTGTTTTGCAAAAGGAACATTAGGAAATCTGCATTTAGTTTGAAATCATTGATTTGTTTTTCTCATTGATTTGTTTTCTCATAAATTATTTTCTCTCATCCCTTAATAGTTAGGTTCTTCATTGAAAAAGCTGAAAGTGAAAGATTTTTTATCATTCTTAGCTTGCATTTTAGGAATTTCATACACATCATCGCGCTAAACCTTTGAAAGGAAAATTGTTAAGCAAGATCAACATAAAATTAATCTCAATTTACTTAACAAACGCATTGGAACGATAACGATAACACTTAGATGGTCTAGGCTAGAGATGTGTTTCAGCGTTGTAAAACATAACAGCTGTCGTTAACTTTTCTGCGATACATTCCGAGTGTGATACCTCACTCCATGTACGTAAGTATATCATATCCTGTCCACATACTTTCAGGTATATCAGGCAGTGTTACAGTACGATAAGTATAAAGGGGTGCTCTCACTATGCGATTTTGCATCAGACAGTTCTAATACGGACTTGGGCCTCCACGTACCTTCAGGTATATTAGGGAGGAAAAATTTTAGGTGCTATCCATCCATAGTGAACCAAGTCGACCACCTTGAAATTGTGATACACCGAACACAACATTCGGGGAGATTGCCTGCCCGTACTTCTTGGTTTGCCAGGAGGTATTCTGCAGTTCATAGTTTCTTGGTAAACCCTTTTTGCCTAGCATTACCCTCTTTTTGTTTTTTTTTTTTGTTAAAATAAATCAGTAATCATGGAAGAACAAAATCCTATCCCCCGTCATTCGCGTAGATTAGCTTTAAAACCACCTTTACCACTGGAAGTTACTTATGGTAGGCAAAAGTGATCACGATCTACCGAATCAAGTACAATCCGTACCTTTGGAGAAACATTATCTGTTAAACCAGAGTTATCTCAAATTGTTTCCACACATCTCGGTTCATCTACTGTTGTCGAAATGGAATCTTCATAGCTATGCATGGTCATGATCCATTCAATCAGTGAGACCATACCTCTTGGACCCAACGTTGTTCAATCACAAATTGATCCAGATCTTGTCTCTTCTTTGCCAGAACATCTGAATCCTGACGTCGAACAACCAGAAGTTGTTCATACCTTGTTCATCCCACAAAGTTCTGTAGCTATTGAAACTCCTATATCACACAGTCAACTGTCTAAAATATATTTTGGGCCTGAAGATGAATTTATTCCACCTGGTTTAATTGTGATTGAAGAAATCCCACAAGACGATACACATTTAACTCCAACCCATTTTGGGGGGACCTTTACCTGTACGAGTCTTTTCCTCAATCGTTTCCATATAATTTTGTTGATCCTGTTCCCATTCAATCTTCCATTGATTTTTGAGGGTATACATTTTGTCAAAAAACCAAGTCTGAACCAATATCTTCGGTTGGGTCCGCTATTCCAATTACGTTAGTTCCTACCCACTTTACTTTGTTGATGTTCACAACCTCACCAAAGTCATATTTTCATGATGGCCCTTCGGTCCCAACAGGTTACAAATCATTATCTGGCACTTTCTCTGGTGCATCTTCACGATCATGGTCTTTGCCAATGTCATCATCTGGTGTTTTAACTAGTAGTCCTATCGTTAGTACTGAACAACTTGATTCATTACATACATCATCAGGGAAATATCAAGTCGGTCCTTTTGGGTCAATTCCTTTAAGTACCATATCAACTAGACTCCCAGCATTTGGAGAGAATTATTTTCCGTCTTATTATCCTCCTCATGCTTGGGGGAAACCTTTGGTCACCCAATATGACAATACTTCGTCACTTTTTGGTCAAACTAATGTTGACATGAAATTTTGTCAATGGCATCCCACTCTTCCTATCCAACCACAAACGGTTGTACACTCGTATCAACCGGTTCAACCTGTTACACCCACTTCTTTACCACTTGTTAATACATCTATCCCCTTGTTAAAGAATCAAAATATTGTACATCAACCTTATCAGGTGGGTCCTTCAACTCAATATCATCAAATGTTGGGTCCACAGAATCAAAATCCTTTGGTTAATTTACAACCACCTATATCAGGCATAATTTATTCACAAGCTAGTGTACCATTTTATGGGATGTCACAAATGCAACTTGGTTATACATATCAACCAAATCCAAGTCATGTTAATTTGGGTTATAACATTTGTGGAAAGACCCCTTGGCAGCCGCAGGTGCAAATGCCTCAAACTTCATTTCAACAAGTAACATATCCAGGTTTTGGTCAACATAATCCTCAAGTGTTTGCTATGCAAAACAACCCCTATCTGGGTTACCAGCAACAGATTTCATATGTTGGTGCTGAAAGGCCTGTTGCCCAAGAAATTCCATCTTACCCTGGCTATGCTCAACCTGACCTTAATAGACAGTTGCCTTTTGTTGCAACCTTGGAATTACCAGATTTAAATTGGTTAACCAATGATCCTATAAATTATGCTCCTTGGTGGCCAGTGATACCTCATAAATTACCCTCTGATATTCCTAAATTCAATGGAAACCCTGGAGAAGATCCATCGACGCATGTTATAACTTATTATTTGTGGTATTCATCAAACTCCTTAAATAATGACTCTGTTAGACTACGTCTTTTCCAACACACACTCACTAGTCCAACTGCACAATGAGGATGGTTCCTTTTTTGTGTCAACCTCGTTAAAAAATGAAACAGAGTTATGAGGATAGTTCTTTTTTCTTGCGTCAACCTCGTTAAAAAATGAAACAAGTGCCTTGAGGAAAGTTCTTTTACTGTGTCAACCTCGTTAAAAAATGAAATAGGTCATGAGCATAGTTCTTTTCCTATGACAAGCTCATTAAAAAATGAAACAAATCCTCTCCTAATTAAGACGAGTATTCCATTTGATCTCGTAAATGAACCTTCATTCCATCCAACTATTAGTAATCTACTTAGGTGGATGAAATGAAGCTTAGGGGGCATCTTCTCTTGCAGGGGGCATTCAACATGTGCTTTTGCAGGGGGCATTCAAAACATTCTTACCAATCGCATGCAATCGACCGCTGAAGTTCAGGGGCAAAATAGTTTCAGAGCTCCAAAATGCAAATGGTAACTAGTGAATGGTAAAAATTAATAGTAAAACTCTTTTTATTTAGTCATTTAATTGTTTGCAATGAATTTTTATTGCTATCACTATGGTTTTATTATTTTTTTATCATGAAACAGGTGTTTTAATCCATTTGATGTTTTTTTGAATAGGTCTTACAACTGATGAAAAAATTAGTCGTGCAAATTTATTTTAAGAATGACTTGACCACAAAGAATAATTTTTCTCCTTATTTTTCGAGCTTTGTTAAAAACGAAAAAGGATTTGAAGCGCACTTTTATCTCTTTTTCGAGCTTCTATAACAATGAAAAAGGAACCCCTGGAGTCTTCTTTCAACTCTTTTCAGACTCTGATAATGTGAAAATATTTCCGAGCACTTGTTTTTTCGAGCTTGTAAAAGTAAATGAATTGATATCTACTCAGTATAAGTTTAACCCTTTTTTGGACTGATATAGATTATTTACGAAAAAGGAATACCTTGGTTAAACATGACCAAAGAGGTTCTCTCAGACATTATTTTACACTTTTTTGGGTCTGAGAGACAAATTTACGAAAAAGTACTTATGGAGTTTTCTTTCGTCCTATTTTTCAAACTCTCTAAATATGAAAAAGGACCAGGCTATCACTGTCGTTAAGCTCATTAAAACATAAAATAGAGATGGGCTTGTTGATCATGGCAAGAATAAAGTTTCATTCATTGCTAGACTCGTTAAATTATTAAATAGCAATACTTTATTCACCTAAAGGGTTGAATTATAGATCAAGAAAATGTTATCCTCCTCAAGCTTGTTAAAAAATAAAGAGGTACTGGTCGACAAATGACCGGGGAAAATTTGGGAAAAGTGAGCAAAGTTTCTTTTTTGGTAGCAAGTCGCTCTTGAACATGACACTTCTTTCACTCCATGTCCATGACTTTTTGGGTTGGGTAATCATGTTTACGGTTCATTCACACCTATGGTTCATCATACCTTCACTTTGGTTTTGGGTCAATGCTGCCAACTCATCACAGTGTCGCCGATATGTTCAAGAGAAGTCATCCAGTGATTAAAAACTCATCCTTCTGCAATACTCATAAACCTTCATTCTCATGACCATCATCCCTAAAAATTGCTATATCAAGTCATAACCTTGTCTCCAAAATCAGTAACTCCATTTTTGTAATAAGGTGACTTCCTGTCAACGAAAAATCAATATCTAGGAAGTTCACTTAGAAACATCAGATTCCAGTACCATGAGGCTTGTTATAGCATCAACAAGATCCTTGCTTCCGGACCTTTGACCGAAAGATTTTGCTTGGTGTTTGACATCAAATCATCTATTCATGCCTTACGAAATGTACTGTAGTACCTTAAGGACCATTGAAATTAATGGTTGTTCTCTCACATTTGTTAACAAAACACATCATTAGCTGGTAATCAAATGACGTCTTTTCATGTTCGACTACAAATCATATATTCGCATGGCTAGACTTGCACCTGAATGATCCAGTGAACGAGATAAGAAGGCCCAAGATCTATTTTCAGCCATCCGGGCTGCGATTTTAGGATTTTTGTACACATCATCTGTACGGTGATCTTACATACATATTGTCATCCAAACATGGGCCTATATCTGTAGGCACGTCTACATCTGGGCAACATTCCAATGAAGACAACTTTCTGAATTATGTACATGTTATTAGATTGTTTTATGTGTTGAATATGGGAATGCCTACCCTCAACAATTATGATCAAAGAGGGTATATCATGATGTAATTTATTGTAATATTGATGCAGGTGACCATTCCGCTTCGTTTCTAGCCCATCACAGTGTAAATCATCTCAATCAAATGGTTTTATTATTTGGATCTCATGCTTTAGGGGGAAATTATTATAGGTCAATTTGGGCACCATTCCCAATGAATTGGTTAACTGGACATCATCTCTACGACCAATGATCAAGGGTATATTATTCCCTATCATTTTAGTTGCTGCATGCCCTAAGATAAGAAACAAGGCAAATCAAGCAAGACTTTCATCAAGAAAAGGTTTCCAAGGTTTGAAGCTTATTATATAGCATATGAGAGCTCACCAACGCAGGCTCTAAGGGGCCTAAGTGCATTGCATATGCAGGTAGCCCCATGCAAGTCTTCTCTGAAAAGAACTTCCCGACATTCATAGGTGCGTTGGTCACATTGGGAGCGAAATTCTTATTGTTTTGGAATCTCCACTTGGCTAGTGCCTTCTAGAAGAGTTCACATGTGTCAAGCTTCGGATCCAAGTGTCCATTTGACATCCACATGACTGGAAACATGTCTTTCCTATTATTGGAAATTCATTTATTGCAAAACAACCTACAATTCATTTATAAATTGAGCACATATCTAAGTGCTTGAGAGGAAGAATTTTAATAGAGAAATGCTGGAGAATTTTCAATTGAGAGCTAGATTTGTGTAGTTTCTGTTGGAGAGATTTATACTATGATGAGGCTTGGGAATGTTGCTGGAAGGTCACTTCAAATTAGTCACTAGGTTTTAACCTCTCCTTCTATCATCAATAAAGAGTATTGCTTATTTTTCCCTATATGCATCTGTACTGGCTTTGATTTTCCATATTGCACGATCTTAGTTGATGTGTATGGTTTATGCTTTACTGATTTATAAAACTAACTTGAATAGATATCTATATTATTGCATATTCTACTATTTCAGTGTTCTTTCTTGTAGGAGGCATTCCATACAAACCGCTTGAATTTGAAGCTGCAACGGAGGTGACAGAAGGAGCCATTTAGAAGCGCTTGGATCAAAAGAAAAATTCTAATACTCTATGTGTATATGTTCTTAGTTAGGAGAAATAGTCGTATATTCTTTCACTTGTTGTTCTAGACTAGCACCTGTCTAGGGAAGCGTGATTTATCCATAATTCACAATTCTAGTCCAACAAACGTTGTCACTTGGGAGTATGTATCTATTCATGGAGACACATTAGACCACTATGGAGAGATCATCCATAGACATCATTATCAACTTACTCTTAGTACATGGTAAGATTTTTATTTTTGTACTTATTGATCATCTAACAAAGTATTTGCAAGTTTATATTTGGGCTTCATGGTATTTCTAAGATCAGCATCAATGATGGAGATAGTCATTTCTTGTATGGATTTGGGAAAGTGTTGTGTTATTCTTGGTATGCTCAGTTGATGTACAATGCCATTTACTACCTCCAAGTAGATGAGCAAACATGCACAATTAGCAAGTGGTTTGGAGACAACTTTCCACATTATGATCAGAGACAACAAGCAGCAAAAATGTGTTGTCACCACATGGGAAAATATTGGCACCATCCAGAATTACACATAACACCCAATATATTTCTTATTTGGATGCCATATTGTGATGATATCCTATTCATTGTATATGGGATGGCTTGGGCAAGCAAGGTTCATAGAACCAAAGAGTGGTTCTTTAAGGATCCAGTTGCCTTGTTGCCTCTTGAAGGCAACATTATTACAACCCAAAATTAGTAGCAACTCTACACATATCATAAGTGGAGAGAGAGACAGTGTGGGATAGAAAATTTGGTTTATCATGTTCAGCTATGCAACCCACCTACATTGCAGGAGCAAGAGGTGGAAGAGTTTTTCTATGAGTTACCATTTTGGAGGGTGATTCATTTTTTTTAGATGATAGCTTGGGGATTAGAGCTTCACATGGGAATGAAGATTCCCAACACTTTTCAGATTCCATGCCTCAAGAAGGCCTCTAGACAACATATAGTTTCCTCCATGGATAACCCATTTCTTCATGATGAGAGCCATTTGGATTTGTCACCAAAAGCTAACTTATACACTTGGGAGGAGAAACTAGGGGACAAATTGATGATAGATAATATTGTTCAGTGGAGGAGCTTATCATATGAGGATGCTATAGGAGGAGGAGAGGAGGCTTTTCAGTTCTGTCCTTGCAGTTTCTTGAGGACAAGCAATATTTGGGAGGGGAGGACTGTAATATTCCAAAATAGCTTGCAACTAATTTGAATAGTAATTTTTTCTTTTGTCCTTTAGATAGAAGAATAAGTGGGTAGGGAGACCCATAAATATCTTTAGTTGTAATAAAATCGCTCTTAATGTGAATAGGGATCATCTTAATAACTGGATAAAGAACCCTCATGTGCGAACAAGGGCTAAATCATGTGAACAAGGTCAATGTTGACCAAATCAATAGCACTGGTATGGAGGGAGTGGATCATCAATGAGAGCCATCACAGTGTTAATGGGAGGAAGTCTCCATGAGAGTAGTGGATATAATTAGTGGGGCCCAAGGTGAGAAGGCTCACAATGCATATAATGAGGGGAAGGTAGCCATATAAGGGCTTGTTGTTGATTATTGATTTTGTGGTCTTGTATGATTGTTTGCACTCTTCAGCTGTTTAGTGGTGTCTGTTGTGCTGTTTAGCACAAGGGTGTTCCCGAGCGGGAATCCCACATTCATCCTCAGGGGACTTCGAGTGATTGCTTAGGAGAGGTTATTATGAGCTTCATATCCACATTCTGGAATTCAGGCCAACTTTGGTCTTCAGCTACAATGCAGTTTCTTCCAGAGATGTGTTGTGTTGCAAGGTAGAAGCATTGGAGGATTGATAGGGCCATTTTCAGTGTTTTTTTTTTCAGTGGAGAGGTAGAATTTCCATTGGGAGGCCAGAAAGGAAGGTCCTAGAGCTTTATTTCATTATCTAGCATCAAGCCCACCTATTTCCACCTCCTACAGGGCAGTTTCCCTTAAGGACTATGTTATTTTATTGAGCATTTGCAGGGGAGGTTTCCATGCTTCAGTTGGAGGGTTAGATCTTCAATGTAGGGATCATAATTTCACTTGGAGGATCTATTGGAGGAGTCCCATATATTTCTATATCGGTTTAAGCCACCTCCTTCCAGTTATTCAATTGTAGTTGCTATTCAACCCTAGGGCTGCATTCTGACATTTTTGCATTTTGGGTATTTCCGGAAACCCTTTCTCGATTGTCTTGGAAATGTGCTCGGGAGCATAGATCTCTATACCCATCACCTTTTGAGCTATATAACAGTAGATCCATATCATTGTACACATCCAATAGTAGTATACTCACTAAAACTATGATGTATTAGCTCATGGAATTTGTATAGCAGTTATATTTCATGTATTGGCATATTTGTTTATTGGAGGCTTGTGTTGTAATTCTTGAGTGACTTGATCCTCAAGATTTTGTGCTCCTCATGGATGATATGATTAATAAAATGGCTTTGAATTTTCCTCATATATTGGTATATTGATATTTCATACTATTTCCATTATTTTTTTCTATATTCCTATCTTTTCCATTTTGGAATATTACATGTGAGCTCTTTATCCTGTCACCACATTCCACTTTTCCCATTTCCTTCAACAAATCACATCTCAAATATAACTAGGTTAGAATTTATCTATCTGGATCAGGCCTCCCACCTTTCCAATAGGTTTGGGAAATAGTTTGTTGCATGCACTATGAATTTTCAGTCGCCACATCTTTTCCTCCTCAAACGGAAATAATTTTTGGAAATATGCTCCACCTCATCACAGTTATAACATCTAAATGGTCTTTTTTGGCCTCCACCCCAACCACATTTCTATCCCTCCTTATTTGTGACCACCATAATATTGTCATTATTTATTTCTTCCACTTTGGAGGTCTTATCAAAACATTAGGCCAAAGCTTGTAATGTTTGACAATTCTCAGTGTTGTGAATATTAAATCGACATAAATTATAAAACAAGGTTGTTCGTGCTGATGAATACTTCTGAAGGATGGGGTGACCTTGAGGAGGATATCTATAAGTCTGACAAGTTTCACAGTACTAATTCTAAGGCTTTCTTGAAAATGAGCTTGAGGTCATAGTAGGTGTGTCCCTTCCTCTTAATGCAGGTCAATGATTGGATAGGTGAACATTTTCATTACAAGCTATGCACCACACCTACTCCTGACCAACCTTAACTTTAGTGAGTACCTATATTTATTTAGTCAGAATATATAACTGATGTTGCAACTAGGATATTTCCAAAGTTGTGTTGGGGGTATAAATAATGGTTTTCTGAGTATGAGTGGTCCCTAGGCATCCATTTATCGAATCAATTATCATGGATTTCTCCAAATATTCTCTATGAGTCTCCCCTCTTGGCTACATCAGGGGAATCCAAGTTAGAGGTTGAATTCCTCCTATAAACCACTCCTTATGTTTGGTATTGTTAATTTGGTAAGTTAATATGCTCACACAGGTCCAAAACCTATGGTCATATTCTCGGCTGCTCTCTCTCACAATCTATTTGATGTCCTTCAACTCAGAGTAACTCTTATGTTGAGGTTTTGATTTCTAGAGCTCATTGATGAGGATTTGTCTCAATTCATCGAGATTCCTCATTGTACTCGAAGGGGTTTTTGTGCATACTTCATATAACAATGCAAGGCTCGACCCATCAAAGTCATATGGAATTCCAATAGTGTAGTGTCAGTGATAAGGGTATCCTTGGAATTTCAGATGGCTTCACATAGAAACCAGTGTTTCTCTACATGGTCATCACCTTTCCTTGAAAACTAAAGTGAATGCAACAAAGAAACAACTTGCACTCCAACCATAACAGTAATTAGTGTATGAAGAAAAATGGATCCTTGTGCCCCTAGCTGATTCACCAAGTTTTGACCTATAGTGAAAAACAAACTAACACTACTACTGCTACTCAATCTTCCGATATAATTTGGTTGACTTCCACTATGACTCGCAGAACCTCTTGATTTCATAATACTACTATGTGGCACAATCAAGGTGAAATTAATAGAATTAAAAAGAGCTACCTCTCTTGGTTTGGAATGCACAAGGGGTGGTGCCTATATTGGATTGACTCCACTAGCTTCTAGATGTACCATGTTTGTTTTTATCTCTTTTTTAGACCTAAGGTCAAATGTCCAACAAAGGTCCGATGTAGTCTAGTGTGTCGACATAATAAAACTTCTGAAAAAAGGGTGTCTCACTTGAGGCATGTTTGATTCTTTTCGTTTCTAGTGTGTGTAGAGCAATGGGAAGTGATGGAAGCATAGAATTCATTAGTTTCACCTTTATTACCATTCATTTAATCATAACGAAACAATTCATGTGCAACAAAAATAAGAATGTATATATAATCCTTATATTATACAACAATGAAAAATTATGCACAACAGTATTGTAACTCCATTGTATTAGTAGAAATGGATTATATCTATGCCTCAACCTTATAATAGACTAGAAGATCTCTTGACTTAGCAACCTAGGATCACAAAAACTATGACAAAAAAAACAACTAGAACTTTGGAAGCTTTAGAATATAAATAAATCCTATATATATAAAATGGGTGAGACAATTATAGAAGAATATAGAGAATCTAGAAGTGATGGTTGTAATCCACTTTTACAAAAGATCTTTGCACCTTCAAGCTAAATATGCAGAGGCTTCTGGGTCAGTGGTTCGACAGATGATATGATTCCCTTGCTTTGTTGTCTGCATTCTTAAGCTTGTGTGAATTACTGTCTCTATAGATCATATAGCCTCACCAAACTTGAATATGCATCTCTACTCTTTGGTCAAGACTTAGCCAAAAAAATTCCCCTACCACTCTATCCAACTTGTCCTAAGTTGGGTGCAGAGTCTATTCTTTGAACAATGGCTCAAACTCTAGGATCTCTATGATTGTTGCATCTTGGAACAATGAGAAGAATGTGAACACAAAATTCCAACACTTTGTAACATCCTGGATCTACTGGGAAAAGTTGGCCTAGTTATTTCCTCGATAATAGTCTATTATTTCGGGGCTTTCTCTAGACTATATTTGACCTCAGCCTCTACTTTCTTTTTTATGTCTCTTGCAGAGACGAACTTCTCTTGAGATTTTTGTCCAAGTTCTCTAGCCAGGTTCCATAGATGTTGTTTTTATCTTCCAAACAATCATGTTGTAGTGTAATACTTTTGGCTTCATCCATTTTATTTGTGTTTTTGGTGGTTATAGATTCTGCATATGCATGTTCATACTCTTCATGGTATTTTTTTATATGGTCATCGATCTACTTCTTGGGCTCTAATACAACCTATTTATGCCTTTGGAATTTTTCCCATAGAGTTTTACTCTTAATGCGCAACCGATCCAACCATACAACTTGGGTGTTAGCTTTGATGATGGCAGGGATAACTTACAAGTATACTCTTATACTTTTGGCATGTGCCTATACTTTATTTCCATATACCTATTTAGCAGCTTCGAACACTACTTGTTTTTCTTGTTTTGTTGCATTCCTTCATTTAGCTTCTTTCTCACTCTCTCACTCATACATCCATTTTCACATTTCTAGTACTTGATGTAACATCGTGATTACTTCTGTAACTATGTAAGAGGACTTCTTATCCGTTAGATATGATTCCAATAGAATAATATGTCATCAAAACAAGCAGTTAGTGCATCTTGTACCTTGGTAACTTCATCTTGTACCAAAACTTCTCTATCACGTGCATCTCGCACTTGATTTCTTAATTGATCCTCTAAGTATTGGTCCCTGTTCCTCAGATGCTAGTACAAATATCCATTGGAATTCATCAAATTTTTAGTGAAGTTGATAAGTTCCATCTTCCGCAGGTCAAAAATATACTTAGTACAAACCTGGACTCCTTCCTTGAACTAGAGAGAGACATACATCTGCCATGGTATCTAAAAATCCCTAGCTGGCACATTGAGTTTCTCATGGATTCCTTCTATCTCATAGTGAATTAAAACTCAAATATAGAGCCTATCATTTGCAGTGTTACGACCGTATTGTAGACTCCTACAGGGGTTGGTTGACGGTGTATTGGCCCTACCACTAACGCAACCTATTATCTCAAGGGTGTAGCACCGGGATGATCTCATGAGTACTCACTTCGAGGTTATGGAATTCCATAACCGCTAAGTGAGTATTCGTGAAGCTTCCGTTTAGTTTATGGAAGGCAAGCCTTGGTAAGATGCTTTGGAAGGAGAAAAAATATTTTCCTACTCTTGGAGTAATATGGAGCCATTTATCGGTATGGAACAAGGTCTAAAGAAGTAATGAACTTTATGTATCATGATTTCACTCTTCTAGAAGTGGGAGCTCACCTATGAGAATGGAAGGTAGACTGGCTTCAATGAAATACATGCTTACCTCAAGTTTCTCCCCCCTTGTATCATGAAGGGGGGTTGGGGGGGTCACCTATTCTATCTAGGAAGTACCTCTTTTTGAGTAAGGACTCCTTATTCTAGCTGTTCATCTAGCACTTATTTATTTTATATTAGCTCAAGTAGTAATCTCTACTTTTTCTATTCTGAGTATAATTCATAGCTTTACCTCTTGTATTAGGAGTTAAAGTCTCTTTGGTAGAGGTCATTTTCTCTTCAATCAAGCAAGCAGTAGTAACTTTCCTCTCTTCTCTTAGTCGTAAGCAAGTTACCCTCTTGTTTAGCTCATCTTTGTTCTGCGCTCTTTATTTGAGTAGCGGTATAAGGAGTATGTATTTTGATTTTCCCTCATTTATTTCTCTTTGATATTATGAGTTAGTCTAAGCTATGAGTCTGATTAGCTATTATGAGCTATGAGTTCGAGTATTGTTTTATTGATCTATTATGCATCTCTACCTGAGAAGTTCTAGGTTTGGATAGATCTTATACTCTTATATTATGGGAAAATATGAGTTTTGAGTTCTGATCTCTGAGTCAGGAGTAGTCGCTTTCTTATGATCTATGAGTATGCCTCCTTTCTATCTTTTATTGGGCAATAGTATTTCTCATTCTTATCTATGAGTATGAGCCTTTGACTTGAGTTAGTAAGTGCTAGTTGTATCTTTATTCTATTCTCTGAGAGTATTGGTTAGGCTTTTCAAGTCCTGTATTATCTATGGTTTAGTCTTTGTCTCAGTATCTTTATGAGTTGCTTGTTGTATGAGCTTTCGTAAAGGCTTTCTACTTGTCTCAGTAGTTGCCTTTATGTGTTGTTCTATTGTCTAAGTTATTAGTGTATAGGCTTATTTCTTGGTTATAGGGTATGAGTAAGCCTTTGTATGGTCAACTGTATGACTAAGCATAGGCCTTAAATTCTTGTTTGAATTCGTTATGTGCCCTTTGTTCGCTTGTCTCACTCTAGTATCAGTACTCCAACTCCTCGACAAGAGGAATGGTAGGCTGGCATGATTCTAAAAGCATGAACTTAATGAATTACCCTTATTTTTGAAGGAATGTTACAAGTCTTATCGAGGTGAGTATGAGCTCTTTATGATTATCTCTCTATCAACAAGCTCTTTCCGACTTCCGTTTAGGGAGTTCATGTAAGTGACTGAATTGTAAGTGCATTTAAATCCAGAATAGGGATTAGTGCCTTGCTTTCGATAAGATCTCCTCGAATTTTCATTTACTGAGCTATGGAGTACGAGCTTCATTATTTCATTCACATTTCTTGTAAAATTACTTTCTAGGAAATAATTTTCCTTTTTTCTATCTGTACTCAACCCTTTTTGAATCTGTAAATGGGCATGTTTCAATTTCCACTCAACAACAGGAAGTCGTTTTCAGGTGATCCTTAGGTCATGAACTGGGAGCTAGTTCTTATCAAAGGAATAGTAACTACTGAGATATAAAAATATTCCAAAATAGCGTTCTCCTAGAGGTATGGAATAGATACTCGCTCAATCCATAAGGCATCCACCGCGTTGCCACTTCCCTCTTTCTAGAATGTGTAAAGAATGAATAGTTTCTATTTTAATAATGAATATGGATCTTTTTTGTCTTTATTTTAGTGTGTATCTCCTCGTCTTATGTGATATGAACCATCGAGTGCTAGCTTCCTTCCTTCGAGTTCAAGGACCATTATTTCTTTTCACAAGTGCTGGACAGGAATTTGTTCGACTTTTTTCAGTATTTACTTATCAATTTCTTTATAGTTTAATTGGTATATTTAAATTGTTCTCCTTTCCTTTATAAATAAATTTTCCCCTTTCAATCCCAAATGGAGGATATGTATCCTATCGTTCCTATCCTTAGTGGCCCATCATATGCGATAGAATAAGTCCACCCAAACTGTCTTTATTTCTTTCTTTCACTACCATATGCCCAATGTTCCTTCAAAATTATTTATCTCTACTTCCTGCTGCAATATGTAATTCTTGTTCTGAGTTTTCTCTCTTTGATTTGGGTAGGTGCATTTGTCTCTTTCTTGAGATACGAAGGAAAGGGGTGAATGCCGCTATCCTGAGGAAAAGAATCACGGGGGAGATGCAGAGCCGCTCTCCCAATGAAGGAGGGGAAATGCCCTAAACAAAGAGAGGACTGAAGGGACATATCAATTGGATAATCACAATCCACCACTACTTCAGAAAGAAAACTAAGAATAAAATAAGCTACAATGTTGACTTTGAATTATTTTCACCAATACATATTAGATAGAAACTTATTCTATTTGAATTTCACAAAGTTTCTCATAGGGGGATTTCATTGCTAGGGGAATGGAATTGATTTTTGTGTTACCTCTTTTGAATTACTAATCTTATGTCGACCTCCTCAAACTTGTCACCTAACAAAACAAACCACCCCTGGCACCCATAGTGAATCAATCAGTGAACCCAGTTATCTAAAGCACCCACTGCTCATGGTTGGTTAAATAATATCCCAGCCCAGTTGGATCCTTGCTTTTCTCCTTATGGACATCTAATGTATACTATAAGTGTCTAATCATGCCAAATAAAAAAATACCTATTTTATTTCGAAAAATAGTGAATTAGGTTTATATGTTATGCCTACGAGTCTCTATTTTTGTCACAATTGGATACCAAGAGCTAGAGCCCATTGGAATCTGCTGCATTTATATAGTAACCGAGTTAACAAATATGTTATGTTCTCTCTTCAACCTACCCAATTATCTTAGTTCCATACTAACCACTGTTGGTTATCTAGTAGCCTTTGGTATCTAATCACCTAGTTACTAAATTAGCTTTGTTTTTCTCATGTTTCTGTATTCACCCTGGTTGTAACACACCCAATTCATAAATACTCAAGAAGGATTCACCTTACATACAACATGGAACTACTTGTAGCATGATTCCCAGTACCATCAAAACACTCTTATCTAATATTGCTGCTTGCGAGGAGGCTTGAGGAACCCGACTGCTTCTCTCCCAACAAAACAACAAGCTTACTAGTTCAAGACACAAGTGGGGAAATAATTTGAAGGAAGGTAGCTAGTTATGTTTATCCAAATGATTAAGAGATTTATTGATGGATGAACCACAAATATTTATTTCATTACGGGGACGTGGTGGAAAATATAAACTGAATCGGAGACCTAACTTCCGGATCTCTATTTTGTGACCGAAGACCTGATTGAGACCTCGATTAAGATTACCCGACTTTATATTAATTGGATATATACCCCTGAGATCTTCTATATATTGATACTTGCCTTAGATATTTGATCTATGCCTACTTAGATCTCTTGCTACCTGCCTTCAACTTATCTCTCCCTGTCTGATTAATATTCCTACCCTCTATTGCTTGAATGGATATCTACTACCTAGATCCCGATTGAAAACTACCCGATTACTTCTCTCTAGACCCGTGATTGATTCCATCTCAAGATCCACAAAATTTCCCACCTCACAGATACACCCCCAAAATAAGTTTTTGATCCCTAGGAAATTATGAACTACTCATAGACCCAATGACCTAACGTTAAGCTCCTTTATTCTCTAGTGGGATGGTGTGCTCAACGAGAAAATAGATATAAGGAAAATTTATGAATTCGAGGAGGTTGCGAGCACCCCCCCCCCCCCCCCCCCCCATAATGAAGGGGAGAGAGGTGACTGCATGCGGTGGTCACGGATTATAACAGAGCCTGTTTTCTGCAAGGGGTGGGTGAGGAGAGTAGCCAGTCACCTTTAGCCTTCACCGAAAGCCTCTCACCATAATCAAGAAGCCAGAAGCCTTTAACCTCTCGCCCTTAAATAGAAAAAATCAAAAAACATGTTGTTCACATATAAGCTCAATTAAGCCATGCGACATACAATATTGATTGAGTTCAACAGATGGATAGAGAACTTAATCTTCTGATGTTTCCGGATGCATGGTGCGAACCGATGCACCTGTACTATATAAGAAATTGACCAATGTATAATATTAATCAATGAAATAATAATAAATTCTTTGTTTTGACACTCATGTATAGAAATATATCCATTATGTGTTGTGTGGATATAGCTCCTACGTTGTTTGTTTATGTGTAGTGGGTAGAGTTTTTGTTATCTCTTTCTCTGTAACGATCTCTATCTCTCTCATTGTGTTAGGACCCTGCTCTCTCATGCTCTAACCAACTTAATCATGCTCCTCTCCTATGTTTATTATATCCACACAGAATCACCACTCCTCTGTGTTTATTCTCTCCACACATCTAATCTCCGATGTGATATTCTATTCGTATATCACCCGCACCATCTTAGCATGTGATTTTGGATCCAACTAGATCAACATGTGATTTTAGAACTACCATAACTAGGTCAATAGGATTGTTTGAAATTTTTCACAATTGTCATGCTAGATGGATGGCATGGCACAGATTAAAATTCCCTCATACCCTTTGCGTAGTCGGACAGTTCAGTTGTTGGATCTATTTTTATATCATTAGAACTAACCTATTCTTTCTTTACTTCAGAACTTATGAGATCATATCATATTATGGATGGGGCGGGGTTACCCTACCTTGTCAAAATTCTTCTAGGTATCACATATTACCTTATGGTATGGCAAAACCTGGTTGATAGATAAAATTTGGGAGTACCTACTACTTCAAACAAAGAGCCTTTACCTTTAGGACCTACTACCCACCTTCTAGTTATCCACCATAATAAATATACCTGCCCTAGACACTTACTGAAGAAATCACTTAATCAGGACTACTCACTAGAGACACTTCTATGTTCTAGACGCGATCAACCCACCTTACTCAGACTTTCCACTTACTTCCTACACCCAAAAACACTTGCCTCAACCAGGAATATCAGTTGAGTACGACATGATCTATTAACCCTTACCCCTTTACTTAAGTGCATACCAACTGTTCTACCAGACTTTTCACTTGATACTGCCTTCACTCTAGGAGAGGGAGAAATAAATTCCTCTCATGTTAGTCGAGGCCTGCTGGGGGTATCTTCTCCCTTATGGTCGAGTCTATTTACGCATCCTTACAAACCCATTCTACCATGAATAATCCTAGTTGGGGAGGCTTTTATTAACCCTTTACCCTTCGCCCTAGAAAGGATATTGAATGTTGCCCAATGCATGAAATTCTCTTAGAAGCACCGGATTAGATGATACAACCCTATGCTTGAATTTATTATTTCCTTCACCCTAGGGGAGAGATGGAGTGCTGCCAAACAACACTTGCTTCAGCCAGGCTAGGAATAGAAGGGTATCACATCTATGAACCCTTTTGATCTATCCACTATATATATTTCATTCAATAAATATTAAGGTTTCTATAGTGGGGCCATACTCTATGGCTCTAGAAAATTTCATAGACTTGCATTGAGACATTGAACTTGTCCATTTAAAAATAAATAAATAAAAATAACTACTTATAAGAGCTCCAATGAAGAAGCTTCAACAGCTGGACCTACTACTACAATTTATTACTATACAATATCACATCGAGATGCACGTCCTTGCACCTAATAATTTATCATATATGTTGAAGTTTGCAACAAGAAACAATGAAAGTGGCATCCGGAAACATCATCCTTGATCCTAGTGAAAAATAAGCACCTAAACTAGGTGGGGCCCACACAGGCTATTTTTAGGTGTATGTCTATTTCTAG
The DNA here is from genome assembly GCA_034641835.2 of Pinus albicaulis. Classification (NCBI taxonomy): domain Eukaryota; kingdom Viridiplantae; phylum Streptophyta; class Pinopsida; order Pinales; family Pinaceae; genus Pinus; species Pinus albicaulis. Next base: position 123,822,104 of record CM076571.1, on the reverse strand, counting down.
AATGGTTAGCATATTCTAAAATTAGTAGGAGGCTGATTCTAGATGGTTGAGAAAATTATATCTTTAGATGAGTTTCTATTTTTAGAATATGGGCGAAGTATATTTATAGATCGAAAATTTAAAAATAGAATGCATGTCGATTATTATTAGCCCTTAATAATAATCAGACAATAAAAATTAACTTATTCTCTTGGAGCACTTTATTTCAGTGAACAGATGTGGCACATAAGTGGGCTAAAGGAATTATGCAATTCCTAGGGTGGTTGGTGACTCATGCATGGAGGACTTAGTTATAACTGATTGTGGCAAGTTGTAACAAAGTTGGAAGAGTGGTTATGTGAGTTGTTATTTAGTTTAACTCAGTTCAGTGAGTTAAAATCAGTTGTGTTACACCATTTTTAGTTGAGGATCTCTCATTGCCTCACCTATGGCAGACCTCCTTCTGTCGACATCAGCTCATTCATTCTAGAAGCCAGGTCTAGAGGGCGATGTGCCTTGGTTCCAGCTTCCACTCTTGTTCGGTGCCTCGGATCAGGCAAAGGGATCTCTCATTTCCCTTTGACTTGATTGTTTCTCCACTCCAACTCCTTTCAGCATGACCGAGATCCGTATACTTGATGGTTCAGTGATACAGCAGCGGCTCTTGATGATTCCCGGGTGTGTGTGAGATGTCTCAACCCTCATGAGGGGGTGGCCCTGCAGGTAGCCCCCCACATGCCCGGATGACCTCCTCCTTGCAGCCTTCGATGCAGCTCCAGATATTTGATGATGTTGGCCTTAGCCACTTGCAGCACCTCTATGATTTGCATGTATCAGTCAGATTTTGTGAGCCCTTCCCCATTTACAGGGGGCATTTGGGTTGTATTTATCTCATGTACTCAGATGATCTTGTACTAGTCCTGGCTGTTATACCAGGCACGGCATGTATGTGAGACTATTCATTGTATTTTATCGCTCTTGATTATACCCGGTATGCTCTATGGTTTGGTCCCTTGTTCACTGGACACACTATTCTTTTGTACTTTGTCACGGCGGGCATAGGTATGCACTCCGCCGCCTTCGGCCACAAGGTACCCTCTCATAACGAGAGACTTGTTGCACACCATAAGTCTCGTCTCCCTCGAGGTCTAGTCCTTGACACTATCTACCTCATATTTCTCTCTCGACATACCCTTTTGTTGTCTAGTGATTGTGTTCTTACAACGTACTATTAAACAGATTTGCTCCACACGACACTCGCACGGCGGGGGGCAATCTGTCACCATTTTTGGTCATCTAACCTTTCACCATTAGATGGACCCAGGCCACCATGTAAGACCAGTTTTACCCCAAGTAATACTGCTTTCACTATGTTAATTAAGGAAACCCCAAAAGGAATAATTAATTAAACCATAATTTAATTAATATTCCCAGTCATGTTTAACCCAAAAACAAAGAAATTAATGAGATACACCCATAGTTATCTTATTATTTTCTAGGAATAATTATTTAAATAATATTCCTTGTTGAATATGACCAAATCAAACCACCATTAATCAAATAAATCATTATTTACTTGATTATATCCCAACCACTTCCTTAAAAAGATAAATAAATCATTTATTTATTTATTTTTCACTAATCAAGGGATTTGACCCAAGTCAAACACCCTTACCCTCCAACAAATAATAATAAAATATTCCATAGAGGTGGATCTAGATTTGGTTAACATTATTTTAATCATGCACCAAGATCTAGAATGACCCAATATTTTGTTATAAATAGGAGGGTTTTCCCCTTCATTCTTCACCTTTTGTTGCATATTAGATCACTTTGGATCTATACACTTGGTCTCATTTCTGCCATTTTGCTCCCATTGAGCTCTACCTTCTACATTGGGTTTTTCTACATCTACAAGAGAGAGAAAGCTTAGATCTGAAGTGCTGAGGACTATAAAGAACCCATCCCATTGAGGAGATCTGGATACACCTTCTTGTTTCCTCCCGGGTGCCCTGTAATATAAAAATTCATTCAAAAATCGTGTTCTTGTCTTGTCTGTTGGATGCATGGAGCAAACTCTTTACTTTACTGCTTAATGTCTTTCCATTTATAGATCTGTTTGTTGCGGCATTTTAACTACTAATCGCAGATCTGAAGATGTTTGGCAGCCTCTATTGTTGTTAGGGCTATTAGTTATGCGTAGCTAAAGTGGTTCTTTTTCGTACGCTTCGACGAAGAATTCATACTAACGGTGGTGGACTATTTGTTTCTCAGGGTAAGTATGCCCGGGAGATACTAGAGAAGTTCAACATGCATGGCTGCAAGCTTGTTGATACTCCTCTTCCTGGTGGTTGGAGGAAGGAGGATGCTACTTCAGCGGAGGTAGTGGATGCCACTGTTTATCGACAGTTGGTGGGGTCGCTTATGTATCTGGTCAATACACGACCCGACATATGTTGTGCTATTAACCAGCTTTCACAAGCTATGGTTAAGCCTACCAAGCTCTTTTGGAAGGCGGGGAAGCATGAATTGAGATATCTCAGAGGCACATCGAGATATGGATTGTGGTACATAAAGTTGGATGAGGTGAAGCTGTGTGGCTTCACGGATGCATATTGGGCAGGGAGCCCAACAGACAGAAAGAGCGTATCTGGAGGGATTTTCAGTATCAAGTTGACAACAGTTTCTTGGTACAGCAGGAAGTAGAGATCCGTGGCACTCAGTTCAGCAGATGCCAAGTATATGGCAGCAAGTTTGGCTGCATGCGAGGCTATATGGATGAGGAAGATCCTGGTCGGGTTGTTCGGTTCACACTTGGATCCTACTGTGATTTATTGTGATAATCAGAGTTGCATCAAACTCTCGGTTAATCCAGTATTTCATGATAGATCTAAACACATTGACATTCGGTATCATCATATCAGAGATTGTGTGCAGCGGAAGGTTATGTTACTTTCATACATTCCTACGAAGGATCAGGATGCTGATATCTTGACGAAGGCGCTCACCAGGAGAAAATTCGAATACCATAGGGGCAGGATAGGGGTTGCAAATAATCCATATCTTGTTGAGAGGGAGTGTTGAGATTGCAACAAGATGATGAGCTTAGTGGAAATGAGTCGCCTTCACTAAGTGGGCCCGCAGGCTATTTTTGGCGCAAAGTCTATTTTTAGACTATGTCTATTTTTAGACATATGGATCATGTTCTATGAGTTGCAGGATGCTATTTGTGGATGGTTGGTCAAGTCGGGAAAAAATAGATGGACTTCTATTTTTAGACATATTGGGCGGAATCTATTTTTAGATTGCCAGTCTAAAAATAGATATGTCGAATATTATTAGCTCTTAATAATATTTGGACTATAAACATTATCTTATTCTCTTGGAGCACTTCGGTTAAGTGCACAGATGTGGCACAGGAGCTGACAGAAGGAATTACGCTATTCCTGAGGGTTAAGTGGAGCTATTGCATGGATACTTCAGTTAGAACTCATGTGACGGAGTTTGGTGGAGTTGATTGAGGAAGTTAGTGGAGTTGTATTCAGTTTAACTAATCTAAACATAGTTGAGCTATTTGTATTCAGTTTAATTAATTGATACAATTAGTGAGAGTGGTGTGAATTAATTATTAATTAATTCACTAATTATAAACTCATAAATCAACTAAAGAATGCATCAGTTAACTTCAGTGCATGGATAGTTTCAGTGGAGACCAGTGCAAGAATAGGTGAAAGAGCGGGTTAACTATCAGTTGTGACTATATTGTGTGGAGTACTAAAAAGGTATGCTTTTGATGATTATTTCAGTGGCTTTTTAATAGA
>CM076571.1:123619930-123818204 GCA_034641835.2 Pinus albicaulis | reverse complement strand
TACATAAGCAATGAGGCTCCAAATGACCCATAAATTCCAAAAGCTGGTTCACTGAGAGCTCCTTAGGAGGCTGGTTCACAATCCCTAGCTTTAGGGCTTATTTTAAAATATTTGGGCTGAGAGGAAGAAGGTCCACCCCTTCCTTGAGCTTCGCCTCACAATCTAGAAACTAGATTTATTACTGTGTTCTTTACTATGTCGCGCTCACTTAGTCTATTCGTATCCTAAAGTTTTTAGCCCTGATAAAGGAGATGCATAAGGCAGAGGGGATCTCAGTCTATTCATGAATCTTTGCTGCAAGGTAGGAGACCAGATTCATAACTGGTACTTGAAAACATAGTATCCCCCTGAGAGGGTTCTCACAAGAACTTAGAAAAACAAAAGAATTGAATCCCTAATTACAACTGGGGGTAGGGTGTATTCGGCTTCATATAACTCTCCAAAACTGTTTGCCGCTCATGATCACTAGAGAGGGAGCACCAAGCCTGTTAAAATTGGACAACTAGGTCCAAACTCCATGTTGTGATGCTTAGATGAAGATACCAATATTTTTATTGGGTTCCTCTTTCGGAGAGGTGTAAGATCGATATAAAATTGATCTTAATCTGATGAGCAGAACATTTATTTTGAATTTATTTTAATAATTTCAAATATGTGCAGGTCAACCTTAAGGTTTTACACCTCCAGCAGATGTGTCACACACCTCAATGATGGATATATATATACAGTCAATGTTGGAGAGCATTTCACTCACTCACTCATCACACACATCTCCTCCTCTGATTGGATATGAGCATCTGAGAAGCAGTTCTCACGTGGGAAAAGGATGAAGTTGTTGAAGCTGGAAAAAGGACGAAATTTCTGTAGTTAGGGTTTATAGAAAAGTTTGACCAATGTTGACTTTGGTCAACGCATGGTCCGAATTGGCTGAAATTGTGGAGAGTTCAATTTTTGAAGGCCATACTCATTGGCACAAAAATTGAGGTCAAAATGTTGACCAAAGTTGGAGCTGCGTTGACTTCATTGCTGCTGCACTGCGTTGACTTTTTTGGACTACGTTGACTTTTTGGGGGTTGACTTTGAGTTGACTGGGTGACTGATTTGAGGACTGTTGTGACACATTTTGGGTTGGCCGACCAAGAAGACTTTGCTGGTTGAAGCATCTTGCTGACTGTCGTAACGCACCAACACATTCTCCTGTTTCTGGTTTGTCTTCTATAGATCAAATGGTATGTTCTATCAGCATTTTACTTAACTGTTTATGTGATTGTTGTAATAAAAGTAAAGTTGCATTAAGCATAGAGCATCTACATAAATTTACATGGTATTAGAGCTGAGGTGAAGACAAGCCCCATTTGTAGCAATCACCGGAAAGGATAATGGGTTCCGCAAGCTATAGCTTCAAGGAGAAGACAAATTGACTGGGAAGGATGACTTCCATGCTTGGAAAATGATATTGGATCTCAAATTGGAAGACCAATATGTCATGGACTATGTGCAGGGTAAAATCCAAGAACCTCCATCCACTCCTACTGCTGCTGCCAAAACAAAGTATAAGAAGGGGGAGATCAAAGCAAAGTTGATGATCAGGGAATCCATTCATAAAAGCCTAGTGGCCTACATCTCTGAGTTGGGAACATCCAAAGAGATGTATGATAAATTGATCCTCATGTTCAAGGCCAACAATGTGAATCAAGTACTATTCTTCAATAATCAATTGAAGAATTTGAAGAAAGGCAGGGATGAGTCTATCCAATCATACTTTCTGAAGCTGACTAAAATCAGGAACAATCTACTAGCTATTGGGGAGATAATAGCTGATCGAGAAATGGTACTCACTGCACTTGGAGGGCTCTCATCTGAATGGCATGTGTTCAACACTACCATTCTAAATAATAATGTGATACTTGACTTTGAAGAAGTACTATCAAGATGCGTTCAAGAAGAATCAAGAATGAAGGAGTATGGAAATGGAGGAAATGTTGCATACGCTGCTAATTCTAGAAAGAAGAACTCTGGTGGTCCAAAAAATAAGGGAAAAGCAGGGGCCCAAGGAAAGAAAGGAAAATGTTTCACTTGTCATAGGCCTGGTCACTATGCTAGAGAATGTCCTTTCAAGAAGGATTCTCTCGATAGTGATGACAACAACAACAACCGAAGGAATGGCAATCAAAGGAACAACAGGTTCAAGGGAAAAAGGAAGGCTTCCTCCGGCGGAAATGATCAACCTTTCAAAAGGTCAAGAAACTCTAGGTATGAGGAATCACATGTTGTTGATAAAAGAAATGAATACATTCTTGTATCTGCCCTCTTTGTTAGATCCTCACTCGACACTATGGACGTTTGGTTGATAGATACTGGTGCCTCAAGGAATATCACTGGGTTCAAGGAAGCACTTTCTGATATGATTGAGAAGGATACTAATCTGGAAATTATCCTTGGAGATAATGCCACATATCCTATGAAAGGGAAAGGGAATATGACCCTCCACTTGTCTCAAGGTCAAGTCCTTCTCTTGCAGGATGTACTCTATGTACCAAATTTGAAGAAGAACCTTGTGTCTATATCGGCCATGGAAGACAAAGGTTTCAATGTGGAATTCACTGATGGAAAAGTGCTCATGTGGAAGAAGAGCTTTAAGGAAGCTATCTCGATTGGGTTTAGAATCGATACACTCTACCAGGTTGGAGGAAGTCCGCTGGGAGCAATGACATGTTATACTATTCAACAGACTGAACTATGGCACCGAAGGTTTGGACACCTTCACTACAAAGCCCTTCCCGAAGCAAGGAAGGTGGTGACACGGATGCTTGAGTTTCCAAATAGTCATGAAGGTGTATGTAATGGTTGTGCCAAAGGAAAGAATACAAGGGGACCTTTCCACTCTAATGTCACAAAGACATCTAATATCTTGGAATTGATCCATTCTGATCTATCTAGTATGCTGCCTCTGACATCCTTGGGAGGATTTTCATATTATATGACATTCATAGATTACTTCTCTCGCAAAACCTAGATATACTTCTTAAAGAAGAAGGATGAGGATTTCATGTGGTTCCGTACATTCAAAGCCTTGATGGAAAATATGACAGGGAAAAATATCAAGATTTTGAAATCTGATAATGGCACTAAATATGAGTCAAATGAGTTCAAGGACTTTTGCAGAGAAGCTGGAATTAAGAGGGAGAACACAACTATCTATACTCCTGAACAAAATGGTGTTGCTGAATGAAAGAACCAGACCATTGTGGAAGCTGCTCGTGCCATGCTATGTGACCAAGGTCTGCCAAAGTTTCTATGGGGAGAAGCTGCAAACACTGTGATGTACATACAAAACCGATGCCTGCATTCCGCTCTAGAATCCAAAACTCCCGAAGAGGTTTTATTTGGTAAGAAACCTGATGTCTCACATTTTAGAGTTTTTGGATGTACTGTCTACTTTCATGTGTTGAAAGAAAAGAGGAGCAAGTTGGATGCTTCTGGGAAGAAAGGAATGCTTGTGGGCTATAGTGAAACTTCGAAGGCCTATAGAGTCTATGTGCCTGGTCAAAAGGAAGTGGAGATATGCCATGATGTCACCTTTGACGAAGATACTTCCCTGAGGAAAGTAGTCAATCTTCTGAGATCTGGGGAAGATAATGAAGCAAGGCCTGAAAATCAAGAGGAACCAAAGGATGAAACAATGCCTGATGTTGAAGGATCGATGGACCTGATCGATCCACCTCCTTCACTAGGAAGGAGACCATCATGGCTCAGGGACACTCTCAAGGATGCTGAGGGACATGTTGCCCCAAGGGGGACATTCCGTGAAAGAAAGAAGCCGAATAGATACCAAGGGTATCTAGCAGCCATGAGTACTATTGTACAATCCGAGCCTGGATCCTTTGAGGAAGCTGTAAAGAATCAAGTCTGGAAAGATTCTATGCACGAAGAGTATGATTCCATTATGAAGAATGATGTTTGGGATGTGGTTCCAAGACCAAAGGACAAAGTAGTTGTCACCTCAAAATGGCTCTTCAAGATCAAGCATGGATCTGATGGAAGTGCTGAAAAGTTCAAGGCAAGATTCGTTGCCCGTGGCTTCTCTCAAAAGGATGGCGTAGGTTATGATGACATATTTTCACCTGTGGCTTGATAAACTACCATTCGATCTATCATAGCCCTTGCAGCTACGCAAGGATGGAGTCTTCATCAGATGGATGTGAAGACCGCATTTCTACATGGTGCGATAAAGGAAGAGGTATATGTGGAGCAACCTCTAGGGTTCGAAGTCCAAGATCGGGACACCCATGCCTGCAGTTTGAATAAGGCCCTCTATGGGCTGAAGCAAGCACCTAGAGCTTGGTACGAGAGGATAGATAGCTACTTGATGAAGCTGGGCTTCACTCGAAGTAATGCTGATCCGAACCTTTACTTCAAGGTTGTCAAGGGAAAGCCTCTCATCTTGGTGCTGTATCTAGATGACCTCTTCCTGATAGGTGCTGACCCTCTCATTCATCAGTGCAAGAGAGAGCTCGCTGCTGAGTTCAAGATGAAGGACCTAGGACTAATGCACTACTTCCTAGGCCTGGAGGTCTGGCAGAGACCTGGCGAGATTTTCCTTTCTCAAGGAAAATACATTGTGAAGCTTTTGGAATGATTTGGTATGGTGGACTGCAAGTCCGTGTCAACACCAATGGAACTCAACTTCAAGAAGTTGAGTGGCAGCGCTGCTAGGCCCGTATTGCCAAATCCTACTGAGTATCGTCAACTTGTAGGGGCCCTGATGTTCTTAGTGAACACTTGTCCATATATATGTTTTGCAGTGAACACTTTGAGTAAACAGATGGTTGAACCTCATCACTTTCACTGGGTTGGTGCCAAGAATCCTCTAAGATATCTTCGAGGCACGATAAACCATGGGCTAAGATACACTACCGGTAGTGTGACACTCCTTGGATATATTGATGCCGATTGGGCTGGTAGTGTGGTGGATCGTAAGAGCACATCGGGATGCTGCTTCAATCTTGGTTCTGCTTCAATCTCATGGATGAGTAGGAAGCAGAAGACGGTGGCTTTGAGCACCGCAAAGGCCGAATACATTGTAGCAAGTATGGCCTATTGTCAAGCAGTTTGGTTACGAAAGCTCTTTAGTGATTTGTTCGGACATGTGCTAGATACCACCAGGATACTCTGTGATAATCAGAGTGGGATTCGCTTGTCTGAGAATCCAGTGTTCCACGATTGATCCAAGCATATTAATATCAGGTACCACTTTATCCGGGATATGGTACAGTGAGGCACCGTAAGGCTCGATCATATAGGAACTGATGAGCAGGTCGCGGATATTCTCACAAAGCCCCTGGGGAAGGTCAAGTTCCTAACCTTTCGTGAGAGTCTTGGTATTGTTGAAGGACCCTATGATATGGGTCCTGTTGGATGATGAGCTCTGGGAGCTCTAGGGGGCTTTGGGGATAGCTTCTCATAGCTATAAGAACTCACGACGCTAGGCTTTCCGAACATTGTAGTGCTTCTACCCCATCGTTATGATGTTTGAGTTAGTTCACCTCTCATTATTTGTGCCCCGTATGCATCCTACCCATTGAGTTCAGGGCTCATGGGAAGTACCTTTGATTTGGCCAATGAGGTGGGAAGAGCTAGAGACTAGTAGCAAAGACTGATGGACGCATCAGAGATTTCCATACTCTCTATCTAGGATGGCATGGTCCAACCACTTGATCTGGGATCAAGTATAGTGAGGTTTCTGACCTCTAACTGACTTCGGGTCAGGTAAACCAACTTCGGGTTGGTATGAGACTCTTTGAGTCTGATAGAGGTTTCGGACCTCTGGGCTGAATCTTTCAGTCAGGGGATGATGTCTTTGTGACTGACACACTTCTGTTCTGAAATAAAGAGGCCAGCAAAGCAAGTTACGGTGAGATGACGCACGATGTTTGTTTGCACAGGTGGGTGGAGTTCTCCCTAGTTGAGAGGGAGTGTTAAAATTGGACAAGTAGGTCGAAACTCCATGTTGTGATGCTCAGATGAAGATACCAATATTTTTATTGGGTTCCTCTTTCAGAGAGGCGCAATATCAATATAAAATTGATCTTAATCTGATGAGCGGAACATTTATTTTGAATTTATTTTTAATAATTTCAAATATGTGTAGGTCGGCCTTAAGGTTTTACACCCCGAGCAGATGTGTCACACACCTCAATGATGGATATATATATATAGTCAACGTTGGAGAGCATTTCACTAACTCACTCATCACACACATCTCCTCCTCTGATTGGATACGAGCATCTGAGAAGCAGTTCTCACGTAGGAAAAGGACGAAGTTGCTGAAGTTGGAAAAAGCACGAAATTTCTGTAGTTAGGGTTTCTAGGAAAGTTTGACCAGCGTTGAATTTGGTCAACGCATGGTCCGAATTGGCTAAAATTTGGTGGAGAGTTCAATTTTTGAAGGCCGTACTCATTAGCACAAAAATTGAGGTCAAAAGTTTGACCGAAGTTGGAGCTACATTGACTTTATTGCTACTGCCCTGTGTTGACTTTTCTGGACTGTGTGGAATTTTCTGGGGTTGACTTTGAGTTGACTGGGTGACTGATTTGAGGACTGTTGTGACACATTCTGGGTTGGCCGACCAAGAAGACTTTGCTAGTTGAAGCATCCTGCTGACCGCCGTAACGCACCAACACATTCTCCTGTATCTGGTTTGTCTTCTATAGATCCACTGGTATGTTCTATCAGCATTTTACTTAACTGTTTATGTGATTGCTGTAGTAAAAGTTGCATCAAGCATAGAACATCTACATAAATTTACAAAGCCTTTTAAAAGAAGGCCCTTGACCACTACAATCTTGAGAAATCTAGGGGATTTAGTGTTAAGAGATTTCTCTTCATTAGTGACTGTTTGTGAATTCCTTTTAACTTCTTTAGATTAAGATCTTCTTCTTGTTCGATTATTAATGTTCTTTTTTCATCAAATAGTAATGAATGCATAAACATAAATAGACAAGAGACACAACATGTAGGCTATTAGCCAGGGCCAAAACCTCTCACTCTTTGAGAGGAAAAGCCGCATAAATTCTTCTTATAGAGATTCCAATTGACAAATAACAAGACCAAAACCCTTGACCTATTTCACCACTCCAAGACCAAGACATAGTCATCTTCCTTGATCCTTTGATCTTCAAATCATGATCCCTATAGCAACATCCAAACATAGTGATTCGTCACTGAACCTCATGTTATCCATCACGGAGTAGCACCAAGTAGCTTCGAGCATCTTAGCATTGTAACATCAGTGAGCATAGTACCTCAAAGTGCCGAGGTTATACAATATGATATAGCACGTGGCACTGATCAACACCATAGCATAGAGTATTATTCTTATTAACATAACACTGAGACCTTTGTTGAGATTGGTGAGACTCCATGGTGTACTGCAAGCTCTTGTTGTGGTAGCATTGAACCACACATACCGAATCATAATAGGAAAATGGCCTTGGATTTGCTTGGACCCATTCTCCGAAGAGTCCCAAAGGAAGAAATTAGATCCCGAAGAAATGGCATGAACTCAGACAAGCAGGATTAAGCCTTTGTGCTAAAGGAGAAGCTTCCAGAGGCTACTAAACCCACTCAAGAGGTAGCTAACTGCATTTTTTTTCTTGTTTAATTATAGGAATTACAACAAGAAATTTTCCCATGAGGGACTTCCATTGGCTTAGTTATTGGGTTTGAATGTAGATATTCTACCAAAATCGTTGACCTTTAACAATCAAAACCTTTATTTTTTGGAAAGAAAAATGCAAGGAGAAATGAAGAGGGATTAGAAATTTATAAAGCTCTAAACCCCCTTCATTGAGCGCATGAGGACTATTGGCAACTTGTTTAAAAAAAAGTGAAAATAGCTTTTCCAATTGTTCTGGGACTATCCCTACTCTTTGGGGAGTGTTCAACATTCTCTAGACAACATGAATATGCCAAAAAAAGTTATTGATCCTTTTAATATGAACCGTGAATCATGATGTAATTTCTCATGCTTTATCATTTAACAAGTAAAATATTGAATATATTTTCATTTATACTGTTTTGTATATTCTTTATCTTTAAAGTTTTCATTTTTTTTTTTTAATTTCTATTTTTTGGGATTCTCACTTCCCAGTTCCTAATTTTTCTTCCATCTGCATTCTTGCTTCCGGTAACATTGTTATCAACTACATGTATAAGAGGATTTCAAGGTATTTCTGTTGTTTGCATCAATTTTTTTCAGCATTATTAAGAGAAGTAACAATACAAAGACTGTTTGTCCCTCCTTTAACAACTAATAAGCATAATGGGGAATTATTGCACATTTTATGGATTGAATTGTTTTTTTGGCTTGGGTTGTGATCATCGTTGTTTGAGCTTATCACTGGCAGAATGATTAAGTGAGGCAGCTGCTCCAAGCACCTCTCCCAGTGCCTAAGTAGTACATTGTTGGCATCCACTTAGTCGCTTGTTCTCTTTGAACCATCAGTGTACAATCTAATCTCCTTGACTTCGAACTTAGTCTTGCATTGAACTGGGAAAGCTGGAAAATGCGGTCAAGCTTGCAGCAATGTTCTATCCTTAACTCAATATCAGTAGCCCTCTTGGCTTCCTCATGCTTCCACACACACTTATAAAACTATGCCATAGCTTTTTCCATTACCTCCCTGATGATTTCTATCACCTCCAACTTAAAAAATAGAGTATTATCCTCCACTCGTTGAAATCTCTCACCCACACTGACAAGTGACTCATGAATTTATTGTTTGAGGAGCATATGTTCATGGAAAAATTTCACTTCTCATAGGGTTGCTTAGTATCATTCCACGTGGAGAACTCTTCCTGCCTATGAACGCATTTCTTGTCAATCTAGATTGTCTCCTCAGAGGAGTCCCATAAAATCCCATCGTTTTTTATTATGAAATTGACAAGCATGACCCTCTTCCCTCACAGTTCCTTGAGGGAGAGTTTGGGCTTTGCTCCTCTCCTTTCTAGCCTTCTTCTCATTTCTAATGGCTAATAGAGACTGAGATAATGCAGAGAGAAAGTAAATTAACAAGCCTAGTTATTCTCCAGGTGTGAGAACAAACAGAAACTTCATATGAATTAAGCTATGATTTATACTACTCACTAATGGCTGCCACCATTGTCACAAATTATGGAGGGATTTGCAAATCAGTCCATAAATTTGATTTCCTACAACTTAAGGCATCCTACCTTAGTCTTTCTAATTGTAAAAACTGGGACGTTTATGTCAGCTCCCCAAGGCCTAGTGTTTTTTAGCAATCTCAACATTTTGACTTATTATTGAAATTTAATTTCAATAATTCATTATTATTCCTTTCAATCTCAGGTTTTGAAAGTCCTGATGTCATATACTTGCCACTCAATGGCATGTTAGAAAGCCAATCAGCAACCTTGTTGGCTGCTCTTGTAGCATAATGAATTCTATTTCTAACCTTTCTGCTGAAACCTCCTTTTAATCCATTGACATTGGGGGTTCAAACTTCCAAATTCGAGAAGAAATGCATTCTGTCATCACAACATTGATTATAATATGAGAATTCCACTCCATTCCATTGCCACTCTTTCTAGGCTAGGCCTTGGAAAAATTTAACTCCACTATAAGATCCCTCATTCCTGCTTGATTGTTGATGTTGATTCCTATATTTTCCATATAGACTGCAATCATCTCTATATAAAACCAAATAATTTCATTTATTCTATCATTATAAATAAACTATAAAACACAACACACATCAAAAGATATAGGGATAGAATCATGAAATTGGAGAAAAACTTTGAAGGAGTAAAAAATATAGGTTTATTATTGCAGAGAAGTTACATCATATCTATGTGAATATAAAGACACATCTTCAGTTTAAAGGTATCTGTTCATCTAAATCTATAATCAAATCCTTCCTTTGTTGGAGTTTATGTTTCCAATGGAACGAAAACCAATAATAAACAGTTCAACTGCATTGCATCGTATGGTTGCTGAAATTTTGTTATTAAAGTCTTTGGGTATAATTTCAAGAAATTGGGATACATATTATTCTAACACTTGTTTTGAGTTCAGGCAACTCTAGTAGTGAATGTAGTACATCTTATTCTAACACTTGTTTTGAGTTTAGAAAACTCCAGTAGTGAATGTAATCGATCAACTCTGTAGAATTTCCTTGAAAATTCTGTAACTACTATGATGAACAATCTAATACAACTTCTATTCACCAAAACACATAATTTCTCTACTAAAAAAGAAGCATAATAGAAATAGAGATAAAGAGTTAGTCACAAACAATAATACAATATTTTTCTAGGGAACCCAACAGGGAAAAGTCTCTACTTTGCTGTGGAATTTTATTAACAGAAAATTTAGAAGTTGATCTCTTTATAGGTCAACACTACTTCAATGGAGAACAAGCTTGTTCTCACTACTAACACTTATATCAATATTATTTCACCAAAGCTATACGTTCCAGTGGGAGATTTGTAAAATATTGTCACCCAAAATGCTTTGGTCTGCCCTTCTTCCAACATTAGAACTGAAGGTTTTATAGTTAGTGACACATCCGGTGGCATTGAGCTAGGAATTGTATATTTTTCTGCTCGTTATGCATTGGTAACCCTTCTCAATATGGTCATTGATCCAATAATATTTGATACAATTATGGATGGAGTCTTAATATTGTTGGATGCCTGATTTTTGGGGCACATGTTGAAATGGTAATGTGTGCAACAAAATTCCTATCAAAACCTGAAAATGAACAAAGGAAGCTTACATAATCTTCATAGCCTTCAAATAAATTTGTGGAGTAATTAGAATATGGTTAGATATAAAAAATAGACATATCTCTATAGAGAGGAATCATATATTAAAAAGTTTTGATAATCCCAAAAACAACCATGCCTGCATAAAAAATGAGGCATGGATCAAACACAGCCTTAGGGTTCACTACACCACTTCCACAATCGAAGGGTGTGGCAGAAATAAGAGTTATTGGACTATCTTCTCCAAATTAATTTTGTGCTTGCAAGGGCTTCCCCATGTGTAAAACACATGTTGATGTTGTTTGTAATGCTAAATTGATGGCAGTAGGGCTCCAATCAGGATTTTTCTGCTTCATGAAAGCTGCAATGCCAGCTATATGTGGTGTCACCATGCTTGTCCCTCATATCATGGCAAATTCTTCTCCTACTTGAAGAAAAGAAAAATCTTGAGATCACTAATGTGTGTGTCAAGGTGCCTTCAATTTTCAAAGTTTGCCAAAACATCTAAATTTATTTTATTCTCTCTAGAAATGATATGTCCTCCAATGCTTACCAAAAAAATCTTCAAATTTCAAAATTACAGACTCCTAGGTGAATAAGATTAGAAGATAGTAATCAAGCCTATCACAAACTACAGGCATAAGCAGAAAAAAATTACATTGCAACCTAATTCTAAGACTGAAAAAAGTAGTATTGTTTTACCTTTATAATTGACTTCATGGATGCCATTAGGAGACCATGCTGCCCATATTAGAGAACCAGGAGCCATAATATTTGGCTTTAAAACATCAGTGTCCTAAAAGTTGGAATCCTTGAAATCTGGCCCTCTAGAGGATATAATGCTACCCGAGGAGCTGTACCTTGATAACAGAAATTTAACAGAAATTTTTGTACCTTCATCATAGTTTGTTCTACCTTGATAACAAAAATTTAACAGAAATTTCTATACCTTCATCATAGTTTGCTGTGGAATTTTATTAACAGAAATTTTAGCAATTGATCTCTTTACAGGGCAAAACTACCTCACTAGAGAACAAGCTTGTTCTCACTACTAACACTTAAGCATGAAATTCCCCTCAAACACACCTGATCTAGCTCCTTTTCCCTTCTGTAATTTTCTTCATATTTCCTAGTGCTGAAATCTTCTATTTAACTGATGTTTTGAAAAGTGTCATTGGATTTTCCTTACCTCTGTATCATTCATTCTCATTTTAATTTCCTTTCTTAATTACAAGAAAATGAATATATTTCGAAATGATGCATGTTGGGTGCTTCATCATTGTTACAACTAATGAGATGTAGTGGAGAGAATCACAGGATTTTGGAGCTGGAGAGTGTATGATGTCGTATGTTTCACATGCATATAAAATGCTTGTTGTTCTGGTGCACAATGGGGATCATATGTTTACATGGTTTGTAATGGTAGTGTCCCATACATGGGTTATGGACCAAGTCCTTTTGACATGCCATTTAATGGACATGTTATGCCAATGGATATGTATGGAACATAGGGATATATGCCATGTTTTTCCCCTCCTGTTCAAAGATAAGGTGTTTTGTTTATTTATATATGTAACCATCTATCAAATGAGATTTTTGAATGTGGGATCATAATTACGAGACCTATCCAAGTATTTTGAGTATCCCTGAGTTTGATTGGCCGAGTCAAGTGTAATGATTGGGAGATCTAGTCAAACTCACCATAACTTGGTTAGTTTGAAGGCATTGTCGAACTGGTCAAGCTCCTCTTAACTCTGCGAGTTTTAAAAGTATTAGGCAGTCTTGGAATACTTGGCCATAATTTGAGTTGTGAAATATTTAGTCAATTTTGACCTGTAAAATAAAAACCTATAAATGCCCAAAACCAAGAACAAAAAACACATTCCTAAATTGATTTTTGAAGCCAAATTTTATACTGAGTTTGTTTGCTGAATATTTATGATTTTGAGTCAAAGTCTTATTGTTAGCTTTGTGGATTCATTCCAATTTTTTACTAACTGAGAAAATTAGCAAATTTCAGAGAATATGTGGATTATGTTATGGGTAAGTAAAAATCTTCTCCAGTTTTGAGTAGAGAGGAGTTTTTTGTTATGCAAGTGGAGTAGAGGAGAAGAGAGCTAGAAAATGAGCAACAACACAGTAGCAAGTAAGAAACCTTTAACTTCTAGAATATAAATGCATATTTTAGGTGTTTTGAGGAATCTAAGTTATGCAATTTATATTTTGTGTTTATCAGATTAAAGGAAATAGTTTTAGGGTTGACAATGGTTCAAAATTTTGTTCCCAAACTTTCCATCAAAGCAGCAAAATTGTGCAGATTGGATACAGATTTATCTCCTCAACCCTAACCTTACAAATACCAGAATCCTTCTTTAACTTAGCTCGTGCACACAGAGAGCTTGATTTCCAAGATTCAATGAAGACACCTTTTGCAACATTTTTGTTAAATGTGTGCAAATATTGAATTAAAATCCTATTTTCCCAATGCTATAAAATCCAAATGCAGCAGATGGTACTATAATGTTAAGTACACTTGTCAGACTTTAAAATACCTCAAACAAACAACATTTTTGTTTTTGGTTGAGGAGAATGAAATTACATTTTATATTGTGGCAGGTGCTAGGCAATGAATGCTTGCTATTTCTTTAATTACTAGAACTTTTTCTTGTCACTGAGGAATGGAGAATACATTTTTATGTATCACCATTGAGTTGTAATTATAACCACAACAGAGTGATTTGGATAAATATTCCAGGTAAAAATCTTTAGTGTATTTGGGTTTCATCAATAATTCCATATAAATCCCTTTCTTTTTGGCTCAATACATTATACATTATGGCTTGCTTGACTGATTTTCTTCTCCTTCTCTTGATCTTATCTTATGTCGATTTCTCTTGTTCTTATCTGATACTAATTATATATATATATATATATATATATATATATATATATTGGACGAAGGGGGTGGGGTATTATGAAGATTGGAGCTGTTGAATAATAAATTAATCATTACAGTGGGAGCTATACTTAAAATTGGTTTGGTTTTACAATTTTAGAGTTGAATATTATAATAACATTCAAAGCTTTTGTGGTGTTTGGGCCATTTAAATTTTATACAATTCTTATGTACAAGGAATAATCATTTGGATCTCCGATTACTTATGGCGATTTAAAAAAAAATGAAATGGTGGTAGCGATATCACTTTCCTGGTTGGCCAATTGATTAGAAATAGAAATAACACAGAGGTGGAAATTTATTTATAAACCTTTAGATGCAATTAGTAGTTTTAAATTAATGAAATTTTTAGGTCATATTGGAAGAGAACATTTTAGGTCATTTAAAGGGGGCTTAGATCATTTGAATGAGAACTTGAATTGTGTCTGAATGTGCTATATACTCCTATCTTGCTACTAACCTATAAATCCATGAGCCATGTGTTTCTTGCAAATATTTAATTGTTATTGTTGAAGAAACCCTTTAGTGGATGTAGAGCAAATACATGTAGATTATATACAAGGAGCTACTCTACTATAACACTATTCAGATATCACATATCCTATCAAGAAAATAAACCTTTGGATAAAAGAAACATGAAGGGTTCTAGTATATCATTTTTTATCAAGGATAGAAACTTCAAAATTCCTTTCATTGGTCAGGAAACTTCAAAATTCCATCTTTCATCATGTCAATTATCAAAACTTCAAAATTCCTCGCAAATTATGGAGAGATTTGCGACTCATGAGAATTTGGGCATGTGATTTTAGTGGTGTTTTTGAGTGAAGTCCCCTTCAGTACCTTTCTCATTCAGGTTTCACAATCGATTAGCTCCATCCAACTGTCTTCTATCACATAACGGCAGAAACCAGAAACACTCAGGAGGAAGAAAGTCTCGGTCAATCAACTCTTTCTGAAAACCTTGGGATATGGGGCACTCAAAACGTCCTCCATTTCTAGCAATATATCTAATTGAAATTGGGCCAAAATTTTGATGGAAATCACAGTTCCACCAAAGTTGGAGTTCTGTCCATAGAGAACTCTGCCCCTAATTTCTTTGGCACTCTCCAAATTTACCCAAATCCTTAAAAACCTAAAAAAAGTGGATCAATAAAAACCATGCGTGTGATATTTCACTGGATTCTGGCATAGGTTGCTAGGAATGGTGCACTTTGAGTGCCCCTTGTCAAAGCTCCTGAAACCCTTCACGAAACAAGAGTTTCTTGACACTCGTCTATTGTATGATAGCATATAGTGATTGAAGTGACATGTTTATGAAATGGAAATTTTCGAGTATGGAAGAAAGGAAATTCAGGCCATTGGAAATTATGAAAGATAGATAGAATTAGATATAGACATGGCAATGAGTCGAATCCTGAATGAGTAGGTCTTGCCCTCTTTTAAAGAAAGGCAGATGTTCACCGAGATCTTTTACTGTTTATCTCCCTTCCTCTAGTGGTTCTCTAGAATCCTATTGGGGAATGTGATTTGGAAGGTGCCCTGATTCACCAAGAGCAGAATGATGGAAATTTTGAGTCTTAGTAGTTAGACTAAGGTGATAGAAAATTCATAAAAAACTAGCGTGGACCTCCTAAGCCAACTATGAAAATGTGGGTGACTATAAACATGGACCCTAAACCTCATCACATCAAAATCAATATTAAGAAGTAAAAAATTCTATTGGAAAAGTCCAAATAATATGAGAGGTTTTTTTTTTTTTTGAAATAATCCCAGACTTTTACGGGGCTAATAATATGATTACACATCCTGAACTATTTTGGAATGATTTTATGTACAGATAAACCTCTGCCCCTGCATTTCCACAAAACAATTGTTGCATCATCCATTTTCACTATAAATAAAAGGGAGGGCAATCATATAATACATCAGGTTTTCTATTTATGTACATGGCTTGCAGTTTTTAATGCAAGTGGACATTTTGGCACTATGAAAATAATAGTTGGTTCTTGCACTGTCAACTTCATAGGAAATAATTCAATTTTTTTCAAACTCAATGTAAGCAGCTATTCCGAGATCCTCAAATGTACTATTTCACTGTGTATACATATTACTGTTTTGACCTTATTTTATGCTTCGATTGTAAATACTTCACTGTACATGTCTCTGACTTCTGTTGACCATTTCTGTGAGACCCTATGTGATACCATCAAACTGAAATGGCATACCTCTCATCAAGTTGTGATGGCACCAAACCAATGAGACCTTTCTCACTGTGTTAGCACAAAACAATGATATATTTTTCACTGTGGTAGTTCCAAATTGTAGTGTCATACTTATCATGTTATTGATTATACCGAGACTGTAGTTGACCTGTGATTATAACACTGAAGATATTCACTGTAATACGGATTATACTAATATATTTTTGTCACACTGAGCCTTAGCTGTAAATACACCTTTATAACTCATTCTCCTCACTGCTATGGTATCAAAATAATCTTATAAGAGTAGTACTGAATTGAGGCAGAGGTAATTTCAACACTGTGATGTCATTGAGACTGAGATGTTACCGAGATCCTTCTTTTCATAGTGATAGAGATTGACCTTTCTTATGAACTTGCACCTAGCTTAATTATTGGACTGTCTTACTATGATTTGAGCCCTTTTGACAAAGGTCTTTTTAGATTGTTTTGAATCCTTTCAAACTGAAGTGGCATACTTCTCATCAAGCTGTGATGGCATCGAACCAGTGAGACCTTTCTTACTGTGGTAGCACGAAACAGTGATAGATTTTTCACTATGGTAGTTCCAAATTGTAGTGTCATACTTATCATGTGATTTATTATACCGACACTGTAGTTGACCTGTGATTATAACACTGAATATCTTCACTGTAATATGGATTATAATGATATATTTTTGTCACACTGAGCCTTAACTATAAATACACCTTTATAACTTATTCTCCTCAATGTTGTGGTATCGAAATAATCTTATAAGAGTAGTACTAAATTGAGGCAGAGGTAATTTCAACACTGTGATGTCATTGAGACTGAGAGGCTATCGAGATCCTTCTTTTCATAGTGACAGAGATTGACCTTTCTTGTGAACTTGCACCTAGCTTAATTATTAGACTGTCTTACTATGATTTGAGCCCTTTTGACCTAGGTCTTTTTAGAATTTTTCGAGTCCTTTCAAATTTCCTTTGATCGTAACCATAGCTCTGAAACCATGTTGAGAATTTGTAGAGCTTGTGTTTAATACAAAAGTCTCTTCTTAATAACTACTTGTGAGCTTGCTTATGTGTTCTTCTTTAACTTAGTTACTCCATCATCAAGTTAGTTATCAAAGTACTTAGTCAAAATGTTGAAACAGAATTATTTACACTCGTAACTGAATATCTTATAATGTAGTTAAGATCAGCATGTCTTATTACAATACTATCTTGACGTTGGCAAATCCCTTAAATATATATATCTGCACTGTATACTTTTGCATCTATCCGCAGTCCAGCTCCTATAGCTTCCACAAATTATATTCCTGTACCTTTCAATTTACATAAGACTTCCATTTTAGATCCGCATGCCTCAGATCCACATTTGGTTACCCTTCTTTCCATGCTATTTGCTTCAGACTTACCTTGATATATCCGCACTGACTCAGACCCAAAATCCGCAAATCTATTCTCTCTTTTAATGTTGTATACTTTACCGTAATACTTGTTCCTTTTTCCACGTTGTATTAACCTCAGTGTAATCCGCAAAACTTGTTCCTTTTGCACGTTATATACCCTCATTATCATCCGCAGATATGTTCTCTTAACTACAGCATATGCAGGGTATATATAGTAGTTCTAGCCAAGTAATTAAGTCGATCTTATAGCCATTAAGTAGGCCGAATTTAACACTTGTTTGTAGGCCGACATCATAGGCATATCTTCAATGTTTGTAAGCCATTCTTATGCAACGTCCTAAAGGGTATTCTTCATGCCTTTTACATGACTTTTAATTACACTAATGTACCTAATAGACATCAAGAAGAAGTCTATAGACCTATACTAAGAATCTTGCTCATGAAACCCATGAAGCAAGTAAACCAAAAATCCATTTTCTTATTATTGACTCCATCTTTACATAAGTACATAATTACATAGTCATAATGAAGACCTACCTAGTTACACTCTTCAACACTTATAAGTGAAAGTTGTAACTGAATAAGCATGGAGTTACAAAGGATTTTATGATGAGAGGAACATAATTTTTAGCCTTTCGGGTTACTTTGAGAATGTTTACACCACGTTTAGGCCTTGTGGGTGCTTCATGAGATGTGGGGTGCATAGTGAATGGTTGGCCTATGCTCTTCCATGATGGACTTGGACATTGGAGGTGGTTTACCGTTTGCTGCTAGACCTTGTTTGGATGTTTGAAATACATTCTTCCTCGAAGTGTTGGATTAATATGGAGCTAGGGGGGGTTGAATCAGTATTTACTGCATATTCAAAACTTTTACTTTTTCTTGCTACTAAAACCCATACGCTACTTTCCTGATACAGACTCGCGTATATACGCGGATACCCTTTATGAAACTCGCGTATACACAGAGATCTAATTATGTCATTAATTCTTCACTTATATCATTCCATCATTCATTCATAAGATGTTTAATAAACAGTAAACATGTGCAGTAAGAACAGAATAAACCATCACACAAAGCATCACACATGAACACTGGGATTTTTAGGTGGAAACCCAAGTCGGGAGAAAACCACCACTGCAGTTGCTCAGCCTTCAATATTTTATTATAGAGAAAACATCTTACAACATATGTGCTGGTGCAGACTCTACCAAAGACGCGCACTCAATTGCGCTCATTTACCAGCCTCTCCTGAAGGGGAGCTACGACCCCGATTCAAGCGCCTCACTGAAGGGAGCTACGACCTCTGACTTTATTTAATAAATTTTCCTGATGGAAGCATTGTTCCTCATGTCGCTATCAGCCTTTACCCTGAAGGGAGCCACAACCCCTAAATCGATGCTACAAACCCTCAGCACTCCTTTGGACCACGTTTCATCATTCTTCACACTGATCCAACACTTCAAAAAGAGCAACTTCAGATAGGCCACGTTTGTCATATTTTCAGACCGGGACTCTCCCCTATACATTTAAGCACGCCAAACATCAACAACATATAAATAAAAGACGCAGATCATCTCGACATTTCATACCCCATACTAGCAACCCATGTTTGTATACGCGCTTTCACTGATGTCGCGTATATACGTGCTTCCATCCACATCAACCAGCGTATACATCTGCACATAAACTTCACTGCGCATACGCGATTTTTCTTTAGAGAAGCCGCGTATATACGCACTTCCTCTGCAGCTAACTAGCATATGGATCTTCAACCATTATAGAGCTGCATACTTCTTCAGATCATATATTTAGTTCAGATTCAACCCTTTACTTTAGACAGATGTTCGCCTCATCACAGATCTAATCACTCCATAAACAGATCTAGCAAATACAGATACATTTCAAATCTAGATATCTCGCTTCATCATTTCTTCATAGGTGCATTATAGATTCAAATCTATCATCAAACCATTACCCTTTCCATACAGATATACTTCACAGAGAAGTATTCATTCAAGCTCTGACATCTTGCCCCCTCACTCATGATTTGCACAATGAATTCCTCCTCTTTATATAGGTTTACCCTTTCTCTTCACACCATATCTCTTTTTCACACCATGAGCCCAAAACTACATTACTTCCGTATGGTACCTCATTCCGGGTCAGTTTAGATGAATCATTACCCGTCACAATGGTCACCATGGTGTATACCTGTAGTTCTTTATCTCTTTATTTTTTCCAGATACACACTTCGCACGTTCTTTCCGTACACGCGATTTCCCAGACAGATCCGTATGTCTTGAGACATTCTTTCATCATAGATCTAGCTCATCCCTAATGTACTCACTATAGATACATCAAATTTACTTTATCAAGAACATATTCTATTAAGCACAACTTCATCAAGTAAGTTGCCATCATCTTCATCAAGTGGGTTGCCATTCAAGGAGACAACACTTAGCATCATATTGTCAACAAACATCATATCACATCATTTACCAAGTCCTTCAAGTCTAGAATAACTTCATCAAGTGGTTTGCCATCAAGGACAACACATGTCAATAGTCGCATGTCTTCATCTTCATTCAGTGGGTTGCCATCAAGGACAACACTCTTCATCATATTTCCAACAATCTCCCCCTTTGGACTTGATGGAAACCACGATGGTGTTTGGTTACCACAACAGATAGGTACATTAAGAATACAATGACACCATGTCACTCTCTCCTTTTGACACCATTCTTTCTCTTCATTCAAACACCATGTCACTCTCCCCCTTTGACATCAAGGGCAAAGGGCGAACCAAAGCCAACATACTCTCCCCCTTTTCTCCTCATGTGGAAGAAGTGTTCTACAGATCTGATATATACTGAAGTGACCAAGCTCCCCCTGAGTTCATGCTGAAACTTCAAACATATTTTCCAAAGAAGTACATGACTCTATGACTTTCCTATCACCAAAGACTCATACTTACATCAAATATCCAACCAAGTGGATTTACATATAAGACTCAAGTACCCAACCAAGTGGGTTTACACATTTCAACTCAGCTACCCAACCAAGTGGGTTTACACATTTCAGCTCAGCTAATCAACCAATTGGGTTTACAAATTTGACAAGTCCTTTACATGACTGAATATTACAATTTTACATCATGGGTCTCAATATGACCTTTTCATCAAACTACAAATATAACTTTACATTATCAATACCAGAAATACCTCAAGAAAGATAACATATTTCAGAACCATCATAATGCCAGCAATGCATTATACTCAGCAACGCTAATACTCCCCCTGAATCTGTGCATCCAAGCATCCTTTTCATATGACTAAGGCTCCCCTTAGTTTGTGCATCCTGAACACTTTCACCAACAAATCATCAAGGCATCTTTATCAACACATGAGAAATAGAATTATGAGAACTGGAACACCACCAGATATACCAAACAGTATCAGAGATACCAAACATCACTGCAGCTGTGCCGAAGAGAGCTGACCCCAAACAAAAATTTTTCAGCAATCATACATACGCGGTTTTATGTGCATGAACTCGCGTATATACGCGACTGTGTTTCAGGAAACCCGCGTATCCAATACCATCTTCTAAATTTTAGCCAGATCTGATCCTCTGTGAGAAAAAGGAAGTGTTGAGATTCTTTCTGAGATATTTGAATGCTTCCCTGGAGTGCAGATAGATAGAGGCAGTGTAGTTTGTGTCTTCAAGCATCATCCACCGGTTGTAGCATAAGCCCATTAGTAACCAAGCTTTCAGATTCTTTGCAGCATCAATACAATCTTTCCAAGAGAGATTATCATACCAGAACAACATTTTCAACTATGTGTCAATCATCCATGTGGTCCAATATCACCATGATCTTCAAGATTTAACATGAAGTAACATATGTAGGCAAAATATCTCAACCATAGTAACAAACTCTGCATGATATATTCTTATTTCTGAATCAAACGAAATCCAACTCATCCATGTGTGAGCACAAAAGATACTTATCAGCAACCAGGGCTCAAAATCTCATCATAATAAACCATGTACCAAGTCATCATCATTTGAGCATGAGTATCACAAAAACCAAAGAATAAGAAGTCATATTGCCAACAATGCAATCATTAGAATTCAACGTGCTACTCCCCCTGGACCAGTGCTCCTTCTTAACTTGTGCAACATGAAAACGTTCATCAGCAAGTCATCAGCAACAATCACTGCATGGGCTGCCCTTATCTCTGAATTATAGGACTTTCATCTCAACAATGAATACTCTTCATCAACAAGCAAACAGGACTCATCCACAATCTTCAACACAAGAAACCATGTATCATTTCCTCATTATTTAGAACTGAGAAACTAAGCTGAAATTGAGTCAATAAAACAGTTATTAACAGTCAGAATGATGCTCCCCCTGAACCTCTGCTCCAGATCTTCAGCTAGCATATAAATTATCTTATCATCAATGCATACGTGACTGTGTCTGATGAAACTCGCGTGTATACATGACTTTTGTTAATATAACCCACGTATGGAAAGTGAAGCATAGAAAATTTTCATCTTCCTTCATCTCCTCCTGAGCTTGTACCTCCTGTACCTGTCCTTTCCACATCAGATGTGCTGTCAGAAGTAAACATAACCAGAATAATCAAATCAACCATGAGAGTCACCATGCATTGCTTCCTATGTGACGATACATTACTAAATCTCATAATGTATCCCACATCATTCCTGTAGTCAATAAGAAAAGTCAGCTTCAGAAGCGGATGACTGCAGTCGGGTCAAAATTCCCTACGTTTCTGATTGGTCTTCCATCTTTTTCTAGATTTGTTTGAACATTCTATTTGTGTGCTGGAAGTTATCCAATTTCTCAGATCTGTTCAACCTGCATTCCTTTTCTACATGTCCATACTTGTTACAAGAATAACATCTCATGTGACCAAAGAAATAAGCATAAGAATCATAATGAGTATTTCTAATCTTCCTCCTTTTACAATCAGCTGCTTTATGTCCATACTTGTTACATGAAAAACAATATCCCTTGAAGAAACCAGAGTACCTTTCAGCATAACTGCTTGTCGTACGAATACGCTTTAATTCGTTGCTGATAAGTCGGCAAATATGACATTTAAAGCATTCAACATCATTAAATGATTTTCTTTGAGAATTCATGATTTTTGGTTGACCTTTTGTTTCGTTCAACACTTCTTGTAGTATTGACATCTCAATTTTAGCACTTCCTTTTGAGCTAGATTTCTTGACAGTTTCATAAAAAACCACCACTCTGACAAGGATCTTATAAAATCAGAATATTGTCCAAAATGTTAGTACTATCTTGAAACCTCAAAAGTTTAACCTTTTCTTCTAATTTACCTTTGAGAATGTTTAACTCAACTTCCAAGGCTTGACATTGCTTTGTCACGCTTTCTTCTTTTCTTCTTCCATCTTCTACTTGATCCTTCAGATTTAGAATCTCTTCTTTCAACCAATTTTCGTTTTCTTCACAATTTTGTTGTAGCTCTTCATTCTTCTTATTGGATTTTTCCAGATCTTCTTTGAGAGAGATGATTTCTGCTTCAAGGCCTTCCTTTTCAAATGGTTGTAGAGGTTCCTCATTCTTCTTACTTGATGCTTCAAGATTTACTTTCAGAGATATGTTTTCTGCTTCAAGTTCTGCATTCTTCTTATTTGATTTATCAAGGTCTTCTTTGAGGGAGATAATTTCAGCTTCAAGGCTTTCACTTCGATTGGCTACTTCATCCTGCAGTCTTTGATGTATTTCTAATTGTCCCTTCATTGTTTCTATCTGTCCATTCATTTTAGAGATCTTCTCTTTGTTGATAGATTCTTGCGTCTTAGATGAACTTTGTAGTTCTTCAACTTTAACCTTGAGAGCTTCTTCTAAATCCACAACTTTACTTTCACTATCTTCACCATTCATTGTACCAATGAGACAATCAGGACCCCAATCACTATCTGATTCAATTTCTTCTAACCATGTCTTCTGAGAGATCTCCTTGTTTCGAGTAGACTTCTTCTTTTGCTTCTTTGCCATGAGCACTTTCAGATCATGGTCAGAATCTTCTTCATCTTCACTGGACACTTCATCATCATCTTCATTTGCATACAAACTCTTCCTTTTTTCAAATTGTTTCCCTTTACCATGTTTTTCTCTATAAGGACATTTAGTAGCATAGTGACCAACTTTTCCACACTCAAAACATTTGAAGGGAAGCTTACCTTTGAATCTTCCAGTGCCTAGTTGGAGTTTTCTCACAAAATTCGCTTCTTCTTCTTCGAATATATAGCTGGTTTCTTTGACAACTTCCTTTTCCTTTCCTTTTGCAGACACCTTAAAAGCAACTTCTCTGATTTGAGAAGGACCTCCTTGTCTCATTTCAAAAGCAGTCAGAATACCATGTAATTGAACAATAGTAAGAGTTTGCAGATCTTGCCTTTCTTCAATAGCTGAAACTTTAGAGTCAAATCTTGAAGTCAAGGATCTTAAGACTTTTTCTACCAGAGTAGTATCAGTTATGGTTTCACCCAAATTTCTCATCCGATTTACAATATCATCTAGATGGAGAAAGAAACTGGCAACACTTTCATCACTATGCATCTTCAAATTTTCATATTCAATTCTAAGAGTTTGGAGTTTTGCACTTTTTACCTTTGTGTCTCCTTCATAGCTCAGAATGATTTTGTCCCATATTTATTTTGCTGAATGTAGCTGCATCACTTTAGCAAATTCTGATTCAGACATGCTTCCCAATAAGACATTCACTGCTTTGGCATTGATTTCATACTTCTTTCTTTCAGCTGCATCAGTAGGAATACTTGCCGGGTATTGATAACCTTCTTCCACGATTTCCCATACATCTACACCAAGACTTTGCAGATATGCTTTTGTTCGTACCTTCCAGAATATCAGATTGCTTCCATTGAATAGAGGTGGCTTTATAGACATTACTCCTTCTTGACTTCCCATTGCGACGGATCTCCTTCAAGCGATCAAATTTCTGCAGAAGGACCTGCCTTTGATACCAATTGTTGGGAAAAATACTGAGAGAGGGGGTGAATCAGTATTTACTGCATATTCAAAACTTTTACTTTTTCTTGCTTCTAAAACCCATACACTACTTTCCTGAAACAGACTTGCGTACATACGCGGATACCCTTCATGAAACTCGCGTATACACAGATATCTAATTATGTCATTAGTTCTTCACTTAAATCATTCCATCATTCATTCATCAGATGTTTAATAAATAGTAAACATGTGCAGTAAGAACAGAGTAAACCATCACACAAAGCATCACACATGAACACCAGGATTTTTAGGTGGAAACCCAAGTCGGGAGAAAACCACCGCTGCAGTTGCTCAGCCTTCAATATTTTATTATATAGAAAACATCTTACAACATATGTGCTGGCGCAGACTTGACCAGCACGCAGGCACCCACCTGCGCTCGTTTACCAGCCTCTCCTGGAAGGGAGCTCCAACCCCCTGACTCGTTTACCAGCCTCACCTGGAAGGGAGCTACGACCCCCGATCTCGTTTACCAGCCTCACCTGGAAGGGAGCTACGACCCCCTGATCTCGTTTACCAGCCTCACCTGGAAGGGAGCTACGACCCCCTGATCTCGTTTACCAGCCTCACCTGGAAGGGAGCTACAACCCCCTGAATGAAGGCTACAACCCTCAGCACCTCTATGGACCACGTTTCATCAATTTTCACACTAGATCCAACAAATTCAATAGAACACAACTTGCAGGCCACGTTTCATCATATTTTCAGACTGGACCCTTTCCATACATTTAAGCATAGTCAAACATCAACAACAGATAGCTAAAACACAGCAGATCAGATCAGACATTTCATACCCCATACTTCAGCAAACCCTAGTTTTCATACGCGCTTTCCTTCGTATTAAACGCGTATATACGCGTTCCGTCCACATCAACCAGTCATGATGGCTATCCGTACATAAAATTCATCGCGCATTACGCGCTTTTTCTTCGCAGAAGCCGCGTATATACGCGCTCCTCCGTGGCTAACTAGCGTATGGATCTTCAATAACGACAGCTCAATACTTTTCTCGCATCGATATTCCGTTTAGATTCAACCTCTTTTACTCGCTTGTATGTTCGCCTCATCACAAATCTAATCATGCGAAAAATGTATCTAGTAGATACAAATATACTAGATCTAGATATCCCGTCACCATTTCTTCATAGGTGCATCATAGATTCGCATCTATCATCAAACCTTTACCTTTTCCACATACGTATATACTTCAAAGAGAAAGATTCATTCAAGCTCACATCTTGCTCCACACTCATGATTTCAGCTAATGAATTTCTTCTCTTTATATAGGTTTACCCTTTTCAATACCATGAGCCTTCAATACCATGAGCCCAAAACTACATTACTTCCGATGTTATTCATGGACGGGGTCAATTAGGCGGATCATTACCCAATACAATGGGTCAATACCATGGTGGTCACCCCTGGTTTTGCACTTTTTGAGTGCTTTTACCCATACGCGACTTGGAACGTTCTTTTCCGCGTGCATATGCGACTTCCCTTAGACAGATCCGCGTATTCATAGAGACATACTCTTTTCATCATAGATCTAGCTCATCCCGAATGTACTCACTGTAGATACACTCAAATTTACTTCATCAAGAACATATTCTATCAAGAACAACTTCATCAAGTAAGTTGGTTTTCCTACCATCTTCATCAAGTGGGTTGCCTTTCAAGGACAACACTCAGCATCATATTGTCAACAAACATCATATCACATCAGATTTACATCATTTACCAAGTCCTTCAAGTCAAGAATAACTTCATCATGTGGATTGCCATCAAGGACAACACATGCCAACAATCTCATGTCTTCATCTTCATTCAGTGGGTTGCCATCAAGGACAACACTCTGCATCATATTGCCAACATTGGTGACTTCATTTTGTTGATGCATGAGGTGAGTTTGTGTGCTTGGAGGTGAGTTTGTGTGTTGGGTATTTCACCATGACAAAAGCATCTCAAAATCAACATGAGCACACAAAATCCCTTGACATGTGAACTCTTGGGTTGAGGGAGTGGATATGTAGATGTGGGAATCCTTAAGGTGACACATTACCTTGGATATGCATTGTCCTTGTTGAGCCCAAAGATTTTTCTTTCTTCCATCACACTTCACTCCATTTCCTTTTGTCCATTGTTATCCCAGGCTCAAATGATCAATGAAATTAGTTAAAATTTCTTTAAGAATGAATATCACGGCTAACTTGCTAAGTTTTGTGATTTTGTCATTGTAATACATTTCGAACTAAAACTAGCTACAAAATGCAGACATTTCGTAGCTAGTTGCCAATTCTTCAGTTGTCTTCATGTTCAAGCATGTTCCAGGTGTCCTCTCAGGAAAAGCCACACATGGGTGTATTCCACATCATGTCCTTAGCATTTGTTGCTCACCATGAAGATTGAACGGAATTCTAGATGTGGTTTTGTACATGGGAACTCACACAAGGAGACAGACTCCTAATAGGACAAGGACAATCCAGATGTCCTTTGTCATTTTACGCTACCACCTTTAGAGTTCTAGTCCAATTTTGATATGAAAAGACAGTGATCCCCGTATTATCTCAAGTTTTGTTATGAAGATTTGTTTTAAATGTAACTCGGGAAACCGAGAGAGAAGGTTAGATTTTGATTAGATTTTGTGGTTGACTGTTAGATTTCTGAAGTCCGAGAATACTCTATTTTAAGTTATTTTCCTTTAATGAAGAAGACAACATTTCTTTGAACGCATTGAGTCGATCTTGAGCTAGATTTCGTGTGCTACTCTGGTGGTGGAGGGCCCCTGCCTCCTGAGCAGCTCTGTTTTTATAATTTAGATAAGTATCTTAGTTTCGTTTTTAAGTTTTTGAAGTTTATGTTCATAGTTAATTTCGTTAATCATTACGGCTACACTTGTTCTAATAAACTCTTCCAAAAGATCATTACGATGGATAAGGAATGCCTGTAGTGTTGTAGATTTAAGTTGCAATTTCTTTCGTTAGTTATCACAGTTAAACTTACTCTAATAAACTTTTGCAAGATATCATTATGATGAATAAGTCATAGCTGTGGTATTGTAGGTTTAGCTGCTTGTTTACACTAAGTGTCACAGTCAGTCCTGTTCAAACAAACTCTTCTAGAACATCATGAAAATGAGTAGGAAATAACTGTGATGTCTTAGTTTTTAATTGTATTTGCTTTCAGTTTTTATGTTTGTATTCAATTGCATTGAATTGTATAGCCAGGATTGTTCTACAAGCTCTTCCAAAATACCATTCATGATGAACGAAATAGGCTGTAGAATCCCATAGTTAGTTGCATGACAAATTAGTTAGAGCACTCCGGAGACAAATTGCATTTAGTTCATGCTTTGTCCTTTCATTTCAAGTTTGATAATGGATTTTTAGTTTAGCATTGTTCACTATAGACTAGTAGCACCCTAGTTCAGTTCTAGCTTAGCTCACTGTATTTACATTCAAATTTTAGTTGCCATCCATTGCATTTTTAAATTGTTTTAGTTGTTAAGTTTAAATACCACGGTCTTCATTATTTACAAAAATTCTTTTGTTCCAAATTCATACTAATACATCATTATTTGGACAGAAGGTAGTATCACTCTAAGGCCTGGAGTATTTTGCAGCCTTTTACCATTCCAAAAAAAAGCCTTTTCTCAAAGACTACTCTAAAAGAAATCTATAACTTTTGAGTGGGGCCTAGTGATGTTAAACTGAGTTGCAGAATAGAATTAGAAGCTAGTTTAGAGTAGAAATATTATGATGTTATAAATGTTCTTTTCCAAATATGTTTCAATAAATCTTTAACCATGGATGAGATGTTTTAACATTGTAAGTTGATTGATTGATTGTGTATTTAGGAAGAACTTCATTTTTACTTAACTTGTCCATTTCTCAAAGCTCAAGTTCAAGTTCATGTTGTGATTTGTTTCTTTTAAATAGAGTCATTATCAAGCTTTGAACTTGTTGTTTACCATATATAGTATAACCAACACTTAGTCCTTTCCCTTTAGGCTTTACTCTATTTTGTTTAGCATAACCATCCATTCCTCTTTTCCAACATTCAGCTCTTTTTGAAAAAAAAATCTATAAAACCAAAAACATCATAAAACACTAAATACAACGCAGTAAGAAACAAATACCTAGGCACATATAGTGCACCACACTTCAGTAGTTTACCAACCCTGGTTGACAATTAATGAACTCAATTTAGGAGACTAGGTTGAGCACAAACATTTTGGCGCCGTTGCGGGGAAGTGAAAACTAGGTAACCTTTGTTTATTAACTCCCAAAAAAAATGATATGCGTAGAGAGAGAGACTCAAGGGGTAGATTCATAAGAAGCAGAAGCAGAAGTTTTATTCCTAGAACACCACTTGTTTCACCTAGACCAAGAGCTAGTACACCTTCAACTCAGACCCACATTCCATCCTTTGCTGATCCTAGACTTCTAGAGACTTGAGATCAGATATTACATTAGAGAGACCTTCCACTTTATCAACTGAACCTGTCTTAGAAGAATATTCAAGGACTCCTGTTAGGGACACAAAATTTTCCACTTCCACAGAAGAATCAACCATGGCAAAAGAAGGGGGAGGAGGAGTCTTTAATGGAGAACACACATTATTTGGAGGGGGTAGAGGTAGAAGTAGAGGAGAAGGAGGTAGAGGTTTAGAAGGAGATGGAGGTAGAGGAAGAGGTAGAAGATAAATGGGAAGCTATTTTGGGTTTCCTATAGTATATGAAGAAACCAATACAACCATGAAAAAAATTTCACCCTCTGTCCTTCCAAACTTCTATGGACTTAAAACTGAAGATCCTGAAACCTTCCTATTTGAATTTGAAGTCCTGTGTAGAAATTATGACTACGTATAAGATGCTCAAAAACTTAAACTATTTCCTTCAACATTTAAAGGAGCAGCATTGAAGTGGTTTATGAGTTTGATCAACAGTTCTTTAGGACATGGGAAGACATGAAACAAGCATTTCTAGAGAGGTATTTGGATTATTGTATGCTAGTCAATCATAAGGAGGAGGTGTTTAAGATGTTACAAAAAGAAGATGAAAAGTTGGAAGATTTGTTGGAGAGATTTCATTACAACATCAAAAGAGCAAAAATGGAAAACTTAGATCAAGACACCTTAAAAGCTCTTTTTTTGAAAACAATTAGGGATGAATGGTTGGATATCCTTAACATGATGGGAAAAGGGGATATATCACAGCTCACATTACCTAAAATATCTAAGTTATGTATCAACCTTTCAAGAGGAAAATCTAAAACTGTAAAAGGTCCAAGAGATCCTGCTCTTGCAAGGGAAAGTAAGTCTTCTTCTGGGACAGTAAGTAGGTTAGAAATAGGACATATGCTTGATGATTTCAAATATGACATATTAGGGAGTCTTAGTGAACAAATAGACACCCTTAAGTTACAAAACAAGCAAAAATCTGAATCTGATGCCTTAGCAATCTTTTGTCCCAAATGTAGAAAGAAACATGCCTTGAGAGAATGTCCTTTGGATGTAAAAGTTGTAGAGACCTGTGTCATTTGTTCTGAAAAACATGAGACCAAGAATTTTCCTTCCCTTCCTGGTCTCAAAGCTGTCTTTCAAGAGGAAACTCCTACAAATTACACAGAATCTCTCAATTTTGTCTCTAGAAGGCCTTGGCAAGGACCTCAAACACAAGGATTCCATGATCAAATGTATAACCAACCTCCACAAAATTGGAATTCTTGGCAGCAGACTTGGCCTCAATTTCAAAATCAATCTCAAGCTTGGGCACAAGGAGCACAAAATCCCTATGGAAGATACTCTCAGTACTATCAGTATCCACCATCTTATCCACCATACCCACATTTTTCTCCTCAAAATCCTCAAAAAAAATTTCAACAAAATCCTCAACAACATCATCAGAACCTACCACATCAAAATCAACCACTTCCATTACCATTTCCTCAAAAATCAAATCAGTTGCCTGCTCAACCCATACCAAACCCCAATAATAAAAATCCTCAGAACACATACATGATAGAAGGCCAAAAGTTTCCAACTTATTTAATTACTCCTTTAGACCTTAGTGATGTTCAACTTAGGTCTGGAAGAATACTTGAAAAGAGGAAACCTTCTGTGATCATACAAGAACAAGATAACTCTGAGGAAGATTCTCTACATGTGAATAAAAGTCTTGAGGAAGACACATCTTTTCAGGACCCAAACATTGAAAAATCAAAGCAAAAAGAACCAATAATTTCAACTCCTGTATTAGAGCAGCCATCAACATCTACTTCTACACCTCCCTTTCCAGAAAGATTACAAATTGATAAAGGTGTAGAGAAACAAATTATGGTGCCTAATTATGATTTCCTAGATGAGCTGAGAAATGTTTGCATTAAGATTCCATTATTACAAGCCATCAAGGAAATTCCAATTTTAGCCAAAACAATAAAGGAGTTGAGCATGAAGAAAACAAGAAAAAGAATAAGAGAGACAAAGAAAATTCAACTGGCAGGAAAAATAACATACATTATGATGGGTAAGATTGCTATTCTAAAGTATCTAGACCCAAGAAATCAAGTTGTTAAAATTCACATCAATGGAATTGAAATCCAAAACACACTCATTGATTTAGGAGCAGCAATCAATATCATGAGTAGACAAATCATGGATAAACTGAAACTTCCTAATATTCTCTTTACACTCACATTATTACAATTAGCAGACAGATCTGTGATCAAACCTGATGGGGTAATAGAATACATTCTAGTGTCCCTAGATTCTTGGGAGTATCCTATGGATTTCATGATCCTAACTCCTAAGAATAATCTAGGAGGGCATCCTGTTATATTAGGAAGACCTTGGTTGGCTACAGCTGATGCTTTCATTAGTTGTAGATCCGGTGATATGTACATCTCTTATGGTAGTTCAACTAAGAAATTCACTTTGTATCCTCCAACAAGGACAATTACAGATTTAGATGATACTCAATGGATAGAGGATGAAGAAGACTTACAACCTCTCTTCACAATTTCAGAAATTAGTGAAGATAATCAAATTCTGAATACTATAGAAAAGTCTGAATCTTCTTCAGAATACAAACATGAACCATTTAAAAAAGGATCCAACATTGAGTTTTTGTCATCAAGACAGATGTCTCTTCATTCTATGGATAAATTTGGAAGCTCTACAAGTGAGATATTTCCAGGCAAAACTTTGAACATAAACAAGAACCTAGAAAAATCTCAACAAGAAGATTTAGTCAAGATATTACAGAGACATTCTTTTGCATATGCATGGGAGTACATTGACATGAAAGGGATAAGCCCCAAGACTTGCACTCATCACATCTATATAGAGGAAAATTGTAAACCAATCAGACAACCTCAAAGACGGATGAATCCAAATCTTAGGGAGATTGTTAAAGAAGAATTGCAAAAATTTTTAAATGTCAACTTAATCTATCCCATTTCAGATACTCAGTGGGTTTCTCCTTTGGTAATTGTGCCAAAGAAAAATGGTAAATGGAGGGTATGTATTCACTACCAAGAATTAAACAAAGCTACTCTTAAAGACCATTTTCCCTTACCTTTCATAGATCAAGTGTTAGATACATTAGCTGGAAAAAAGTACTTCTCATTCCTAGATGGGTTTAGTGGTTACAACCAAATCCAAGTAGCACTTGAAGATCAAGACAAAACCACATTTACCTGTCCTTGGGGTACCTATGCTTATCTAGTATTGCCATTTGGATTATGCAATGCACCTGAAACATTCCAAAGGGCAGTATTAGGAATTTTTCCAGATCTAATACATGATTGTGTAGAGGTATATATGGATGATTTCACAGTTTATGGAAACACATTTGAAGAAGACTTAGCAAACTTGGAAAAAGTTTTAAAGAGATGTCAAGAAGCAAATATTTCACTTAGTCATGAGAAATGTTTCATGATGTTTACTGAAGGTATTGTTTTGGGGCATCACATTTCAGGGGATGGGATTAGAGTTGATGAGTCAAAAGTTGAAGTAATCTCTAAATTATCTATTCCAAGTTTTCAAAAAGATGTTAGGAGTTTTCTAGGATTTACAGGATATTATCGGAGGTTTATAGAAAAATTCACCAAGATAGCATCTCCACTCTTCAAATTACTTACCAAATACTATGAATTCAAATGGAATTCTGATTGCCAGTTAGCCTTTGAAACCCTGAAAACAAAAATTTCTGAAGCACCTATTTTAAGGAGACCTAACTGGAAGTTACCTTTTCATATCTCAACAGATGCCTCTGATACAGCTCTAGGAGTAGTATTGGGACAAAAAGACCTGATTCCTTATGCCATCTATTATACCAGTAAAAATTTGACTCCTGCAGAGTTAAACTATACTGTAACTGAAAAAGAGTTTTTAGTTGTTGTTCATGCCATAAACAAATTCAGACACTATATAACAGGCTATGAAACTTTTGTTCACACTGATCATTCTTCAATTAGATACTTAATGAACAAATCAATTACTAATGGCAGAGTCATAAGACGGTTATTTCTTTTATAAGAATTCAACATTACCATTCTAGATAGGCCTGGAAAACAAAACACAGTAGCTGACTTCCTATCTAGACTCCAAAACATCAAATATGACACTCCAGTTGAAGATCAATTTCCTGATGAATATCTTTTTGCAATTTCTACTCAAACTCCTTGGTTTGCTGACATTGCTAATTATTTAGTTTCGGGAAAATTTCCTCCAATAATGAATGCAAGAGATAAAAGAAAAATCATTTATGACAGTGCAAAATATTCATGGGTTGCTAATGAGTTGTACAAGACAGGTCCAGATTTGATCATTAGGAGATGTGTTCGGGAAGATGAGATGCCTGAGATTCTCAAAGCATGTCATGATTAACCTTGTGGCGGGCACTTTTCTGATAAGAGGACAGCCTATAAGATCCTTCATTTAGGATATTATTGACCATACTTGTTTAAAGATGCTAAAGAGTATGTCAAAAGGTGTGACAGTTGCCAAAGGGTAGGGAAACCTTCTCCTTCAGGTGAGATGCTATTACAACCTCAGGTACATATTGAACCTTTTGAAAAATGGGCTTTGGATTTTATAGGACCTATTAGTCCTCCATCAAGACAAAAGAGATATATATTAGTTTGCACTGATTATGTTACCAAATGGGTAGAGGCCAAGCCATTACTTTTTGCTAATGAAGCATCTGTAGTTAATTTTATTTTTGAGGATATTTTTACTCGTTTGGTGTCCCAAGGGAAATTGTTACAGATCAAGGAGCTCAATTTACATCGAGGCTAGTGGAACAAATGATGGAGAGGTACAAAATCAGGCATAGAAAATCTACTCCTTATCATCCACAAGAAAATGGTCAAGTGGAATCTACTAATAAGGTCATTGAAGGAATCCTAACAAAGACTGTTCATTTACATAGAAGAGATTGGGTAGATAGTCTTCCTGAAGCCTTGTGGGCCTATAGAACTACATGGAGAAACACAACAGGCCATACTCCTTATGAACTTGTTTATGGAAAGCAAGTTTTGTTTCCCATAGAGTTCCAGATTCCAAATTTCAAAATGGCAGTTCAGCTAGGACTTGATTTAACAGAGGCACAAAAGCACAAATTGGAGCAGATTAATGAATTGGATGAGATCAGACAAGATGCAGTTCAGAAAACAAGTATAGTCCAACAGCAAAGGACTAAATGGCATGACAAGTATATCAAGGAAAAGAAGTTCAAAGAAGGTGACTGGGCTCTCTTGTTTGACTCAAAGTTCAAATATTTTCAAGGTAAATTCCAAACACATTGGCTTGGACCTTATGAAATTGTGAATTTTTTTGACAATGGAGCAGTAAAAATTAGGACAATAGATGAAGAAGAGGTTACTTTTCTTGTGAATGGTCATAGATTGAAGCTATATCACAAACCACTCTCAAGGGAAGAATTTATTACAAAGTTCCAGGAAAATAGTGATGTGAAGTTAATGAAGAAGAATCTTTCTTCTTCATCAACTTGATTGAATTTTCTGAAAGCATTTCTTTGAAAAAAATAAAAAAAGATAAAAAATAAAATAAAATAAAATAAAAATAAAGTATAAAAATGAAAACCAATCACTGATTGGCATGTTTATACAGAAAAGATAGGGTGAAAATCAGAGTCTTTCTGACACTCTAAATTTTCCATTTTGTTTATACAAGTAGCTATTACAAAATCATAAGTTCAGATCCATTTCACTTATGATCCATCTCATTTCATTTCATTCCATTTACTCATCCATCCATACTCCATTTCATTCATTCACTCATACTTCACTTCATTCCATATTTCATCCACCTCATTTCCATATCAAAGTTTAAAGTTTAATTTCTTTCTACAATACATGTCATCAATTGCAGCTTACTTCTCAAACTTCATTCCATTTCATAAGTTGTGATTCATACCACCTCATCATTCACTTCATCCACATTCCATTATACCATATTTCATCATCTATCTTCACTCATTCCATATAATATTCCACTTATATTCCAAACCACTCCATTCCATGATTCAAGCTCTCTACAGGTACATTCTGCAGCTAAACAGATATTCTGCAGCTAATCAGACTTTCCATAGCCAGACAGTCCTTCCGCAGCTACAGATCCTGAAGGCACTGATCAGCAGACATTTGAATTACAACAAGATGATCCTGCATATCCATGAACAAGAAAAATCAAGACGGTTATGAAGACTCACAAAGTAATGATTTCCAGGGGAGAACAAAGCATATAAAGACCACAAAAAGCAGATGAAAAGAAAAGGTAAAAAGTTTTGATTATAATGGCATATCATGAAAAACTTTAGTATAGTCTAGTTATGAATCATTCGAAAAGTTGTTTTGATTATTTTTATTGATCATGCCAAATATACCCTCCGCAAAACTTTGGATAAAAATCCTTCTATTCACCATTTCAAATTCCATATCCGATCATCATTTGAAAATATAAACGGTTAAAGTATTGAGGTGATTGGGTTACTCACGTCACCCAGCCAAATCATTTAATGATGATTTTTGAATTCGTTGCAAAATATGTCTGTGGTCTTTTCACTTATTGATTGTTTTATTCAACTCACTTCATTAATTCATTTCGTAACCGTTCCATATTACTCCTTCCCGTAGCCAACCCTTACCCATTTCATTCTGTAAAACAGAGGTATCTCTGTTGTCACCCTGAATAGAGGAAACAGATGTGGGGGCAAAAAAATTTGCTTAAAGCCACTGACATCGTGAGCAGAGATATATTAGTTTCAAGGTTGAAGCCACTGTCACCGTGAGAAGAGGTATAAAACCACTGTCACTGTAAAGCAAAGGAGTATTAATCTGAATATTGAAGGAGAAATTCTCACTGTAAGAAGAAGACTGGTGAATTGAAGATTGAAGAAGAAAGTATGGGCCTCATCGTTAGAACTGAACCAGTGGGCACTAAATACCTGGAAGGATACCCTCAAAGTAGAGAAATGTTGCAACAAGCAGGGTGGCTGCAATTCCTTGAGAAATTTAATGGCTTCCATAAACAAGTTACTAAAACGTTTGCAAGATCATTCAATGGAGCCGAGGTTGAAGTTGGAGACATTAAATTCACTGTCACAGAGGTTTTTATTGCAGAAGCAATAGGATTGCCTAGACATGGAGAAATATGGTTTAAGAACAAAGAATTTAAAAATGAATCATGGAAGCAGATTCTCAAGTCCCCAGGTATGGATGTCACTGTTTTTAAAAAGGGTATCCCTCGCTCGGCATTGAAAAACAAATGGAGGAACATGTTACTTATTCTACAAAAATTCATTACTTGTGAAGGTAGATATGGTACTTTCTATATTTACCATATTAGGTTGATAATGCACTTTCTAGAAGAAGAACTCAATCTGCCCTTTTTCTTGCTTCAAAGTTTAAAGAAAATGGCTTCAAGTGTTCAAAGGAGAGTCCAATTTCTAGAAACAACTTTATACCATCATGGCTTGGTTAAGATTTTAATTGAACACCATTTAGAAAAAATAAGAGATACTTGGGATGAATTTTTGGTTAGAAACCATTTTGAGGAATCAAAAGAACCTCCACTTGAGGACAAACCCAGAAAGAGAAGCAGAAAATGGAGACCCTCCAAAATTGAAACTGGTAAAACAATACAGGAAAGTAGTGAAGAAATAATCTTTGAGAAGTTGACTCAGATTAAGAGATAGCTTAAGGAAGAGAGGGTAATCAGAAAATTTGCCACAGAAAAAGGAGAGGGACCATCTCAGCCGAGAAGGAGCCATAGACTCAGGGGGAAACTAAGGAAAACACAGATTAAACAAACCGGGGTCATAAACATAGAAGATGAAGAAACACATACTGAGGAAGATTTTGATGAAGAAGCCCCTGAAATAGACCCTGCATAGCAAAAAATCTACAACTATGTTCAGTCATTGGAGAGAAAAGCTTCAGAGAGTAGGGACCGGACGCCTAGTCCACCAAAGTCTGAAATAGATATGTTAAGAAGAGAAAAGTATGAATTAGAAATTCTTGATAGGCATATCAATAATGAGAATGAAATTTTAAGAGAGTAGGTTAAACTAAAAACTGACATGAATTCAACCCTGGCTCTACAAATGGACAAAGTTGAAAAGGCCAATGAAAAATTGAAAAAGAGAAACAAGAAGCTAATCAGGGAACTTACCAATTTAAGGTTCAAGTTAGTTATCATGAAGCCCAGAAAGCCTTTAACTTCCAGGAAAATAAGAAGAAGAGGGTTGGATATTCTTGCAGAAGTCTCTGAGTTTATAGAATAAGTTGCATGAGGACATGCAAGATGTCAGCAGTGGGAGTATGTTGAGCCCCATGATTGTTCTTTCTTCCATCACAGTTCACTCCATTTTATTTTTTCCATTGTTATCCCAAGCTAAAATGATCAATGAAATTAGTTAAAATTGATTTAAGAATGAATATCATGGCTAACTTGCTAAGTTTTGTGATTTTGTCATTGTAATACATTTTGAACTGAAACTAGCTACATAATGCAGACATTCCGTAGCTAGTTGCCAATTCTGCAGCTATCTTCACGTTCAAGCATGTTCCGGGTGTCCTCTCAGGAAAATCCACATATGGGTGTATTCCACATCATGTCCTCAGCATTTGTTGCTCACCATGAAGATTGAACGGAATTCTAGACGTGGTTTTGTACGTGGGAACTCACACAAGGAGACTGACTCCTAATAGGACAAGGACAGTTCAGATGTCCTTTGTCATTTTACACTGCCACCTTTAGAGTTCTATTCCGATTTTGATATGAAAAGACAATGATCCCCGTATTATCTTAAGTTTTGTTATGAAGATTTGCTATAAATGTAACTCGGGAAACCGAGAGAGAAGGTTAGATTTTGATTAGATTTTGTGGTTGACTGTTAGATTTCTAAAGTCAGAGAATACTCTGTTTTAATTTATTTTCCTTTAATGAAGAAGACAACATTTCTTTGAACGCATTGAGTCGATCTTGAGCTAGATTTCGTGTGCTACTCTGGTGGTGGAGGGCCCCTGCCTCCTGAGCATCTCTATTTTTATAATTTAGATAAGTATCTTAGTTTCGTTTTTAAGTTTTTGAAGTTTATGTTCATAGTTAATTTCGTTAATCATTACAGCTAAACTTGCTCTAATAAACTCTTCCAAAAGATCATTACGATGGATAAGGAATGCCTGTAGTGTTGTATATTTTAGTTGCAATTTCTTTCATTAGTTATCACAGTTAAAATTACTCTAATAAAATTTTCGAAGATATCATTATGATGAATAAGTCATAGCTGTGGTATTGTAGGTTTAGCTGCTTGTTTACACTAAGCGTCACAGACGGTCCTGTTCAAACAAACTCTTCCAAAACATCATGACAATGTGTAGGAAATAGCTGTGATGTCTTAGTTTTTAATTGTATTTGCTTTCAGTTTTTATGTTTGTATTCAATTGCATTGAATTGTACAGCCATGATTTTTCTACAAGCCCTTCCAAAATACCGTTCATGATGAACGAAATAGGCTGTAGAATCCCATAGTTAGTTGCATGACAAATTAGTTAGAGCACTCGAGAGGAAAATTGCATTTAGTTCATGCTTTGTCCTTTCATTTCAAGTTTGATAATGGATTTTTAGTTTAGCACTGTTAACTGTAGACTAGTAGCACCCTAGTTCAGTTCTAGCTTAGCTCACTGTATTTACATTCCAAGTTTAGTTTCCATCCATTGCATTTTTAAATTGTTTTAGTTGTTAAGTTTAAATACCACGGTCTTCATTATTTACAAAACTTATTTTGTTCCAAATTCATACTAATACATCATTATTTGGACAGAAGGTAGTATCAGTCTAAGGCCTGGAGTATTTTGCAACCTTTTACCATTCCATAAACAAGCCTTTTCTCAACGACTACTCTGAAAGAAATCTATAACTTTTGAGTGGGGCCTAGTGATGTTAAACTGAGTTGAAGAACAGAATTAGAAGCTAGTTTAGAGTAGAAATATTATGATGTTATAAATGTTATTTTCCAAATATGTTTCAATAAATCTTTAACCATGGATGAGATGTTTTAACATTGTAAGTTGATTGATTGATTGTGTATTTAGGAAGAACTTCATTTTTACTTAACTTGTCTATTTCTCAAAGCTCAAGTTCAAGTTCATGTTGTGATTTGTTTCTTTTCAATAGAGTCATTATCCAAATTTGCACTTGTTTTTTACCATCTATAGTATAACCAACACTTAGTCCTTTCCCTTTAGGCTTTACTCTATTTTTTTTAGCATAACCATCCATTCCTCTTTTCCAACATTCAACTCTTTTTGAACAAAAATCTATAAAACCAAAAATATCATAAAACACTAAATACAACGCAGTAAGAAACAAATACCTAGGCACATATAGTGCACCACACTTCAGTAGTTTACCAACCCTGGTTGACAATTAATGAACTCAATTTAGGAGACTAGGTTGAGCACAAACAGTCCTTAAGGGGACACATGACCTAGGAGATGCATTTTAGCTTAGGAGATGCATTTTAGATGGTTTGA
Source organism: Pinus albicaulis (assembly GCA_034641835.2). Lineage (NCBI taxonomy): Eukaryota > Viridiplantae > Streptophyta > Pinopsida > Pinales > Pinaceae > Pinus > Pinus albicaulis. Next base: position 123,778,671 of record CM076571.1, on the reverse strand, counting down.
TACTCTCATACAACCTTTATCAAGTTACATGCACCCTCATTAGAAAAAAAAAGAGAATTTTTCTTGCCATTACTATCTTTCTTTGTCATTATTGACTTAAGAAAGTCTTTTAGCTAAGAAACTAGTTTCAAGGTTATGGCATAACTTGTCATATAAATTGAACAAAATTTATATCCAAAATGTTAACTTGTAAACTACTTAGCTGGTTTTAGGCTTTCCATTTAAAATCTACTTCAGTTTGAACTTTGAACGATTTTTTCCATAGACTTGAATATTAAGAGATTTTGGTGTAAGGATTAAAAATTAGCCCGTAAGGCCTCTCAGTTATTCATTTATTTTATCTGAATATAAAATTTACTATTAAATTATAACCACTCGGCACAAATACGTCATAGATCAAGATCATACTTTGTAGAGTGTCGTAGAATAAAAATAGGAGCAAGGACACCGAATTCTTTCAATTTTCCTGGTTCTTATTCCTTTGGTGTATCTTTCCACCTTTAGGGGCAATTGCTGTTTAAAGTCTAATTATTTAAAGGGTGCTAGCTCAATGGAAAAGCACCTGCTTTACAAGCAGGAGGTTGGTGGTTCAATTCCATCGTGCCCTGATATTCATATATAGGGAATGACGAAGATCAGTTTTTGGTGACAGATGCTCTTTTGACCATCACCAATGAGCTTATGGTGACATTTTTCGACCCTCACCAAAATATGAAATGGTTATAGTCAATGAACACCACCATATATACGCATCAATAGTGACGACCATTAAAGGTCCGTCACCATAAATCGTTGTTGTTGATATGAAATGGTGAGGGTCACTGTTTGTCATTATAGTCATTATTCATGACGGACCTTGATGTCACCAATGAGTTTATGGTGATGGTCAATGAACTTCACCATATATATATGCACCAATAGTGATGGCCATGAAAGGTCCATCACAAAAAATCATTGTTGTTCATATGAAATGGTGACAGTCACTATCCGTCATTATAATCAATATTCGTGACAAACCTTGAATGCCACTACAACACATACTTTTGGCAATGCCACCTTTGGTTACGTTCAGTTTTTTGGTGACAGAGGCTATTGTCCGTCACCATTGCTCATATGAAATGGTGACGGTCGCTATCCGTCACTATAAATCATTATTGGTGACGGACCTTGAATGTCACCACAACACCTATACCTTCGGCGACGCCACCTTTGGTGACATTCAATTTTTTGGTGACGAAGGCTATTGTCTGTCACCACTGCTCATATGAAATGGTGATGGTCACTATTCATCACTATAAATCATTATTGGTGACGGACCTTGAATGTCACCACAACACCTATACTTTCGGCGACGCCACCTTTGGTGACATTCAGTTTTTGGTGACGAAGGCTCTTTTGACCCTCACCAATGAGCTTATCGTGACCATTTTCGCCCCTCACCAATGTGCTTTTTTCTTGTAGTGTGTTGTAGGTATAAAGGGGATATGTGGGACAAAGATCCTAGCCATTGAGGTACCTAACTTTGGATAATAAGTGACATATATATGTATATGTGCACAACATTGGATTACAGTCTATGGGGCCGACCTGAGCTACATATTTAAGTTGACTTCAAATTAATATAAGGGACATGGTTCACCCATATATGAACTAAATTGGGTGAATCATTTGATTTTTGTTTGCATTGAAGGAAAAGGTTTATCTTATTTCTAAGGTTTCTTGATACATTGGGGACTAATGTGTCAACATTGTATGAATTAACAAAATAAAATTTGACCAATCAATATTAATTACATCTTCTCATAAATCTAGATTGAAAATGAGAATAAATATATATAATGTAATGTCCAGGTGGAAAGGAAATCTTCTGATATTGAGAGGACGAAAAGATAATTTGAGTAAAGTTATATACAATGAGCAGGGTGCAAAGACAATCTTATCATATTGATAGGATAGAAATATAATTTTCTCATCAGGATGTAGTACTAAGTATCAAAATGTTGTTGTCTTTACCAAGTAAGGAAAATAATGCAAAAGGATATTTTTATAAAGCCTTGCCAAATCCCATCTCATTATAGATAGGATTGAGGAAAAATGGTGAATATTCTATGAGACTTTTGAGGAAGTCTAATGAAGTTTAAAGGGATCTCATGGAACCTAAAACAAGATCCAAATAGTCCATCATCATTAGGAAATACTAAAGTGGAAGTAGTTTATTCCCATATATGACCTAGGTATGAGAAAAGCTCTCAAACTTTATTGACTACATTTTTAATGGTATGTTATATGTTACATCACACTAATGTGATCTTGAAGTTTGAACATATATGAAAATTTTCATCTTGGTCTATTATTTTATTTTTTATGCTCTTTTATGAAGTAAGGAGAAGGGCTCAACTTCCATGAAAGTTGAAATGTACAGATAATGATACTGAAAAAAATTGATGGGCACTTCAGTAAAAATGACATCTAAAGTTGTTCATAAATAATCCTTCAACATGTAAGTGGTATATTGGATTCAAATTAAGGTTTTTCTAAGGTTGATAAAAAATATCTTGATCTTTTTGGAATAGTAATATGAACATGGAACAAAATATGGAACAAGCAATATGCCTCATCAAGAGGAATGAAAAAGAACAAAAGTGCTTGGAGAGATATCGACACTAGTTAAACATGTGCCCTCTTATGAACCCAAGGGCATACACAAAAGAACCATATGGCCAGATCAATTTTTATTTGCATGCATCTAATCATCCCAACAATAGAATTTCCAATATTTTTTATTGACTAATTTGAATAGATGTGCAAGGTGAATTATATTTCAATGATTTGTTATTCATGTCAAGTTTAATTTGATGAGAAAAATGTAGCTTCAATTTCAACCTTTTGTAATGCCAAATTTTTTTTCCAACTATATTTCTACCCATAGATAACAATTTTTGATAGGGTTCCTATAATGGGAGTCCATGGCCTCGTTAGAAAACCTTAATTGGAGAAAATAGAAGCAACATAAAAATCCCTGTTTCACTCACACTGTTACTTTCCTTACGTTCTTATCATGACACATTATAGTACTTAACCTAGAACAACTATGTCTCGAAGAAAAATTTATGACTTAATATGGTTTGAAGATGAAATCAAAGTGAAAATATTCTCATATTGGTAGGACGGAAAGATAATTTTCTCATTGGGATGTAGAAGTATCAATTTGTAGATAATTCAAACAAAACCCTAACATACATTTGATAGGATATATTTTCATTACCATCCATTGTAAGGAATGAAATAGGATATTTTTATGGAGCCTTACAAAATCCCTTCCCATTAGAGATATGATTGAAGAAAAATGGTAGAGAAAGCACAGAGAACTTTTCATTCTACTAAGTTGGGGGTGGGGGGGTGGGGGTGGGTGCAGTGGGGGGTGCAGTTATGATATGCCATATCTTCAATAGTTGGGAAGAAAATCCAATAGCCATGGAACCCTATTTCTCTTAGGGAATAAAGGAGGTTGCCCATAGATTTTATGCCTCTTTGAAATATTTTGAGGGTTAGGAGCCATACCTCTAAGAAAAAAATATTTCTTTATGAAACAGAGAAGGGAACCCATAGAGAATGTTGCTTAAAATATATTTCCAATCAAAGGGACTACTCTTTCAAGCTACAATAAGGTTTCACATATACACAGAGCTGCTATATAATTTTCACTGAAAAAGTTACATCTATTTTTTCCTAGTTGTAATAAGAATCTATATATGTTAAAAAGGATTAGGACAAGAAATATATAATCCCAACTAACATGCGATTTCAACTCCAAATTTGCAGACTTAAACTATGAATTACTTGTTTCTCGCCTCTTCAAGAGCCTCCAAATTATTTCCAACTCTATTATATCCATGATAGGAGCTACAAATATATACAAAATTTCCTAAACCGTAATTGTTTCTAGCCACATCACGAATTTCACCTCAAATCTCTCAGAACGAACCAAAATCCTTCAGCTAGAGGAAGAAATTTGGCACCAAAGAGCCATTTTCATGGGCAGTTTAGAACAACCAGTTTTGGTGTAGAGTTCAGAACCTTTGATGAAATTGGAGTGGACCTATTTACCACAGCAAGAATAACCAATTTTCATGAATAGTTCAGAAAATGGTTTCTGACATTTTATGAAACTGAAGTGGACTTTTAACATTCGTTCATTTTTTTAATAGGATGATAAAAAAGCCAACTTGAAATATATATTAAAAATGCTTAATTAAACAACCAGTATCAAGATGGTTCACTCTAAGTAAAAAATGTTTATATCTATTTAATAAATATATGTATCTTACATTATCTATTTAATAAATATAAGTTTGAAGATTTAAAACCATATTTGAATGACTCACTTTTAACATGAAGTGACAAAGTTTAAAAATTTAAACTTACAGCCAAATGAATATTAATATCAATATTTGACTATCCATGTAGGGAATTGGTGAAAACAATAAAGTCAATATTAAATTAGTTAATTTCCTTTGGATAATTCCATGATAAAAACAATATCTTAATTTTGAACAGAATTTACGATAAACAAGGATAGGATTTATTTTCAATCATATATATATATATATATATATATATGTGTGTGTGTGTGTGTGTGTGTGTGTGTGTGTGTGCATGTGTGTGTTATGAAATCGACTCACAAAATATAAGAAAAGATAGATCAACGACTTAGAAATCAACCTATTTCAGGTGGAAACCTCCTTTACATTAAATAAATGAACAATTCTTGGATGACAGAAATGAAAAAACCTCCTTTCTATATATAGAAGTCCATGGGGTCACAATATAATCCTTTCCAGCCTAAAATTAATAATGTAAGGGCACAACAATAAGAATAGTGGGCTTTTATGTGGCACGATAATAACAATATGGGGACTATAGGGGTACAAAAATAAAAATAAGGGGGTATACTAACAACAATAAGGGACTACATTAGTAATATATGGACCTAACATGCCCCTCTCGTTCAAAAAAAGTGTTGTCCTCAACGCTTGATTAGTTGGATTCTTCTATATAAAATTATCATCCTCCCATGTGGAATATTCAGTGGGCAAGTTCTTCCACCTCATGATATACTCTGAAATTCATCGATTTCGTAGCTGTCAAGTTATTGTTTCCGTCAATGCTTCAGGTTTCAATATGATTTTTCCTTCCTCGTTAAGTTCTGGAAATGTTTTATGAACTAGAAGTTTGTCGCATATAACCTTATTTAAGCATGAAACATGGAAAATTGGGTGCACTCAGGAAGAACCGGGAAGCTCCAATTTGTATGCCACAGTACCAATCTTTTTCAGAACCTTGTAAGTACCATAGTACGTTGGCGATAATTTATTATACTTCTTAGCATGCTTGAGGGAAATTTGTTTGTATGGTTGTAGCCATAAAAATACCCAGTCTCCTACACCAAAACATCTCTCGATGCTATGTTGATATGCCTATTGTTTCATTCGATTTTTTGCCAAATTTAGGTTATCCTTTAATATTTGGAGAACTTGTTGTTGATGCTCGATGTGATTTTCCACTGGTTGAACCTTAGAATTTTGTTTTAAAGGTGATGTGATGAATGGTGGATGATATCCATAAAGTTCCATAAATGGGGTCATTTTTGTTGCAGTATGTAAGGAAGTGTTATACCACCATTCAGCTAGAGGTAACCAATTGACCCATTATGTTTGTTTATAAGAACCAAAACAACAAAGATATCCTTCCAAACATTTTTTCACTATCTCAGGTTGCCCATCGAATTGAGGCTGATAAGATGAGCTATAATCTAGTTGAATACCCAAACAAGAAAACAAATCTATCAAAAAATTTCGAGTGAAAATGGGATCTATGTCGCTCACAATAATCTTTGCGTTCCATGTAGCTTTTGAACTATTTCCATAAATGTAGTAGCAACTATACTTTCTTTAAATGGATGACGTAATGCACACAAGTGTGCATACTTGGTATGTCTATAACCAACCACCATGATGACACTATTTCTTTCAGACGTAGGTGAGCCTGTGATAAAATCCATTTAAACCTCCTCCCAATGTTTACTTGGAATTGATAAAGGTTGTAGTAGACCCGAGGTCTTAATTGTCTCAACTCTATTTTTCTGGCAAACCAAACATTCCACCAAAATATTTTTAAAATCAAATTTAATGCCATCCCAAAAAATATATTTCTTCACACTGTGGTAAGTTTTTAAAAATCATGTGTCCTCCTAAGGGATAGGTGTGAAATTCCAAAATAATATCTTGTTTTAGTTGGGAATTCTTACAAATATATAAGCAATCTATGTACCATAAGGAATCAATTTTCCAACTAAATGTATGAGATGTACTAGGATCTTGCTACGAATTTTGAAAGAGTGTCCACACTTCTTCGTCATTATTCCATTCCTCCCTTGATTCATTTATCCAATCTAGTTGGATACTAGAAATGGCACAAAGAAGTGCTTCCACCTCCTCATCCTTTCTTGAGAGTGCATCTGCAACAACATTTAGCTTCCCTTTTTTGTAGACGATTTCAAATTCATAACCCAACATCTTTGTGACCCATTTTTTCTTCTCTTCTAAAGATAGTCTTTTTTCCAAAAAGTATTTAAGACTATCATGATCAATTTTTACCTTGAAATGTCTTCCTATTAGGTAAGGTAGCCATTTATTTAGTGCATGTAGTATTTCCAACATTTCCTTCTCATAAATAGCTTTCTGTACATACTTTCCTTTGATTGGATGGATTTCAAAAGGAATGGGTCCTCCTCCTTGCATTAAAACAACACCAATTCCAGTTCCTGAGGCATCACATTCTACAATAAAGGGTTTTGTGAATTCTGGCATAGCTAAGACAGGTACTTGGCACATTGCCTCTTTAAGATGGTCAAAGGCATTAGTTTCTTCAAAAGTGCATGAAAATGCATCTTTCTTCAATAATTTTGTTAGAGGTACTGCTATTCTCTCATAATTGTTAACAAACATATGACAATACCTTGTTAACCCGAGAAATCTTCATAACGTCTTTATGGTTGTGGGGAATTTCCATTCCTTAATGTCTTTAATTTTGTTAGGGTCTACGTTAACACTCTCTTGAGATACAATATGACCCAGATATTCCACCTCTTGTACTCCAAATACAAATTTAGAGGTTTTTGCATATAATTGTTTCTCCTCCAATAGTTTGAGCACCCTGTCAACATGTTCAACATGATCCTTCCAAGACCTGTTATAGATTAGTATATCATCAAAAAATACTAACACAAATTTTCTAAGGAAGGGTTTGAAAATCAAATTCATCAAATCTTGCAATGTCGAAGGTGCATTGGTAAGGAGAAAAGGCCTAAGAAAAAATTCATAATGACCCTCATGAGTTCAAAATGTTGTTTCCGGAATAACATTAGTCTTCATTCTAATTTGATGATATCTTGAATATAGATCCAACTTGGTAAAATAAATTGTTGCATGTAATTCATCCAATAATTCATAAATCACAATAATGGGAAATTTATCTTCAATAGTGAGCTTATTCAGCTCCCTATATTCTGAACACATGTGCCATGATCCATCCTTCTTGTACACCAATAATACTGAAGTAGAGAAAGAAATTTGACTAGGTTGAGTTATACTAGCCTCTAACATTTATGCAATCATACATTAAATTTCTCTCTTTTGGCTTAAGGATATATGTAAGGCCTGATGTGTGGAGAAAAACTTCCTATAATTAAATGAATAGAATGATCATGATCACAAATAGGTGGGAGTCCTTTGGGAGTTTCAAAAGCTTGGAATGATTGTCCAAGACTTTTTGGAGATCTCAAGAAATACATGATTTTGATGTTGGAACTTCTAGTGAGTATAATTGTGTAATTACTCATATTTTTTCTTTCTTTAGAAGTTTTTTCATGACATTAGATCTTATTATCCTTCCCGGATTCCCTATGATACCTCATAATTCAACTTCCTTTCCTTCTGAAATTTTTTTCAAGAAAAGTTCTTGAAAATTAAAGCTACCGTCCCCAAGATTGTAACCATTATACTCCTATTACAACATGAGTACCTCCGGTTGGAATGGAAATAATTGGGCTATTCAATACATATTCCCTCATGGTTAGCTTGATATTATGGTGCTTTCTAGAGAAATTTATAGTTCCTCCATTTGCAACCATCACTTCACACTCTAGTGTTGGGTATAAGAAGAAATTCAATTCCTTCTCTACCTTACGATGAATAAAATTATGGGTACTACCCGAATCAATAAACATTATTACATTTTTCTTTTTGATAGGTCCTTCTACCTTAAGAGTTTGAGGAGTGGTAATTACCACTAATGCATTACAGGATATGGTTACAACCATTTTTTCTTTCTCTAGGGTTGGTTTCTGGTGTATATCCTCTTCATTTGAAGTTTCTTGTTCATTTTCTTTCTCCTCTTCACAATATATGTAAAATAATTTCTTCTCAACACACTTATGACATTTAGTGTAGTTTCTATCACAACTGTAGCAAATCCCTTTTGCTCTTTTTTATTCCAATTGTTGTGGTGTCAACCTTGTAGGTTTTGTAAGTCTAGGAGTAGTAACCCTTCTATATTTATGGATGTGAACTGTAGGCTTCATTTTCGCCATAATTTTACTTTCAAATTTTCTTTCCAACCTGAATGCCTTCTCCAATGAATCAGGTTCCCAAAGGCAAGCCTCATGTTGGATGTTATCCTTTAAAGTCTCGATGAAGACATCAATCCTGTGTTCCTCTAGAATATAAATTACCCTTATATTCAATTTTTGGAAGTCCTCAATGTGCTCCACCATTGAACCCTTTTTTTTTAGATTTATCAATTGGCTAAAGAAGATGTTTCTCTTTGTATCCTCATAATATGATATCATTTCCTCTGTAAAAATTGACCAAGTGACAATTTTTTTACAAGAGAAAAGCCATCGATACCATACAAATGCATTTTGTTCCAAATATAAATTTTCAAATTGTACCTTTTGTGTGTTTTTCACATTATGGATATCAAGATATTGCTCCATCTGTAGTATCCATGTTACGGGATCCTTGCCATCAAAATTCCTCATATTTATCTTTGGAATACGGTGGGTCTTCAATCCAACATTAGAGTTTATGAAATCACAATTAACATTTATTTTTTTCTCATAATGAGTTTCCTCTACTACCTTTTTTCCATTAGGAATCATTTCTTGTATAAAAATTTTCAAACCTTCCTTCAAACCTTCCATGTCTTCTTTTACATCATTCTTCATTTCTTCCATGTTGCCTTTCATTTTTTCATCGATCTTAGCTTCCATGTAATCCATCTTAGCTTCCATTCCATTCTTCAAAACATCCCTATTATCTTTCATGCCTTTATTCAAACCATCCATATTAGCTTCCAAGCCTTTCTTAAAACCATCCATCTTAGCTTCCCTTTCATGTTTTGTTACTCTTTGCGGGAGAGAAAATTTTTCACTTGTTCTTGTAATTTTGATATATCATGTTTCACTTCTTCCTCTTCATAAGTCATTGTAGAGCATTCTGAGGGCTTAATGGGTGTTTAATTACTTTTAGAGGCCATTTTAGAACCCAATACGGTTATCTATGATTCAATATTCCCTCATAATCGCTTCAAACTGATTTTTCAAACAAGACTATGCAATTTAAAAAAGAAATACACACCTTTTTCTTGCTTTTGAGGAGCTCTATATTGAAACTGATGTATATTTTTATTTTGAGATCCCCAATATTTTATATTGGGCATTTAGTGTCCCTTTGAATCTTCTTTCCAATTCCACAAGTCTGACCTGATTTGAATTCTTCAAGGCAAAGTTATGCCCAATCTCCCATGATGATCTAATTATGGCCTCGTTCTGTAGAGTGAACTTGTGCAATGTGCCACGTGTTATTGTTTCATCATTCGATACAAAGGAAACTAAAGTCTATGTACTTTCGGCCAATTTTTACATAATTCCAATATGATGCTCAAAGCGATAGGTATGATCATTCTCCCAGGGTCATCTCTTTGAGATGAAATTCGAGAGCCTACAAAAATCCTAACTTAAATAGATCATATCTCTGACAATATTGTGAATTAAGTTGTGAAATTTTTACATGAATTTCTTGAGGATTTCTTCGCAAATGGGTTTTTTTAATATTCTTAAGCTTCGTAGAATGCAAGTTATAGCAGAAATTCCATGATGACCTGTTTGAAGTAGCGAACCCTAGAATCCAAACCTCTAATACTAAATGTTATGAAACCAACTCAGAAAATAGAAGAAATGATATATCAACTACTTAGAAATTAGCCTCTTCGAGGGGAAAATATCCTTTAAATTACATGAATGAACAATCATTGGATGATACAAATGACAAAACCTCCTTTCTATATATAGAAGCCCATGGGGTCACAATATAATCCTAGCCAACCTAACAATAATAATGTAATGGCCCAACAATAACAAAAGTGGGCTCTTATGGGGCAAATAATAACAATATGGGGACTATAAGGGTACAAAGATAGAAATAATAAGGCTACACTAACAACAATAAGGGACTGCACCAGTAATATAGGGACCTAAATATATATATATATATATATATATATATATATATATATATGGTTATGAAGATTGGGTTATTTTCTTAAAAGTCTATTATTTTAGATAGACTTCAAGAAGGTAGCGACATAAAAAAATCTATTTCTTTTTGCTCCTTCCAAAGGGTGTATAAAACTATTATATATTGTAAACTTACTCTATATTGTATAAATATGTTATAGTTTTAGAATTATATATAGATTCATAGACCCCTTCTGAGGTGGTCATTGAATCCATCTACCTAAATTTTAACATTGCAGACGGATTTAGAGACCCCCTTAAAGGGGTCTCTAAACTTTAACATTGTAGATGGATTCAAAGAATCCTTTAAGAGGTCTTTCAAATGTAACATTTCAGGAAATTGCAATTTCCCTTTTCCGGAGTGACACAATTAAAAATGACTAGAATAAATGATTAATTCATATAGTTATTGTACTTGTCCAGTAGTCATAGTTTTATTATTGTGATCCAAACTTAGACAAGAACAAATATATATATATATATATATATATATATATATATATCTGAGCATAAATACATATATCTAGGAGAAATAACAGTTCATTTCATTAATATCAAAGAAATGAAATATTCTTACAAAGAGAATGGAAATAAAATAGCTTAGACGATGGTATCTTATCTCTCAGAAGATATATGGTGGCTACATGCCTATTAAATGTGTTACAATGAGGCCTATTTATTATTGAGAAACAATGGGAAACACTAAAAATTCAAAAACCTAAACCTAGGAGATGAAGTGCCAAAACTATGGGTCCTGTTTTAGTAAATTGATACATCAACTTCCCAGAGTCATAATTTTGGCATACTATCTTAGTTTGATGTGCAAAATACTTAGTTAGAAATATATATGTGAGGAATACAACTTTAATTTGTAAAAATTAGTAAAAGACTCATGTTTTCCATTATTTTGCCAAAAAATGTGTCTTCAAGCCTCAAAACGGCTTCAAAAGTCGAGGACCTGAAAAAATAACCAAAAATAGTAAACTATGCTACAATTAAGGAAACTGAAACATTGAAAGAGACAGTGGTGGGGGTCCAAGTGGAATATTTAGGTGGCCACTAACATCCACCTAGATCATGCCTCCCTGCTTAGGAAGAAATGGTCCCCATTTCATTGAGTGTCTCCATGAGATGGGAAACCTCTGCTGAACTTGGTCCCGAGTGAGCCACTTGCCTTGGTGAAGGAGTTGGCCAGCTTTGAAAACCCACTACATTTGAATATTCTACTGGAGAGTTTTATTGATCTGCATGTCCATGATCTGATTAGTTGTAGCCTATTCGATGCATTCTGGGTTTAACTATGTTGGTGCGAGTTGTTTTGCAATGTCTCATGTGTCCAATAATGGTGGAAAATAAGGTTGAAGGATGTCCACATTAAACACTGTGTGCAGGCCAAGGAATGGTGGAATTTTAAGCTCAAAAATATTTCCCCCTATAACCTTGGTGATGGCGTATGGCTCATATGGGACTCACAGAAGATTTCGATGGTGATAACGAAGCGCTCCTTCTACAAATATAGCCAAACTTTTTCACCCAACTAGAACTTATGTTTCACCTCGTTTTCATCATGTCATTACTTGTACTTAGCATTGGCATTGTCCAATATGCCATGGACCTACTAATGGATGTGTTGGATTCAATCAATGAAGTTGTTAGCCATGTCAGTTTCAGATTGGACATGGGATGAAGCTCCCTGAGTAGCTGCAAATGGTATGGCCACATCGATGGGACATAATGTATGGAATCCCAACCCCAACTTAAAGGGGCTATGACTAGATGAAAAATGGAGAGCTCTATTGTAGTTGTGCTGGACATAAGGGAGTGTTAGGTCCCTATATTACTAGTATAGTCCCTTATTGTTGTTAGTGTAACCCCCTTATTGTTATTATTGTACCCTTGTAAGCCCCATATTTTTATTAATATGCCCTTAAATTATTGTTGTTAGGTCGGCTGGGATTACATTGTGGCCCCGCTAGGATTACATTATGGCCCCATGGACTCCTATATATAGAAAGGAGGTTTTGTAAATTGTATCATCCAAGAATTGTTCATTTATGTAATGTAGTGGAGGTTTCCCCCTTTAAATGGCTTATTTATAAGGCATTGATATCTCTTTTCTTCTATTTTTGGAGCTGGTTACACAACATTTGGTATCAGAGCTTTGGATTCTAGGGTTTTGCTGATCTAAAAAGGTCATCATGGAATTTTCGCTATAAATTTGTTTCTACGAAGGTTTAGAATCTGAAATTTTTAGGGTACGAAGCCAAAATGCTGAGGAAACTCATCAAAAAATTTCAAATCTTTTTTCACAATATTTTCATAGATATGATCTGTGGAAGGTAGTGATTTTTCAGGCTCCCGAATTTCATCTCAAAGAGGTGATCGTGGGAAACGATTCATAACTCTCTCTCTGAGCATCAGATTGGAGTGCTATAAAAAGTGGTCGCAAGTGCACAGACTTTAGTTTCATGGCTATCAATTTTAGAGATGAAGGATGAAACAGTGACACATTTCAAGTCATACAAGTTCGCTCTACTTAACAATTCCATAATTAGGTCATTGTGGGAGATTGGACACAACTTTGTCTTGGAGAATCCAAATCAAGTCAGACCTATGGCATTTGAAATATAATTCCGAGGGTTATGTCGGTGCTGAAATTCAAATATTTAAGTGCTACAATCACAAAGATAATCCAATTTCAATATCAAGCTCCTCAAAAGCAAGAAAAAGGTGTGTATTTTTTTTTCCGAATTGCATAAGTCTTGTTTGAAGAATCAATTTGAATTGATTCCAAGGGCATATTGTAGAATAGATATATGCCCCATAGAAATAATTCAACACCCATTAAGCCTTCAGAAGGCTCTACTATGACTCATGAAGATGAAGAATTGCAACATGATCTATCAAAATTACAAGAGCAAGTGCACCAAATTTCGCTCTCGTAAAGAGCAACAAAAAATGAAATGGAAGTTTTGAAGAAAGGCGTGGAAGCGAAGATGGACAGTTTGAAGAAAGGCATGGAAGCTAAGATGGATGGCATGGAAGCTGGCATGGAAGCTAAGATGGATGACATGAAAGACAACATGGAAAACATGAAGAATGATCTAAAATCAGACATCGAAGGTTTGACAAAGTTGATACAAGAAATGTTTCCTAATGGTGAAAATATAGTAGAAGAACCTCATGATGAGAACAAAATAAATGTCAATCGTGATTTCATAAACTCTAATGTTGGTGGGAAGAACCACCATATTCCAAAAATGGATATGAGGAAGTTTGATGGAAAGGATCCTGTAACATGGATGCTACAGATGGAGCAATATTTTGATCTCCATAACGTGCAAAACACACAAAAGGTACGCATTGCAACTTTACATTTAGAACAAAATACATTTGTATGGTATCAATGGCTTTGCTCACGTAAAAAAATTGTCACTTGGTCAATTTTTACGGAGGAAATGATAGCACATTATGAGGATACAAAGAGCAACACCTTCTTTAGCCAATTGATAAATCTCAAAGAAAAGGGTTTAGTGGGGCAGCACATTGAGGACTTCCAAAAATTGAATATAAGGGTAACTGATATTCCAGAGGAACACAGGATTGATCTCTTCATAGGTACTCTAAAGGATAACATCCAACATGAAGTTCGTGTGTTGGAACCTGATTCATTAGAGAAGGCATTTAGGTTGGCAAGAAAAGTTGAATGTAAAATTATGGCGACAAGGAAGCCTACCACTCAATTCTATAAAGAAGGAAGTGTTGCTACGCCTAGATTTCCACAACCTACAAGGTTGACACCACAAAAATTGGAAGAAAAAAGAGCAAAAGGGCTTTGCTATAGTTTTGATAGAAAATACACTAAAGGTCATAAGTGTGCTGAGAAGAAATTATTTTACATAGATTGTGAAGAGGAAGAAGAAAATGAACAAGAAGAGGATATACACCGGGAACCAGCCCTAGAAGAGGAAGAAATGAATCTGACCATATCGTGTAATGCACTAGTAGGAATTACCACTCCTCAAACTCTCAAGATAGAAGGAAATATTAAGAAGAAAAAGGTAATAGTGTTAATTGATTCAGGTAGCACCCATAATTTTATTCATTGTAAGGTAGCCAAGGAATTAAATTGTTTCCTATACCCAGCACTAGAATGTCAAGTGATGGTTGCAAATGGAGGAACTAAAAATTACTCTGGAAAATGCCATAATATCAAGCTAACCACGGGGGAATATGTATTGACTAGTCCAATGCTTTCCATTCCTATGGGAGGTGTTGATGTTGTACTAGGAGTACAATGGTTACAATCTTTAAGGACGATAGATTTTAATTTTTAAGAACTTTTCATGAAATTTTTTTCAGAAGGAAAGGAAGTTGAATTACGGGGTATTACAGGGAAGCCGAGAAAGATAACAAGCTATAATGTCATGAAAAAGCTTCTCAATAAAGAACAATGAGGCGTAATTGCACAATTATGCTCACTAGAAGTTCCAACATCAAAATCATCTATTTCTGCATATCTCCAACAAGTCTTGGACAATCATTCCAACGTGTTTGAAACTCCCAAAGGACTCCCACCTATTCGTGATCATGATCATGCTATTCATTTTATTCCAGGAAGTGTTCCTCCAAACATCAAGCCTTATAGATATCCTTATGTCCAAGAGAGCGAAATTGAACGTATGATTGTAGAAATGTTAGAGGCGGGTATAATTCAACCTAGTCAAAGTTCTTTCTCTGCTCCTGTAGTATTGGTACACAAGAAAGATGGATGATGGCGAATGTGTCCGGATTATAGGGAGCTCAATAAGCTCACCATTAAAGATAAATTTCCCATTCCCATGATTGATGAATTATTGGATGAATTACATGGAGCAATTTATTTTACGAAGTTGGATCTTCGTTCAGGATATCATCAAATTAGAATGAAGACTGAAGATATTCCAAAAACAACATTTTGAACTCATGAGGGTCATTATGAATTTTTGGTCATGCCTTTTGGCCTTATCAATGCACCTTCTACATTTCAAGGGTTGATGAATTCCATTTTCAAACCCTTCCTTAGAAAATTTGTGCTAGTATTTTTTGATGATAAACTAATCTATAGTAGGTCTTGAAAGGATCATGTTGAACATGTTGACAGGGTGCTCAATGTTGTGTAACCAGCTCCAAAAATAGAAGAAAAGAGATATCAATGCCTAAGAAATAAGCCACTTCGACGGGGCAACCTCCAATACATTATATAAATGAACAATTCTTGGATGATACAAATGAACAAAACCTCCTTCTATATATAGGAGTCCATGGGGTCACAATATAATCCTAGCCGACCTAACAATAATAATGTAAGGGAACAATAATAACAATATAGGGGTTACAGGGGTACAATAATAACAATAAGGGGGGCTACACTAACATAATAAGGGGCTACACTATTAATATAGGGACCTAACATGCCCCTCTCCTTCAAAAAAGTGTTGTCCTCAACACTTGAGTAGCTCTGGGTGCTTCTGTATAAAATTCTCATCCTCCCATGTAGAATCTTCAGTGGGTAAGTTCTTCCACTTGATGAGATACTCTGAAATTGATCGATTCCGTAGTTGTCGAGTTCTTGTTTCCATGACCGCTTCAGGTTCCAATATGATTTTTCCTTCCTCATCAAGTTCTGGTAATATTGTTTGAACTGGAAGATTTTCACCAATAACCTTCTTTAAGCATGAAACATGGAAAATTGGATGTACTCGCGAAGAAGCAGGAAGCTCCAATTTGTATGCCATAGTACCAATCTTTTGCAACACCTTGTAAGGACCATAGTACTTTAGCGATAATTTATTATCCTTCTTTGCTTGCTTGAGGGACATTTGTTTGTATGGTTGTAGCCGTAAAAATACCCAATCTCCTACTTCAAAACTTCTCTCGCTACGATGTTGATCTGCCTGTTGTTTCATTCGATTTTGTGCCAAATTCAGGTTATCCTTTAAGAGTTGGAGAACTTCTTGCTGATGCTCGATGTGATCTTCCACTGCTTGAACCTTCGAATTTTCCTTAAAGATGATGTGATGGATGGTGGATGATATCCATAAAGTGCCATAAATGGGGTCATTTTTGCTGCAGTATGGAAGGAAGTGTTATACCACCATTCAGCAAGAGGTAACCACTTGACCCATTGTGTTTGTTTATCAGATACAAAACAACGAAGATATCCTTCCAAACATTTATTTACCATCTCAGTTTGACCATCAGATTGAGGATGATAAGATGAGCTATGAGCTAATTGAGTACCCAAACAAGAAAATAACTCCGTCCAAAAATTTCCGGTAAAAATGGGATCTCTGTCGCTCACAATAACCCTTGGGCTTCCATGTAGCTTTTGAATTCTGTCCATAAATGTAGTAGCAACTGTACTTGCTTTAAATGGATGAGATAAAGCACAAAGGTGTGCATACTTGGTAAGTCTATCAACTACCACCATGATGACACTCTTTCCTTCGGACTTAGGTAAACCTGTGATAAAATCCATTGAAATATCCTCCCAACGTTGACTTGGAATGGATAAAGGTTGTAGAAGTCCCAGGGTCTTAATTGTTTCCGCTTTATTCTGCTGGCAAGCCAAACATTCCACCACAAACTTTTGAATATCAGATTTAAGGCCATCCCAAAAAAATTCTTTCTTCACCCTGTGGTAAGTTTTTAAAAATCCTGAGTGTCCTTCTAAAGGAGAAGAGTGCAATTCCAGAATAATATTTTGTTTTATTTGGGAATTCTTACAAAGATATAAGTGATCTTTGTACCATAAGGAATCATTTTTCCAACTAAATGTATCAGATGTACTATGATCTTGGTGCAACTTTTGAATGAGTTTCCATACATCTTTTTCCTTCTTCCATTCGTCTCTTGCTTCGGTTATCCAATCTGGTTGGATAATATAAATGGCACAAAGCTATGCTTCCACTTCTTCATTCTTTCTTGAGAGTGCATCTGAAACAAAATTAAGCTTCCCTTTTTTGTAGATTATTTCAAAGTCATAACCCAACATCTTTGTGACCCATTTTTGCTACTCTTCTGACGATAGTCTTTGTTCCAAAAAGTGTTTAAGACTATCATGATCAGTTTTTACCTTGAAGTGTCTTCCAATTAGGTAAGTTCGCCATTTCTTTAGTGCATGCAGTATTGCTAACATTTCCTTCTCATAAATAGGTTTCTGTAAATACTTTCCTTTGATTGGACGACTTTCAAAAGCGATGGGTCTTCCTTCCTACATTAAAACAGCACCAATTCCATTTCCTGAGGCATCACATTCCACAATAAAGGTTTTTGTGAAGTCTGGCGTAGCTAAGACCGGTGCTAGGCACATTTCCTCTTTAAGATGTTCAAAGGCCTTAGTTGCTTCAGGAGTCCATGAAAATGCATCTTTCTTCAATAATGATGTTAGAGGTGCTGCTATTCTCCCATAATTCTTAACAAACTTGCGATAATACCCTGTTAACCCGAGAAATCCTCGCAACTGCTTTATGGTTGTGGGAACTTTCCATTCCTTAATTGCTTTAATTTTGTTAGGGTCCACTTTAACACCCTCGTGAGATACAATATGACCCAGATATTCCACCTCTTGTACTCCAAAGAAACATTTGGACTTTTTTGCATATAATTGTTTCTCCCGCAATAGTTTGAGCACCCTGTCAACATGTTCAACATGATCCTTCCAAGACCTGCTGTAGATTAGTATATCATCAAAAAATACTAGCACAAATTTTCTAAGGAAGGGTTTGAAAATGGAATTCATCAACCCTTCAAATGTAGAAGGTGCATTGGTAAGGCCAAAAGGCATGACCAAAAATTCATAATGACCCTCATGAGTTTGAAATGTTGTTTTCGGAATATCTTCAGTCTTCATTCTAATTTGATGATATCCCGAACGAAGATCCAACTTGGTAAAATAAATTGCTCCATGTAATTCATCCAATAATTCATCAATCACAGGAATGGGAAATTTATCTTTAATGGTGAGCTTATTGAGCTCCCTATAATCCGGACACATTCACCATGATCCATCCTTATTGTGTACCAATACTACAGGAGCAGAGAAAGAACTTTGACTAGGTTGAATTATACCTGCCTCTAACATTTCTGCAATCATACGTTCAATTTCGCTCTTTTGGAAGTAAGGATATATATAAGGCCTGATGTTTGGAGGAACACTTCCTGGAATCAAATGAATAGCATGATCATGATCACGAATAGGTGGGAGTCCTTTGGGAGTTTCAAACACCTTGGAATGATTGTCCAAGACTTGTTGGAGATCTGCAGAAATAGATGATTTTGATGTCGGAACTTCTAGTGAGCACAATTGTGCAATTACGCCTCGTTGTTCTTTCTTTAGAAGCTTTGTCATGACATTAGAGCTTATTATCCTTCCCGGCTTCCCTTCAATACCCCGTAATTCGACTTCCTTTCCTTCTGAAAAAAATTTCAAGAAAAGTTCTTGAAAAATTAAAAGCTACCGTCCCCAAAGATTGTAACCATTGTACTCCTAGTACAACATCAGCACCTCCCATAGGAATGGAAAGCATTGGACTAGTCAATACATATTCCCCCATGGTTATCTTAATATTATGGCATTTTCCAGAGCAATTTATAGTTCCTCCATTTGCAACCATCACTTGACATTCTGGTGCTGGGTATAGGAAACAATTTAATTTTTTGGCTACCTTATAATGAATAAAATTATGGGTGCTACCTGAATAAATCAACACTATTACCCTTTTCTTCTTGATATGTCCTTCTATCTTGAGAGTTTGAGGAGTGATAATTCCTTCCAGTGCATTACACGATATGGTCGGATTCAGTTCTTTCTCTTCTAGGGCTGGTTCCTGGTGTATATCCTCTTCTTTTTCATTTTCTTTTTCCTCTTCACAATCTATGTAAAATAATTTCTTCTCAAAAAACTTATGACCTTTAGTGTATTTTCTATCACAACTGTAGCAAAGCCCTTTTGCTCTTTTTTCTTCCAATTTTTATGGTGCCAACCTTGTAGGTTGTGGAAATCTAGGCGTAGCAAAACTTCCTTCTTTATAGAATTGAGTGGTAGGCTTCCTTGTTGCCATAATTTTACATTCAACTTTTCTTGCTAACCTGAATGCCTTCTCCAATCAATCAGGTTCCAAAATATGAACTTCATGTTGGATTTTATCCTTTAAAGTGCCTATGAAGAGATCAATCCTGTGTTCCTCTGGAATATCAGTTACCCTTATATTCCATTTTTGGAAGTCCTCAATGTGTTGCCCGACTAAACCCTTTTGTTTGAGATTTATCAATTGGCTAAAGAAGGTATTTCTCTTTGTATCCTCATAATGTGCTCTCATTTCCTCCGTAAAAATTGACCAAGTGACAATTTTTTTACGGGAGCAAAGCCATCGATACCATACAAATGTATTTTGTTCTAAATGTAAAGTTGCAATGCATACCTTTTGTGTGTTTTGCACATTATGGAGATCAAAATATTGTTCCATCTGTAGTATCCATGTTACAGGATCCTTTCCATCAAACTTCCTCATATCCATTTTTGGAATATGGTGGTTCTTCCCGCCAACATTAGAGTTTATGAAATCACGATTAACATTTATTTTGTTCTCATCATGAGGTTCTTCTACTATATTTCCACCATTAGGAATCATTTCTTGTTTTAAGCTTGTCATAAAGCCTTCCATGTATGCTTTTAGATCATTCTTCATTTTTTCCATGTTGTCTTTCATGTCATCCATCTTAGCTTCCATGCCCACTTCCATGCCATCCATCTTAGCTTCCGTGCCATCCATCTTAGCTTCAACGCCATCCATCTTAGCATCTTCACTTCCATGCCTTTCTTCAAAACTTCCATTTCATTTTTTGTTGCTCTTTGCGAGAGTGAAATTTGCTACACTTTCTCTTGTAATTTTGATAGATCATGTTGCAATTCTTCATCTTCATGAGTCATAGTAGAGCCTTCTGAAGGCTTAATGGGTGTTGAATTATTTTTACGGGGCATATTTTAGAACCCAATACTACTATATATTCTACAATATTCCCTTGGAATCAATTCAAATTGATTCTTCAAAGAAGACTTATGCAATTTGGAAAGAAAAATATACACACCTTTTTCTTGCTTTTGAGGAGATCGATATTGAAATTGGATTATCTCTATGATTGTGGCCCTTCAATATTTGAAATTCAGCACTGAAATATACCTCTGCATTCTCTTTTTAATGCCACAGGTCTGACCTTATTTTGATTCTCCAAGACAAATTTGTGTTCAATCTCCCACAATGACCTAATTCTGGACTGGTTTAGTAGAGCGAACTTGTAGGAATTGCCACGTGTCATTGTTTCATCCTTTGTCTCTAAAATTTATAGCCAATAAAATACAGTTCGTGTACTTGCGACCACTTTTTACGGCACTCCAATCCAATGCTCAGAGAGATATTTATTGAACTTTTCCCACGATCACCTCTTTGAGATGAAATTCAGGAGCCTGAAAAAGCACTACATTCCACAGACCATATCTAAAAAAATGTTGTGAACCAAGCTCTGAAATTTTTTGAAAACGTTCCTCAGGATTTCAACTTCGCACCATACAAATTTAAAATTCTGAAACTTCGTAGAAAAAAAAATAGCGCAAATGCCACGATGACCTGTTTAGGAGCCTGAGAAAATACCTAACTTCCACAGACGATATCTCCGAAAATATTGCGAACCAAGCTCTGTAATTTTTGGACAATATTCCTCAGGATTTCAGCTTCACACCCTAAAAATTTCAACTTCTGAAACTTCGTAGCACAAACGTTATAGAGAAAATGCCACGATCACCTGTTTGGAGCAGCGCAACCCTAGAATCCAAAGCTCTAATACCAAGTGTTGTGTAACTAGCTCCAAAAATAGAAGAAAAAATATATCAACGCCTTAGAAATAAGCCACTTCGAGGAGGAAACCTCCAATACAGTACATAAATGAACAATTATTGGATGGTACAAATGAACAAAACCTCCTTCTATATATAGGAGTCCATGGGGTCACAATATATTCCTAGCCGACCTAACAATAATAATGTAAGGGCACAATAATAACAATATGGGGGTTACAGGGGTAAAATAATAACAATAAGGGGGGCTACACTATTAATATAGGGAACTAACACTCAAACTATTGCAGGAGAAACAATTGTATGAAAAAACATCCAAATTTTTCTTTGGAGTACAAGATGTGGAATATCTGGGTCATATTGTATCTCACGAGGGTGTTAAGGTAGACCCTAACAAAATTAAAGCCATTAAGGAATGGAAAGTCCCCACAACCATAAAGCAGTTGCGAGGATTTCTCGGGTTAACATGGTATTATCACAATTTTGTTAATAATTATGGGAGAATAGTAGCACCTCTAACAACATTATTGAAGAAAGATGCATTTTCATGGACTCCTTAAGCAACTAAGGCCTTTGAACATCTTAAAGAGGCATTATGCCTAGCACCGGTCTTAGCTATGCCAGACTTCACAAAAACCTTTATTGTGGAATGTGATGCCTCAGGAAATGGAATTGGCGTTGTTTTAATGAAGGAAGGAAGACCCATTGCTTTTGAAAGTCGTCCAATCAAAGGAAAGTATTTACAGAAACCTATTTATGAGAAGGAAATGTTAGCAATACTGCATGCACTAAAGAAATGGTGAACTTACCTAATGGGAAGACACTTCAAGGTAAAAACTGATCATGATAGTCTTAAACACTTTTTGGAACAAAGACTATCTTCATAAGAGCAACAAAAATGGGTCACAAAGATGTTGGGTTATGACTTTGAAATAATCTACAAAAAAGGAAAGCTTAATGTTGTTGCAGATGCACTCTCAAGAAAGAATTAAGAGGTGGAAGCATTGCTTTGTGCCATTTCTATTATCCAACCAGATTGGATAACCGAAGCAAGAGATGAATGGAAGAAGGACAAAGATGTATGGAGACTCATTCAAAAGTTGCAGCAAGATCCTAGTACATCTGATACATTTAGTTGGAAAAATGACTCCTTATGGTACAAAGATCGCTTATATCTTTGTAAGAATTCCTAACTAAAACAAAAGATTCTTCTGGAATTGCACACTTCTCCTTTAGGAGGACACTCAGGATTTTTAAAAACTTACCACAGGGTGAAGAAAGAATTTTTTTGGGATGGCCTTAAATCTGATATTCAAAAGTTTGTGGCAGAATGTTTGGTTTGCCAGCAGAATAAAGTTGATACAATTAAGACCTCGGGACTTCTACAACCTTTATCCATTCCAAGTCAAAGTTGGGAGGAGATTTCAATGGATTTTATCATAGGTTTACCTAAGTCCGAAGGAAAGAGTGTCATCATGGTGGTAGTTGATAGGCTTACCAAGTATGCACACTTTTGTTCATTATATCATCCATTTAAAGGAAATACAGTTGCAACTACATTTATGGACACAATTCAAAAGCTACATGGAAGCCCAAGGATTATTGTGAGCGACAGAGATCCCATTTTTACTGGAAACTTTTGGACGGAGTTATTTTCTTGTTTGGGTACTCAATTAGCTCATAGCTCATATTATCATCCTCAATCTTATGGTCAAACTAAGATAGTAAATAAATGTTTGGAAGGATATCTTTGTTGTTTTGTATTTGATAAAAAAACACAATGGGTCAAGTGGTTACCTCTCGTTGAATGGTGGTATAACACTTCCTTCCATACTGAAGCAAAACTGACCCCATTTATGGAAATTTATGGATATCATCAACCATCCATAACATCATCTTTAAGGGAACATTTGAAGGTTCAAGCAATGGAAGATCACATCGAGCATCAGCAAGAAGTTCTCCAACTCTTAAAGGATAACCTGAATTTGGCACAAAATAGAATGAAACAACAGGCAAATTAACATCGCCGCGAGAGAAGTTTTGATGTAGGAGATTGGGTATTTTTATGGCTAAAACCATACAAACAAATTTCCCTCAAGCAAGCTAAGAAGGATAATAAATTATCGCCAAAGTACTACGGTCCTTACAAGGTGTTGCAAAAGATTGGCACTATGGCATACAAATTGGAGCTTCCTTCTTCTTCACGAGTGCATCCATTTTTCCACATTTCATGCTTAAAGAAGGTTATAGGTGAAAATCTTCCAATTCAAACAATATTTCCAGAACTTGATGAGGAAGGAAAAATCATATTGGAACTTGAAGCGGTCACGAAAACAAGAACTCTACAGCTACGGAATTGATCAATTTCAGAGTATCTCATCGAGTGGAAGAACTCACCCACTGAAGATTCTACATGGGAGGATGAGAATTTTATACAAAATCACCCAAAGCTACTCAAGCATTGAGGACAACACTTTTTTGAAGGAGAGGGGCATGTTAGGTCCCTATATTACTAGTATACTGCCTTATTGTTGTTAGTGTAACCCGCTTATTGTTATTATTGTACCCTTTTAACCGCCATATTGTTATTATTGTTCCCTTAAATTATTATTTTTAGGTCAGCTAGGATTACATTGTGGCCCCGCTAGGATTACATTATGGCCCCATGGACTCGTATATATAGAAAGGAGGTTTGTAAATTGTATCACCCAAGAATTGTTCATTTATGTAATGTATTGGAGGTTGCCCCCTCGAAGTGGCTTATTTCTAAGGCATTGATATCTCTTTTATTTTATTTTTGGAGCTGGTTACACAACAAGGAGGATTTCATCCCATGTGTGAGGATGCTTTGATTTTTACATGGGAATAATGTGTATGATAATTATGCTAATGACCTATGTTTGGCCACTGTTTTGGGTTGAAAATTCATGGAATTAGTGATATTTATATCCAGCATTGACTAGAGACTTGAAAAAAATGTACTTAGGAACCTCTTCTCCCAATATGAGATAATGGAATGTTGGATCCTAAAGTGTACCCACACTCATTCAAAGAAGAGCTTAGGAGTGGCTTCTATTGTGATACATTTCTTGCAGGCCACCAAAATGGCCATCTTATAGAACTTGTCGACTACCACGAAAACACAATCATTTCCATGCTTAATCGAAGCGAGGCCCAACATGTAATCCATGGAGATGGATTCCCAAGGTCAACTAGAAGTAGGAAGATGAGTATATAGGCCTTTCTTCTTAATGGTCAGTTTGGAAATGGCGCACGTAGTGCAAGATCTAATGTACTTCCAAACATCTCGTCAAAGGTTCAACTAGTAAAAATACTTATGTAGCACTTACATTGTTTTATTTACTCAAAATTGTCCAATGACCCTACTGTAGTGTGACTCCCAAATAATCTTCTCATGGTTTCTTGAAGGAACACAGAGATGTCCTAGGTTACATAACAATGTATCCTAGAGGTGAAAATTTGGAAATTTCTTACCTTCGAGGAGTGTCTGGGATGTGTTTCCAAATTATGGATTTCTCTTGTACAGATGTGACCACTCTGAAGTCTCGTGCTCATAAGAGTAGAGCACAGTGGTCAGCACCATGACCTGCAATCAGCTGAGGAAATCTGCAACCTTATTGGTGCTGACATTTGTATACTTCATGTTTAAGTGGAATTGTTGTAGTTATGTCAACCATTTCTGATGGCGAATAATTTTCAACTTCCCTTGTGCTTTTATGAACTACAGGGGTTGGTGGTATGTTTGGATGACCATTTCCTTCCCCAAAATGTAATGCTACCATTTTCAACAGGTGTAAAAAGTGGAATACATCTCTCTGTAATAGGTGGGATACTTTCAGACTATGTCTGAAAGTGTCTCACTGTGACATTGCACTAGATGCCCCTAATAGCATAGTCATAAGCATCTATCTTGATCTCAAATGGTTGTTGTATGTATCGTAATGTGAACACTCATGTAGAGAAAAGGGGATGCTTCAAATCAAGAAAAATATTACGTTAGGATTCAGACAAAAATATATTTTCCTTCGCTCTGCCCTTGGAAACTTGACTCAAAGGCCAAGTGATATGAAAGAACCCCAAAACGAACCTGTAGTACAAATTGGAAAGACCTAGAAAAATACAAAGCTCTATTAGAGTGGTTTTGGATGGCCAATCCCAAATGACTTGTATATTTTTTGGGTCCACATGCACACCTTTCTCATCAATGATGTACCCCAGATATTGAACCTGGGTCATACCAAAAGTACATTTCTCCAAAATTGCACACAACTTGTGCTGTTGCAGAGTTTGGAGGAATTTTCGAATATGGCACAGGTGCTCTTCCCAAATCTGGTTGAATATCAAGATGTAATCCAAATACACCACCCAAAATGAGTTGGTGAAGGGTTAAAATATGTCATCCATCAGCCTCATGAAGGTTGGAGGCTCATTCGTTAACTCGAAAGACATGACCAGCCATTCGAAAAGGCCCTCCTTAGATTTGAAATCAATCTTCCACACATGGGATGGTTCACTCGGTACCTGGTGATACCCTAAATTGAAGTCGGTCTTGCCAATATATTCCCCCCCTTTTGGTGGTCCAAAAGGTCATCAATCCAGGGGATTGGATACATATTATAGAAAACGATCTTTTTTAGTGACCGATAGTCAATACAGAGTCTCTAGGTCTCATTCTTCTAATGTACCAACACGATCGGGCTCCCACGGGATGATGAAATTAGCCTAATGTGCCCTTTCTACAACAACTCTTGAATCTACCTCTTGATTTCATCGTGCTCCAGAAGAGAGTGTCGATATATCATTCAATTGGGCATCATCCCACTTGGAGTCATATCAATGGATTTCTTGACCCAACAATGTAGAGGTACCCTTGTGGGTGAGGTAATGATGTCCTTGTACTCCTCCATGACCTTGTCCATATGTTTTTGTCATGCAGAGGAGCCCTATCTAGAGGCCATGGAAAAAAAAATCTTCTTGACCTGATTGAAAATCATAAGGAAAAAAAATCTTTTGGCTTTGGAAATGAGCTTACTCCATTGATTCACAATGATCAAAGAGATGGCGATAGGCTATACTACATCCAGTATCCTATATAACTTATTACCGAAAGTAATAATAATAGTGTGAGGCCTAGAGAAATACATAGCATGTCTCTTCCACAAGTATGTTTGGCCTAATAATACATCACAATATTCAAGAGGAGCAACATCAAACAATACCTCATCTATGAAGGGCTTGATGATGTGGGGAAGGCGACACTGTTGGCTGACACAAAGATCTTGTCCTTGGTGAAGCCACCAACTGGTGTATGGTTGTGTGTGTGTTGTGGTCAATAGGCCTACCCACTTCATGACCTCTGCTAAAATTATTTTCTTTATGATTCTGCTGTCGATAATGAACTACAACGGAGAACCCCTCACCCACATCTGGGAGTGGAAGAGGCGGTCCCCCTCATCTGGATCTTTAGGCTCATCCTTCTGGATCTTGGTGGTGGCAATGGTAGAACTGGGC
This sequence comes from Pinus albicaulis, assembly GCA_034641835.2. Lineage (NCBI taxonomy): Eukaryota > Viridiplantae > Streptophyta > Pinopsida > Pinales > Pinaceae > Pinus > Pinus albicaulis. Next base: position 123,751,609 of record CM076571.1, on the reverse strand, counting down.
TCCACACTAATAATATGCTTCCATTTTTCATTCCCCTTTTCAATTTCTGACTCAAAGTCAGAGCATGAATCTGATTCCAAAGCCTTCAACTTAGCCACTAGTGACTACTTGTCTTGACACTCACTTGTGTTGTGTTTCCAAATTATGGATTTCTCTTGTACATATGTGACCACTCTGAAGTCTTGTGCTCATAAGAGTAGAGCATAGTGGTCAGCACCATGACCGGCGATCAGCTGAGGCAATCTGCAACATTATTGGTGCTGCCATTTCTATACTTCATGTTTAAGTGGAATTGTTGTAGTTATGTGGGCCATTTTTTATGGCGAATAATTTTCAACTTCCCTTGTGTTTTTATGAACTACAGGGGTAAGTGGTATGTGTGGATGACCATTTCCTTCCCCATAATTTAATGTTGCCATTGTCGACAGGTGTAAAAACTGGAATACATCTCTCTGTAATAGGTGGGATACTTTCAGACTATGTCTGAAAGTGTCTCACTGTGACATTGCACTAGATTCCCATACTGAGTAAGAACTACACCAATAGCATAGTCATAAGCATCTATCTTTATCTCAAATGGTTGTTGTATGTATCGTAATGTGAACACTCGTGTAGAGAAAAGGGGATGCTTCAAATCAGGAAAAATATTATGTTAGGATTCAGACCAAAAGAAATTTTCCTTCGCTCTACCCTTGGCAACTTGACTCAAAGGCCAAGTGATATGAAAGAACCCAAAATGAACCTGTAGTACAAATTGGCAAGATCTAGAAAAATACAAATCTCTATTAGAGTGGTTTGGGATGGGCAATCCCAAATGACTTGTATATTTGTTGGGTCCACATGCACACCTTTCTCCTCAATGATGTACCCCAGATATTGAACCTCGGTCATACCAAAAGTACATTTCTCCAAAATGGCACACAACTTGTGCTGTCGTAGAGTTTGGAAGACTTGTCGAATATGGCATAGGTGCTCTTCCCAACTCTGGTTGAAGATCAAGATGTCATCCAAATACACCACCCCAAATGAGTTGGTGAAGGATCAAAATATGTCATCCATCAACCTCATGAAGGTTGGAGGCTCATTCATTAACTCAAAAGACATGACCAGCCATTCCAAAAGGCCCTCCTTAGATTTTAAATCAATCTTCCACACATGGGAGGGTTCACTTGGTACCTGGTGATAACCTAAATTGAAGTCAGTCTTGCCAATATATTCACCCCTTTAGGTGGTCCAAAAGGTCATCAATCCATAGGATTGGATACATATTAGAGACAATGATCTTCTTTAGTGACCGATAGTCAATACATAGTCTCCAGGTCTCATTCTTCTAATGTACCAACACGATCGGGCTCCCACGGGATAATGAAATTGGCCTAATGTGCCCTTTCTACAACAACTCTTGAATCTACCTCTTGATTTCATCTTTCTCCAAAAGAGAGTGTCAATATATCATTCAATTGGGCATCATCCCACTTGGAGTCATATCAATGGGTTTCTTGACCCAACAATGTAGAGGTACCCTTGTGGGTGAGGTAACGATGTCCATGTACTCCTCCATGACCTTGTCCATATGTTTTTTTCATGTAGAGGAGCCCTATATGGAGGCCATGGAAAAAATCTTCTTCTTGACCTGATTGAAAATCATAAGGAAAAAAAATCTTTTGGCTTTGGAAATGAGCTTACTCCATTGATTCACAATGATCAAAGAGATGGCGATAGGCGATACTACATCCAGTATCCTATACAACTTATTATTACCCAAAGTAATAATAATAGTGCAAGGCCTAGAGAAATACATAGCATGTCTCTTCCACAAGTATGTTTGGCCTAATAATACATCACAATATTCAAGAGGAATAACATCAAACAATACCTCATCTATGAAGGGCTTGATGATGTAGGGAAGGCGACACTGCTGGCTGACACAAAGATCTCGTACTTGGTGAAGCCACCAAATGGTGTATGGTTGTGTGTGTGTTGTGGTCAATAGGCCTAGCCACTTCATGACCTCTGCTAAAATGATTTTCTTTCTGATTCTGCTGTCAACAATGAACTACAACGGAGAACCCCTCGCCCACATCTGGGAGTGGAAGAGGCGGTCCCCCTCATCTGGATCTTCAGGGTCATCCTTCTGGATCTTGGTGGTGGCAATGGTGGAACTCGGCTCCGCACTAATAATATGCTTCCCTTTTTAATTCCCCTTTTCAAGTTATGACTCAAAGTGAGAGCATGAATCTAATTCCAAAGCCTTCAACTTAGCCACTAGTGACTACTTTTCGTGACACTCACTTGTGTTGTGAGTGGGGCTCTTATGGAACTTGCACCATTTTCTCCTATCCTTCTTTTTCCTCATGGTGTTATTATTTTCCTGTGGCTTTTGTGGGTTTTCATGGGTCATTCCACCTTGGCTTTTTCCTTTATTCTATGGTTTTGGGGCACCTTTTCCTTGTTTCATATTTGTAGATCCAAAGTCTCGTTGTTTCTATTTAAAAAATTTCTCGATATTGGCATCATATTGGTATGTTGAGCCAAGAGAAGAGATTTCAAGGAACTCCATTTACTCCTGAATGTATCTGTGTAATAAACAATGGTACTTAAGCACCAAAATGTTTCTCTGAATACTTGATACTCAACTTTTTCCATAGGTATGGAATAGATTCGTCACCTCATGCACATCTTGACACCTTTGTTGCCGCAACATAGCCCATTGTATGTACTTTTACTCATAGATCTTGATGGGGTAATATTGTTCCTTGATGGCATATCAAAAGGAATTCCATGTGTATTCGACTAAAAATAGAGATGGTTCTCTCTTGTCCTTCTATTCGTAGTAAGTTTGCCACCAGTCGTTGACATGGGGGTAGAATTTGAGGAGTGAAAAAGTAATATTTTCCATATTGGAAAAATTATGAACTGAAAAATATACTTCCAACATATTTAACCATCTATCTACGTCGTTTTCATATATCTCGCCTTCAAATATGGGAATTTCAAAGTTGAATTGTACCTTCAAGGGAATGGCACCTCCAAAGTGACTTACGGACGAAGATGCATCGCATGTGGGCATTTGCCAAAGGATATGGGAAAAGTTGTCCATCATTGTTTTCCTCGATTTCTTGAGGGATTATTTGAGAAATATTTTGAAAGGATATTCTACTCCCTCATCTTTATTTTCTGGTCTTGCAAAGGTTCAACCAGTTTGATACCTAACTCCTATACCCTGACCTCATTAGGGGCATGCAAATAAAAATAGAGAAAGAGAATATCCCTCTGATACCAATGATCTAAAATTATATAGGAATGTAAAAAAAATTAGATATAACCATAAATACATAGGCGCAACATAAATAACACTTCATTTCATTAATATTAAAGAGTTGAAATATTCTTAAAAACATAATGGAAATAAACTAGCTTGGGTGACGGTAGCCGATCCATGAGAAGAGATGTGGTGGATACATGCCTCTGAACTATGTTACAATGAGGATCAAAGGCATATGTATTATTTGGAAACAATGAAAAACCCTAAATATCGAAAAACCTAACTGTTGGAGATGAACCGCCAAAACTATGGGCCCTATTTAGGTGAATTTCTACATCAAATTCGTAGGGTCATAACTTTGGCATACAATCTTTGTTTGATGCGCACAATACCTATTCAGAAATATATATCCAAGGACGTCGTTTATGGCCTAAAACCTACTCTAGAAGTTCACGACCTGAAAAACTACCAAAAATAGAAAATTGTGCTACAATTAAGGAAAGTGAAACACTCAAAGAGACATTGGTGGGGTTCCTAGTGGAACAGGTAGGTGGCCACCAACATCTACCTGGACCATCTTGGAATATAGTAGTCATTTATGTTAATAATTTTTTATTTTTTCACTTATTATCCAGTCATATAGTTTATTTATCGACTAAATTAGTCATCAAAGTTAGTCGATTTTAGTTGGGTCACTTATTATCTAGTTTTATATTTTATCCCTGGACTAAATTTTTCAGTTAAGTTAGCCATTTTTCATTGGGTCGCTTAAAATTGATCAAATTTAGTATTAATCCACTTCAAATAATTATGGTGACTAATCTCTTTAGTCGCATAGTCACTAATTGCTCATTTTTTACTAGTGTGTAAGAAGTATATCATCAAAATACAGAATGAGAAATGAATCTATAAAATGGAACAATATATCATTCATAAATCTCTTAAATGTAGTTGGCACATTGCATAGGCCGAATTGAATGACCAAACACTCATACAAAACTTGTTTGGTTTTGATGATGGTTTCCTAGGTATATTCTTCTGTGACTCAAACCCAATTATATACAAACTTTAAGTCCATATTAGTGATGTAATTCGCTTGCTACAACTAATCTAGCACATCATCTATCTTGGGTGAGGGGTACCTCTTTATTAGCATGAATTTGTTTAATGACCTATAATGAATACATATCTACTAAGTACCATCCTTCTTTGGCACAATGATGATGGGTGACACACATGGTGATGTAATTAGTCAAATGACACCTTCTTCTAGTATCTATTACAATTGTTTCTTCACCTCACTTGATTGTATAATAGACTTCCTTTATATCCCGATCTTTGGAAATGGAGTCCGCATTAGGGGAATTTTGAGGTCTAAAATGGGCCTCCTAAGGAAATAATAAAATAATAGCTAAACCAATAAAATAATATTTATTAATTTGTAATTCACATTTTGCACCACAATCCATGTAACCATAGTTAATTTCAATTCAAAAGTTGTACCAAAATAAAATTAGTAAAAAAATTGTATTGATGTGACTATAAATAAGAATGAGATTTTCAAGAAAAAATCATTATCGTTGAACAACTAATGGATTTGTCCTTTGTACTTAAATAACTAAAATAAAATATAAATATAAATTTATAAATTCTTAATTATATTATATGTTATTAATTAAAATTTATATTATTTAAATTGTATAATAACATGTAATTAATATACTATATAAAAACAATCTAATATAACATAATATAATAAATGTATAGGGATATGAATTGTTTCTTTCAAGAAATATGAAATGACAATAATATATTTTTATTCAAAAATTTTGAAATGACATTTATTGTAAGTACTTTACTTTGACTTTAAAAGTACTTAGAGCACTACCATGGTTAACCATGAGTTTTTATCCACCATTGAGAATGTGACAAGTAAGTACTTTTAACTCAAGAAATTCCACCTCAACCATTAGGGATGATGTCATCCCCTAAAATGTGATTGGTTCACATAAAGTGAATTTTGATTATACATTTTTCTTAGGAGGCCCATTTTAGACCTCAAAATTCTCCTAATGGACAATAATTGGATCTCGTGCTCCACTTTCCTCTTGGGTGGTAACAATTTAGGGCCCTGAAACACACACCTATATTCCTATATAAAATATTCCAATTGTTCTTTTTATTTCGTATTAAACCCTTCCAAGGATGCATTGTCTCTTACAGGCTCTTCTGCACATTGATTTTATCTTTAAAATATGAGAGCATACTTCTTACTAGAACTAATCAATTTCTTGGCTTGATTGACACTTACTAATGTTTTTTTTAATTTTCTATTTGCACATCAATATAAACCATTTTCCATCGTGGACAACCTAGCACTAGTTGTCTCTCTACATGAATATTACATCTCTCATTGATATGGTGGATCAGTTTAATGCTAAAAAATCAAAGTGCTTGGAGTGGCTCAAAACCATCGCCAAAGCATATATCTTGTCGCCCTGAATCCAATGCAAATCGTTTTACTAAAATTCGACATCGATTTAGGAAAGAACTAAAAGTTTTGGAAAAAATGTTGCAGGTACACCCAGTCAGCAGTCTATACGCTGACTGGGAATTTGACTGGGTTTGACTATGTATTTTGGTGGGCCATTCGATGATTTTCACTTGTCTCTTTTTGATTGGATGTGGAATGGTGATTTTTAATTGGTTAATAGTTTTTTAAGGTAGCCCAATGAGGGAGAGCCACATGGGCCAATCAATTGTTGCCACATGACCTCCTCCTGGACGCTTAAAATTCTACTATGGCCAAAGAAGGCATCCACCAGATTCGAATGCATGACCAACATTCCAACAAAAAATTTCTTTACCCTCTCGCCTACCATTGTTCCTTGCTATATAGTAGGCACAATGTTTATTTAATTTCTATTTTAAGCGGAGTCAAGATTCAAGAGAGGGGTTAACCCTAGACCCCGGTCCACTCAACCACGTTACGTGGTGGGAAGATGGGGTCCAGGGTTAACCCTGACCCCTATGTTATAATATGTATGAAAGAACCTTATAATAAACAAACCCCAATGCATATATTATCACAACCCATATCATATTTAAAAGCATATCGTATAAACTAAACCAAATTTTTGGGTGGATGGTATATCATATTACCCTGAACCATTTAGTAACATATTAATCCAAACTTTGTTGTGGATATCGTATGTCACAGTTGGCATGCAAATTGAATGCTAAATAGTGATCAATCAACCCAACCCAAGCACCAAACCCCAGTTCGAATACAGTTAAGGTTTGGCAAGATCGTTTAAACATTGAATCCAATGGCAGTGGCTAAGCCACTTGGCGCATTTTTATGTGGTTAAAGGCTGGTAGAGTCAAATTAATGAAGTGTCAATTTGCACCTGGTGCAGCAGGAATCTCACCGCCACGGGGCTAACTGTTGCCCCACCTGGCCACAAAAGGCTAAAATTGTAGAACATATTGAAGAAAAGTGTGAATTTTAGAACAGACAGTAAAAAAACTTCTATGGAGCGTAACTCAGTCTGTTTTTTACCTTTTCGAGCGCAGAAAGGGCCCAAATAGGGCTTTTATCCTATTCTGGAGCCATTGGAGACATTGTTTTAGTATTATGGGCATTGTAACTTGATGTAATCACATATTTTTTAGCATAATCGAAGATGACCAACATTGGAATCTGGACGAGGAGATGTAGCCTAGGAGGGGTGAACTCCTTCATCATTTTTTGTCTTGTGTATACTATTATGGTATTGATGTCCTATTTATTTTATGAAAAACTTAGTTTTAAATCATTTTAATGTGTGTTTAAAAACCCATATCATCTCCCTTGAAATTTTTACCATAAACTCTCAAGCTTTCATATACAGATCAGTTTGATATCAAAGATTTGGTTCTTATTTTTATATGAGGGTTTAATTTTGTTGAAAGTGTTTTTGATGCTTACAGGTTGAAGTGAAAAAGAGGATAAGGAAGCTTGTGGTTGCAAGTCCTCAAGTTAGGTCAAGGACAAGGAGAGCACATTTGCCACAATCTCCACCACAGATTTCACCTGAAGTTGTGCCAGAAGCTTCAATAGTCACAGAATATGAAGGAGAGCCTGATAATATGTAAGAGGAAGTTGTGCCAGAAGCTTCAATAGTCACATGACCCAAATGGTGAAAGTTCTCTATGAAGAGAGAAATTCAAGGTTGCAAGGTGAGAGCTCCAATCCTCCAAATGGAGATAAGCCTCAAAGAGGATATGGAGGAGATGGAGAAAATCATCCAAAAGGGAATGGAGGGAAAGGTGATAAACCACCTTTGACTCCACCATTCTCTTCACCTCCATCATCACCACTATCATCACCATCATCATCTTCCAGAATAACCCGTTCACAAACACCTCCACATTCTCTAAAGGGACATGGTAAAACTCCACTATTAAAAATTTACATAAATTTTGATTTTCCTATGTATGATGGAGAGGTAAATACTGAGATATTATATAATTGGGTTTATCATATTGAATTTTATTACAGGATACAAAGGATCAAGGATGATGAGACAAATATTCAACTTTCTTCATTAAGGTTGGAAGGTGCAACACTCATTTGGTGGGAAGCCAAAACTTAAGAGGACATGAGGAAACATGGCAAGGTCTTATCCTCTTGGAAGGATTTTGTTGTTGCATTAATAAGACAAATTTATCCATTAGCATACATGAAGAAATATATAATGGATTGGAAAAGCTTTAGGCAAGGAAAAATTCAAAGTGTGCAAAGTTATACACAAGAGTTTAGAAGGAGAGAATTCATATTGGCTTTATATTTTTCATCTCAAGATAATTTTCTCAAATACATTGGAGGTTTGCATATTTATTCGGAGCACACTATTGTCATGTTTAACCCTACAAGTTTAGATGAAGTTTGTGTACAAGCCACAGATGTAGAAGCAAGAGGGAGAAATGTTTTAGGTGATAAAATGAGAGTTCCTTTGATTCTAGAGAAAAAGGAAAGGGTAAGTTCAAGAGAAAAGGAAAGAAGGATGCTTCCTTCAAGATAGAGAAATAAAAAATTACATGCAAACGAAGTTCCAAAGAGGGCCATGATGAAGATCATTGCTGGAAACTTCATACATAGATGAGACCCAAAAAGTTAAAAAACAAGGATACGGAGAAGACAACTGCATACAAAACATGATTTAGGTTATGATTCCCGAGATGAAACAAATATCACAACCATGGATTTGAAAGGTAAGGAAATTGGAAGTACTAGTTCTTGAAGTTGTCTCATTGATACTCAAAATGAAAAAAACAAGAATTGATATTTTCCATATTAAATTTATTTCAAAGCATACGAAGATGGACACACTATTTGATAGTGGTTCACAAGCAAATATTATCTCTAAAGGCATTGAAAAAAAAGTTAAATTTAGGGAAATTCCTCATCCTAAACCATATCCTTTAGGTTGGGTATGTGAGAATGCAAAATTTTAGGTGACAAGGAAGTGCATACTTAGATTTGCAATCACTACAAGATTTCTTGATGAAGTTGAACTTGATGTAGTTCTGTTTGATATATGTGGTACAGTTTTTTGAAGCCCATATATTTATGATAGGAGTCATTTTTCATTTCCATGAGAACAAATATCATTTGCTGAAGAATTGGATGGAGTATATTGTTAGAGCACATAAATATGTTGAACAAATGAAGAGGATTATTAATGCTAGTCATAATTTTGCATTGTTAATGTTCAAGCATAAATATGTTACGAATGAATCCTTTCAAGGATATGAATCAAATGTCAAATATGATCTCATTGAGGCTTCTAATTAATGTGATAAGATGTTTGATAAGTGAATTTGCAACAGGATGCATCATTGTTGAACATTGGTGTGAACATGATGCCAGTGTTAAATAATGCAGTGGTCAAAGAGAAAATGAAAAAAAAAATTGACAAAGAGGACATTGGCTCCAAAAATTCTCCTTGTGGGTTTCGTAATGTGTTGGCTTTGAAAAAGGAGGGTGCGTGGAAATGGTGATCACATTTGGTAAAGAATCGATCCAAGTGCAATGCTAGACAAGTTAAGCATCATCATGACAAAAATGTTCAAGGTGAGGAGAATTAGAAATTGCATCAATTTAGTTTCATTTAAGACCAAGGAGGGAATATTCATGTTACTTCAAAGGAATTTTTATTTTTAGCGTATTCTGAGAAATTGCAACAAGATTTCATTGTTGGCATCAGGACAAGGACTCCAAAAATGAGGAAAATGATGTATTTACCTAAAAAACTCAAAGTGAAAAATTCAAGAAAATTTCAGTGGATTGAGACTGGAAGGGTGAGGGAGTGGTACCCTCATCTACTTGGTGACTAAAAAAGAGCTTTTGAAGGTCCAAAATCTTCTCGCGGGGATGAATGATATGGTAGATCAGTTTAATGCTCAAAATTCAAAGTGATCGGATTGGATAAAAAGCAGTGCCAAAGCGTAGATCTCGTCACCCTGAATCTAGTGCAACTTGTTTCACTCAAATACGACATAATATGCTCCCGATATCATGTTATGATCGATTTGGGAAACAACTAAATTTGTTGGAAAAAATTTTGTAGGTACACCTAGTCAGGAATCCATACAATGACTAGGCATTTGACTAGGTTTCACTATGTATTTATGTGGGACAGTCGTTGACTGCCACTTGTCTCATTTTGATTGGTTGTGGAATGGTGAGTTTTTATTGGATAATGGGTTTTTGAGATGGCACGATGAGGGAGAGCCACATGGGCCAATCAATGGCTACTAGGTGGCCTCCTCCTAAATGGTTAAAATTTTGGTATGGCCAAAGCAGGCCTCCACTAGATTTGAACGTTTGACCAAAATTCCAATAGTAAAGGTCTTTAATGTCGTGCCTACCATTGCTCCTTTCTATATAGTGGGAACAATGTTTATTTAAGTTTTATTTGAAGCAGAGTTGGGACTTGGTACTGGAGTTAACCCCAGACATTGGTCCACCCAACCACGTTAGGTGGCGGGAAGAGGAGGCTGGGGTTAACGCCAAACCCAAAGTTATAATATGTATCACTGCAAATTATAATAAACAAACCCCAACATATATATTATCGCAACCCATATCATATTGGCAACCATATGCTGTAAATTCAACCAAAGTTTTGGGTGGAGGTTATATCATATTACCCCAAACCATGTATTAACATATTAATCCAAAGTTTGTTGCAGATATGGTATGACACAGTTGACGTGCATAATTCAATGCTAATTTTCGATCAATAAACCAAAACCAAGCACTAAACCCTAGTTCGAATAAAATTAAGATTTGGTGGGATCGTTTAAACCCCGAATCCGATAGCGATGGTTAAGCCATTGAGCGCACTTTTATGTGGTTAAAGGCTAACTGATTCAAATAAATGAAGCAATAATTTGCACCTAGCGCGGTGGGAATCTCGCCGGTGTGGGGAGAATTTTTCTCTCCACGTTGCCACAAAAGGTGGAAATTGTAGAATAGATTGCATAGAAGTGTCAATTGTAGGACAGTTAGCAAAAAAAATTCTATGGACCATAACTCCATCATTTTTTGACCTTTTTTAGTGTAGAAAGAGCCCATCTAGGGGTTATTTTACTGTTCTAGAGCCATTGGAGACATTGTTTTAGCATTTTGAGTAGTGTAACTTGATGTAAATACATATCTTTGAGAATAATGAAAGAGGCCTAACATTGGAAGCTTATGAGGTATGAAACTCTTCATCATTTTTTGTCTTGTGTATATTGTTATGGTACTGATATCTTCTTTATTTTCTGCAAAATTGACTTTTAAAGCATGTTAACTTGTTAATGAAATTGACATAAGTGTTTAAAAACCCTAACAATTTCACTTTCAATTTGTACCATAAACTCTCAAGCTTTCATATACAGATCACACATGTACATATAGGAACTTCCAAACACCACTCCATATACATCAACGGGAACCATATCTAGTTCTACTTCATCAATAAAATCAACACTAATAGGAAATATAATTTTTCATTATTTTGTTACCTTTAACTATGCATGTTTATTTACCCATCCCAATGGATATGGATTTGATGATCATGAAATTGCAATCCCAATTTTTTAAAAACCTATGTTTTAAAGAGATTCACCTGTGACATTGAGTCAAATAGGTCATAAATATTTGTCTTCTTTATATGTATCTTTATGTCGAATATTTTGGCACTATTTTTCTCCTTTTTGTTGAGGGCTACTCAAATTCACCTCCTTCTACACTAACATACAAACAATCTTCTCATCCACTTTCAATTTTTTATCAAATTGGCTGCTTGAATTAGTGGGCATGTGATTCTTCTTCTTATTGTCATTCATTTTTTTTTTTTCTAGGTTAAGCTTTGGATGAAAATTCGAACACTTCTCCTTTGTATGGCTATGAATGTTGTAGTGGTTTTTTGGATATTTGCATTGGTGTGTTGTGGTTGTCGTATTTTTTATATTCCCCCTTTCCACTTCTTCTTCCAATCCTTAGAAGCGTTTGATTTCTCCTTCTACTTGGATCCACTTCATTTCCCTTTCTCCAGGCCTATGTTCTCTAGGCATTGTGCCTATACATAAGCCTCATCCATTGATCTAGTATTGAACAACACTTCTTTCTTTTGTGAATGAATATTGAAACCCCCTAGATACTTGAAGAATAAATTTCGGTCATTTGGTGATATACCTAGTAGCATTATGGCCATCATTCTAAACTCTGTGGTGTACTCGTATACACTCTTCCCTTGATTTCACATGTAGTAGTGCCACCAGATTTATTGGTTCTCTACATGTGCAATAGGGTGAAATTGTGACTTTATGAGGGTTTTAATGTGAGTCCCACTTAGACCCTAGAGGTTCTCCCTCCAACCTTAGAGTTTCTATGTATATTTCCCACCAAGTGAGAGCATGGTCCTCTAATTTCATTCACACAAATGAAATATTTTGTTTTTCCTCAACATGATGGACATTGAAATAAGATTCAGATTGCTACAACTAGTGATTTGTCTTTAGAGCATCGATATCACCTTATTATGGCTTTATATCAACATTTTCCTCCATTTTGAATAGGGTATGTGAATGATTCATGACACTTCAATTGGGTTAATCCTTCTTAGGTCCTTTCTTTCTGTAGTTCTTTATTTATTACTAATCCATCGATCTCCCCTCTTATTTGTCCTTTACATTAGAACCCACACCTCTGTGAAATATCTTGATATTATTGCTCAAGTTTGACATGAAGAGATTCATATTATGGCTTATATCGAAAGCTTCTGCTTCTAGCCATGAAAACCTCTCCTTTATCAGATCATGAAGGTCATTCACATTTGTCAGTCATGATTTGGTTTTTATGACTTTTGACCTAGCCAATTTAGATCCTTTGGAAATCTTCAAAATATACCCAAAATAATTTCCTTGATACCAATTCATTCGTAAATTGTCATGGATATTCCACTGGATAGGTTATCACAACATATATGATAAAACTATATTTAAAAATCTGACATCTACACTATTAAGGTTTTATTTCTCTTTATTTTCTTGGATCTATAGATTACTATGAATTTCATATGCATGAAAATTAAAATTATGTAGAAAATACATAACTCTGGAATAAAAAGCCACAAACCATGATTTGGCACAAGATATGATCTATGTAGGAAACCCTTTAAGGAGAAAACCCAACTAGAAAGTGAGCCCACTCTGCTCTCTTTCTTTTATTAGAAAATGGTTGTGATTATGAAGAATTATGGCCCATGGCCCGTGGGATACTACAATACACAAAACCTCTCTTTTTGCTTTATATCCTATGCTTCTCAGCTACATTTTGTCATTTATAGAACAAGTTCACTCAAAATAATCGAAATCATTTTCCTCCCAATGGTCGGGTTTTAACACAACCTGATAGGCTAATAGTATTTAGGTTCTACTAACTCAAATCTAAACCAAAGTTATAATATGCACTTTGGTACAAATTTATTCATCATAATTTCATGGCTATCCCCATTTCCATGAATAATTGGAGCTAATGTGGCATCATCGTAAATTAGTGAGGTTAAAACAAGAAGGCCAACTTATGAGTGGCATAACATTTGCATACAGACCCTAATCGATGTGATTATTCAACCGTTGGAAAGGTATTTGTGTATAGAATATGAGAATAATTTGTGACATTAAAGAACAAAAAAAAAACATCATTTGATGTCTCAAAATGCTCCTGAAAAGTTTTATGCCCTAATTTGTCAAATTCAATCTCGCTAGTGAAATAGTTCCTGTGAGCTAATTCCCACATATTTTCCACTCTAAAATCTTCGATATGGGTGAAAAAAAAATATAATGATCCAATCCGTATCAACATTATATTTTTATTTAATAAAATATGATGATGTTTCTTTTACCAAAATCATCCACTAAAACAATAAACTATATATTTTTTTCAATGATAAGGTCTGCATGGAACCGCATATATATACTAGTGTTATCTCTAATAATTTATTTTCTCTCCAATTTTTTCTTGTTAGAAATGATTATCTACGTTGCTTACCAATAATGCATCTTTTACAAACTTATCACCATAATCAATAAGAGGAAATATTTTGACCATTCACTTGTTACGTAGTAAATTCTTCCTATTATATTTAAAGTTGTATCTCATCTAGCATTGCCACTAATCATAACTATAGCCAAATAATAACATTTTTATTTTGTAGCATACGAATTTGTGATATTTCCCCATTATGATTTTATTTACCATATATGATGATTTCATTTTTCTTGAAATAAACGAAATATCCCTTATTATAATATAAACTAAGAATATATAAACATCATTAATATATTTCACATTTCCATGTTATGTTTCTTTATAATGATTCCTTTACCTGCAACTTCCGCTTACTTGTCATCTCCCAAGAGTAATCTAGATTTCGTAAATGCATATATCCATACAAAGCTATCTCTATTTCTAGTCATATGATTCCTAAAACATTTGTCCAAAACACGCCTCCTTGGAAGCCTTATTAGCTAAATCACAATGAGAAATTAAAATGCCCACATCTACCATTTCCTTACCAGATTTACGTTGTTGTTTTTCTCTTTTGAAACAATTACTTTAGGAATGGCCAAATGTTTTACAATAAACACAATAAAATTATGACCTTCCCTATTTTTTATTTCCATCATTATTATCATTATTTATTACAATGTCATTTTCATAAAACTCATTCCTCAACCACTACCTCCTCTTATACTTGTCCTCTTCTTCTTCCACTAGTGTCGAAGATTTCCTCATAGAACACATTCTCAACTTCATGATATTTATCTCTAGAAATACAAGATTTTGATTGATACGATCACCCAAAATTATTTAAAAAAAAAAGTTTCATCCTTTTCTTATGAGATTGAATACATCCCATAAGATCATTCAGAAAAACTAAGTTTAATCTTTATACCCTTCAATTGCACTAATAATAGCATAGCATCAAATTTTTCCATAACAATTATTAGAATAGTTTTGTAACAATTTTTTTGATCTATTAATTATTTTCTATGAAATTTTATTTGATTCATTATTCTAATAAATATAGTGATAAATTCTTGCAGAGATTCAAAATTTTGTGTTGAATTGCAATTCAACAACATTTATCTTGCTTGTCCCTTGATATGCATATACTAGCACATCCTATATCTTAGATTTTTTCTTGCAACAAGTCCCTTAATTACTCTCTTTGACTTCATTTAAACAAAAAAATCATGAGCATATGTTCTTCCATACAACCATTTTCCATATAAACACATTAATATTATGAGATAAGCGAAGATTACATTTTTAATGTTTGAGAAACCATAACTATCACCTTTAAAACTTGTATTTCAGAATAAGAAATATAAATACTAATGAGAATTTCTTTAAACTTAATAACTTGACTCTCTACAATTAAATCTGTACAAGCTTCACAAATAGATTTAATCTTATACTTTATTTCAACCTACTTTACTACCAAAATATTAGATTTAATCTTATACTTTATTTCAACTTACTTTAATAACAAAATATTAAATTATGGAAAGACATATAGTTTGAAGAAAACATAACAAACCATATGACCCATAAATTAAAAACTCAATTTTTCAAATTATTTATTTATATTTTTATTCATTGAATAGGTTGTATATTCACATGTAAACATATGATCACAAAAAAATGGAAATTTCTATAATTCATTTGATTAATTATCAGGATAATTCTCACTATTTATAATTTACTTCGTCAGCACTAAAAATTTGTGGAATATGGTGTAACAATATAAATTAGGCATTATATTCTACATTTCATCTATAATTCAACGCATAGTATGAAGAAGAGAGTAAGTTGGCATTATAAATAGAATGTGATGAAAAGGTAAATAGTTGGATCGCATCTTTTCTTGTAAATATACTGAGTTTTCCATACACGAAAGGGTGATGGATCACATAACGGAACAATATTGTATCTGTAACAGATCCCCGGAGCTCATTGCACACATAACAAGAACAAACAAACAAAATTACTTCATTATAAGGTTAAAAAAAAATTTAATTTAAAAAAAAAAACATAAAATATACATAATGTCGGTTTTAAAAATCAATTACATAACCATATAAATAAACAATAAAAAAATGAATTTAAACAATATAAATTTAAAATATAAAGAGTTTTACAAGCACTCAAAAAAAATATATGGTAAGTAAATAAAAATATAAATAAAACAAAATTATGGTAAATAAATAAAACCTCTTTTTATATGTAGGTATAATAAATAAATAAGAATATAAATAAACTAGATATATGGAAAATAAATAAAACCTATTTTTATATTTACTAGATGTAAATAATAAAAATATATCAAATAGGAGTAGAGATCAACATCTAATTATATTTGAACCCTATGAACCAAATTAATAATAATACTATGCAAAAAAAACATTATTAAGCCTAACATTAATATTCAAATTTATTAAATTTAATAGCTTTATATTAATACAATATTAATATATATATATATATATATATAAACTCTAGATATAAATGGGAGAAAATAATAAATACATATGATATAGGTGGAGAAATAGAGGGAGTGACAAGGGAGAGATAGAGATAAACCGAAGGAGAGGGGAGAGAAGGAAGAAGAGAGAGAGAGGGAGAGGAGTGGGAGAGCTAGAAAAGGGTAAGACAAGGAGAGGGAGACATAAATATGGAGGTGGGAGAGAGAGAGAGAAGGAGAAAGGATTGGAGGATAGAGAGAGAGAGAGAGAGAGAGAGAGAGAGGGAGTGATATAGAGAGAGAGATGTATGAGAGAAAGGGAGAGAGAGGGAGGAGGAGAGAGGGAGGGAAAGGGAGATGAAGTTGGAGAGGATGAGAAGGAGAGATAATAAGAAAGAGAGGTATATAGTAACATAGTTGGAGAGATATATAGAGTGATGGGGAAAGAGAGATGATTTAAGGTAAAAGAGAGAGAGAGAGAGGTGAAGATAGAGGGAGGCAGGAGATAAAGCGAGAGAGTGGAACGACGAGAGAGAGGAAGAGAGTGATGGGGGAATATATAGTATTTTAGGGGAGAGAGAGAGAGAGAGAGATGGGGAAGAGAGTGGGAGGTATGAGAGAATTGGAGAGAGAGGAAGGAAAATAGAGGGGACTTGAGAGAGAGGTGAAGATAGAGGGAGGCACACGATAAAGGGAGACAGAGGAAGGACAAGAGAGAGGAAGAGAGTGATGGGGAAATATAGAGGATTGTAGGGGAGAGAGAGAGAGAGAGTGAGTGATAGGGGAAGAGAGAGGGAGGTATGAGAGAAATGGAGAGAGGAAGGAAAAGAGAGGGGACTTGAGAGAGATGAGGAGAGAGGGAGGGATGAAGATATGGAGTTGGAAGGGGAGAGAGGGAAGGATAGAGAGATGGAGCTGGATGGGGAGAGAGGGAGGGATAGAGAGATGAAGTTGGAGTGGCAAAGAGGGATGGAGAGAGAGAGATGGAACTGAATGGGGAGAGAGGGAGGGAAGAAGAAATACATAAAGAGTAACAAGTGGTGAGAGAGGGAGTGATAAGGGAGAGGTGGAGAGAGAGATTGTATGTTTGGGGGTGAGATAAAGAGACAAAGAAGGAGAAATGGATAGAATGAGGGAGAGAAGGAGAGAGAGACATATGTTGAAAAATTTAGAAGGTGAGGAGAGAGAGAGAGAGACAGAGAGAGGGAGAGAGAGAGTGGGGAGAGATAGGGAAAGAGAGATGGAGATGGAGGGGGGGAGAGAGGGAGGTAAGAAAAAAGACATAGAGATTGAAAGTTGGAGGGAGAAAGGGAGAGAAGGAGTGACAAGGAAGATGGAGGGAAATCGAGAGAGGATAGCATGAGGGAAGAGAGATAGAAGCGGGGGAGAGGGTCGGAAGGGAACGAGAGAGAGAGGGAGGGAGAGGAGGAGGGAGTGATAGATAGATAGATTGAAGTAAGAGATTGTATGTTTTAGTGTTCATATAGAGATAAAAAGGGATATAGAGATATAGATGCAAGGTGAAGAGAAAGAAGAGATAGATGGAGATGGGGAGGGAGGCACAAAGAGATTGATAAATATGGAGTGAGAGAGTGTGTGTGTTTGTGGGGGTGAGATAAAGAGATAACGAAGGAGATATGGAGGGACATATATATATATATATATATGGAGGGGGGAGAGAGGTAATAATATTTTTTACAATAGATGCATTTATTTCAGTATAGATGGCGATTTCTAATCCTATTTGATTTCTTGCACTAGATGCATTGATTTTAGTGCAGATTTTGATTTTTAATGATATTTAATTATTTGAACTAGATGCATTGTTAGTTTAGATTTTTATTTCTAATGAAATTTGATTTCTTGCACTAGATGCATTAATTTCAATGTAGATGTTGATTTATAATTATATTTGATTTCTTACACTTTATGCACTGATTTCAATATAAATTATTACTAATCCTATTTGATTGCTTGCACTAAATGCATTGATTTCATTGTAGATGGTGATTTGTAATCCTATTTGATTGCTTGCATTAGATGTATTGATTTTAGTGTATATGTTGTCTTCTAATCATATTTTCTTACTTGCACTAGATGCATTGATTTCAAGGTAGATGTTGATTTCCAATCCTATTTGATTATTTTCATTAGATGGATTGATTTCTGTGTAGATATTGTTTTCTAATATTATTTGATTTCTTGCATTAGATGCATTGATTTCAGTGTAATTTTGATTTCTGATTTGATGCAGTTGGATGTATGATGGTACGTTAATTTTAAAGTCATTGGATTAATAGTGTGCATTGATTTCAGTGTAAGCACAAAAAATTATTGACAATGTAGAATAATTTTTTTGTTATAGTAATTAAACCTAATAATATTGTAGAAAAAGAGTGACAAGGTATGATGTTTACTACAACGACTTGAGCTAAATATTTAAATGATTTATGATTTATGATTTCTACTATCTTTTTCATATAATCAATATGGAAATATGACAAAACTAACAATGGTGACAATAAGAATAGTAAAAC
The DNA here is from genome assembly GCA_034641835.2 of Pinus albicaulis. Taxonomy (NCBI): domain Eukaryota; kingdom Viridiplantae; phylum Streptophyta; class Pinopsida; order Pinales; family Pinaceae; genus Pinus; species Pinus albicaulis. Next base: position 123,732,740 of record CM076571.1, on the reverse strand, counting down.
AAAATATTTTCAGATTGATCACAATGAAGGCTATTTGTGATTGACTGCATTACTATTATTCACATTTTATATGATTTAATATTATTACATTGTCACTTTGCATTCAAAAAATCCATTTCATCATTTTTCATCATTAAAGTTATTTTACAATATTTATCATCTCAACAAACTCAAAGGTAACTAAGAAAATTTAAAATTAAAATGACTCGATAAATCTCAAACATATTTAGCCTATTTAAAATGGTTATGTATTTACATATTTTTGATATAATTAATCATATGTTCTTCATATTATTGATAGATTTTCTATTTACATATTATTGATATAATTAATCATATGTTCCTCATATTATTAATAGGTTTTCCTTGGTCACACACTACTCAAAAGCAGCCTAGATCCATCTTAACTACGGATCTATCAAGCGCCCACAATAGTTCAAATAAATCTAGGCTAATTAACCAAGCATTGTAATTTTGGGATATAAACTAAACCAATATTAATATAAAAGAAAAATTACACATCATGTACATAAAAATAAATTACATATCCTCCCACTTTGCTCATCGGCGAAGGAGTTCATTATTGGGTGTTTTTTTTAATAAAACTGTATCATTAGACCTTAAGTTATATTAACCTAACTCTAAATTTATTGACCGCAACATAAATTTGATTATGAATTCGATTTATTATTATACTGGTAACCATTTAATTGACGGCATAATGGAACCGTCTCGGTCATTTCAACACGGTCCTTGGGCCGCAGGTGGCGCCAGTACAGGTTCTAGGTGTTCACCTCTCGTCCGTTGAGTTATTGGGCTTGGATCAGACGGTAATGGCCTACCCGCAACGGTTAAAGGAGAATGGCCCCGTGCTTGACCGTCCAGCCCATCCATTCGAGTTTTCCCACCTCGCCGCCGAGCTCTGCCTCTATGATACCACCTGAAGGGTTCTAGAGCTTCCTAGAATCAGGCGTTTTTCCACAGGTATCATTCTGGAAATTGCTTTTTCTTTTGTTAATCAGTTTCTTGAATTTGTTTCCCTCCTGCCGAGAGTCTAATCTTTTGAAGTATGTCAGTCGGGACGAGGGTTGGAATTTGGATTTTTTCTTACTCTTCATAGAAATTATGCTCCTTTTCAAGAAACATTATCTTTAAAATTTTGCCCTTCATTGGTGATGTTCAGGTTCAGTTAGAATTGCATTGAAATGTTCAACTGAAATTCAAATAATCTTGAAAAAGAAACTCAACTTATAATAAATAAAAAAATATACAATAAGGAAATTTTTAAATGATAGGGGACATAATTTACTCGAAGAAATTGGCAGCGTATGTTTGATTTTTAAAATAAGGAAAAAATTCATCCACCAAGTTAAAAAAAAAAACCATTAAATGCACCATATTTCATCTAGATAATTAAAACTAAACGTAAAAATTAGAAACCTTGTAGTTTTTGTGAGAAGGAAATATTAATGATTCAGCGTTAGTTTTCAATTGTCCTCCTCGTTTATGTGGCCAGAAAACCCCAAATCCAATTTGGGTCATCCATAGTCATATGGTTAGAATCTAGTTTCGGCTAGAGCAAATCACACAAAGAAAAACCAAAATTGAGCATCTACCAAGTTTAAAACAACATGACCCTTTTCGGTTTTCAAATACCAACAATAATCCAAAACTTAAATTAACTCTTTGCACACTTTCATTCATTGGGAAAAGAAAAACTATGTAAGAAAACAACTACAACTATTTACAACCCTGTAAATCTAGTCTTCTCCAATCTCTTCCTTTAATATAAAATTAAATGGAATGAAAAGAAAATAGATGTAGATCACTTAAAAAAAACAGTGACTGATATTAAATTTAATGTTATTGTTTAGCATGTAATTTTTTATTTCACCTTCAACATTATAAAAACTAGATATTGAATTGAAAAAAAAAATAGAACTAGTCAAGAAAGTAATGTGATGTGCATAGTTTTTTTTTTTTTTCTTCATTTAGAAGTTATAGATTTTTAAGTATCCATTATATTGTTAAAAAAAAAAAGAAATAAAAGGTCCATATATATCCAATCTCTTATATTGTTAAGAGAAAAAAACAGCATGTCCATATATACCCAATTTATTATTTTGGAAAAAATAAGTGCAGAACTTTCATGGTTTAGGTGGTGCTCATAATGTCAGCACATCTTCCCATTTTTAATTCACTGCTTCCAAAAAGAGGACTGGGATGGAAATAATCTAAATTATCTCCAATTGTTGTAGTTTGCATGATATGGAACTGTCTATCATTCCAGTTAAATAAATTAGGGGAATTGAATAAGTTGGTCTGTAAAATAAATTTAAACTATTTGTAAATCTTGTTAAATTTAAACTATTTGTAAATCCAATTGAATAAGCTTTAAATTTGATTTCAGTTAAATAAATTAATGACATTAGATAAATTTAAACTATTTGTAAATCCTATTGAATAAATTATCAGAGATTATTTTTGAAAGCTCCTTGCATAGAGACGTAATGTGAATATTTTATCTAAAATTCAAAACCCAATTTCAGATTAAGTGAAAAATGGCAATGGATTTGGTGAAAAATATCTTGCGAAAATATTTTTTACGTTGTAATTTCTGAGGTTCATTACTTATAACTTCTATGAAAATTAAATCACTCGGCATTGAGAATGGAAGTGTGTTGGACTTTGGACTTACCATGCTACATGCCCCAAGCTCCAAACTTATAGCAATGGCGGCACTGATTCACCCTCCGTGCAGAAACTCACCATTTTGAAATTTTGGCACCGATTCACCCCTGCTGCTTGAGTCTGCGTGCAGCAACTCACCAACTCACCATTGAGGTTTTTGCACCGTTTTGCCCCTGCTGCTTGAGTCTGCGTGCAACAACTCACCATTGAAATTTGATATGATGGGTGTAGAAACTCGCCATTAAAATTTCAAACTGAATCCTTTGAAGGCTAGCCAGCACTTTATTCTTTTTTTGAGAATGAGGTAGTTTTTCTGTAATTGGAATTTGGCAGCACAGAGCAAGGTTAGCATATTTTCTATTAATGTTTGAATGCCCTTGCAGTTGCAGTTATGCTAACATTTAAGAAACAGCTAATAGAAAATAGATGTATAAGAACATAGTAATATTTAAGAAAAAATGGAAAAATGAGTAAATAAAAATTTTAATAAATTAAAAATAGAAAATTTTAATAAATAGAAAATAGATATATAAAAACGTTTTCAATTTTTTTTCAAAGAAAACCGGCAGCAATATATTCTAACCTGCAAATACGGGTAAAATGGTTAATTACGAGCAAATTGCCCGGCAAATTCCATCCCTGGGACTCGGGACGGGACCTCCTTGTTCAGGGGTTCCAGTTCTTGTGGCCAAGGAGCAGCTTCCATTGGATTTCCTCCTATTTTCGCGATAGGTAACAGCGTTTGTTCCATTTATTTTGTCCTTGCATGTCATACTCTAAATTTAGAAGGTTTTCTTGATCGTTCACCCACATCTGTAATGTAGAGAGCTTAACCTATATAATCAGGCAAACATTCTCCTAGTTACGTTTTTGGCAAAATTCTTTTGAAAACATAGTTGCTTTCCTTGAAACCCTTAACTTACTAAATTTTCTTGCGGGGCCTACACGTATGGGACATCATCCAGCTATGGAATTTTTCTTAATAATCGACCAAGCTTTTTCCTAACACATTGGTTCGCTTGTTTTACTTTCAGATTTCAAGAAAAACACCTCTCCCGGTTCTTGCACAGACAAACATACGGACTTCGTTGTCTGCAATATTAAATCGTTTGTTATATAACAGATAGGATTTACTTAAATCGTTACAACGAGAGTCTTTTGTAGGTTCTGAGTTTACATTAATGTGGACTTTTAGTATTCGTTGGATATCTATAACTTGAGCATAGATGGTTTTATCCCTTCTCCTCTTTGATTCCTTCTTATATGGAGAATTTTCAATGTTTGAACGCTATGCGACTTTAACGAAATTACTACCAATTCATAATTTTAAAACTCAGATTTATTCTTAGAGTTTGTTTCTGGTAGAACTATTCCTTGTTCATGTTCTGTGTGAAGATAATGGTCATGATTTCGACATTTTGTTTGAATGCATGCGGTATACAAATTATTTCCTAAATTTTCAACCTTTGTATAGATAAAAAATCTTGTTCTTCTTTTGGTTTGTCGGTGTCGCTTTTTTCGCTAAGGAAAGGAATGTTCTTATATAATCTTGGGGTTCTTGTGAGTCGACCAAGAATCAAAATAAAGAACCCAAAATAAAGAACACGAGGGACCGTTCCAATGGTCCTATTCAGTTATCCATCCGAGAGAACAAAGTTTGCACAGAACCACACATATCTAAAAGTTGATGGTTTATATGGTTTATTTTTCTCGAGGTTTATTTTTCTCCAAGATTTTCCCAGTAGAAACGAGTCTCGATGTTGCTTACCAAAATGCATCTTTTAGAAACTTGATCAACAAAACCAAAATGCATCAAAACTAAAATGCATCTTTTAGAAACTTGATCAACAAAACTAATAGGAGGAAATATTTTGACCATTTCCTTATTATGTAGTAATTTTTTCATCTTATACACAAATACATTTATCTCATGTACCATAGCCACAAATCATAATCATACCCATCTTTTAATGTTATATTTTCTTCACAAGAATTATATTTTGCAGCATATTGATTTTTGATATAATCTTGTTATGATTTTATTTATCGTATATGATGTATTTAAATTGTTTTTGAAAAAAAATATCCCTTTTCAACAAATAGCCACACACTAAATAAATTATTTTCTAAAATAAGAACATATAGTATATTATTATTTTATTTCATTTTGTCTTGTTTTGTTTTATTTTATTTTTTCTTGTTTTTGTTTTAATTTAATTTATTTTGTCTTGTTTTGTTTTAATGGTAATGATTTAATTATATCCAACTTCCACTCACTTCTACTCGCTTGTCATCTTGTTAAAAGATGATAATCTATTAACTAAATGAATTTCTAGGTGAGATATCTAGAGAGTGCCCAAGCACTCCACACAATGAACTATGTATTTAGTCAGAAGAGCCTGATACATATAGGTTTTCACACTAACGGGGTGGTTTCAACCACTCCCTAGATTGTAGGATATGAGACCTAATATTAGAGTCTCAATCCTATCCAAAAAGCTAAGTCTCCATTAATTCTAATACTCCCCCTTAATGGAGAAAGGGTACTAAAAAAATAGCATATGCCTACTGGTCTAGTCTCAACTAGGCTTACAATAAAAACATAAAATACTTTGTAACAAAGGTATTCATTTTGGTCTTCTTGCTTGAGAGTCTATGATTGTTCATTCCTAGGCGAGGCTTCATCTTTACTTTTCTTGCCATGAGGTAGTGATAGATCTTCACCTCCTTTCAAATTTTTCTTCCCCAAAGACGGAATTCTTGAACTCTGACCCTCCTCGATCTTGATTGTAGGTTGTCGTCCCTTATCTCTTGATTGCTCATAATTGATAACACTTTAGAGAATGCAAGCTTGGTAGGAGAATTTTTCCTCTCACTACTTCCGGTGTCAAAAATCTAAACATCATCCACATTGTCTTCAACAGTCATTGGTGCAACTTCTATGTTGACTTCATAGAAACATGGTGTTTCAAGCCATGCTTCAAGAAACTTTAATTCCTCTTCAAAATTTTGTTGCTTCTTCCTTGTTGTTGTTGCTACCATATGCACATTGAGAAACATTCATGAGATCATCATAATTTGAGTTATTTCCAACTTTGTCTTCTTTTGCCAAGTCTTTGTAATCAGCTTCATGTTTACATCCTTCCTGAAGAATGACTAATGGGTCCTTCAATCTCAGGATCTTGCAGGGAGGATTGTGCCTCTTGATTCTCGTGGTCATTAATAAAACCACATTGTTTTTCTAAAATTTCTTCTAACTCAAAAATACAACCCATGCTAATATTGCCTCCAAATGGCTAGATGAAAAAAATATCATCTGAATCAAATATGTCTAAAAATACAGACATATTTGAAAAGTCCAACTTATCTTGCTTCCAGGTTTCTTTCTGACTCCACATGGTCCTCTCAAGAGTTCCAACAATCTCGTTATCATGCTGGCAGGAAATTACTCCCTTTGGCAGCTCTTCAACCATAGAGCCTTGCGGTGCCGACTGTGACTTTTATGCCACACACTCAAATCTCCAGAAATCGATCCACTGGAGGATGCAGCACCAATGCTTCTCCACCTTTGCTCACCACACCAACGAGCGACTCCTCCTAACTCTTGGCTTGGCGATATTTAAGCATGCAGTGTGAATGTTAGCCCTTTATGCATTACACACTCGCTCCTCGCATAAAGAATCTATCTCTGTGTCGTAAGCTCTCTCCACACCATATCATAGCTCTTGGCCTTTATGGTTCGCAGAATGTCCCTGAGGGGATAAAAGTTCCTAGTTGTGTCCAAGACAAGACCCCGATGAGGGTATAGAGGATAGTCGATGATCTTCTCCTGGCATTGGAAGATAAGAGGGAAAATAGAAGTGGCATTGAACCAGGGGATAAGTGTTCTCAGTCCCATGCCACATCGTTTACTCAACATTTTCTTTGCACTTCTCCACGCACAGATCAGGTCACCAATAGACCTAACTCCCTCCATGCTCCTTATGACGACTTCTGAAAAACTGACAGGATCAATATCGATCAACCTTTTCATCTGATGCTCTCTCATGTAATTTTAGAGATCCACGTAACCAGACTGAGGAATTGGCCTCCACATATAACTTGGCGCAACAAAGTCTACTCCCCTTTTGGAACATACACAAATCTGGCTGGTTGTCCTTCTCATTAGCTATCATCTGTAGGATGGGCGAAATTATTGTCTACATAAAAATTGCAATAGCCTTGATCCATTAATCACTCCACAGAGATCCACATAGCATCCATGCCAAACATTCCACAACAACACCCAAGCCACTCCTTATAATGAAATTATTGAGCTCTAGGCTGCATGTTGCCTTTGAAAAAATATCTAATAAGAGTTGCACCAACAGGATCACATAGTATCAAAGAAGCACTTTTGTAGTCACTATCTCTGAGGTATGACGAGGCCACGTAAAGCAGTCACTCCCTTCTTTTATCAGGTGGTGGTGGCTCGACACACGCAACAATTCCGTCCTTCACCTTCATAGTTAAGAGGGAAGGTTAGAAAGGGCCTATCGAGGCTAGTATTCTATCCTTTCGTACGATCCTTTGATAGCAGCATCAAATGCATCCAAACGTAGTGCTCACCATATTTTCCATGGACTAACAAACTTACTAAGCTTTCACCCAAAGCTCTGATACCATGTTAAAAAACGATAATCTATTAACTAAATGGCTCTCCAGTTGAGATACCTGGAGAGTGCCCAAGCACTCCACACAATGAACTATGTATTAAGTCAAAAAATTCTTATACATATAGGCTTTCACACTAATGAGGTGGTTTCAACCAATCCTTAGATAGTACGATCTTAGACCTAATCTTAGAGTCTCAATCCTATGCAAACAACTAAGTCTCCATTAATTATAACACATCTCCCGAGAGAAATATCTCTTGATTTTGTAAATTCATCTATCGACAAATTATATCTCTATTCAAATCTAGATTTTGTTAATTCATCTATTGAAAAATTATATCTCTATTTCTTTATCTTCATGTGATTTCTACAACTATTATCCAAGGTACTTAACTCCTTACTACTTCAATCACAAGGAAGGAAAGTGCCAATAACTTCTTCTCTCTTAACATATTTACAATGTTCATTTTGTTTTTTCAAACAATTACATTCATAATGGCCAATATTTTCCATTAAAGATATTGAACTTTGTATTTTAAATATTATTTAACTTAATCATTTATATAATTATTTCTTCCTATGGTATTTTCATAAAAATTTCTTCCTCAACCTCTACCTTTTCTCGTGCTCGTCGTCTTCCTCTTATGATGAGTGTCCAAAATTTCCTCCTCTAATGATCCAAGTGGATATTGGTGGCCACCCGCCTATTCCACTTGGACCCCCACCATTTTTTCTTTCATTTTTTCAATTTCCTTAATTGTAGCACAATTTACTATTTTTGGAAGATTTTTGGGCCTTGAACTTCCGGAGCCGTTTTGAGGACCTAAACGATGTTTTTTGGGCATGAAAATTTAGCTAATATGAGTCTTATAGACTCGGAATTCGCTAAAAATATTTGTATTCCTTGGATAGATCTTTCTAATGATGTATCATGTGCGTAAAACAGAGATAATACGCAAAATTTATGACCCTAGGCATTGATGTACCAAGTTACCCCGACGGGGCCCATAGTTTGGCGTTTCATCTCCCAGGGTTATATTTTTGGATGTTTAGGGTTTTCCATTATTTCTCAATAATATATAGTCCTTCGAGCCTCACAGTAACAAAAATTTCAGAGACCTTTAGTCGCCACATCTCTTCTCAGAGATGAATTACCAGTGCCCTAGTTAGTTTATTTCCATTCTTTATGTAAACAAATTTTAGTTCTTTGATATTAATGAAATGAAGTGTTATTTCCACTGCATATTTGTATTTATGGTTATATGTGTATTATGTTGCGTTCCTGCATAAATTCATATCAGTGGTATCAGAGCGGTCTGCTCTTTCTCGATCTTTCATTGGATGTCCCCAACGAGGTTGGGGTATATGGAGTTAGGGTTCGATCTGGTTGAAACTTTGCAAGATCGTCCTCAAAAACCCCGAAGGCCACCCATGGGGGATGAAAATAAATACGAGGGAGCAAGAGACCCTATTAAAATATTTCTAGGGGAGACACTCGAAAAAAAAGAAATGCGATGATGGATAACGTTTTCGATATCCTTCAACAATTGTTCACGGGCAGGGCATCTGCATCCAATAGTCACTCTAGAGGGGCAACCCCTTTTAAGGTACAATTAAAATTTGACATTCCCATATTTTATGGCGAAATAGAATCAGACATCGTAGATAGATGATTGAATCTATTAGAAGGATATTTTCCGGTTCATGACTTTTTCGACTAGGACAAGATTATTTTTGCACTGTTCAAAGCTGCCCCCCATGTCAAGGAGTGGTGGGAAACCTATTCTGAGAAAAAGGACGAGGGGGAACACTCTCTATTCTCCTCCGTACCCACTTAGAATTCTTTCCAAGATGCCATCAATGAGAAATATTGTCCCGTGGGGAGCTATAAGGAAAATTACATACAATGGACTATGCTGCGGTAGAAAAGGGATCAAGATGTGCATGATCTGATGAATATGTTCCATACCCTACGCACAAAGTTGGGTATCAAATATTCATATAAACATTTGGTGCTGAAGTACCATCTCCTCGCTCGGTATGTCATACCGGTATCCTACCAAGATTGAGCATAAATTCAAATAGAAAAAGTGAGACTTTGGATCTGCAAATCAAAATCATGGGAAAGTTGCCCCCAGACCGAGGAACAAAGCACAAAGCTAAGGCATGGTGGCCCAAGACAACCTGTCAAAGTCGCAAGCAAATAAAAGCATCGCAAAGCCGAAGAAGGACATGGGGAGGTGGTGTGAGTTCCATAAGATCTCCACTCACAACACAAGTGAGTGTCGGGCCAAGCAGTCACTAGTGGCTGAGATGAAGGCTTATGAATCATATGCATGCTCTGACTCTAAATCAGAACCCAAGAAGGGGAATGACAAAGGGAAGTAGATTATCGATGCAGAGCCCAATGCCATCGTTTCCACCATGAAGATCCAAAAGGAAGAACCGAAATATCTAGAGGAGGAGGGGCATCTATTCCACTCCCAAATGTGGGTAAAGGGTTCCCCACTATAGTTGATTTTTTATAGTGGGAGCCAAAAGAACCTCATTTCAACAGAGCTCATGAAGCGGTTGGGCTTGCCAACCAAATCACACCCACAACCATACACCATCAATTGGCTTCACCAAGGATGGGATCTCTGCATCAGCCAACAGTGTCACCTTCCCTACAGCATCAAGCCCTTCCCCGATGAGGTATTATGTGAAATTGCTCCTATTGATGTTTGTGATGTATTATTAGGAAAACCATACTTGTGGAAGCAACATGTTGTGTATGAGTCTCGTCCTCTCATTGTTATTTTTACTTTGGGCAATAATTTGTACAGGATACTAGAGGTACCACCACCTGCCGCTATCTCTTTGGTTACTGCAAAAAAATGTAGTAAGCTCATTTCCACAGCCGGGAAATTTTTTTCCTGATGATCCACCCTCAGGGCAAGGAGAAGATTGTGGAAACAACCTCCAGATAGGGCTCCTTCATAGGATAAAAACAAATGGACAAGGTTGTGGAGGAGTACGAGGACATCTTCACCTCACCCACAGAGGTGCCTCTGCAATGTTAGATCAAGAACCCCATCGATCTGACGCCAGGTGCGCCGTTGCCCAATGGAATGATCTATCGACGCTCTGTTCTGGAGAACGATGAAATCAAGAGGTAGATTGAGGAGCTACTATAAAAAGGTCACATCTAGTAAAATTCATCTCCCTGTGGGAGGCCCATCATGTTGGTGTATAATAAAATGGGACTTGGAGACTCTATATTGACTATCGGGTGCTGAAAAAGATCACTGTCCAGAATAGGTACCTGATCCCACAAGTTGATCTCCTTCTGTTCCAACTCAAAAGGACGAAATATTTCAGCAAGATCGACTTGAAGTTCGGTTGTCACCAGGTACCAATCGAACCATCTGATGTATGGAAGTAATGCAGGGCTAGCCTGCATTCCCAGAATCTTTAAATCAGATGCATATCAACATGCATTTCAGCATTTGCCCAAATCAAAAACACCAATCCCTGGCATTTTCATAACTTTTCATAACAACTATTTCATAAGCATAAAATTGTCAAACAACTCACTATTCAAATGTTCCCACAATCCATATTCCATACCTCATTAGTCCCTCAATTCCATTCTACCACCACAAATTCACATGACTTTTAATATTGGATACAATCATAAGCCAACAAAAGAAATGGGCTCTTGTTTCTTTTTAACAATCTTAACATTGTTTACTCAATCCAAACCGTAAGCAATTATAATACCATCCATCCTTTTCTCAAAGGACATCAACCCACACAAATCACTGGATTAACTCTAGGAGTGTTTTACACAAATCCATGATGCGCCCTCATTCCATTAGCTTTGATATTGGTTACCTAAATCAACACATTCACAATCCAGCTCAGCTTATATCAACAATGCACTTACTTACCTTTCTCGTCGCTCTTTAACGCTTTGACTTCCCTTTTTCCATTTTCACAAATATGGAGAAAAAACCTCTGCGTCCTATTGACTTACAGTTCCTCCACGCAACCTCAATCAAAATTTGAAAAGGTTTCAACAAAATCCTCTGTGCCCACACTTGAAACTGCTTTAATGCCAGCACTTACAATTTACCAGAATTTAAAAGGGCAAATTAACTTATTGGCAAATTAACTTACTTACCGTCCCCTCAAATCTTCAACGTGCGCATTTATTCAATTGTCCTGCGTTGTTTACTCACACTTTAAAAAGTTTGTCTCTTCATTATAATGGCGCTCTGCAAATATCAAACCAGAACTGGAAATCAACTTCTTGGAATTTGAATTACACGGGCTTTTAAATTTGATTTGATCTAGAAATGCATCACTCTATATCAGGCTTGAAATTCATCGACTTGTCAAAGCAAACAAATTGTCTCCTTTTAACCATACTTCTATCTGCGCTGAAGAATTAAATCGATCTCCATAGTTCTTCATTCAACAATCTGCAAATTAACTCTGGGTTAAAGAAATTTTACTCTCTCTGCATTATGATTGTATTTCAGAAGTTTCATAGGGTCTTTGCTGCCAACTTCCAAGGCCAGAATCTCATTGATTCTACCAGTCGAACCCAGAATGCTTGTACGATTCCCATTTATGTCAGAATCGATCTCTGCAATTTAAAGAATTTCTTCACACTAAAACAAATGCATTTATCTTAAAAGAGAGAACGCAGAGAGATGAGCCTCTGCAAACATAAAAAAAGTGTTCAAATTGAAGTCGATTCAAGCATAAATCGATATTCATTCCACATCACCACTATTTCGGATTCTAACTCTGCAAAATAATAATGGAACAGAACTTCAACGTGCCTGTTGCTTCCGATTCATAATGAATGCTTTCAGATTGCTGTGTAATACTTGGTAATTACATTCATTTGAACTATGCGTTATCTGCATCCCATTAATAACTGAATACTGATATTAACAACATCGATTCTTCTAATTTATGTGCAGAGTTTTATCTACAAAGCTTATCATAAGAATTTCAATGTCTTTCTGCCAAATTCAAGTGTGGTATCACCGTATAGAATTGAAAGTTCAATTTCTCTTACTCAGATTCATAAAATCTATTCTTAAATCTATAATTACATCAATAGTCTACATTCGCACCTCCATTTGAAACCTCAACCATAGCAACTGATCAATCGATCAACACATATAACTTTGGAAAACACTTTCATATAAAACAACCCAAAATTACTTACAAATTTTCCTTCTTGGCCAGATGTTCCAGACTGATGGCCCTCTACAAACTGCCCGAAGGCATCCAAGCAGAAAACCTCTCACTTTCTACTCACACTAACTCACAATCTCCTCTCCATGCCTTTGAGGCTTAATGAATTTATACAATTTTAAAAATTATCTAATTTAATGCTCAATCCCCTTAATATCTCAATATCACTAAAATATCTCAAAAAATCCTATTGTCTAGAATCTTATCCCTTTATATCCTTAACTACCCAAATTCTCTCATATCCTTTTAATTAATTAAAAGGATATTTGCAAAATCCTCACTCTCCTATTTTATTTAAAATAACAAATTAATTAAATAAAATATTAAAAATTGTCACACCCCCTTTTCTAACATATTTACAAATAAAAATATCCTTGATGCTCCTGCATCAGACTCCCCATGTAAGAAAATTCATGACCACCTGGTCATAACTCTGGATAATTATTTCCTCCTGGATCCCAAATTTTATTTTGTAATCTTTCCTTGCTTATCAATTGCTTTACTGTTATCTGCTGTTGTCCTCCAGGTTTCCATATTTTGTGCTGTAATGCTCCATTTTCTGTGCTCTCGCAATCTTTTGCTGTCTTTCTCTTGTTGTCGCTCCTTTTCTTTCTTATTGCCGTCTTTCTTTGGGATGTTTTTATCATTAACCTCCTTATCAACTCAATTTCTCTGTCCAGTATGTCCTCTGTTTGCTGATTGTTTCCATCTCTTGATTGTTGAACTCTCATTCTTGCTTGTTCTTCACTTGTTTTGATCGCTTCCTTTTCACCCTTACTGCTGTTTTGTACCTTTTCTGCTACTGCTACTCTAAATGTCGCCTCACATGTTGCTGCCTCCCAAACTTCCTGTCCCTCTGCAACATTCCTTTGCTCATCATCTGCAATTTCATTTGCAAATTCTTTCTCTGGTTCAAATGTCTCCAGCAAACATTTCAGCATTTCATCAACATGCAGCAAATTAACTTCAGCATAATCTCCATCTTCCTCTTCGACAATCTTCAGTAATTTTTCATCATTATCTTGATTGATTCGGGAAATCAAATCAAGTTCTGCAAATACCATAGCTTCATCTTCTATCACTGTAGCAGCTTGAAAATTTTTTCCACCAGTCTTCTCTTGGCTATTCAGACAAGCCAATTCTTCCTTGTCACCCATGGTAACAAGCCTCTGCATATGAGACATGATTGTCTCATCTTCTACCTACAACAGTTCTTCTTCTTCCAAGACAATTCCAAATGATGGATTGTCTTCTTTCTCACCTGTAAACACAATCAAATTGTCAGCATCAAAATCACAAGACCCAACGGTCTCACTTGTAGATTCAGTCATCCGCAGCTCTAAGTCTTCTTCAGGACTCAGAAAATATTTACTGGCTTTCTCCTCAGCTTTCCCTGGCAACACTTCAGTATGCTGCTCTAAGTTCCTTCCCAGCTCTTCTATCAGCACATCAGTATGCTGATTTGTATTCACCATGAGACTGTCAGCTAGTCTCGCCTTCTTTCCATCTATCTCCAAGATGTCATTCTGCTCTCGTTCACTATACTGAACTCTTTCGTCTGCTGCAACCTTTCTATCATACTCTGAATTTATCAACAAATATTCCAACAATGCAATTTCTCTGTAGCATTGCCGAAGCATATCATCATCACCTGCATTCATACATAAAATTTTAGTTTGCACAAAATGTTCAACAGTATCAGTTGTTACTTCCCTTATCTGCGCTTCAGACTGCTTCTCTTCTTCAGCATCCACAAGAATTTTCTCTTGCACTGTAACAGCAAAAGCATCACTGCTTTCTTTTTCAGAATACTTATCATTTTCTGCTTCCTCTGTCTTCATTCCCTTCTGAGATCTTGCTATCTCAGCATCAATCTGAACAGCCTTCAGATTCAACTCTTCTCTCTTCTGACCAAACTCTAAAGCTTGCTCATCTCCCTGTACTGTACCTGCAAACATACACAACTTGTCAGTTTTAAAACTACAAGACCTTTCAGTCTTGACTGCTTCCTCCAACACATCCTTCTGAACAAATCTGCATGTGGAATCTTCAAATTCCAACTCTGGCTCAAGAACTCTAAGTCCTTTCTTCAATAAGGCAATCACACTTTGCCTCAACTTCACTTGCAATTTTCGCCAAATCAATCTCTTTCCCTTCAGTGGAAAGATCCAACCTCTATTCTGATTTTCCTGCTCTTGCAGCCATTCCTCTAGTACCTGCAATTGTACCTTTATTACTGCAATCTCTCTTTCTTTGACTTCTGCAGTCATCTCATCTCTGTGGCATTCCTATGAACCTCTTATCTGATCCTCCATGATCATATTCTCCATGAGTTGCACTAGCCTCAGCAACAAGCTCTCCTGTCTTGCTGCCACTTACCTCACCAAGCTCTCCTCACTCAGTCTTTTGGTAAGTACTTGGTTCACTGCCTCTGGAACCCTTTGAGCACTCTCCTCTGCTCTCTCTCTAGGCTATCTCTTCAACTCACCTTCTTCTTCAGGACACTACAATTGTCCTCCCTATCCAGTCTTTCACTGAATGTCAGGTTCACTGCCATTATCTTATCTGAAACCATACACTTCAATCATAAATTTCAAATCAGAAAACTATCTCACCTCTTAAGATCTTGCAGGATCTTGTTCTCCTTTCGCTTTTTCCATCCTGTTCACAGCATTTGTGTAGCTTGCATATCAAATTTAAAACTTTGATCTTCTTTTCAATCATTCATCATACATTCAACAAACCTTCTTGTCCTCATTCAGGAAAAAAAACATTTTTCATTTCAACAGAGCCAAGCTCTGATACCATAAATAATGCAGGGCTAGCCTACATTCCCAGAATCTTTAAATCAGATGCATATCAACATGCATTTCAGCATTTTCCCAAATCAAAAACACCAATCCCTGGAATTTTCATAACTTTTCATAACAACTATTTCATAAGCATCAAATTGTCAAAGAACTCACTATTCAAATGTTCCCACAATCCATATTCCATACCTCATTAGTCCCTCAATTCCATTCTACCACCACAAATTCACATGACTTTTAATATTGGATACAATCATAAGCCAACAAAAGAAATGTGCTCTTGTTTCTTTTTAACAATCTTAACAATGTTTACTCAATCCAAACCATAAGCAGTTATAATACCATCCATCCTTTTGTCAAAGGACATCAACCCACACAAATCATTGGATTAACTCCAGGAGCGCTTTACACAAATCCATGATGCGCCCTCATTCCATTAGCTTTGATATTGGTTAACTAAATCAATACATTCACAATCCAGCTCAACTTATATCAACAACGCACTTACTTACCTTTCTCATCGCTCTTCAACGCTTTGAATTCCCTTTTTCCATTTGCACAAATCTGGAAAAAAAACCTCTGCGTCCTATTGACTTACAGTTCCTCCACACAACCTCAATCAAAATTTGAAAAGGTTTCAACAAAATCCTCTGTGCCCACACTTGAAACTGATTTAATGCCAGCACTTACAATTTACCAGAATTTAAAAGGGCAAATTAACTTACTGGCAAATTAACTTACTTACCGTCCCCTCAAATCTTCAACGTGCGCATTTATTCAATTGTCCTGCTTTGTTTACTCACACTTTAAAAAGTTTGTCTCTTCATTATAATGGCGCTCTGCAAATATCAAACCAGAACTGGAAATCAACTTCTTGGAATTTGAATTACACAGGCTTTTAAATTTGATTCGATCCAGAAATGCATCACTCTATATCATGCTTGAAATTCATCGACTTGTCAAAGCAAACAAATTGTCTCATTTTAACCATACTTCTATCTGCGTTGAAGAATTAATTTGATCTCCATATTTCTTCATTCAACAATCTGCAAATTAACTCTGCGTTAAAGAAATTTTACTCTCTCTGCGTTATGATTGTATTTCAGAAGTTTCATAGGGTCTTTGCTGGCAACTTCCAAGGCCAGAATCTCATTGATTCTACCAATCAAACCCAGAATGCTTGTACGATTCCCATTTATGTCAGAATCGATCTTTGCAATTTAAAGAATTTCTTCACACTAAAACAAATGCGTTTATCTTAAAAGAGAGAACGCAGAGAGATGAGCCTCTACAAACATAAAAAAATGTGTTCAAATTGAAGTTGATTCAAGCATAAATCGATATTCATTCCACATCACCACTATTTCGGATTCTAACTCTGCAAAACAATAATGGAACAGAACTTCAACGTGCCTATTGCTTTCGATTCATAATGAATGCTTTCAGATTTCTGTGTAATACTTGGTATTTACATTCATTTTAACTTTGCGTTATCTGCATCCCATTAATAGCTGAATACTGATATTAACAACATCGATTCTTCTAATTTATGTGCAGAGTTTTATCTACAAAGCTTATCATAAGAATTTCAACGTCTTTCTACGAAATTCAACTGTGGTATCACCGTATAGAATTGAAAGTTCAATTTCTCTTACTCAGATTCATAAAATCGATTCTTAAATCTATAATTACATCAATAGTCTACATGCGCACCTCCATTTGAAACCTCAATCACAGCAATTGATCAATTGATCAACACATATAACTTTGGAAAACAGTTTCATATAAAACAACCCGAAATTACTTACAAATTTTCCTTCTTGGCCAGATGTTCCAGACTGATGGCCCTCTACAAACTGCCCGAAGGCGTCCAAGCAGAAAACCTATCACTTTATACTCACACTAACTCACAATCTCCTGTCCATGCCTTTGAGGTTTAATGAATTTATACAATTTTAAAAATGATCTAATTTAATGCTCAATCCCCTTAATATCTCAATATCACTAAAATATCTCAACAAATCCTATTATCTAGAATCTTATCCCTTTATATCCTTAACTACCCAAATTCTCTCATATCCTTTTAATTAATTAAAAGGATATTTGCAAAATCCTCACTCTCCTATTTTATTTAAAATAACAAATTAATTAAATAAAATATTAAAAATTGTCACACCCCCTTTTCTAACATATTTACAAATAAAAATATCCTTGATGCTCCTGCATCAGGAAGACTACGTTCAAAGCCAAGGAGGGCCTTTTAGAATGGCTGGTCATGAGTTTTGGGTTGACAAATTCCCCTGCAACCTTCATGAAGCTGATGGATGACACCTTACGGCCATTCACCAAGTCATTTGTAGTAGTGTAATTGTATGAAATCCTGATATTCATCCATACTTTGAAAGAGTACCTCCACCACATCCGACAGGTCCTCTAAACACTACGGCAAAAACATTTGTGGCCAATTTGAAGAAGTGCATTTTTGGCATGACCCAGTTTGAGTGTCTGGGATACATTATTGATGAAGAGGGGGTGCAAGTGGATAAAACCAAGATCCAAGTCATTTAGGAGTGGCCAGCCCCAACCACTCTAATATTTCTTCGTAGCTTTCTGGGTCTTGCTAATTTCTACCACTAGTTTGTGTTAGGATTATCCCATATCAATTGCCCCTTGAGTCAAGTCCCGAAGGGAGGAGCGAAAGAAAAATTCTTTTCATCGAAATCTCAACAGAAAGCATTCGTAGAATTGAAACAATGCCTCTACTATGCCCTAGTTCTCACATAACCACACTTGTAACAACCTTTGAGACTGAGACAATTTCCTTTGATTATGCTATTGGGGCAGTTATTACTCAATAGGGGCATCTAGTGGCATATCACAGTGATTTTGGGTGTCGAGCCTAATTATCTTGTTTACTTTGTATCACAACATTGGACCCCTGTACCTTGAAAGGGGCGACAACGCCACCGTAATTAATCGCTGCCGTGGGGGGTCCACGAGGGGCGACAACGCTTTTCGGAGCCCCCCCCTGGCGGGGGGTTTCAGGGGCAGCGCCCCCAAAGCTAAAAACAGATGTAAAATTTCCTTGTAAAAGTATAGTAATTTCTAGTCATTCTGGGCCGTTCATAGGCAGATGATCTGACGGTAGAAGTTATGTTTAGATTAGGGTTTTTTTCCCTAGAAGGCAACCCCTCAATTTTATGAGGGTATTGTATTGTAGTTGTGTATTGTGTGTGTATTCTCGGAGAGAGAAATAGAGAGGGAGAATGTGACAGAGAAAAAAGGATATTATAGTGGATCTGATGTAGGTTTTGTCTCTTCATTTTGCTGGATAATAGAAAGGAAGGACTGGCTGTTCGGGGTGGACATAGCCCAAACTAGGTGAACCACATATATCTGTCTCTCTAGTTTTATGTGTTTTGTGTGCTTGTATTTTCCACATATTTTATATGTTGTATTGCTCCATAATATATAATTTTCTAACAAATGGTATCAGAGCCATGGTTCAGGTTTTGGCTTCAGATAGATGGTTTTTTTGCCAAGGGTTTGTATTGGCATGATGGAAAGAGAATGGCGCAGAGCATAGAGCTTGGAGCTTGGAGATCGCATGAGATCCCATAAGTATAGCCAAATGAAGCTTAAATTCATTTAAACTCAGTCAGCAGGAGCAGAGAGTAAAGTTACACCACTCTCCAACTGTGATCAGAGCTGGATTATCCATGGTGAAAATACATTCGTAGGGATATTGAGTTCTTGAGACTAATTATATGTATTTATTCTGAGCATGTATATTCTGAACAAGTCTCTCAGTATGGGTTGGATTTAAGGACTTTAAAGACTCCAGGTTCCTTCCATGTTGTAATAATTCGAGCGCCATGTAGAATGGTGCGCTTGTTTCTCTGTTGATCCACGGAACAGAATGGAAGGAGTCAGCGATAACAGTAGCAGTTTCACAGATATTTTATTGCAGGGCGTAGGTCTGTCATTGAATCCTCAGAAGCAGCAGCAGATGAGTAATTCTAAGACAGGAGGTAATAATGCTCAATTATGGCTTCATTACAGGTCAAATTCGCAGAAAATTCGGTGATGTGCAGTTGAGAGGAGCAGATGTAACGACCATCCACTACAAGAAAAAATCACATTGGTGAGGGGCGAAAATGGTCACCATAAGCTCATTAGTGAGGGTCAAAAGAGTCTTCGTCACCAAAAACTGAATGTCGCCAAAGTTGGCGTCGCCGAAAGTATAGGTGTTGTGGTGACATTCAAGGTCTGTCACCAATAATGATTTATAGTGACGAATAGTGACCGTCACCATTTCATATGAGCAATGGTGACGGACAATAGCCTTCATCACCAAAAAATTGAACGTCACCAAAGGTGGCGTCACCGAAAGTATAGGTGTTGTGGTGACATTCAATGTATGTCACCAATAATGATTTATAGTGACAGATAGTGACCGTCACCATTTCATATGAGCAATGGTGATAGACAATAGCCTCCATCACCAAAAAAATGAATGTCACCAAAGGTGGCGTCACTGAAATTATGTATTGTGGTGACATTCAAGGTCCGTCACGAATATTGTTTATAATGACGGATAGTGACTGTATTGTGGTGACATTCAAGGTCCATCGCGAATATTGTTTATAATGAAGGATAGTGACCGTCACCATTTCATATGAACAACAACGATTTTTCATGATGGACCTTTCATGGCCGTCACTATTGGTGCATATATATGGCGACATTCATTGACCGTCACCATAAACTCATTAGTGACATCGAGGTCCATCACGAATAATGGCTATAATGACAAACAATGACCCTCACCATTTCATATCAACAACAACGATTTATGGTGACGAACCTTTAATGGTCGTCACTACTGATGCATATATATGGTGGCGTTCATTGACCGTCACCATTTCATATTTTGGTGAGGGTCGAAAAATGTCACCATAAGCTCATTGGTGATGGTCAAAACAACATCCGTCACCAAAAATTTATCTTCGTCATTCCCTATATATGAATATCAGGGCACGATGGAATCGAACCACCAACCTCCTGCTTGTAAAGCAGGTGCTCTTCCACTGAGCTAGCACCCTTTAAAGAATATACACAAAGGAATAAGAACCACGAAAACTGAAAGAATTCAGTGTCCTTGCTCCTATTTTTATTCTACAACACTCTACCAATTATGATCTTGATCTATAACGTATTTGTGCTGAGTGGTTCTAATTTACTAGTAAATGTTATTTTCAGATAAAATAAATGAATAACTGAGAGGCCTTACGAGCTAATTTTTAATCCTTACACCAAAATCTCTTAATATTCAAGTCTATGGAACAACTCGTTCAAAGTTCAAACTGAAGTAGATTTTAAATGGAAAGCCTAAAACCAGTGAAGTAGTTTACAAGTTAACATTTTGGATATAACTTATGTTCAATTTATATGACAAGTTATGCCATAACCTTGAAACTAGTTTCTTAGCTAAAAGGATTTCTTAAGTCAACAATGACAAAGAAAGATAGTCATGGTAGGAAAAATTCTCTTGTTTTTTCTAATGAGGGTGCATGTAACTTGATAAAAGTTGTATGAGAGTATCAAACCATAAAGAGTTTCACTAAAACATGGAAATGACAAAGTCTTGTTAAGCAACAAAAGTTTAGTTGAATATATGAAAAGCATCGAGCTAAATGATATAATTAAACAAAAAGTATCTGTAAAAAAATGAAATTGCCATCATATACCATTTGGTTTGGTTAGTTCTTTAGAAAGAGAAAGTGCAATTGCATGATCCAGCTCTACATCTTGATTATGTAATGGACCATCCTGAACAAAAATGTCCACATACAACAAGCAATGTTATTGTATTGGTAAGACTTTTGATATAATCTATCAAAGCATGTACTATGTAGGAGAATAACTGGAAAGCACAACTAAAAATTTGAATCACAACATAACAATATAAAACAACATGCAACAGGAAAGGAACAACTCCACAATTTGAGAAATATGCAACATATAACTACTACTAAAATATAGTCGATAAAATTAAACTAAACTCACTTGAAGAGACTTTTTCGCAAAAATATTTGAGGCTTTGGTCTTCCCGGGTTCTGCAAAATGCAAAGGCGCCACTACAAATCAACTATACTTTCAATTTATATCATTTTTAAAATGTTCATATAGATTTCTTCCAGTGGCTAGATGTAGGTATTCACATTGTACTGGAAACAATATCGACCCCTGAAAGTTAATATGTTTAACGGATTATCCAAGATTTTCAAAATAAATAAAAACAACTTAACAAGAAGGAGATATGAATTGTTTTCCATGTGTTGACCTGTTGACCGGAAAATCAGTGGGGCTTTCACTTGTGTTAGGACTAAATTGTTTGTTGATCTCAAAATCAATTTCAATTCCTTCTAATCCAATTCTGATTCCCTCTGGTCGAAATCCCTTCAATTGTGAATGTGTTAAAATTTTAGGAATATATCATTATATCTACCTCAAATCAATTTCAATTCCCTCTGGTCTAATTCCCTTAGAGATAATGATCATATTAACGTTGTATCATGGAAATTCCATATACTTTAATACCTTCCAATTCCCTTGTTGTAAATGTGTTAAACTCTTCATGAGCATATATATATATATCGATCAACACTGTATCACGGAAAAACCTATTTACCCTGATACCATCTTAAGAGTGAGGGACAGTAAATGTGTTAAATTTCCTAGTATTTCTTACTTTGTATTCAAGTACAAGGTCTGTAATAGTTTACGTTAGAATTACATGCTTTCTTTTTATGCAGAGAGTTTTTGAATTTCTTGTCATTTGTGTTTAAAAGAGGGTTTCAATGTTTGATTTTCTTTGTGTAGGGAATGTGCTAATATGATTGCAGGATTCTATAAGAATGGAAAAGAGGGTGATTTGAAGGCTATGTATAATAAGTACTCAAGTTCACAAAGACAATTATGTTAGTGTAACTTCATTTTTAAATTTCACCTCCTATCAAAAAATATATAAAAACTAAAATCCACATTCTTGGTGCAAATGCTTTTTTCTGTAAAAATGATTTCACCAGCCATTAACACAAAAACAATCACCATGTTAAATATGAATTACACACCCAAACAAATACCTATAACTAGGGCCCTCATTTTCAGTAATTCAAGCAGAAAATTCATCTACAGTGTTTTATCTGTTCTTCCATTACCAGAAAGACACAACCAGGATCTTGGGATGTCAAGGGTTCTATTGTAATCGTTTGATTATGATGAATAAATTTTTTTTTTTTTCGATTTGCTAAAGAGGTGTGTACCTGGATACAAGTCCTTTTAAGTTTTAACAGGTAAATAGGTATGTATTTGGATACAAGATCTTTTAACAGGTATGCTTTCACCATAGCGCTATTGGTGGGCTGTCCTTCTCAAGGATCCTTAGTGTTGCTACAAATCTATTTGGAGTGTCTGGCAAGCAATCAGAACAGGATTTGTCTTCTTCCCGTGAAAATTTTCCTAAAGAAAAGGTAACTAAACCTTATAGACTCTAAATTTCTAAGATTAGCTCATTTGATTGCTTGTCGAAAGAAACGAATGTAAAAAGCAAGAAGTAGGAGCTAGATCTCAATGCTCATGCACTTTCCCTCCCTTCTTGCATGGGTAGGTAGGGAAGAGGCTATCTTGATGCAATGATGGCTTAGCACGTATTTCTTGATGGGATGAAAATAGCCAGAACGATAGACAATTTTGAGCTGCCACGCTTTTTATATGTAATTATGTCATTGCAGTGAGAAAATGCTTTAAAATCCTTAACTGTCTGGTATACATGATTATGTCATTAGGAAAATGTAAATAGGCTTTGAGTCTGCCAAAAATTCTATATATAATAATGCCATTTGATGATAAAAAATGATTTCAGCATTACAGGAATTTACCTTGACTTCATCTCTAGGAACAATATCAAGAAGAAAATCAAGAACATCACCCCTACTTATAGCTCCTGCAATATCATTTCTATGCAAAGTACGTCTTTTGTTCTCTTTTGTATGTAACCATGAACTTAATGTAAGCTCCAAAATGAAAAGCTCGCATGCCTTTGAGAATAGGACAGGGGCTTCAACACTTATCATCTACTCATGCACAGTGTATTATGAGCGAAAAACAGAACACCAAATACTCGATTAAAATAGAATACTTCAAAAGAAAAAAAAGACCTACAATCATCCCACCTTTAGCTGATGATTGCATTCCAGCACCATGTCTGGACTTGCTACCAGACCTATCACCAGGAGCCACCCCTCTCTTAATATTCTTCTTTAGAGGAATGGGACCATCTCCTTCTCCGTCTCCGAGATCGAGAGGCATCTTGTCCTTGCAACCAACTGTAAACCCGCTATCCTGCCGCATTTTTCTCCATTTTTTGACGGATTCAATGTCGTGTTTCTTCTGCTTGGCCCCCTCTTTCAATTTCTCTGCCTGGACAGCCTTCGAAAGCTTCTTCGACTCCCTTGCCTTCTTCCTCTCCTCGGACTCCTCCACCATCTTCTTCTAAAAGATGAGCTTGTCCTTCACCTTGAGCATGTGAGAATCGCTCTTCACCATCTCCGCGTAGTAATCCGTGGGCCTGAGGAAGGAAATCCCCAGGGCCTGCAATTTTTTGTAGGCCTCTCGTGTCCCCTCGAATGCCTGCGTGTAGAATTCCATCTCGCACGTTAGGTCATCATTGACATCGATTTTTTGTTCCGTCTTATAATTAATGCAGAGATTCTCCATCCAGTCGAGGTTACCCGTCCACACGATTTCTTCAAGCTTTTCATGTAGTTTGTCGGCATTGTAGACTGCGTCCTTGCGAGGCTCCCTTGTAGGAACATCTCCTCCTTCATCAGAATCCTCTTCACTATCTTCCTCTTCTTTGCTTTCTTCTTCTTCTTTTTTGAAGTACAAGGAGGTTTTGTCTCTCGAGCCCGCCATCTCTCTCTGGCAAGCGACTGGCAAATCCCTGAAACTTAAACTAAAACCCTAAACCCTAAAACATAAACACTGAACTAAAACCCGAAGTTGATGCTGCTTAAATTCTGTCAGCGACAAAATACATCTCATAAGCCATATTACTTTAGCTTATAAATTTTTCAAATACAAACATATTTCTAAGCCCTTAATAACCCTCGTTACACAATGCTTGTACACATATGAAATTTGTTGATATTTAGTTACTTACCTGAGATAGAAAGATTGGTTATACCTTATCTGACCATGGCAACGAGTGTTTTGAGGCAAAGGTGGAAAATTCCTGCCCATTATTCTCTTCGTTAAAAGGGCAGAAAAAGGTCTTGACCTTAGGTAAGATCTTGACTGAATGAAAGGTCAACCAACTAAGGTCCTGGTCAACCCTTCTCTCTCAAACTGATCACACCTCCTATTCAGGACCTTACCTGAATGAGAAGGGCTCACCTACCTTTCAGCGAGGGCCAACCTACCGGAATAAGCTAATCATAGCAAGGAAGCCTTGTTTTCTATATTTTTCTCCTTAAAAATATGGTTGCCAGTATTCATGAAATTTTGAAATTACAAGTTTCGATTGCTGAAATTGGAGTGTGAATATGTTCCAATGAAAATGGGGATTGCAAAATCCATCAGACTATCATAATGTGTGAAATTGCATATTTTGATTATCAAAAACATGTTTTTTTATCACTGGATTCCGCCAAGTTATAGAATAAGAGGGTTGTTTGCTACACAATTAAATGGCTCCTCAACCCACCCAGTAGGGCCTTCTTCAAGGCATAATGCATATAATTATGTATGAGAGAAGATGATACCAGTTGGTACATACATGTAGGAAGAAAAATCTATTGAAATGGAAAGGTCATGTGAAATAGAAGAAAAAAGGAAAGTAAACAAAATCACCTGCAACTTGTTCCATCTGTTGCATATGTTGTTGCCAAAATATCTGCAGCTGCTGTTTCTGGATCTGCATGTAATGGAGATGAGCTGCATTAATCCCTGTAGTTGGAATTTTCAAATACGAATTAATGAGATCCCTCGGGCCTACATCCCTGTTTAGGAGAATCCAAAAACAACAGGAAAAACAACCTCCCAAATAAAAAATATCGTTCCCCTCTTCTAAGTACCATCAAAATTTGCAAATCCTAACGAGTGCAATCAAAACACTAAACCCAACCAGATTGATAAAAACTAATAGTAAATACGCACAAGTTGAATCTAGGAATTACATAAACAATAGCAATGAACCCATTGAAAAGAACACATTACAAGCAAGATCAAATACAAGCTCTAAAACCTGTTGCCAATGATGTTGCAGAGGCATCTGTGGCTGCTGTTGCTGGAAAAGCGAATTATGCATCAAGCTTGATGGTCCATGAGAAACAGGTGGTGTTGGTGAGATTTGAAGATGTGGGTACTTTCCTTCCATTGAAGTGAAATGATAGAAATCACAACCCTAAAACCTCCTTAGAGATGCAGTTAACCTCAACACCCCTTCCTCGAGATGAATGAAACCGATTTTGGGCAGCAGCATAGTAATTTATACCTAATGACAATGGAATATGTGCATACGTAGGTGCCTAACCTTTTTATAGAAGGATGGATGTTAGCTTCAATCAAAGAAAAAAGGAGATCCCAGCTACTACAGATGATCACCTTAAATTTAGTAAACAACATTCATAATTTATGTATTTCTCCTGGATTTTGCAAAATTGATAACTATTGTTTTTCATGAGCTAGAAAGGAATATTTCTGTATTTTGCAGGTGAGAATGTATATAGATATGTATGAAATATCATGCATGAAGCAGATAAATAAACCAAGATATTCCCTTACTATAGCATGAGAATCTTATTCTTTATCAGACAAGGTCTTGTAAGGCTTCTACTCTGCTTTCAATCTAATAATAAGTCAGGATTTCAATCTTGCTATCTGTAGTAAAATAAAAACAATACAAATGACTGTTTATGAGAACCCACCTACAGAGCTTCATACATACAGAAAGCGTATAGCAAATAACAGTGCTTTGTATCCGACATCGATAGTTCCATCTCAGATCGATAGATCCAGAATCTTAAATATTCTTATAAAAATGAATCTAGTTTCTCAAAAATATTAAAGAAGCTTAAAGAAGCTCAAACCACATAATAGAATCAAAAACCAGTAATTCGGATGCAATAAAATAGTACTTTGCCAATACTTCAGCAAAAATGGTGCAACACTAACATAACTTCAAAATTGATTGAACTCTAACGGGGAGCTACAAGAAAATATCTTTATTCAAATTGAAATAAGGCAACAAAAATTAGAGAACCTTTGAGAAAACCATTAAAAAGTACATGCATTTCCAGTCAGAATTTGCAGTGCTCCTCAGGTTTTCACGTTTGCAAATAGCAAAGTTGGATACCTAAATTATCCGAACAAAAATATGCAGTTAGGAAGATTCACATATTGTTGGTCCCCTGTCTGAATCGAATGGGAAATTATGCCAAGATGAGATTTCAGTAAGAGGAGATTTAAAGGTGCGATTCCACATTTGTAGCTAAAACCATTGGCGTCTAATTGATCGTGTTAAGCCCAATATTTTTATTGTTGTTGATGATCATGGGCTATTTCCAAAAACCAACGCACAATGCATCATCCGATGAAGGAATTTTATTTGCCCATGTGTGCCATTCACATTGATTTGGATCATATTGGGGGAAATTCTACTAGCATCAATATTCTCAAGGGTTTGGATGCATTCTAAACCATTCTGATGAAAGCTAAGAAAAACATGAATAGATCCCCCAATCCCGCAACTTCACTATTGGTCTTAGTAGAATACCTGAAGAATGCAGTTTCAAAAACCGCAGATTGTTGATATTGAAATTCCACCAGGAAGAAATTGCAATATATCCCTAATCCTACATCTTGACTATTGAATTTAGTAGAACCCATGAAGAATGCAGCTTTGAAAACCACAAATTGTTGAGACTGAAATTGCACCCGAAAGAAATTGCATTAGATCCCCCAATCCTGGATCTTAACTATTGAACTTAGTATAATTCTTGAAAAATGCAACTTCAAACACTGCAGATTGTTGAGACGGAACTGGCACCCATAAGAAATTGCAGTAAGGCAGTTGTAAGAACAAGACCCACAACAAAATCCCTAATCACTAAGCCAGCGGGAGATAACAAAAACACATGTTTTGGGTGGAAAAAATGTTATTTTAACTGGAGGTCTAAAATTTAAAACAAAAATGAATATTCCCGCCCATGGTTCAAAATTGAACCCGTCACACCTAGTCAAAAGGGCTCTAACACGTCTCAGAAATGCAATGAAAATATTACACGTCTGAAAAAATTCAAATTTTTATTTCTGCTTGTTTAAAAAAAAAAATCAGATAATATAATAAAATGTCATGTGAAGGGCTATTGGCTTTTGGATAAATTTTCCAGATATCTCTCAAGGTTGGCCACTAACCCTTGGTTTCCTTGTTATTCTAGGTACAATGGAGGCAACTAACACTTCAACCATCAGTCTTCCAGCGATAAATTTGAAGAAATCTTAATGTCATTTCGTAGATATTACACATCAAGAGTATCAAGCTTATTGATTATGCTATGAATAAAAAACAAAAGTTATGTACCGGAAGGGTGGTAGGTCAAATTAAAACCGTGAGATGTTCCGTTGTTGCAGCTTTTATAAACTTCATTAAATTTTGTGTAACCATAATATTGTTCTTAAACCGTAATAACCGTACTAGTTTGCTAAGCGTATATCATAATTCCATTTTCATTGCCTTGACAACGCTTGTCAATTTGGGTTTTAAAAATTTCAGCGGTCGATGATGTTGTAGTGGTGTGGTTAAACCTTAGCCCAACACTTAAATGGTTGTGGTGTGGTCAAGCATTAAAGGCTAGAAATAGATGGTCCTTTTCAAATATTGTCGATGATATGGGTGCTTTTCTGCAAAAATGGTTGAACTTCAATCCTGTTCATAAGAATTACTCCTAATTACCATGGCTTAAGAATATATTCAAAGAACATACTCCACAAGCTATGCCCAATGGTTTATATGGTATAGATAAATCTTGTGCAGCGAACATGATGAGAATGATGAGAAAGCATATGATGCAAACATACATAATTGTGCAGCTGAAATATTGTGTATATCCTCCTAGGCCATTTAACCACAAGTAATGTGACTTGATAAATTTTGATCTTCATAATGCCACTTTTTACTACAATTAGAAGATTATCTTGTACCCATCCTAGGGATTGGCCTCCTCAATGGAGTCTTTGAAGAAAAACTTGTGAGAAGCCTTGGTTCACTTCTACCCTCTTATAGGGAGACTGTGTTTGGACAACAATGGCATTTAATTTGAAGTTACATTTCAATGATGTTAGAGTAATGGACTTTATCCAAAAGTCAATTTGAAGGTACATTTCAATGATATTGGAGTAATGGACTTCATCCAAGAGTCTTCAGAGATTATCAAGCTTGCAACTTTGATGGATTGTGAATAATGCAAAAACTTGTTACTTAAGTTTTTTTCTCCCTATGGTTGGGGTTTAGATGAGATGCATAGATGAATATCCAAATTTTAGAATTACCAAGTATGGTTTTTGGTTTTTTAATATCATTTATGTTTTTTAATAAATCACTTTCATCAAACCTGAACATTAGGCCAAGTGGGTGAGTTTAGTTGGTCCATTCGCTTAGGATTACTATGAGGATTGAGTCATTGAGGTTTACTACAAGGATTAATTCTAATGCATTGTGGGTTTAGTTGGTTTGAGATTTATTTTGAAGATTGATTCTAGGTCACAGTGGGTTTAGTTGATCTGAGATTTATTATGAGGGTTGATTCTAAGGCAGGTTGGGTTTAATTGGTCTGAGATTTATTTTGAGAATTGATTCTAGGGCAGAGTGGGTTTTGTTGAAAATGCCTGAGGGTTAATTCTAGGTTGTTTTATTGGTTGTCTTGATAAATATTTTTATATAAGTATTGTCTACTTTGTTGAATATTTCTATATAAGTATAATATTATAATATAATGTTTTGAAGTATTTTTAAGTAAGTATTTCTGCTAGAATAAGTTAATGATATGGCTTTTAAATTTTAGTTAATTATATGGTGCATATATATATATATATATATATATATATATATATATATATATAATGTTTTTAAGAATTTTCCTTTATGAAAAAAGGCTTTTAAACTTTTTTGTATATATATATGAATGGTAATGTTTATAAATATTTATTATTATTATTATTATGTAAGAGTGAATTATTGATGCCTCTTTTATAAAAAATGTTTTTATATATTCATATATATATATATATATATAAAGTATATAATAATAAAATTTATGAAATTAAAAATATATATATATATATATATATATATATATTAAAATTTATATATTCATATATATATATATATATATAAAGTATATAATAATAAAATTTATGAAATTAAAAAAAAAATATTCTTTTAAATATTTAGATATAAATAAAAACTAAATGATTTTGAAATTTATGAAATTTAAAATAAATATTTTATTTTTAAATATTTAAATGTAAATTGAAATTATGTTAAAGATTTAGATTATCAATATAAGTGTTCAATACATTTAATGCACTATTTAGATCTAATATATTATTACATTGTTTAAAGAATAAACAAGTCATTCATGGTGAAATAGGATATTCATATAGGATAGGTCTTTGCAATATAATTCTGATTATATATGGGGAAATTAAGTTTTCACTGTCAGTGGCTAACATAAGATTGATATGTTGTTTCCTTATGGGTTGGTGTTCTCACAAAAAAACACACAAATTCACATGCAAGAACATGGTTGGATCTGCTTGCTGAATCTCTCATTGATTGTGCCAATACACACATTGAAGGACAATGAATATCTAAATTTGCTTTCCAAAGTATGTCTAAATCTATTTGGTAAAAAGTGATTGTATGTGTGTCCCATTAGTTTTAATGCCATAATCATCCAAATTTGCTTTCCCAAAGTATGTTTGAATCTATTTGGTAAAAAATCATTGTATGGTTGCCCCATTCATTTTAATACATAATAATTGTGTATACATAGTACTAACATTGCCAAAAAGAATCGTTTCATCCTACAAAGTTTAAACTACAATAACCTTTTTTGGATGGCATTGAAATAAGGTATATATACACACTTTTCTAGGTATTACTTTGTGAAGGTTAATTATAGACCATTTATGGCCAAGTTTGTTTGGGGCCCTCCTTTCTAGAGTACAAAGGAATGTTTATTCCAAACTATTTGTCCATTTTGTATTTCAAATTCCAAATGTAAAAACATGCTTTCAAAATCTATTTGGGGACCATTATTTTCGATTGTTGAGGTTAGACAACAAGAGGCTCGGGAGGTCAAAATTGGTTGGGTACTTGTGAATTTTTACTAGTCTTTACAATTATAAAGGAGACCTTTTGAACTTACCCTTTTATTTTTTGGATATACAAGATAAAAACTTATCATCGCTCAGTGTTAACATTAATTATTAGTTTTTATTGGTTAAAAAATGTCAACAATCATCACCTTTATTGAAAGAAAATCATACCATGTGGAATATCTAGAATGGACAACTCATGGGTTATCATCACCCTTATTCAAGGAAAACCATACCACTTGGAATTACTCACTAATAGGATACATGCTTTAGCTCCTACAAGATTACTCACTAATAGTCCATGAGGATACATGCTTTCGCTCCTACAAGACATCTCTTGGTATTGTATCGTTAACCTAATTCCTTAGTCCTTACCCTCCAAAAAGACAAAACCTTAGCCAAGAAATAGTTTAGATAAGCTTTTAAGCTTACCTACTTTGTTAATTTTATGTAATTTTAATTTCAAATTCAAGTTCCATTGATTCCAATGTAGAAAGTAAATAAATTTGAGGATGATAATGTCAAATTTTCACCAATTAGAATGACTAGAAGTAATTGGAAATGTTACAACTTCCTCTCATAAACTAATTCAAAAAGAATTTTTTTGATCTCCTCCACGACCAAATATAACTTCACACATATGTCCTTCGATCACTTAGTGATCAATAGGATAAACAACACAAGTCAATGATAATCCAAAATTTCCTACTTCCATGTGGTTAATTGTTTTTCTTGATTGGATCAAAATAACTTCATTCCTTCACCTTTCCCATTAGATGAGTTATGTATATGAAGACATAGAAGAGGACTATTATTTCAAGTAGTTATATATCCTTATCATATATCCCTTTGGCTAATGATTTTCAACATTTGGGAAGCATTTTAAAACCTTGGTTTCAAAGTATAGTTTATCCAAATCAATTTTTAGATTTAAATAATTTAGTTTCATTATACATCACCATTTAGAACTCTCTACATGTCACTTGTGAGTTTCGCAAATGAAAAAATAAAACCCTACATCCTAGTGGATGGGAGATTGAAACTCTGACAATCCATATAGAATTCAATATAAAAATATATATATGGGAATAAAGGGAATTGAGTTCATCTCTCTTTATTTTACATTTTATTGGGATGAAATTCTATGATAAGTAAATAAATGAGCTTTTGATTTTATGATTTTATAAATGACAATTTTATTTTTTAGAATTTTTTTAAAGATTTGGATTCATTTGTAATTTTATTTTGTGATAGGATACAATTTATTTTGTTAAAATATGATAATAGTTTATGTCTAGCCAAAGAAATCCTCATACTTCTCCATTTTAGGGCAACAAAATCTGAGAAAGTTTCCAATGAAAGAATTGAGTGATGGAATAGTGCTCTGATTGCAAGAATGTTTAAGCCAAATAAAGAAGTTAACAAAGCTCAAATTGATTGGGCCAATTTGAGATACAACACTACTTGTCATCTACAAATTTAATTTATTTTATAGAAATAACTTTGATTGAAAATGAAAAGTAAAAAATGCATAATGTTGTCAATCGAAATGTTTTTTTTTTTTTTTTTAAGCTTTTCATTGTTGAAGGGTGACATGAACACGTGCCCTTCTAATTGAAATTAGAACCAACCCTTCAAATTTGATTACTGCGAGTCCCGCCCTCCATTTTTCCAAACATCATTTTTAATATTATGCCTTCCAATATCATTTTAATATCATACCCATTGTTTTTTTATGGATGTTGAGCGCACTCCGTGATTCTTTGTAATGCCAACAATTGATTTAAAAGGAAGCCTCAAAAATCAATTCAATTTCATTCTAATAAATTTATTTTAAAAACATTGATGGCGAGCCACACAATGAGTGGTTCGAAAGGCATGTACCTTAAAAATTTTATGTGATTTATCCAGAAGAGTTTTTAAAGAAATTGAATAATTAATTATTAAAATAAAATTGAGATAAAATAGTAAATTTAGGAGAGTTTTTTGCAACCCATGGTTTTTCTCATGGTATTCCACCTTGCCAACAAGGTGGAATTAACCCGATCGTAGGTCTGACCTAGACCTTCTCTCGTTTGGAATGGCTAATCCCAATGGGCTTTAAGGATTATTATAAGGGTGAGGGGAATAATTAGTTAGTGGTTAAGGGATTAAGGATTAGGGGCTTAGGGCTTAGGAGAATAGGGGCTTACGGGTTAGAGGTTTATGGTTTAGAGGTTAGGGGAATAATGAGATAGTGGTTAAGGGGTTAGGGATTGGGGGCTTAGGGGTTAAGGGGTCAGGGATTGAGGGCTTAGGGGTTAGGGGATTTAGGAGAATTTATGGGTTAGGGGAATAATGAGTTAGTTGTTAAATGGGTTAGGGGTTAAGGGAATATTATTTAGTTAGAGGTTATGGGGTTAGTATTATGCATTTAGAGGTTTATGGTTTAGGGGGTGAAATGGGTTAGGGGTTTAGGGGGTTAGGGGATTTAGTAGTTAAGGATTTTAGGGATTAGAAGTTAGGGGCTAATGGGGTTAGGTTTTAGGGGTTTAGATGGGTTAGGGGTTGAGAATTAGGGTTTAAGGGGTTAGGGTTAAGGGTTTAAAGGTTTAGGGTTTAAGGGGTTAGGGGTTAAGGGTTTATAGGTTTAGGGTTTAGGGGGTCAAATGGGTTAGGGGTTTACTAGGGGTTTAGGGGGTTAAATGGGTCAGGGGTTAAGGGTTTATTGGTTAGGGGTTAAGGGTTTAGAGGTTTATGGTTTAGGGGTTAAATGGGTTAGGGGTTGGGAATTAGTGTTTAAGGGGTTAGGGGTTAAGATGATAGTTTTATTGGTCTCTGTTTGTGGATAATAGTTGCTTATTATTTGCGTCTCAATGTAAAAATTTTGTAAGTATTGTTTCTTGTTGCCATGTCTTATTTATTTATTAATTTATAGTATTTGTTAGCCATTTCTTTACATTTATTGATGAAAATGTATATTGTAATCAAACCAAATGTATGTTCAATCTCCAGTTTCAAACTTAGCTATAGTCTTGTCACACAATTTAAGTCTGGAGAATGGCCATCTGATGAAGTCTTAATAACCATACTACACCTCATGACTGCTCTAGAAAATCTTAAGTTTGAGTGTCCCACATTCATGAGAAATTTGGCTCTTATACTCTTGCTCCACCTGACTGTGTCTTGGAAATACCCTTGTTTATTGCAAACACATCCTAATATTGTCGACCTTGTCCCTTAACAGACCAAGGAAACATATGTGATTGAGAGGAATGGAAAGCACTACAAATTTGAAGAGAGTAAAAAAGACTAAGATGGTTTAAAGGATAAGCTTTAAGAATGCAGTAGTGTTGAAACAAATAAAATTTGTCCCAAACAAATAGTTGATAATGCGAAACCTTCTTCTGTACCAGTCAACCAAGACTACATTCATGTGAGAGCAATAAGAGGCTAAGCGACTGATAGGCATAGCCTAGAAGATAGGGTATGGTTCCCTCTTTTTGATGAAATATTTTATCTACATTTTGTCTATCGAAGATTAACCATTTTAACCTTGCCAAAAAGGCAGAATTAACCCAATCGTAGGTCCCAATATGTCATGATATATATTAACTCTAGATATATATGAGAAGGAATAATAAAGACATAGATTGATAGAGGTGGCGAGACAAGGGAAGTCACAAGGGAGATATGGAGATAAACTGAAGGAGAGGGGAGAGAAGGAATGGAGAGAGAGAGAGAGGGAGAGGAGTGAGAGAGGTAGAGAAGGGTAAGAAAGGGAGAGGGTGACACAAAGATGGAAGGGGGGCAGATTAAAGAAGGATAGAGGGAGGGATATAGTGAGAGGATTGGAGGGTTGAGAGAGAGAGAGAAGGGCAGAGAGAGCGAGGTAGGAGAGAAAGGGAGAGAGAAGAAGTAAAATGGATTAAAACAACAAATATATTAGGCCCGCTCTGCACAAATCTGCAATCTGAGAATTTAGGATAAAAAGAGCAGGCTCCAACAATAATTGCATAGAAGTATTTATTACTCAAATAGAAGAATGTCACAGCAAGTTTTCATCTCACAAAAGCTCCTACTACAACCTACAAGATAATAGTACCCACTCCTATTATCTATCTCTACAAATGTCTAAATATTGTGCCCATCCTTTTCATTTATAATTTAAGAGAAGGTGTTGTTAGAAAGCAGGCTAATGATAACATTAGTGGTGCCTCTCCGTTGAGCATGAGAAACTCCCACATAACTTTTCCTTGTATGCAAGGCTTTTCTTTTAGAGTAGTGCATTATCATAGTAGATATAACTCCTCTCCTTAAGGTGCCTCATTCCATAAGTGTGCACTCATGAATGCACCTGAGATGATGGTGTTAATCTCCTCAACTAGTGTGCCATACTTGGTGGGTGTGACCCAACAACTAATTCGTCTATCCTCGAAAGTGTCGTTATAAGCTTCTAGCTGTATTTAAGAATCTTTCTGACTAGTGTACAACAATATAGCTCTGCAATCCTAGTGCTGCTCAACTTCTCAAGGCTAAGGTGAGACCAACTAGGTAATCTAAAACTCTTGAGAAATTTTTTTTTTCCAATAACCCAATATTCTCCCCCAACTTGTCAAACTTCCCCTTTGTTAGGAGCTTTGTCAAACTATTAACCATATGCAACTTTTTCAGAATGTGGTCCAACACTAGTAACTCCCTAATGAACTTGGAATCTTAGGAAATTGTATTGAATATCAAAGTGTTTGAAATGGTCATGACACATTGGATTTTCATAGAGCTTGATGTAACTTTGATTCTCACAAGATAAAATATTGGGCTTCAACAACTGATTGGTTGATTCTACAATCAAGTTGCAAATATATATAGCTTCATAATAAGTATATGAAACTGCCATATACTTTTCTTTAGTGGAACTGAATGCAATTGTTGCTTTCTTCTTGTTGATTTAATAAAAATGATTTATAAAATGATAATAATGATGTTTAAAATGAGCCTTATGATGGTCTATTTATACACATTGATTGTTCACGAGGTGTAGGGGTATGTTTATAACATCACTTCCCTTGAAAGCTTTGTCTTCAAAGCACAATAATTAGAATTTTCTTTAGTTAAGCACGTTTTTGTGGTGGAATGAAGTTTATCAGATATGTATTTATACTTTATAGAGGTTTGAATTTGTTTGTCCTTTGGGTGTTGGTGAGGTTTCTTTGTATTTTTTGCATCATAGTCTAAAGTCTTTTGACCTGATTGTTTAACATGAAATCTTTATGCTTATTGGCATTACATTTGAAATACCTGCATGATCAAGAAACTATTATGGTTAATTAAATTACTAATTAGGTACTACAGAAAGAGGATGATGTTAAGAGGGCTTGCCTAGGTGACTCTGGGAGCAACCCGAAGGTGGCCAGACAAAGCTCTTCTAAGTTACAAATCTGAAGAGAAAAAACTAGTGATGTATATGTGGTTGCTCAACCTGGGTTGTATGGAAAAACTTGGCAGAGAGTGTTTACCTTTCCATGTCTTCACGAAAGTAGGTTGTCTGGTCACAGAATAACATCACTACATGTAGGTGATGGTTCTATAGTAAGTTCTCGGCCTTATATTCAGAATGGCTAACTGAGAGGATCAGGTTTGAATACAAGATATAATTTAACGAATTTGGAGATTTAGAGTTGAAGAAAAAATTGTGGTGATGTTTGGATGGGTGCTAATTTGTAGGGTTTTCCATTTTTATAATTTTCTTTGTTGTGCTTTCTACCATGCTACCTAGTTGTTTTCCTGTTTCCCTAGCTTTTTATCTTTTTCGATGTCTATCTCTCTATTGTTTCTTGCCCCATTTGAAATGTCATCCTTATTTGGTAGGTGTTTTCTTCAATATAGTGTGAATATTTTTCCATCACACGACTTCTGTGGGGTTTGTCTACGCAAGTAGCTTGTAAGGCCCATTCATTAGGGTATTTGATGAAATGAAATGATTATCAATGATCACCAACTAATGGTACTTGCAGAGATTTATTCTAACAATTCTACAATTTTCTTGTGCTAACAATTATACAACATTTTAACCTCATGAATTAGTATCCTCTGTTCTCTTAGCTAAT
The DNA here is from genome assembly GCA_034641835.2 of Pinus albicaulis. Classification (NCBI taxonomy): domain Eukaryota; kingdom Viridiplantae; phylum Streptophyta; class Pinopsida; order Pinales; family Pinaceae; genus Pinus; species Pinus albicaulis. The sequence continues at coordinate 123,695,798 of CM076571.1, read as the reverse complement.
TCTATACGCACTTATTGCTGTTGTCAAAGCTTTTACTCTCTAGTCCCATTGAGATATTTTAGTTATTTGTGGACATTGATCTATTTTCATTTCATTTCTTCAATTTTTCTGACTGTTATGCGTTGCCTTTGGCCAATGCCTTCTTTCTTACCTATGCATTTTCTTCTTAAGCATTCCATCCAGCTAGAGCAACAGGGGCAGCAGGAGCCATGCAGTCCAGCCAGAGCCTAGCAGGGGCAATGCAGAGGCAGCAGGAGCCATGCAGGGCTGACATAGAGGGATTCAAAGCAGCATATTACTGCCATTTTTATTTCTCTGTTGGGTGAACCTGTTTCGGTGCCCAAGATTGTTGTACTTAGATTCTACATAATAATGAAAACCCTCCAGAGCTAGCTGCACCGGTTTTACCACATTGGGTTTTTTCTGGGGATAGTTTTCCAAAAAATCCGTGTGTCACTTTATCTATGAGCATGTTATTCAGTATTTGATCTATATGTGTAGGTTGCTAGTTGTATTTACTATTTACTTCGCTAATTTATTGAATATTTCAGAAATTAACTTGTAACTTAAATCAAGTAGGAGAAGTAAATCAAGATACTGTAATAGGGTTTCTTAGATTAAGAAATTTTCACATTCCCTAGGTCTATCCCCATTAGGTCACCTAGGGCAACAATTTCCCAGGAATCTAGCTAGAGGAAAACTTCTATCTCTTAGAGGCAGCTGCGTTGCTGGGTGCCCTCACTCTCCTCAGAACTTGGGCCAATTCCGACGGTGGAATCTTCGGATACCTCAAGCCCTAGCTCTAGGATCAAGTTTTGCCTAGGTGTTCCCAAGGATAGAACCTAGTAGGATCAATTTGACCTATCGAAGTAAAAACACTTGTCTGATCCTTTCCCATCACATTGTCCAAGATAGGAACATCATTGGTTGCTAAATTCCATGCTCGAACCTGGGCTGGGTCCACTTGGCCCCATGTGGTCCCATTTGGTGTCAAAGGCCTTTCATCAAGGACCATTTGGGAATCCAAATTCCCAAAGGATTTTAGGGATTGAGAACTTCCTTCATAAGTCTTATTCTTCTCCCTCAGCCCTTCAATCCCCTTCCTCTCTCCCTATAAGATAATTCCCTTGCTTAAAAGGAAATCAAGTCCCACTCTTTATTTTATATTAGGGAAAGGGTTTCGAGAGTCATTTCCCACCTATTCATTGACCTATACTCTACAAGTGACTTCCTAAACTACCGGGACTCCACCCATCGGTGAAATTCCCTGAAGAGCAAGGAGCCTTAGCTGTGGTGACAATGGGCTAAGCCTCCATCGTTTCCCTTGTCCTAGCAATTTCCCTCCTAGGAACCCCTTTTAGATCCACTACTAGTTTGAGTGGTAACAAGTTGTTCACAATTCCATTTGTGAACAACTTTTTGGTATGCCCACTTTTTCCATACTACAGCTCCAAGATGAAAAGTCCAGGGCTATGGAGGCTGCCCTTCTTCTCACTAAATCAATCCTCTACAATATAGTGAACTACGGCTAGTTGGTTGGACCACTTGAATGTTACTTTAGTCCTTCAAAGTCTGCACATCCTTAGGCCCTATACACCTGCCCTTCTACCAATTGTGTTGTCCTTCACCAGAACAAGAGTCAGGGCTCTTCTTTGACAGTAACCTAACAACCCTCCAACTATACTTGGCTTACCATCAATCTGCCCAACCACAGTCAATTATTTTTACTGATCTAGGGCCCACAATATTTCCTTCATCCAGGGCTCTTCAATTCTACCACCTAACAATGGTTTGAGTCCTCTCAAGATCACTTTTCTTGTGTATCGACAATTTGATCTTTGTTGTCCAATATATGAACAAATATGAAGTACTACTCCTCTTATCATACTTCTAAAAATCTGTAGATGACTGAACTAGGGTCACAAATCAGCCATTAACAATCCATTTACTAATTATTTAAAGGTTTATTTAAATATTTGTCTAAAACTCTATGGAAAGTCCACCAAAATCAACTCCTCTGTATGTCAATCCATTCTTCATATGGCACATTTCTTCTGCATGCTTAATCTTCTGCTCAGGTTCCACCTTCCTTTGGATCTGTTGTCTCCACACATACTGAATCTGCAAACCATCTTCCAGATTTGTGGTCTTTATTGTAGAAATAAACCTTGCTCTAAGGGTCACAACCCATCTTCTTCTACACAAATTTGTCACAGTCTTAAGGTCATACCTTATGAACTAAACATGCTAAAAAATTGTCCTAACTATCCGGTGTGGGTGCATTTTTTTTTGTCCTTTCTAGTCTCCAATTTTAGTATTTCTTATTGTAAATTTCAACACTCCCTCTCAACAAGAAAGGAATTCAATCTATCCCCATCTGGCACCTTTGGAATGTTCTGCATGCTACACTTCTCTAGTGTTGTTTACACCTGCAAATCCTGAAATTGAATAGCCTTTGAACAACTGAATTAGTATAATGCATCTGTCATCAGAGTCTTCTGACTGCTGCTACCTACTGCACCTGTCTAGTACTGGATTCTCTGCACTGCTACTGACATCTGCATCAATGCCCTTTGAACTATTTCTAACTCTATTTGTGCTCCAGTATTTGACATCTGTCACTATGATTTCTGTCTTGCTTACATCTAACTACATCAATCTAACTGATCCTTCCTACTACTGCTGTACTGTGGGCTCCTTGTAGCCAAGTTCAATCCATGAGACACGCCCTCTCAATGGACCTTGCCCAAATTTATTATCTCGGGATTATGTCTACACATAACCCCACTTTACACCTTGAGGTATGGCTGCTCCCTCTTCCCATCTGGCTCGAAATTTCCCCCTCATGGAGGTATCTTCTTGAGTGGACACTTCCACTCGGTCTCCTCTCTATTTCTCCAATTGTGGCAGCTACTCCACAATCATTTGAGACTGCTACTCATGAGGATGCATGTTGAGAGGTAATTTATGCTCCCTCTAAAACACCAAGTCTCTAACTTCTACCTTTCTCCTCAAAGATTTGCATGCATCTGGTAACTCAAGTGCATATAGGTTCTTGAATCGCGCATCGCGTAATTGTCCCGAGGTTACAAAAATTTTCTAAAAAAGAGTTGATTTTAAATCGATGATATCTCCCTCATCCGATTTGACCGATTTTTTTTTTCCATTTGGGTAGATTTTTGCAAGGAATCAAAATACTCTATTTTTTTTCGAAAATTTTGCACCAAAATATTCAAAGATTCTCTACAAACTTGCTGCCCAAAAAATTCCTGCTCTGATACCATGTAGAAAATCTAACCAACGAGATTCAATCTGATCTTGTAATCTACTAAAACCAGATACTAAATCCTTCATACAATTTACGAAAAAAAACATGATCACGCAATCATATATAAGGAAGAGAAATAAATTATCAATCGCACAACAACATGATGTATTTGGGGAAAGAAAATAACCAAAACCCCTCTATCTCTATTGTGTATTAAGTCAAGGAATCATGAAACAATACAATGCTTAATCTCTCATGAGTTTCTCCAGCACTCTGTCAATTGTCTCCCGTTGATCTAGGCAAACTCGGTCTAGTACTCATCCAATTCTCATCCTTACTTCAGCTTGCCTTGCTCATGCAATTCCTAGGGAATTAAATCCTTATTAATTAGGAAAATCAGTCTTCCTTGATTGTGCAATCCATCATGGCATCCCAATGACTTTATAATTGCACATGGGAAACTTTCTCTGAATAAAACTGATAGTTATGTTCCTTTTAACCACTGTCTCAACTGGGTATTCCTCGAAACTGACATGCATGCAACTATTAATAGTGAATTATCAGTTGATTGATCACTCATTGTGAATTAAATCTAATTTAATTCACTAGACCTCTCACTAGCTCATCACTCAGTTAGAACTAGTTGAACTGATTTTAACTCATTTAATTGAGTTAATTACACTTGCACCCCACTAATGCATCAACTTCAACTGGACCCCAAAAATATTACAATCCCTCTAGATGCCTCATATTAGACCCTCAACTCGAATTTCTTGAGCTAACTGAGTCATCATGACTTAATTAACTGACACAAGTTGTTATGAGATGAAATCACAATTTATTGTCCAATTTATTTAATGGAAAAATAAATTAGACGCCCCACAATCTTCACTCCTGGTGCATCAAATTCCTCACCAGTGTGGGTGCATTTTTTTTTGTCCTTTTTGGTCTCCAATCTCACTGTTTCTTGTTGCAAATTTCAACATTTCAGAATTTGATGCGACCTTCACACAAAGACACCATTGTAATCAGATGCCAAGATTCTCATGAGAAACCTCTCTTAAGCTTGATCTACCAAGAGAACCAACAATATTCCATCCTACTTCCTAGCACAAACCAACCATTAAGGTATGCAATATTCTTCTGAACCCTCACATGATGATCTTGCTCTTGGAGGATGATCATGACCTCCCTTTAGCAACCCTTACTTGGCCCTCATACTCGACCTACTTTAGGACTACATCTCTCTTCACCCCCTTGATGTGCCATATAGTGGGAATACATGTCAAACATGCTAAGATGTGCCAAGTGATAAGGCATGCCAAGATGTGCAAGGGTGTTTCAATGCGTGTCAGGGACTTTTAAGACAACAAAATGGAGAAAAAAGTCAAACTACAAGGAAATGAACACATAAGAGGGTTAATAAGTCATCAATTTACCTTTTCCAAAAGGGGCATGCTAGGCACACTAACAGTAGGTGGAAATAGGTGCCAAGTGCAAAGTCTTTGTGCATTCTAGGTGCCAAGTATTCCTTTATTGCTTCTCATCTACTTTCCAACAATTGATCATCACAAATAAATTTAATATTAAACCATGCTAAATCATACCAAGGCATCTCAATGTATTCCATACATGCTAAGACTTTCCGAGTGCCAATATGTGTCCGGGACTAGTGTTATTCATGTTATGAAGTGGAAGGGAATGTTGAAGAGTGCTAAGGTGTGCTAGGGAGTGATAATGCATGTTGATGAGTGCTAAGGAGTACTAGGAAAAAACATTAAGGGAGCACTAGGTAAATATTCATGGAAGTTAATGAATATGAGGAACGTGTACTGCCAGAGACTAGTGTTAATGGTCAGTGTTAGTTGTCATGCCAAGGAGGGAGTGACAAGGTATGCTAAGCATTGGTAAGGCATGCTAGGGAATATCAAGGCATGCTAAGAATTCCCAAAGTGTGCTTGGGAGTTCCAGGGTGTGCTAATTATATTATGTGCCAATTAATAGTGCTAAGATATGTCAATACATGCTAGGTGCTAAGGATGTGGCATAGGGTGCTAGGGTATATCAATATGTGTCAAGGCAACAAAAGGAAGAACCAATAAGAGGGTTAATAAGTCAGGAATTTATCTTTTTGAAAAGGGGCATGCTAGGCACACTAACAATAGGTCCCAATACATGCCAAGTGGCATTGTGTGCCAAGTGCTAATGTATGTAAATGCATTCAACCAAGGTGTTCAAGGGCATGCTAGGGACTATATGCAGCATGCCAACACATGCTAGGAGAGTTCCATGTTGTGCTAGCACATGCCACCATGTGCTTGGGCGTCAATGTCATGACAAGATGTTCTAGGTACAAAGATGTTCCAAGACATGTGGGGTGCTAAGAAATGTTAGTGTGTGCCAAAGCATTAATTTAAGGTGTGCCCAGATTGTTGAGGATTGTTAGGTCTTTCTCATTAATAGAATTGTCAGAGCTCGATTATGTATTAAATAATATATTTCCTACAAACAATAGTGGAACTTTATCTAAATGGAATTTGCTAGATAATAAACTTAATAGATATGAATCATGTGTTGACTCATAGGAAATCTCTATTCGACTAGTCATTACTTGAGGGAAATGATACATGCTTATTACTTCTTAAAAAATTGACTGACCCTAACCACTATGGCCTTGGACATATTATAAAAAATGATCCACAATAATGGTATTAAATCATTATCTTTTCACAAAAAATATATTAATTGGAAAATAGCGTCATCAAAAACTCATTGGAATGATCAATGATGACGGACATTTTTTGATCGTCACCAAAAGTAACAAAAAGAGCATTGGTGAGGGTCATTAAAATTTCGTCACTAGAAGTGTCACCAAAGAGAGAATTAGTGATGTGCCTTTGACGACCCTCACCAAAATTGAAATGTATTTGGTGACAGACCATAAAGGACCATCACTATATACACTTACAGTGATGGTTTTTAGTGATCAATGATGATGGACATTTTTTGACCGTCACCAAAAGTAACAAAAAGAGCATTGGTGAGGGTCATTAAAAGTTCGTCACTAGAAGTGTCACCAAAGAGAGAATTAGTGATGGGCCTTTAACGAACCTCACCAAAAGTGTCATTGAAAATGTCTTTGGTGACAGACCATAAAGGACAATCACTATATACACTTACAGTGACGGTTTTTTAATGACCGTCACCATATGTGACATTGGTGACGGACCTTAAAGGTCTGTCACAAGCATGACCCTCACCAATGTGCTTTTTTCTTGTAGTGATCGGATGTGTAGATTGGAATCTTCGCTTGGTTGATCAAAAAGGAAAGCCAACAAGATTGTAGTGATCTGATCAACTGGTCGTAGTAATTAATTGTGATAAATAGTGGGTTACTGTGGTAGATGCACCCAAATGCTGAGAAGGTCAATTAGATCGTAGTTTCGTGAATCATTATGATTTGATTCCATGATATTGTAGTGACTGGATTTCATGAAATCAGAGTCTAAGGGATCTAGTGATCGTATCTAGAAAATGAAATCATGTGGGATGGTTCGGCAACAAAGTCTTGGATGTGGCAAGAATATCGATAAGTGTTGTAACGGTGTGAGTCTTTGAAAATTTTCTCACAAATGAAATTGGCCTGCATGAAGGAAGACTCCGTTACGGTCTCTAATATTCTTCTCGCATGTGCGAACCTAGCAGACTTGGAACAGGGCAAAAAGATTCATGATTTAATTAGAAGTATAGAAAATGCACGCCATGATTTTTTAACAAAATGTCTCGCAGAGATGTCGTCACATAGAATTCCATGATTGCAGGTTATACGCAGAATGGGCTCGGTGATGAGGCTTTGATTCTCATGTATAAAATACATTTGACAGGTATAAAACCAAATTCGATCACTGTTATGAGTGTTCCTTCTGTATGCACCAATTTGACAGCACTGCAACAAGTCGAGGAAATCAATGGGTTAATAATCAGAGGTGGCTTAGAGTCTGATGCTATTGTGGGAAGTGCTCTTGTAGTCATGTATGCCAAATGTGGAAATATAGTCAATGCTCAACAAGTGTTTGACAGAATGTGTCAATCAAATGCTTTGAAGAACGTCAAATGAGAGAGGATATTTGCAGGTGAATTAATTAAATTGATGAACCATGTATCTGAAGAGAATTCCTAGAGGATTGTTAAGAATTACCGCAGGAATAATAAACAATTTTACTAAGAGAAATAAATATAAATAACCCAACAACAAATCACATAAACATAAACACAATGTTTATCCGGGAAAACCCCAAATCCGGGGAAAAACCCAACCAATGAAATTTCATTAACCATTGGCCACAACCCTAGCCAATCCAGCCAAGTGAGCCTTCACCACTCACCTCCAGACCTACATTACAATGAAGTCTTCCTAGCCTTTTATAGGCTCCATTACATGCAATACCATGGGTCAAAACCATAGGTGCACAAAACCATGTGCCCCAAAACCACGACTATTTATCCTAGTCAACTTTGACTCTATCCCGAGTCAAGTTTACCTAACAAGTGAGACACTATTTGACACAGTCCAAGAGTATCCCACTTATGACAAAGAGATGTATTCCATTGTGCAGGCTTTCCGAAAATGGAGGTATTACATTTTTGGGAAGGAAACGATCATCCACATAGACCACTGACCCCTGCAGTTCATACAAACAAAAGGGAAGTTACAGAACGATCGCCATCAAAAGTGGTCCACATATCTGTAACAATTTCATTTGAACATCAAGTACAAGAAGGGAAACAACAATAATGTTACATACTGCCTCAGCTGACCACCGATTGTTGTGAACACCACTGTGCTCAACTCTTGTGGGGATGAGACTTTTGATTGGTCACTTCTCTACAAGAGCAATCCAGAATTCAACTACACATACAATACACTCTCGGAGGGTAAATGATTTCCAAATTTTCACCTTAAGGATGCAGTGGTATGTCACCTGGGACACCTTTGCATTCCTTTAAGCGAGCATGCCAAGATGATTTGGGATGCACACTACGATCAGGTCATTTGGAATTTCGGGGTAGAGAAAATAGTAGCAGTACTACAGAAGTATTTCTCTTAGCCAAACCTTTGACAGGATGTTGGGAAGTACATCAGATCCTGCATTGCCTATGCCATTTCCAAACTGACCATTAAGAAGTAAGGCCTCTATAATCCATTTCCTAGCACTAGTCAACCTTGGGAATCCATCTTCATGGATTACATGTTGAGCCTTCCTTCTACTAAGCATGGAAATGAATGTGTTTTGGTGGTCGTCGACAGATTCTCGAATATGCCCATTATGGCGGCCTGCAAGAATAATATCACAACAAAGCCACTACTAAACTCTACTTTGAATGAGTGTGGGTACATTTTGGGATCCCTCAGTCTAATATATCAGATCGGGATAGCATGTTCCTCAGTACATTTTGGTCTAGCCTCTGGTCAATGCTGGACATAAAGCTCGCCAAGTCCATAACTTTCGATCCCCAAATTGATGGCTAGATAGAGGTCATCAACAGGATGATCGTACATATTTTTCACATGTACAACTCAAAGAATCCAACCACATGGGATGAGAGCCTCCCCTATGTACAATATAACTATAACCGGGCCCTCCACATCTTAACCGACCACAACCCCTTTTAGGTGGGCTTGGGATTCCCGCCACTATTTCCCATTGACATAGCCATGCCATTTTTAGCGACTCAAGGCAATTCGGCTCATGTCAAGTCTGAAGCTACGAAGGTGAACAACTTCATTGAGCGAATTCATCACATCCGCCAACATGTTCATGACATATTGGAGAGATCTAATGTTCAGTACAAGCAACGGCATGATCAGCATCGGGTGCCACACAACTTCCATGTGGGTGAAAAACTATGGCTACATTTGTAGAAGGAGCGCCTCCCTCGACCCCATTGTAAGCTTCACCCATTCCGATATGGACCATACACAATCACCAAGTCCGTAGGAGACAATGCCTTCAAGATTAGTATTCCACCATTATTTGGTATACCACTAGCATTCAATGTGGACCACCTTTGGCCCTACTTTCCATCTCTATTAGACTCATCCAACATGGAAGAACAACTCACACCAACAGAGTTAAACCAAAAATTCATGGAATAAGACACAAATGATCATATTATGGACACCCTATTAATAACACTTGTCAACAGACGATCAAAATATATTTATTTGCCAAAGTAGGCTAACTCCTTCACCAAGGCAAGTGGCTCACCAGGGACCAAGTTCAACAGAAGTTTCCTCATCTCATGGAGGAATGCCATGCAATGGGTACCATTTCTTCCTAAGTGGGGAGGAATGATCCAAGTGGATATTGGTGGCTACCCACCTATTCCACTTGGACCCCCACTATTGTTTCTTTCATTTTCTTTGTTTCCTTAATTGTAGCACAATTTACCATTTTTGGCAGTTTTTTGGGTCCTGAACTTCCGGAGCCATTTTGAGGCTCTAAAAGAGTTTTTTTGGGAATGAAACCTTTGCTTAATATGAGTCTTCCAGACTCGATATTCATTGTCAACAGTTTTAATCCTTGTATATATCTTTCTAATGATGTATCATGTGCATCAAATGGAGATAGTATGCAAATTTACGACCCAAGGAAATTGACATACCAATTTACCACAACGGGGCCCATAGTTTGGAGTTTCATCTCCTAGGGTTAGGATTCTGGATGTTTAGGGTTTTCCATTGTTTCTCAATAATATATACGCCTTTGAGCCTCATTGTAACACATAGTTCAGAGGTCTGTAGCCGCCACATCTCTTCATAGAGATAAGCTACCAACACCCTAGCTTGTTTATTTCCATTGTGTCTGTAAACAAATTTTAGTTCTTTGATATTAATGACATGAAGTGTTATTTTCGTTGCCTCTTTTTTTATGGTTATATGTGTATTATTTTTTGTTCCTGCATAAATTTGGATCATCTACCTCTTCTCGTGCCTGTCCTCTTCCTCTTATGATGAGTGTAAAAAATTTCCTCATGGGAAAAAATCTCAACTTCATGAATTTTATCTCTGGAAATATTGGATTGTACTTGAAACTATTGCTCAAAAGGATGGTAAAATTATTTATTAATGTTTTTCTCATGATATTGAAGAGATCCTATAATCTCATTCACAAAGAAACAACATAAATCTTTAGTCTTCAGTGGTTTTTCATATTTTTTTATTTCTTAAATATTCTCCATAACATCTAAATTGATTCATTCTTCTCATAACTATAGTTAAAAATAACTGAATATTTTCAAAATTATTTTCTCGTGCATTGAAATTTAACAACTTTTTCATTGTCTATCCCATGATATGCTTGTTTTTGCATATCCTCTATCTCCTTTGATTTTTTTTGTTAGAAATTTTTTTCGAAAGTAGAATTTTGCATGCTTATTGTATGGGAAAAAGGAGATTTTGAGTCTTTTTTTACAATTCTCCCTTAATTGCTCTCTCTGGAATTCATCCAACCAAAAAATGATTCCACATCTATGGGTTCCATTTAACTATTTTTCTCTAAATCTTACAGATATTGTGAAAAGAAGCAAAAAATTCATTTTAATTTTCTGAAAACCATATTTCTCACCTTTAACATTGGTATTTGAGACTAGGAATTTAAGATACCATTACTTACTATTATGACAATTTATTTAAACGTTCTAGTGCTCCTTACGAATTTATTTAAACATTCTACGACTCCTTGCTAATATCTTGATCCGCACAACCTTCACAAACACATTTATTGTTTTGTTTTACTCTAACCTACTTTGATACCAGATGTTGAATTACTAAACATTCTAACGCTCCTTGCCATACCTTGATATGCACAACCTTCACAAATACATTTATTGTTTTGTTGTACTCTGACCTACTTTGATACCAAATGTTTAATTACTAGGAGACAAATATAGTTAGAAAAAACATTAAAAACAATGTGAACAATGAATCAACACATTCATTTTCACAACCTTCAGAGATAAATTTATTGTTTTTTTTTTACTCTGACCTACTTTGATACCAAATGTTGAATTATTAGGAGACCAATAAAGTTAGAATTAAAAAAAACATAACAAACAATATAAACAATGAATTAAACTATATATAACTCCATGCTTGAGATTATGTCATCGTCTTCTTATTTATTGAGTAGGTTGTACATTCATATATGGATTTAAAAAAACAAAAATATGGAAATTTATGTAAGGGTATTTCCTATATTTGAGGTTAATCCTCATTAACCCAATTTTACTGTGTGAAAAATCAAATCACAATCAAAATCCGTTGAAGATGTTTTAACAATATATTATCAATTATATATTACAATAATATAAATTAGGCTTTATCTTTAACACTCCATCTATAATTCACCATATAGAATGCATTTGTTTATATTCCTAGGAAACATAAATTGTTATAAGACTTGTGAAATTAGGCTTTATCTTAAACATTCCATCTATAATTCACCGACATGAATTTGCTTATATTCTTAGGAAAAATAAATTTTCCTAAGACTTGGTCACATGTATAGGGGTTTATGGTTGTCCTTCATAGTAAACATAGGAAAATAAGAAGAATCGAAATATATTATGTTGTGTCGAGAGAATTTAGTAGCTTTTCACCACCTAAAAACTCACTAAGAAATATAGATTTACAATTTCATATGAATATTTTTATTGGGATCAAAGGTAAGGGGTTCACTTGCAATGGGTATACCACATCATCAACTACCTTCCTTGGAAAACATACCTTAACATGCGAGCATTTGTGAGGATTATTGAATATTCCACATAGAACTCAAGTTTGGTACCAATCATTTACCCATCCAAATAGCTATTTATTTATTTGGTTTAAGGAAGGGAACACTTATGGCACTAATAATTTGTAATATAAGCCCTTTAAAGAAGCATGTTTTAATATTATATTTTGAAATATCCTAACTAAGCAGTTCAAGGGTGATATGTTTATTATTGTAAGATAACTCATTTCTTGAGCACGTGGTTTATGTGACACATGTAATTCAATGTCGCAAATATATGTAAGGAGGGGCTCTCCTGATTTTCAAATGATTTGTGAGTAATTGAATAATTTTTCCAAAGCACTTCTACGAAACTTTTGTTTGTAATTTTTGGTATTATTCATGGGTTATAACAAGCTTTTCTAAAAACTTTTCCGATAATAAAGTTGCAATATAAACCGAAGCATAGCATCTTACTCCATTAGAAGTAAATCCAAGGTTAGGTATCCACTTCTTTCTCCTTGGACCGTTGAGTTTAAGTAGTTTTTCATCATGGTATATCATCCAAGACTTCTCCATCTTTCTATTTTCCTATTTTAAAATCATGTTTCTGTACTTAGATATGCTCCTAATCAAGACAAATCCATGTTGAATTATAATAACTCTACTAAACCTTAGTAGCACTTGAAATTAAATTCTTTGAGGTGGGTATCTTAAACTTCAAAGAGTGACAAATAAAAAGAGAGTAAGAGAGTGAGTAAACATGAGTATGTATGTGTGTGAGAGAGAGGAGGGGAGAGATTAAGAAAGTGATTGAGAGTGAAAGTGTGAGAGGGGGAGAAATAGAATGAATGAGAGGGAATGTGAGAAAGAGTGTGAGAGAGAGTGAGAGATAGTGTGAAAGTAAGAGAGAGTAAGAGGGGGCACGAGAGTGAGAGAGGGAGAGATAATGAGATGGCTTGGGGGGAGAGAGAGAGAGAGAGGTAAATATCAAGAGAGCCAAAAGGAGTGAAAGAAAGAGAAAGAATGAAAATTCATAAATTAGTATTGTATCATTAGAAGTGTCTTAGTATATCTAATTTTTTATCGTCAAACTTAAACCTAGTCGACACTAGTGTTTCTAAAGGCTAATATCATTATTATTGTCTAACACACATGTCTCCCTTGTGTCATGTTAGGCCAACTCCAAAGTGAACAAAATACACAAGCATCACAATATTGATGTAATCATCATTAAAAGTACAAAACTCAAATCATTTTATATAGTTCATCATAGTTTATACACCCCCAATTCTCATAAGATTTTCTAGTTCATTCTAGTTGTCAAAAATCTTATTCTTATGTATGGTAAATTATGGTGGGTTAGGTCACTATTCCCCAGACTACATATCACTTTTCATATTTCACCATCAAGCTACCTTATATATACACATTTGTAAACAAAAAATCAAGCATAACAAGCAATGGACTGAGATGTATCACACAAGAAAAAATCAGTTGTCCATATGAACTAATATAATTTCATATGAAGTAATGTAAAGTAATGAGAAGTATACAAAAATATGTATGTTTAAACCTTATAGTTCTCAAAAATATTTAACATGTGATATATATCTATACATGGAAAAAAAATGTTAAATAAAATATCCAATGTGCATTATGATTAAAATATTTTAATATGAATTAATATTGAATATACTTAAAATCATATTAATAAAAAAAAAATTAGCTTAACGTGGATTGATAAAAAATTACAAGTTGTGTAAGTTGTGTATGAAGGAAATGTGTAAGTATACTAGTACTTCTTAAAAAAAAAAAAAAAAAATTTATCTACTATTATTTCATGTGAAGTAATGTAAAGTAATTAGAAGTAAAAAAAATTATTTAAGAAGTTTAAACTTTGTAATTCTAAAAAAATATTTTAACATATGATATATATCTATATATAGAAAAAATATTAAAATAAAATATTTTAATGTTATATAAAATAAAATATCCAATATAAATTATAAATAAAATATTTTAATATGAATTAAAATTAATGTATACTTAAAAATATATTAATAACAAAAAAATATTAATTTAATTTAATGTGAGTCGAAGTTGCTTTTTTATATTTTAAAATAAATTTACAACTGGAAAAATGGAAAAATTTAATCTTTATACTCATGTAACTTTGAATCTATAAAGATTATATTAGATATAAATGCTACCTGGCCGCATTCTATTTGAAAACTGAAAGATAACACGACTATAATGTCTTCCTAACAGTCTTCATATCTCCCTAACGGTCTAAGCTAAAAAAAAGACAGAGTAAAGGAAAAGTCTTTAAGTATTTCCAGCGTTGTGTGAAACGCGAGTCTTCCACATCTAGTCAGACACTGATTGTGAACCAATCTCTATATCTGAATAACCTTCATCGCACAATAGGTCTTTCAAACATGTGCAAAATAGAAAGGCATTAAGAGTTGAGAACGACCGATGGAATTGGCATAAATCTCACAATCGATTACTATCAATCTAATCGAAACCTTTTGTCCTTTGCCTTTTTTTTTCAAGGGTTATGTCCAACGATTAGGGTGGCAGAGATCCAAAAGAACATCACATTGAGGACATATTTATTGCGTGCACTGTCGTCACAACCTCAGTTGAATGAATAGGAAGCCAGCTAAGAAAATGTATGCCCCCCATGGGTTATAGTACATCATTTATTAAAAATAGCTTTAGTAAATCTTCCATCCAATAAAAAAAGTTAGAGAGTCAAATTATTGACAAACAAACTATTGTTATTACATAAAACAAATGGATTCTAAATATTTATAAACATAAATGTATGAACATATTAAAATATTTATTTTATTATATCTATCAAATTTAAGAATTAATTAAAATGTATTTTTATTTTAAATAACAATTATTATTATTAATAAGAAAATGAATTTATTTATATATATTTTTATATATATATATATATATATATATATATATATATATATATATATATATATATATATATAAAATAAGATTTTTAATTATATTTTTCTAATTTGTAAATAGGCATTGTTATATATCATAAGTTAATAGTATGTTGTATCAATATTATTTGTCAAAAAAACCATAATTCTTCTAATATGACAGTTGTTCGTATGATTTTTATTTCTAATTAGTAAATTTATTTAAAATAAAAAAAACATATCTATATTAGAAATAAATATCAGCCTTTGATCTGTTTATACTAATAATAATATTTTAAAATATGAAGTGTCATATGAAATGAGAAAAAGTTTTTTAGACATATGGTATTCATAAGTAATGATATTGATCCATGATATTGTAACAAGTTCTATTTACACGATAAAAACCTGTATTATAAACTAGAAATAAATCTTCATATTAAAAATCTTATCTTTTATATATATTTTAATATCTATATTTAATCTATATCAATTAAAAAAATACAATTTAATTAGTTTTATTAATTTTATCCAAATATAGTATATGTTTTGATATATATTTATATTTATCAAAACTTTATTTCTAAATAAATATATTTATAAACATGAATATCCTTACCTAGCCCTAGTGAATCCAGTTAGTTAACCGACCCCCCCCTCGCCGAAGTGTTTGACCGCCGGCCATCATCAAGCATGAGTTCAATTCTCATTAAAACGGGTGGGCTGGCCTAGAGATCCTTACCTAGAAAATAAATAAATATCCTTACGTATGAAATTATATTGAACACTTAAATATTGTCTTTATTTTTTACCTGAAAATTTTGTATTCTACAGCCAACCCTTACCCTAGTTCGTTGTTTATCAACTACAGAATCCAACGAATTTGGAACGAATGAGCAACTTAATTAGGGTTTAGATGTCGGAATTAGGCATACATATATTGATTAAAGTAGGTAACGACTAATTGATTGAACATCGTATCAGCCCATATAACTAGGGCAGGCCTGTTACCAGAGGAATCGTCTTCATGTGGGGCGGTGGACTTTCATGGACATAGTCATATTGATATTATAGGTATAAGGTGGATCCCATTATATATAGATATATATATTTAATGATTTAACAAATTAAATTTGTGATAATTTCAACAATTTATCCGAATGTTTGGATCAGTTTGAAATGCAGCAAAGTTTTTAAAGAGATTTTGAAACGCATAAAATTTTAAAACTCAAGCCGCCCTTCCCATTCATTATTCGAAAAATGAATATTTAATACAAGTTAGACCTATTCCGTGTAAAATTATATGACTACAACGTCAATGAGTGAGCCAAATTGTCTTAAATTCAAGGTAAGGCTTTGTTTAATAATTTGCCCATCTTATAACCGCATATAAGTGACAGCATTATTATAGGTATGTTATTACTGAAAGCAATGCCGATAAGCAAGTCAAAGAGACTTTACTTTAACATGTGATTCGTTTAATAATTTTTCCAAAATATAACAATTAATTAATATTGACCACTCAAATA
This sequence comes from Pinus albicaulis, assembly GCA_034641835.2. Lineage (NCBI taxonomy): Eukaryota > Viridiplantae > Streptophyta > Pinopsida > Pinales > Pinaceae > Pinus > Pinus albicaulis. The sequence continues at coordinate 123,679,270 of CM076571.1, read as the reverse complement.
ATGGTGTAGACTAGGTTAGTGACATAGATTAAATTGATAAAATATTTTAGAAAAACCATAAAAAATAGATTCATATGCTATTACATGAAAGCAATGCCTATAAGCAAGTCAAAGAGACTTTACTTTCACATGTGATTCGTTTAATTATTTTTCCAAAATATAACAATTAATTAATATTGACCGACTCGAATAAAGGTGTAGACTAGGTTAGTGACATAGATTAAATTGCTAAATATTTTAGGAAAACCATAAAAATTAGATTCATTTTGGTATAGATTAGGTTAGTGATATAGAATAAATTGATACATTTGTCAAATCTATAAAAATTATATTAATTTTAAGCATACATTTAATATGAGGCAAGATGGATTAAATTTCTTCAAGTGTAAACTTTTTTTTACAGTGTAAAATTTGAATAAAGAAATTGCATTTCTTTCATTTCATGATAAATCCCAATGAATATATAGTGGTTCTCTCTTTATGCATATAATGAATAATGTTTCATTGTTTAAATTGTATATTTGAATGTTATATAGAGTACATAACTTAATGTTGTATATCCAAAAAATATTGTTGGATTTCGAAGAAAAAAAAAACATTACCAAAATTTAAAATATTGAGAATATTTTACATAACATGTGGATCCAAACATTGTATCAATATTGGTTCGTATTAAAATAGTTTTGATAACCCATATTGATTTCTTCAGTTATTATGAATATTTTTAAATATCTTATATTAATTTTATCTTAAGAATTGAACGAATTACACATATCCCTCTTATTATTTTTATTAGGAAGTATTTTATATTTATATTTTATGTTTTAAATTTCAATTACCATTTTTCTTTGGAAATTGAATATTTTATTATATAAAACATCAAAATATTTTCTTTTAACATATATTATATATATATATATATATATATATATATATATGAAGTTTATATGGACATTAACATTAATTAGTTAACAACTGAAATAGAGTTTCTATTTAGGGAATATTTTATTTTTGTTTTAAGAGGGAAATGTGTCAACTCCACCAAGGAAAAAATTACACATCTCCTCATACTAGGCTATAGAATGAGCCTGTGGGCTCAAGGATGGAATTACACGTCCCCTCATATTGAGTCGTAGAATGAACCTTTAATGTAGGGATTCTGGATTAAATCAAAATCCTAGCATGTAAACCACACATACTTCAATCAGCATAAAAATATTCAACTTAAAATTAGACATGAAGGAAAGAGAGCCACATAATAATAAAAAATATTCATATTATAACATAAAATTATTTGGCCAAATATTACATTGACGGCCTCTTGGCTCTCATCCCTTCAAACCATCTCTCTAATTCTCTGCACTCCTCACTACTCTCAGATGTGCCTCATCCTCACAAAACACCCCTATTTATACATAAATAACGAATTTATTTCATTCCATAAATTCCTCCACCTAAATCTCAACTACAATTCTAATTTTGATTTATTCTAGTTTTGGACTCAACAAAGTCTCGTATGTGGAATTCCTACAACCTATACTATCTACCTAATCCATTCCACTCATATCCCCTAATTATTAGAGGATATTTACAAAAATCCTCACAATTTTAATTTCTCTCCTAATTTATTAAAAAGAAACAATTTAACTAATAAAATAATTAAAATGTCTCACCCCCTTATTACATAATTCAATAATGAAAATTTGGCTCGGATGCTCCTCCATCAAACTCCCCATGTAGAGAAGTTTCCACAGACTCCTCTCTATGAGGTCTGTAGTTTTTTTGTAATACGACGACAACCACAAGTCTTGATGACTTGCTCTGATGCAGGGGCATTAGGTTCAAAAAATACTTTGTATTTTAATAAACATAGGGGTCTTGTGTTTTCAAGAGAATATTGATTTCTTATGTAATTATTAATTTTTTTCAGTGATTTTAATAAGAGATATTAATATTGTGAAGAATTTGTAAATGTTCCCGAATGATTGGAGAACATGAGAGAATTATGATAGTTTAGATTTGAGAATTGATTGTTAATCTTAAGTTAGAATCAGTTTCATGATTTTATGGGATTAAAGAGGATCCTTAGGGACAAAGGATAGATTTTAGGACTTGAAGATTTTGAGTAATTAGTTGAGGATCTGAACCTAAATTAGTTTAGATTATTCTGTATAAAATTAACAAGCCTCAAAGGAAAAAGGGAAGAAGACATAGAGTAGTAGAAATAGGGATTGGTTATAAGCCTATAGGAAATTTTAGAGAAATGGACACCAATTGGAATATCAGGCCTAAAGAAGAAAAGACAGAACATGAGGTGTTCTGGATTTATGTGAATGAACAGAGTGTTGAATATGGTTGGTCTGCATTGATTGAATTATAGACAAATGCTTTGAGTTTCAATAAACAGGTGTGTGATTATATGGAGTGGAATGAGTTGATAATTTCATGCATGAATAGGGTTTAGAAATGGAATTCTGTATATCCTTAAGGGATTTGATGTAAGTGTCGAGACAAGCATGATGTTTTGAGCGAAATGCAATAAGGGTTTTCAGATACAGTTGAGAAGACTCAGTGAAATTGCACTAGTTAAGTTCAGTCATCGAGCATTGAATAGATCGATGACACAATGAAATTTAAATAGATACTCTGAAAACACTATGTGAGTGAGGCACCTGATTTGGAATCATTGCGGGGTTAATGTACAAGCTGTGCATTCAAGCGAGAAATTGAGGACAGAGGAATCCGAAATCAAAGTTACAGTTAAGGGTTTAATTGACATATTGTTTTGAAACCAATCTCTGGCATGGAACTTCGAAGGCACAAATTTTAAATGAGAAGTGGTGATCCAATGAATCTGTTTGAAATTTGAAGCGAACCACAGTGGAACTTCAAATTCAACGAAAAAGCAGAAGTGAAGGCAGAATCGAAACGAAATTGAATTGCATTTGTGTAGAGTATGGAACCAAGAATTGAATGGAATCATGAACCGTGGCTAGGATGGAACAGCAAAGGCAGGTTTTAAACCCACATATGGGTTTCACGTTGATTCGAAATGGTAAGTGGTAATTCCTAAATCGAACGCGATAACACTCAAGCATCAACATGTGGCATTGGTGGTATTTAAAAACTGTTTGTTTTGCGTGGATATGGGGTGATAGAGTTCGGGGTCGATATGAACGCGATATCCATTCGATCATCAGAGCAGGAGAACCAATGGTTGATGGGTGGAAACTTTCGCGGAAGTTAAACGAGCGAAAAGGTATGATGCGAGGCAGAATTTTTATTACTATGTTGGTGCTTTGGATTTTATCCAAAGTTTCACTTTTGAATAAATGAAGTATTCATGTGGTTCGAATATATGGTAGAGTGGTAAGGCATTTTCACATATCGAACGTGTATGGTGGCCGAGGGATTATATTTTGGGTTTTAACCCACAGTCGAAAATTTATATAATGAAGTTCTATGCTCTTGGGCCCAGATTTCTTATGGTTATATTGGCACGTTTGGTAGTTTTAACCAAAGTATGAAATGATATAATGTGGGTTGTTTAATATAATGTTTATTGGCGCATGTAAGCATTGGTAAGTGTTGGAAGAGGATTTATATCTTTGGTTACTTTTAACCAAAGTATACATTTTTGTTCATCAAGAAAGGAATTTTAACCTATGGTTTATAACCATAGAGTATGATGCAAGGTGCAACCCTGCACATGAAGTTTTTAAAGTGGGTTTATTATAATGTTTTAATTCCTTGAATGTAAAAGATAGCTTCCAAATATGTTGGATTTATAACCATGATTAAATAGTGGGGGAATATTCATTTAAAGATTCAATAATGCAAGCTTCCACATGAGTAATTGAAAAGTTTGGAATTGTGTTGGTTTAAAATGAACCATGCATTTTTATATGCATAGAAAATGGAGAATGTGGGTATTAGCAGCTTTGGATGCTATCAAGTGGTATTAGAGCAGGAAAGGCTCTTTTGAAAATTAAATTTTTTGGAATGCATGTGTGATGAAGGAAATGAGGAAAGCTTGGGATTTTAATTTTGTTTGACAATAATTGTAGATTTGAACATATATGCAGTGAAGGTGTGATAATGAGGAAATTCAGATTTGCAAAATCTGAGTTTAAAAGCAAGTGTGCTTTGAAGATTTACCAAGTTATGTTTTGAAAGATGTGAACACAGGTATAATGGTGATGGCAAAGAAATCAGATTTCAAACTCACAGACAACATGTAGTGTAGCAGAGTATTGGAAGGATTTGCAGAAGAAATTACAAATGGGTGTTGAAACAAACCTTGAAGATCAGGTATTTTGATTTTGTTTGAAGTTTATGTTTGCAGAATGTAGATTACAGACAATTGAAGAGCATCTCAGCAAGAACATCATAGCTTTAAAGAGAAGTGATGAAGGAAGCCAGCAAAGGTTTCTAAGGGAAAAAATAATGTGGCAGAACTTGGAGGAATTCCAACAGAGGTTGGATAAAAAGAACAGTTGTGTTATTAAGAGGGTGCATATGAGTTGAAGCCTAGAAGTAGTAGAGATGAATGCTCAAGAGGTTCCAAAATATAGAGGACCAATGCTTGCCAAAAGACCAAGTCCAAAGGAAAGGATTGGTGAGGTAAGTTGTAACAAGTAGGACTTGTTATTGCAGAGGCTTTAGTATAGCTCATGAGGAATGAGTAAATAACTCATGAAGATGGAAATGAAGGGGAAGATGACTACTGATAGTCATAGTAGAAATGGCATAGGTTTTGAGAGAGACCACAAAAAAATGAAAGAAGATGCCAAGACAAATGGCATACAGAGACAGTTACGGAAGGAATAGTATGAGAGAGAGTTAACTGAGATAAAAGAATAGTTTAATAAATTGAAAATGATGATAGAGGAAGACCAAAGATGGTTTTTTTTTGTAAGAAGAAAGGTAAAGTGGCATCAACTACAGATTAAGAAAGATAAAATGATAAATGCTCAGTTGAAGGAAAAATTACTGAGAATGAATGAGTATTTGGAGAAAGACTTGAAGATTGAAAATTCAAGTGAGACTAAGAGGTCGAATGACTTTAAATATGAAAATTTTTTATGTTTCTGGGGAGAACATGTGGAGAAGGAAAAAATACTGATATTTTTATAAAGGAGGAAAATGGGACATCGAGATCTTTTGAAAGTGTCCATACAGAGTTGGGGAAAAGTTTTACTTTTCAACATATTATAAGCAAAGGAAATTTAATCTATGATGATGGCCAAAAATTTAGAAATTAAGAAATGAATTGAAAAGATTAAGGAGACTGAAGAGAAGAGCATTGAAAAATTTCTGAATTGTATAGAAGACTTGGAACAATAGGAGGATTTGGTGATTAAATCATCAAATGAGACCATGAGGTCTTATGGTTTTAAAACTGACAAGTTGTGTGTGAATAGAGGTATTTCATGTGATGAAACTGTATTGAGTAAAGCTAAAAGCTGCCAAAAAAAAATATGATGATGATTATCTTTCAGATGAAGATCAAATTGAATTACTGCAACAAAAGGAGTTCATAAATTCCTTGTTTTGTGAAAATAATTTTTTCAATGGAGATACGAAAGTTGTGTCTGAAGGTGGGGAATTTGTTATTAATAATAAAAATGAGAAATTTATTTTATTCAATGGCCAAATGAAGAGTGATGGATAGACAACTAAAACTATTGCAGAGCTGGAGGATCAGAATTCTATTCTGATGAAAGATGAAGAGATGGCGTCACTAGGAAACTTGACTTGTGATAAAGAAAAAGATAGTGAAGATTGTATAAATATTTTCTCAGATGAGATGATAGATTTGTGGCATGAGTTAAGTATTTTGGAGCAAAGGATAGAGAGAAAGAGAATAAGTGTTCAGGTTGTAAAGTCAGAGCTGAATGAGAATGAAAAAGTTCATTTTTATGAACCAAAGAAAAAAGACATCCTTGAAATGGATGATGTGGAAGAGAGACTAGTTGACAGTCTTGAGAATTATTTGAAAAATTGGAATCAACATACTGATGTGATGATAAAGGAGGGAATGTCAGAGCAGAAAATTGAAGTGTTGCAAGAGGAAGAAGAGACATAAAGGTCTTATGTTTTTAATGATTTTTTTATGATTGCAGGTACTGATGAAAAGACTAAAGAATGTTTGGTCCAGGGGAACAAATTAAAAGAATATGACAATGAATGGAAAATTAAATACCAGTCCAAGGAATTGTTGAGGTGAGGAAACAAAGAATTTGTCATAAGTGACAATCAGGAAGAAGTTTTCAGTTGCAGAAACAAGAGGGTAAGGATGATAGGGTGGAAGTAAGATCTTAGCAAGTAGAAGTAAAAGCAAGAGTTCAGCAAGTAAAAGTAAGAGTAAGAGCAAGAATATAAGTTCACCAATCAAGAGGAAGGAGTACTCAGTAGTCAGAAGATATATTAGACAATGAAATTGAATTGATAATAAGGCTAATGGTGAAAATGTCTCAGAAGAAGACGATAGTAAGAAAGAAGAGAAGCGACAACAACAAGGGAGAGACAGTCACAAAATGTGAAAGCATAGCAAGTGGAAATATGAAGAACAAAATATGGAAGCCTGGAGAAGTACAGGAGAAGAATAATGCAGCTTATGGACAACAGCAAAACATAGTATGGGATCTAGGAAGACAAGGACTAAAAGAACATGATCAGAAGATCATGATTATTTTTAACCTTCAGACTCTGATGCAGGGGCATTAGGTTCCAAAAATACTCTGTATTTTAATAAACATAGGGGTCTTGTTTTTTCAAGAGAATATTGATTTCTTATGTAATTATTAATGTTTTTGAGTGATTTTAATAAGAGATATTAATATTATGAGGAATTTGTAAATGTTCCCAAATGATTGGAGAACATGAGAGAATTAGGATAGTTTAGATTTGAGAATAGATTGTTAATCTTAAGTTAGAATCATTTTCATGATTTTATGGGATTAAAGAGGATCCTTAGGGATAAAGGATAGATTTTAATTAGTTTATGTTATGAACCTAAATTAGTTCAGATTATTCTGTATAAAAATAACAAGCCTCAAAGGTGAAAGGGAAGTAGACAGAGAGTAGTAGAAGCAGAGATTCATTGTAAGCCGATGGGCAATTTCAGATAAATGGCCACCGATTATAATATCAGGCCTAAAGAAAAAAAGACAGAACATGACGTGTTCTAGATTTATGTAAATATTTTTATGCGAATTAACAAAGTGTTGATTATGGTTGGTTTGCAGTGATTGAGTTATAGACGAATGCTTTGAGTTTCAATAAATAGGTGTGTGATTATATGGAGCGGAATGATTTTATAATTTCATGTATGAATAGGGTTTAGAAATGGAATTTTGTATACCCTTAAGGGATTTGATGTAAGTGTCGAGACAAGCATGATGTTTTGAGTGAAATGCAATAAGGGTTTGCATGTACAGTTGAGAATACTGGGTGAAATTGCACTGGTTAAGTTTAGTCATTGATCATTGAATAGATCGATGACACAATGACATTTAAATCGATACTCTGAAAACACTGTGTGAGTGAGGCGCATGATTTGGAATCATTGGGGGGTTAATGTACAAGTTGTGAATTCAAGCGAGAAATTGAGGACAGAGGAATCCAGAATCGAGGTTACAGTTAAGGGTTTAATTGACATATTGTTTTGAAACCAATCTTTGGCATGGAACTTCAAAGTTGCAGCTTTCAAATAAGAAGTGGTGATTCAATGAATCTATTCGGACTTTGAAGCGAACCACAGTGGTACTTAAAAGTCAACGAGAAGGCGGAAGTGAAGGCGGAATCGAAACAAAATTGAATTGCATTTGTCTAGAGTATGGAACCGAGAATTAGATGGAACCATGAATAGTGGCTAGGATGGAACAAAAAAGGTAGGTGCTAAAACCACTTATGAGTTTCGCATTTATTTGGAATGGTAAGTAGTAATTCCTAAATCGAATGCGATAGCACTCAAGCATCGACACGTGGCATTGGCGGTATTTAGAAACCGTTTGTTCCATGTGGATATGGGGTGATAGAGTTCGGGGTCGATACGAACACAATATTCGTTCGAACGCCGGCACTGGAGAACCAATGGTGGATGCGTGGAAAGTTGCACGGAAGTTAAATGAGTGAAAAGGTATGATGTGAGGCTAGATGTTTATTACTATGTTGGTGCTTTGGATTTTATCCAAAGTTTCACTTTTGAATAAATGAAATATTCGCATGGTTTGAATATATGGTAGAATGGTAAAGCATTTGCACATATATAACATGTATGGTGGTCGAGGGATTATATTTTGGGTTTTAACCCAAAGTCGAAGATTTATATAATGAAATGCTATGTTGTGGGGCCAAGAGTTCTTATGGTTATATTGGCACCTTTGGTAGTTTTAACAAAAGTATGAAATGATATAATGTGGGTTGTTTCATATAATGTTTATTGGCACATGTAAGAATTGTTAAGTGTTGGAAGAGGGTTTATATCTTTGGTTTATTTTGACCAAATTCTACATTTGGGTTCGAATATTCAAGAAAGGAATTTTAACCTATGGTTTATAACCATAGAGTATGAGGCGAGGTGCAACCCCGCACATGAATTTTGTAAAGTGGGTTTATTATAAGGTTTTAATTCCTTGAATGTGAAATAAAGCTTCCACATATGTTGGTTTTATAACCATGATTAAATAGTGGGGGAATCTTCATTTGAAGATTCAATAATGCAAGATTCCGCATGAGTAATTGACAAGTTTGGGAATTGTGTTGGTTTAAAATGAACCATGCATTTTTATATGCATAGAAAATGGAGAATGTGGGTATTAGCAACTTTCGCAGCTATCATGCTCCCTCCAAGATTTCATACTCTGTTTTGTCGCTAGTCCTTCGAAGTATCAACTTGATTTGATAACTCATCGTCCACTTTATCGATCAGATTACATTGGCTTCTCCAACATTTTCTTTCGCCAATTCCTGGGAGTAATATTTATTTATCGAACTCTGTCGTCTCCAACTGAGCTTAATATTGAACTTCTTGCAATGGAAAATAACCAAGAACTCTTTTTTAAGTACAACCAGCAACAACTCTCTCGTCCAGTGTTGTACCTGCATCCACCAACAAACTATTAGTTTTAAAAAGGTAAGACCTGCCGGTCTCTTTTGATGCTTCAGGCATCAATATCTCATCATTGAATTTTTGGACTTCAATAGATTCTATTCCAAACTGTTGGTTTCTTTCATCTTCATCCTGCTGATTAATTGTTTCCTTTATGCCCCTATAGACATAACTTCCTTCCTGCTTCTCATCTTCCACCTCAATGCCAAATAGCTTCTACTCGATTTCTCTGATTTCGACATCATATCTGTTAATATCATTTTCTAGACCTACAGTTTCATCATTATTTCAAAATTTATAACATTCATTCAACTCCATAAATGTTAAACATATTTCATCTCTATCATGCATAGTAACTGTAATTTCTTATGGATCATGTTCTGCAAGTTTTTCTTTGCCATCAGGTTCCTTTAGCCACCATTTCAAAAACTTGATTTCCATATTAAATATTTTCAAAAATTCATCACTACCTTCACTCTTCCTCTGGAAATATTTCTGATTTGTCCTGGTTTCAACATCATTGCATTGTAAAACTTCGTCAGCAATTGCATTAAACAAATACATTTGTTTACCTCCTTGGAATTTTTTTTTTGGCATTTCCACTTTTCCCTTGCTCCATAATAACTTCAACTTTATGTCTTACCCCAAACAAGAATTCATCTATTATTTCATCTTGTTGTAAAAAATCAATACCTTCCTTCGGTAAAAGGAATTATCTACCATACTTTACCTCAAGAGTTTCATTCTCCTTTGTGACAGTTCCATCAGACTGCTCACCATATTTCACACATCCTGCAAACATACATAAACTGTGAGAAAAAATGTAAGGCTTCATGGCCTCATCTGTTTCTCTCACCAACAAATCTTCAGATGCTTCTGAACTATCCCAATAGTTCATGAGATCTTCCTCACTCATCTCTTCACCCAGACTTTCACCCTGTTCTGGGCCACAAATGGAAACATCCATTTTTAACTCAGCCTCTCTGAGTTCTTCACAACTCAACATCTGTTCGCACTTCCTTAGCTCTTATTCCAACTATATGTTTACCTACTTTTCCCTCTTTGTGTGTAGCTTCTTCCACTTTACCTTCTTTCTCATGGTCCAACCATGTGTCTGGTTTTTCACATTTTCCTGTAACAACTCCATTAATAATTCAAGATGAATTGTTATCTCAGTCTTCTCCTACTCGTACTCTTCATTCGTCAAATGTTCACATATGCCACTTATCTTGGCACTTTCCTTCTTCTTCCCTCTGTTGTGGTCTTCATCAGATCTTCAGAAATGACTATCAAGAGTCATCCTCCGCTTCTTTGTTAATTGTATGTGTTCACGTGTGGACTTCATTTAATCCAGTTCTCAGCAATCCTTCACACTTTCCATTCATCAAAATGCAAGTTCTCCTCCTGCACTTGGCTTCTCTTGGTTCTATGTCTTGGAACTAATCTCTGGCAACCCTCTTACTGCAATTTGTTGTAAACAACACTTTAGTAATGCATTTGTTACAATAACCAATTCTTTGAGTTTCAGGCTCTGCCGATCATGCACCCCATTATATTCAGACTTTTTCACTCAGCTTATAACTCTTTGACTTCAGACTTACACCAATTCTTCATTTTGGATGAAAAAACAATTCATTCTAACCACCACTACTACACCATTCTCAATTAATACAATGGCAATGAAAACCATTCACTACTCACATAGATAGCAACTCCATAAATTTATTATTTCACCCAACTTCACTCAAATGCCATTCACGCAAATTCCATTCTCTATTTCAAATTTTGACAAACAATCCATAAAGAAATTGTTTCTGGTTTAACATAAGCGATATTGAAGATACATTACCAGCATTGAATCCACTTAAAAGAAAAAAAAAACAATTGCAATTTGTTTTTGAAGTTGTTGCCATGACTCCACAGTTCTGTGTGCTCGACTCCTCTCTTCAAACTTGAACGCTTACTTCCCAGATCCGCTCCAAACAATAATACCTTTATTTCCACCCTAGAAACTGCAAATTTCTTTATAGTATAAGCTTAAAAAAATCAACGTATTCTTTTAAAAATTCATTGTTGAATATATACAACACAGTAAATCAAATTTGTTGAATTTTCTTTAAATCCCACTCCCACTATGGAATTTTCTTAAAAAAATTGTGCATTGCAAGTTGTTGAGTCCACGGCTTCATACCCCATCTTAACAATCAATTACACGAAATACAATTCCAGTTCTACAGTCTTAAATTCGGTTTGTGACTACACTTCTATTAATATAGTTACCATATCATTGAAGTGACAGCAATGAAAGAATCAGGACAAAATATAAAAAATTTTGTATGCATTTTCTCTACAATGTCAAACTGCTACCATATGAGTTGTCTTACCAAATGTGGGATTTTGCTTCTATGTTTGGTTTGACCCAAATCCTGGCTTCGAATTCTGAACAACTCTTGGTCAATTACAACCGTTCAATTTAGATAACTTTCAACAAGCAGAATATCCGCTTGAATGGGAAATGCTCTCCTTAAGCATGAATTTACTAGATAAGTTCTTGGATAAATGGGCTTTCAAAAATGAAAGACATATACAGGTCTGGGTGTCTCCCACATGACACTTACAATCAGATTTGAAGAAATCAACCCAGGAATTGTATACCGCAGCAAACATTTACAGTCAAACATAACACATTTAAGCAACAAGAGTTTTTGTAATGGAATGGATTGTCCTTAGAGGTTTTTGGATTACCAATGCTTCTCACCGACGACTGCTTTAAATGTTGTAAATTTCTTTGGGAAGTCTCCTTCATGTTGACAGAATGGATCCCAAGCAACACCAACTGATCCGTCCTCCAATCAATGCCCCCAATTCCTACAGCTAAGACACTTGTCTACGCAAAAATTTAATAATTAATTAAACCAAACAAGCAATTCATACTTACACACGCATTACATGAGGTACGTTATGCCTTGCATCAGGGTGATCCATTACAAAGACTTCAATCGTTGTTGCTATGATCCACGCACACAGAAAAGCCTCCACCCGAGTTTAATTAACACCTTAAAACTTAAGAAAACAACACTTTACAAGGTTGCGTTATAGTTTGGAACCTGTATTGCATCCAATGTGGTGGTGCTTCAATGCTGGGGTTGGACCCACATTCAAACGTATACCTTACGTAAGAATTTATTTGTTAAACCTGAAGCCAACTACCAAATCTGTCATAGTCAATGCCATTTCCTTTCAACGATCTCAGCAAAGCAATCTTACCAACTTGCGTTATGACTTGTGTACTCGTGTAATATATTACAATAAATAATTCATGATTCAACATTGTGCCCCTTCAACTTACTATTATATGCCTTCAACACACAGCAACGTCCTTCAAATACAGTGTTTCAATCCATCGAACTGCCCGATTTCTCTTGTTGTTAAGGCCGCAGTCCACGCAATGCATTAAGGCTGTGCACTATCTCCCAGCTATTGTCACATATTCCATAGGTTCAAATTCTCTATTAAATATGTAGAAAACTATTAGAACTGCAACTAATCAGATAATGATGTAAAGATCTGCCATAACTCAGAATGTTGCAAAAAATAAATATCAACAGTTCTTTAAATGTTAAATGATACTTTAAAAATTTTCAATTGGCCACCAATTAAAATTAGCATACATTACATCAAAGAAATTCATCACCATTAATGTTGACCACCACAGGAAAACTACACTCGGTGAGTAATTCTTCAAACTCGACACAAATCATAGCTGATGCCAATGATCTTGCGTGTGGCCTATTTCTGCCATTTTGTTTCGTCTAATGCTTATACTTATTTTCTGCCAGTAATATTCACAACGATCTACCAATACTGCACTATGTCCTTACACCATCATTGCAATGCAGTCTATTAAATATTACAGTTTCCAATGCTTTCCCTGAGGACCTTCAACTTCGCAGCAAAGTCCTTAGATTCTCCACCAGTTCCTTGGGTGACACCATCGGTGACACCATCCTAGTGAGGAGGGCATTGTATTATCATCTCTCTAATTTGGAAAAATTCCATTTCTGAATTAGAATTCGCAGCCTGTTGTTTGAGCAAGGAACCTCAAACCCTTTGTCTCTCTTCAATATCGAAGGAAACTAGATCTCCACCAAGCTTTCGTTGCAAATGCAATCTATTTTTACACCACTCTATTTTATTCCTCGTAAGTCATGCAAGCTATAGTCAGTAAATCTCAAACATAGACTGCTACAACTACCTTTATTACTCTAACATCCTCCGCCTTTGCAACAATTTCATTACAGCTCCATCAAATTTTCACCATTTCTCTGATACCAAATGATGCATGGATTCTGGGTTAAATCAAAATCCTAGCATGTAAACCACACATAATTCAGTTAGCATAAAAATATTCAACTTAAAATTAGACATGAAGGAAAGAGAGCTGCATAATAAAAAAAATACTGATATTAAAACATAAAATTCTTTGGCCAAATATTACATTAGGCATCCTCTTGGCTCTCGGCCCTTCAAACCATCTCTCTAATTCTCGGCACTCCTCACTGCTCTCAGCTATGTCTCATCCTTACAAAACACGCCTATTTATACATATATAATGAATCTATTTCATTCCATAAATTCCTCCACCCAAATCTCAACTACAAATCTAATTTGGATTTATTCTAGTTTTGGACTCAACAAAGTCCAGTATGTGGAGTTCCTACTCCCTATATTATCTACCTAATCCATTCCACTCATATCCCTTAATTATTAAAAAATATTTACAAAAATCCTCACAATTTTAATTTCTCTCCTCATTTATTAAAAAGAAACAATTTAATTAATAAAATAATTAAAATGTGTCACCCCCCTTATTACATAATTTAATAATGAAAATTTGGCTCGGATTCTCCTCCATCAGCCTTTGAATTCAATTATATATATATATGATTTAAACATATTTAGATTAACAAAAATAAGTAGTAATAAGTAATAATAATTTAATGATAATATGTTCTAAATTAAATTGAGAAATGAAATCTCAAATCTCTCTTGAATATTACTAAAAATATTCCATGGATATTTCATGGAGGCTCAATCCCTACTACCCAGTGCTAATCATAGATATTCAAATTAAAGTTCTAGAAACCCTATTCCAAAATACACACACCTATCAATGTAAATATGATATTAAAGAAAATGAGTGTCTATAGACTAGTCTAATGGTATTTAATTCCAAATAATAGTTGTTTTAGTAATACAATTGATGACATTATTTATCCTCTGACGCTTTTCATATAAACATAGTTTTCCTCATTTTTCTCTTTCATTCTAATCACTATGTTAGCTCAACTATGATGTCTGAAATAATTCCTTCACTTCTTAGATAACATTTTGCAAATTATTTTATATTTTTCTCATGATTACAATGTATATGATAGATATGGTGTTGTGGCTTTGAGTTGGTTGTAACAATAGTTCTTACAAAATTAAGGTCTAAAAACACTTCATAGTCCTCTAATTTATTTGTTTTCCTTGTATTACCCTAATTTTATTGTGGAAGTGTGTTATTTCGCAAGGTTATTTTGATTGTACTATTAAAAATATTCACACCCCCTATCCTTTCCATACATAACACTTTAAACTAACCCTTTTCCCTCCATGTCGTTCATGATAAAGAAGTGGCCCCCTCATGCTTCTTTTTTAAAAGGTTATTACTAAATGCACTACTTTAAATGAAAGCATGAATAAAATTTAAAGCCATTGATCATACGGTTGACTACAGATTCTAAAGGGTGATGAACAAATTTAAATTAATAAAGCTTGAGGTTTAATGTCACCTCATTATGTGCTTATCCCCATGGATCATTTGATGTGGTAAAGGATATCATTAATAATGTCTTAACTCTTGGAAAGACAGAGAAGGAAACATGGAAATATTGAATCATCTATTAAATTTAAAGACCAATTCATAAAGGATCCCCTTTTGTCCCCATGTTGAATTATGTAGAGAAAAATGTAGTTAGAAAAACATAACAAACAATTATTGAACTCTTAGTTAAAATGAGAGGGGGGGGGTGAATCAGTTTAACACAGTCATAGAGTTTTTTAAACCTTTTATTCAAACCAACATACATCTTCATTTCATGTCCAGCTTAATATGTAAGTAATCTTAGAATATGAGCATCAAGTATTAATATAATGGAACAACAGACTTAATATGAGAGCAACATGTATTAAGCAGATGATATAAATCAGATCAACACATAAACACCATGCACAGAGACACCAGATATAAGTGGAAACCCATGAAGGGAGAAAACCACATCTTATTATTGTTGTGATGCAAAGGCAATCTCCAACTCCCTCTCACCACTGTTTTTCTGCAGGCACCAACCTACAGGAGGCTCCTACCTCAATTCTGCAGGCTACAACTTGCAAGGAAGCACCAACTCCCTTCAATTTTCTGCAGGCACCAACCTATAGGAGGCTTCAACCCCAGTCAGCTACAACTGACAACTATCAAGCCGCAACTTGATAGGGAAGCTCCAACTTCCTCAATTTAGCAAACTGAATGTTTGCTAATTTACCTCAGATATCAGCTCTGTTCTGTAGCTTCTCTTTCTTCTCTTAATCTTCTCTGCTTTAATCTTCTATATTCTTCATTCTCTATATTTTCTCTCTCTCACTCTACTGAGCTTATCAAATTGATATTATATAGAAATTCTCACATGACTGTTTGTGTTCCTCTAGGAATTCGAAATGAATGGTCATACCCCTTGGTCTTCTGCCTCCTCATTACTTTGTCCAACTCAATTTAAAATCATAATAAATTTCATACTACAGTGGGATTTTATTCTCTCTTGGAGACTTTCCAATGCATCACAAACAATAAAAATTTCAATTACAATGTTTACATTCACATATAATGAAAACTGCAGCTCACTCATTCTGTCTCTTGGCTTGCTGCGCATTTGTCTTTTCTCTAACTGTGTCTTTGTCCCTTTCTCTTCTCTGTATGCCTTTCTGTTTATGGCTGTTGCGTAACTTCTGTATTTGTGTAACTACATTTTTCATTTTTATATCAGTGCTTTATATATAAATGAATCTGCTGACTGCAATTCTGCGCCATATTCCAACGCTTTTCACGCCACGAGTGTCTTGTTGATGTGGAAAATTCCGCAAGCGGAACATACATACATCACAATTGTATTAAACAAAGAATCACCTTCCACCTTGAGCCGAGGCCCATGGGTCCACAGACCACGTGGCATATTTTAATACCATTGCAACCATCGTTTTATATTTATGACAGCTCTTATATATATATATATATATATATATATATATATATATATATATATATATATATATATATATATATATATATATATCTATATATATATAAAACCCAACTTTCATTACACTGACTGCCTTTTAATATGTCATTAAATCAATTCTTGGTGTATATAATAAAACCTGTTTAAACATATACAAACTCCTTTCGGGCCCACCTAAATGCGATCAATCACAAGCGCAAATTTCTAATTGCGATAGTTGCTGTGCAGTTTCAACCAACTGCGATATTGCGATATTGCAATGGTTGCGATATTGCGATGTTGCGATAGTTGCGATATTGCGATGGTTGTGATATTGTGATATTGCGATGCTGTGATAGTTGCGATATTGTGATGGTTGCGATATTGTGATGTTGCGATGTTGCGATAGTTGTGATATTGCGATGGTTGTGATATTGCGATATTGTGATGTTGCGATATTGCGATGGTTGCAATATTGCGATGTTGCGATAGTTGCGATATTGTGATAGTTGCGATATTTGAGGGTCCCGCCTTATGGTACTTTGATTCTTTGAATCTCGCGCTACATATGGCTATATATGCTTTAGTCCTTTGTATATAAAGCGCAATATATAATTTGCCTCTTATTTAACTTAAAACCTTAATTGAACAACACACATATACATAACAGATAAATATGTATACATTGCCAATGGGTCATGTGATTCCCGGAATAATATTTGTTTTATATTATATGTATAACGCTGGTTGGAGTGTGCGATTCCTGGAATTTTATAACGGCTCTCTGCCTCTGTCTCTGCCTCTGCTGCTTTTGTTACTTAGCCTCTGCCTCTGCCTCTGCTGCTTCTGTCGCTCTACCTCTGTCTCTACCTTCCGATAACGGTTCTTCACTGTGCTTCTATGACTGTTACATTTTGACATTCTTCTTGCCGCCTCTATTGCTTTCGTTGTGCCTCCATTGCCTTCAATGTGCTTCCTTTGCCTTCCTCTACTTCAGCGCTGCCTTCTTTGCCTGTTTCTTCTTCAGCGCTACCTCCTTTGCCATCAATGACAATATTTCCAACAGTCTCCCCCTTTGGCATTGATGGCAATCCACTTTCTCTGTTCGCTTTCTCTTTTTCCTGTTGCTTGCTCTTCCTGTTTGTCTGTTCTTCCTCCTGCCTGTTCTTCCTCCCCCTTTGACATCAATGACAAAGGGTTGCTTTTTGTATTTCGTTTTTCTGAGTTAAGATTAGGCCCTCTTCTGCTGAATTTTTACCATGTTGTTCCAGAGTGATGTATATGACTTGTTGAGAGAACACTTTGAGGGTTATCGAACTTGAATATACATTTTGACTTTGTCTGATATAGTGAGCCTGTATATGTTTTATAGCTGTGTTTCATATGGAGTGCCTGTAATCTGTGCTAGATTGCAGACAGGGATGATTCATTTGACACTTCGAAAGGTCCTTGTTGCTTTTTCATGTTGAATACTGATAATACTGAGAATATTTTCTTATAGCTCTTTGATCCTGTGGACCTGTTTTTATGCTTTCCTTGCTGGCTGTTCTCCTCCTGGAATGATATTTTCGTTTTTTTCTCCCCCTGAAATTGTGCTTTCTCTTTATATTAGAGAGTAGCATATGTAGATACTACCCCTAGTTTATCTCTCAAGTATTGAAATGGTTCTCTAGTAAGAGGTTTGGTATATATATCAACTGTCTGTTCTTTCGTTGGTACATATTCCGGTTTTACTATCTTCTGAGCCACTTCTTCTTGGAGGAAATGATACTTGATTGGAATATGTTTAGTTTTTGAGTGAAGTACAGGATTTTTAGATATACTTATAGCACTTGTATTATCACATTTGATTAAAATAGGTTCATCAGTGCTTACCTTCATGTCTTGAAGAGTTTGCTTCATCCAGATGACTTGTGTACAACATGCTGTTGCTGCTATATACTCTGCTTCAACTGTAGACAGAGAGATGGATGTTTGTTTCTTGCTTCGCCATGCCACCAGACTTTTTCCTAGATAGAATGCACCTCCACTTGTACTCTTCATGTCATCCACATAGCTGGCCCAATCTGCATCTGTGTATGCTGATAAAGTGAAGTTTTTGCTTTTAGGATACCAAAGTCCATACTGTGTTGTTCCTTGTAGATATATGAATATTCTTTTGACTGCCAGAAGATGGTTTTGTTTAGGTGTTTCTTGATATCTAGCCACTTGTCCTACTGCTAGCATGACGTCTAGTCTTGATGCAGTCAGATACAATAGACTTCCAATCATGGATCTATAGATTTTTTGATCTATATCAGCAGACCCATCATCAGCACACAGCTTGCAACCTGTGGTCATGGGAGTTGACACAGGTTTACAATCCTCCATTTTGAATTTTTTCAGTATTTCTTTTAGTTATTTTTCTTGAGAGATGAAGGTGCCTGTGTTCTTTTGTTGAATTTGCAGTCCCAAGTAAAAACTGAGCTCTCCAATCATAGACATTTCAAACTCTATTTTCATCTCATCAGCAAACCCTTTTGCTAGTTCATCTTTGTTGCTTCCAAACATAATGTCATCGACATACACTACAACAACCAGGAGTTTATTCTCATGGGCTTTTATGTATAGATTGCAGTCTACTCCACCTCTCTTAAAACCCTGTTTTTGCAAATGTTTATCCAATCATGAGTACCAAGCACGAGGAGCCTGTTTCAGTCCATATAGAACCTTCTTCAGTCTGCATACATAGTCTTCTTTGTATGTCAATGAGAAGCCTTCTGGTTGTTCCATGTATACTTCTTCTTCTAGATCTCCATTAAGAAAAGCAGACTTTACATCCATTTGATATACCTTGAAGTCTTGGTAGCATGCAAATGCCAGGAATATTCTGATAGCTTCCATTCTGGCTACTGGGGCAAATGTTTCTTCATAATCAAGTCCTTCAATTTGTGATTATCCTTTGCAGACCAGCCTGGCTTTATTCTTGATTACTTGTCCTTGCTCATTCATTTTGTTTTTGAATACCTATTTTGAACCAATGATATTCTTTTCAATTGGTCTAGGAACTAGTTCCCAGGTATTGTTCTTCTCAATTTGGTCCAATTCTTCATTCATTTCTTTTACCCAATACTTGTCCTTGCTGTCTTCTTCAAACTTCTTTGGCTCTATTTGTGATAACATTGATATGTATACTTCTTTTGTCTGTTCAGCTAGCTGCCTTCTTGTTTGCACTCCTACACTTTTTTCTCCTATGATTTGATCTTCTGGATGGTTCTTTTGAGTGTATCTTGAGGGGGTTTTTGTGTTCAGTTCAGCATTTTCTGATGTTTTTCTCGTTTCATCATCTTGGTCCTCTTCTTCATGATTTTCAGGATGGCTGCTGTAATCTATATCTCTTGTCTTGTTTGGAAGTTCTTCATAAAATCTTACATCAATACTTCCTACAATTTTTCGAAGAGTTTTGTTGTAGCATCTGTATCCTTTACTCTTGGATGCGTATCCTAAGAGTATTCCTTCATCTGATCTTGCATCAAAATTCCCCAGATTTTCATCATTATTCTTTATGTAGCACTTGCTGCCAAAGACTCTAAAGTGCTTGATTGATGCAGGTTTACCATGCCATAGCTCATAAGGTGTCTTATCACTGTTAGGTCTTAAATGAGCTTTGCTTAGAATATGTACTGTTGTGTGTACAGCTTCTGCAAAAAAGGTTTGAGGAATGTTATTCTCTTGCATCATAGCTATGGCCATTTGTTGTACAGATCTGTTTTGTCTCTCTGCTACTCCATTTTGCTGAGGTGTCCCTGCAATGGTAAATTGTTGCTTTATTCCATGTTCATTACATAGGTATGCAAAGTTATAATCTGTGAATTCTCCTCCTCTATCTAATATGATACATTTTAGCTTGTATCCAGTTTGATTTTCTGCTAATTCTTTGAATATCTTAAACTTTTCTAGTGCTTCTGATTTGTTCTTGAGAAAAGCAACCCATGTCATTCTGGAGAAATCATCTATTATCAGCATGAAGTAGGATTCTCCACTTGGTGTCTTGGTTCTAGCAGGTCCACACAGATCCATGTGCACAAGCTGGAGTGGTCTTCTTGTTGATACCTCATCTTTAGATTTAAAGGATGTGCGAGTCTGTTTTCCCAATTGACAAGATTTGCATATGGTATTTGAAGGCCTTTTTATTTCTGGCATATCTTTGACAACTTTCTTCTTGCTCAGTCTAATGATATGATCGAAGCTGAGATGTCCCAATCTCCTATGCCATAACCATGACTCCTCAAGTTTGCTAAGATGGCAGGCTTCATCTTCCTCTTTCACTATGTAAACATTACACTCTGTTTGGACACCTTTGAGCAGAGTCTTTCCTGTTGTGCTTGATCTGACTTCACAGTCTTGTGCTCTAAAGAGAACTTCACAGCCTTTGTCACACATCTGACTGACACTAAGTAAATTTTCTTTCAGCCCATCTACAAATAGTACATCTTGGGCCTTTCCTCTTCCATTATCTATGTTGACTGAGCCTTTTCCCCTGATCTTACCTGATTTATCATTGCCAAAAGTTACATTGCTAGATTTCTTTTCATCAAGAGTAATAAACTTACTTTTGTATCCTGTCATGTGTTTAAAGCAGCCACTGTCCAAGCACCATTGACTTTTCAGATCTTGAGCAGTTAGAGCCAGGTCACATTTATTCACCTTCTTTATCCACTGGAGGCCTCCTTTTGTTTGGTATCTTTTGTGAGGTGATGAATTATATCTTCTTAGAGAACACTTGGAAGGCATATGTCCAACTTGATTGCATATACAACATTTGATCATAATTTTTGTATAATTGTGAGCATGAACAAAATTTCTTTGACTCATAAACCTCCTTGAGGTATTGAACATCAGTCTTTGTCCATACTTTCTACTTTCAATAATTATATGGCCAAAATCCTTACAATAAAAACAATAACCATAGAAATTACTTGCATACCTGATGTAAGGTTGTCTCTTCCATGCTTGCATCTTTTTCTGGTTTGAATCATTCCTCCTTGCATGACAATATGCAGCAATGTGTCCTGGCTTGTGGCAGACATAACAAGTGGCATTCTTCATAGGAGGCAAGAATCTCCTTTGATGGCTTCCAAATTTGATATAATCAGGAATATATGATCCTTTCTCTATTGTCTTAGTATTTGTTACAATCTTTGTTATTAGAGGTTTCTTCTAGTCTCTGTCTTTCTCATTACATGTTTCTTCCTTTGTAGGAATTTTTTGAGTTGCTTCATCAGTCTTCTTTTCTTTCTCAAAAATTATATTTTTATTTTCCTTTTCTTTGCCTTTACTTGATTCTCCTTCATAGCCTATCCCAGTTTTTATTAGAGGAGATCTTTGAGCATCCAAGATTTCATTCAACTTACCAGAACTTGTCATTTGAGAAGGGTATATAGAAACTTTATGTTGAGAACTTTCTAATTTCCTTCTCAGACACATAATTTCTTCTTCCAGCTTCTCTTGTTCTCGAGTTTTATCTTTGATTTGCTGAAGTAACATATCTTCTATCTTCTTGGCTTCTTCAAGCTTTACCTTCATCTGCATGAGGACTTCTGAATTTTGTTCTTCTTTCACACATTTCAGGAGAATCTCTTTTTGTTTTCTGCATTTTAGTTTGAGTCTGTCAATCTTCTCCAGAGCACTTCTTAGATCCCCCTCAAGATCAACTTCCCCTTCTTCTTCTTCTTCTAGCAAGAGTCCTTCAAGATCTTCTATGGCCATCAGTAAAAATTCAGAGGTTCCCTCTTCTCCTGAGGGTTCATCTGAGTCTTCAGATGCACTGCTCTCTTGCTGAGCATAGAAGGATTTTCTGTTGAATTTCTTTCCTTTCTGCCAATTCTTTGATGTGTCTTTCTCTGATTCTTGAGCTTGATTTCTTACTTTCTTGTGAGGAAATTTAGCAGCATAATGTCCAACTCTTCCACAATTAAAGCATGTAAAAGGAAGTTTACCTTTGTATCTACCTGAGCCTCTATCCAATTTGTTGACAAATTTAGCCTCTTCTTCATCAGAGCAGGAGCATATGTCTTCCTTTTCTTCTTTCTTCTTTTCTGTTTTGAATGCTACCTCCCTTGTACTTGGCTTCTTCTGTGGGAGCCTCATCTCATATGCTGTAAGATTTCCTAGTAGCTAGTTCATGGTCAAGGTCTCCTAATCAGCTATTTCTTCTATTGCAGACACCTTGGGATTGAATCTGGATGGAAGAGATCTTAGAATCTTTAGTACAATTATACCTTCTGGTATTGTTTCTCCAAGAGCTTTCATACTGTTAACAATTTCTGCAACTTTTAAGAAGAAGCTGCCAACATCTTCATCATCATGCATTTTTAAATTTTCAAACTGGGTTCTATATACTTGAATTTTGGCAGTCTTAACCTTTTTATTTCCCTCATGGATATTCTCTAGAGTGTCCCACATATCTTTGGCAGTCTTACTGTGCATTATTTTGATAAACTCAGCTTCACATAGTCCATTTAAAATTGCATTCATTGCTTTTGCATTAGCTTCAAAGCTTTGTTTAGCTTCTTTCTCTGTATCAGTTGACTTTGTGACATATCCAATTTCCACAGCATCCCAAACTTCTAATCCTAAAGACATTATATAATCTTTCATTATGATTTTCCAGAAAGCATAATTTTCACAAGTGAAGAAAGGGGCTTTATTGGTTGAGCATCCTTCTTTACTAGCCATCTTGGGAACCTAGGATCTCCTTTCAGTTGTTAGACTTGTACAAAGGAACCTGCTCTGATACCAATTGTTGAACTCTTAGTTAAACTAAGAGAGCGGGGGGGGGTGAATCAGTTTAACACAGTCATAGAGTTTTTTAAACCTTTTATTCAAACTAACATACATCTTCATTTCATGTCCAGCTTAATATGTAAGTAATCTTAGAATATGAGTAGCATGTATTAATATAATAGAACAACATACTTAATATGAGAGCAGCAGGTATTAAGCAGATGATATAAATTAGATCAACACATAAAAATCATGCACAGAGACACCAGATATAAGTGGAAACCCATGAAGGGAGAAAACCACATCTTATTATTGTTGTGATGCAAAGGCAAGCTCCAACTCCCTCTCACCACTATTTTTCTGCAGGCACCGACCTACAGGAGGCTCCTACCTCAATTCTGCAAGCTACAACTTGCAAGGAAGCACCAACTCCCTTCAATTTTCTACAGGCACCAACCTCTAGGAGGCTTCAACCCCAGTGAGCTACAACTGACAGCTATCAAGCTGCAACTTGATAGGGAAGCTCCAACTTCCTCAATTTAACAAACTGAATGTTTGTTGATTTGCCTCAGATATCAACTCTGTTCTGTAGCTTCTCTTTCTTCTCTTAATCTTCTCTGCTTTAATCTTCTATATTCTTCATTATCTATATTTGCTCTCTCTCACTCTACTGAGCTTATCAAATTGATATTATATAGAAATTCTCATATGACTATTTGTGTTCCTCTAGGAATTCGAAATGAATGGTCATACCCCTTGGTCTTCTGCCTCATCATTACTTTGTCCAACTCAATTTAAAATCATAATAAATTTCATACTACAGTGGGATTTTATTCTCTCTTGGAGACTTGCCAATGCATCACAAACAATAAAAAATTCAATTACAATGTTTACATTCACATATAATGAAAACTCCAGCTCACTCATTTTGTTTCTTGGCTTGCTGCGCATTTGTCTTTTCTCTGACTATGTCTTTGTCCCTTTCTCTTCTTTGTATGCCTTTCTGTTTATGGCTGTTGCGTAACTTCTGTATTTGTGTAACTGCATTTTTCATTTTTATATCAACGCTTTATATAAGAATGAATCTGCTGACTATAATTCTGGGCCATATTCCAATTCTTTTCATGCCACGAGTGTCTTGTTGATGTGGAACATTCCGCAAGCGGAACATACATACATCACAATTGTATTAAACAAAGAATCGCCCTCCACCTTGAGCCGAGGCCCGTGTGTCCACAGACCACATGGCATATTTTAATACCATTGCAACCATAATTTTATATTTATGACAACTCTTATATATATATATATATATATATAACCCAACTTTCATTACATTGACTGCCTTTTAATATGTCATTAAATCAATTCTTGGCGTATATAATAAAACCTGTTTAAACATATACAAACTCCTTTCGGGCCCACCTGAATGCGATCAATCGCAATCACAAATTTCTAATTGCGATAGTTGCTGTGCAATTTCAACCAACTGCGATATTGCGATATTGCGATGGTTGCGATATTGCGATGTTGCGATAGTTGTGATATTGCGATGGTTGTGATATTGCGATATTGCGATGTTGCGATAGTTGCGATATTGCGATGGTTGCGATATTGTGATATTGCGATGTTGCGATAGTTGTGATATTGCGATGGTTGTGATATTGTGATATTGTGATAGTTGCGATGGTTGCGATATTGCGATGTTGCGATAGTTGTGATATTGTGATGGTTGTGATATTTGAGGGTCCCGCCTTATGGTACTTTGATTCTTTGAATCTCGCGCTACATATGGCTATATATGCTTTAGTCCTTTGTATATAAAGTGCAATATATACTTTGTCGCTTATTTAACTTAAAACCTTAATTGAACAACACACATATACATAACAGATAAATATGTATACATTGCCAATGGTTCATGCGATTCCCGGAATAATATTTGTTTTATATTATATGTATAACGCCGGTTGGATTGTGTGATTCCTGGAATTTTATAACGTCTCTCTGCCTCTATCTCTGCCTCTGCTGCTTCTGTTACTTAGCCTCTCCCTCTGCCTCTGCTACTTCTGTCGCTCTACCTCTGTCTCTACCTTTCGATAACGGTTCTTCACTGTGCTTCTATGACTGTTACATTTTGACACTCTTCTTGCTGCCTCTATTGCTTTCGTTGTGCCTCCATTGCCTTCACTGTGCTTCCTTTGCCTTCCTCTGCTTCAGCACTGCCTTCTTTGCCTGTTTCTGCTTCAGCGCTGCCTCCTTTGCCACCAATGACAATATTTCCAACAACAATGTGAGGATTGAGACAAAACATTAAAGAACTTAATGCTTCATATTATTTCTTCTTCTATTTATTCATTTAACAAGTAATACATTCATATATATGATTTAGATTTCAAAAAATATGGAAATTGATACAAATTATTTAATTAACTAATCAAATGAGGCAATTTTAACTAATTACTTGAGGATAATTCTTACTAACCCAAATTCACTATAGGAGTACTCAAAAATTTCTAACAACCTATGAGAAATTATTTATTACAATAGTATAAACTCAACATTGCCCTCTACACTCCCTCATAATGTTTAATGAGTTGATTCTAAGCACCTTTCTTGTTAATGAAATTTCTCTCTTGGTATTTCTTCATTGAAGATATCACTATTTATATAACCAACCGGTCCTAAATTATGTATTTAATTATACTAAATGCATTAATTACTTATTCCATAGAGATATCTCAAAATTAATTTTGTATTCCAAAATGAATTTCACTTCGAATTTAGATGAATTTACAATTTAAACTTACTACTTACATAATGTTAGGTCTAGTGGTAGTAAGATTTATGAGACATCATAAAAATAATGTAGGATTATGCATCACTTTTTTTACTCTAACTTCTATAGAAAAATTTTCATTTTCATCAATAGGTCTACTAATGGGCTTATTATTTTTCATTTTCAATTTGTTAGGAAGATATATAACATATTTTTCCTATGAAATAACGATATCATCATTCATTTTCATTAATTCTACGTCAAGGAAATAATACATTAAAACTAAATAAGTCATTTCCGAATTGGTCATCATAACATGTCTAAGCTTCTCCAGTAAAAAAATCATTTAGGATATATATATCAAGGAATCTACATTTCAGCAAACAATTAGTAGGTCATTATTGTTTGAAAATTTTCACTTTCACTATTTTTCTATAAAATAATTATCTTATCTACTCTACCACGTTGTTGCAACTTGTATAATCTTGTCAAGAGTCTTTTAGTGTATAAAATTTATGTTAATTCCGTATAACTTCATATCCTTGGGGGATATTGAAAATAGACATGCTATTTGAAAATTTCATTGAAAAAAGTTGATTTCACATCAAACTAATAAACGAGGCAATTATATTGTGCTACCAATGCTGAAACAATTCTTATTGTAACGAGCCTTGCAAAAGGAGCATGTGCTTCATTGTAGTTGACACCTAGTTGCTACAAAAACACCCATTCAATTAACCCTGATTTATGCTTTTGTATGGATTTGTAAACCCCAAATATGTCTTTTTCAATACGAGAATCCATAATCTCCCATGTTTCATTCCTTTTAATCATTGCAATTTCTTCATCCACTCCTCTGCACCATCATTCCTCTTTTACTACATATTAAAAACATCTCAATTATATACGAGAAGTTATACAAAAATTGAAATGTCCATAAATTTCATTTAAGGATTTTATCTTTCTTGAAAGGGGTATTCAATTTGAGATAGGAATTGAAGTTGAATATGATGGAGTGGGTGTAGTCTAGGAAGTATATGGAATATTAGTTTGATTTGTGGAAACAAAATATTTATCTTATTGTATAATAATTCTTCAATTGTCTTTTTCCACACATTGATTCCACTACTCTTCTTCTTTTGCCAAAAATAAAAAATATAATAAAAAATTCATGACTAACCAGAATGTTTTTACTTTTTGAATTGAACAATATATAAGCATTTGTTTCATCATCATCTCTAATGAAAATACATTTAACACTTTTATCATATTGTATTTTTCTTTTCTTAGCAAGGAATTAAGCATAAGAAATACAATCAAAGATTTTAAGATGAATAACACCAGGTTTTCATCCTACCCATTCATGATATGGAATTATATTTTGAACACATTATTGGAATTTTATTAAAAAAATATATATATGTAAATGAAAATTCAAGCCAAAGATGTTTAGAGGACTTTTACCTTTCACCATGCTCCCGACCAATGCAATAATTGGACAATTGAAAACCATTATTAGAATAAAATTCTCCTCCTCTATCTATCTGTCTGTATTTATGACATATGGAGTTTTCTCCTCAACAAAAACTTTAAATTGTTTAATGATAGGTCCCTATATTACTAGTATAGTCCCTTATTGTTGTTAGTGTAGCCCCCTTATTGTTATCTTTGTACCATTGTAAACCCAATATTGTTATTATTGTGCCCTTACATTATTGTTGTTAGGTTGGCTCGGATTAAATTGTCACTCCATGGACTCCCATATATAGAAGGAGGTTTTTTCATTTGTATCATCCAAGAATTTTTCATTTATGTAATGTAAAGGAGGTTTCCCCCTCAAAGTGGCTTATTTATAATGCATTTATCTCTCTTTTCTTCTATTTTTGGAGCTGGTTTCATAACATTTGGCATGAAAGATTTCTATTCTAGGATTTTGCTGCTCTAAACAGGTCATCGTGGAATTTTCTCTACAAATTGTTTCTACGAAGGTTCAGAAGCTGAAATTTTTTTCGCACGAATCTCAAATCCAAAGGAAATTTGTCTAAAAATTTCAGATATTGGTTCACAATATTTGCAGATTTATGATCTATGGGAGTTAGGGTTTTTTCAGGCTCCCAAATTTCATCTCAAAGAGGTGACTCTAGGAAAATTGTCATAACTCTCTCTTTGGGCAACAGCTTTGGATTATGTAAAAAGTGGCCAAAATTACACAGACTGTAGTTTCCTGTGTATCAATTTTAGTGCCAAAAGAGGAAACAATGACACGTGTCACGTCGTACAAGTTCAGTCCACTGTACTAGTCCACAACTAGGTCACTGTGGGAGATTGGGAATAAATTTTTCTGGAAGCATCCAAAGCAGGTCAGACCTGTGGCATTGGAAAGAAGGTTCAGAGGGCTACTATAGGACCAAATTTGAAATATTAAAGATCTGAAATTACAAAGATAATTCATTTTCAATATCGAGCTCCTCAAAAGAAAGAAAAATGTGTGTATTGTTTTTTCAAATTGCACAAGTCTTGTTTGAAAAAGCAGTTTGAAGTTATTCCAAGGGAATATTGAAGCATAGATACCACTATTTGGTTCTAAAATTCCATCTAAAATAATTCAATACCCATTAAGCCTTCAGAAGGCTCTATTATGACTCATGAAGAGGAAGAAGTGCAACATGACATGTATAAAATTACAGGAGAAAGTGCACCAAATTTTCTCTTGTAAAGAGCAACAAAAAATGAAATGGAAGTTTTGAAGAAAGATGTGGAATCTAAGATGCATGGCTTGAAGAAAGACATGGAAGCTAAGATGGATGGTTTGCGGAATGGCATGGAATCTAAGATGGATGGCATGGAAGCTTGCATGGAAGCTAAGATGGATTACATGGAAGCTAAGATTGATGAAAAAATGAAAGACAACATGGAAGACATGAATAATGATATAAAAATAGACATGGAAGGCTTGATGACAAGGATGATACAATAAATTATTCATAATGGAGGAAATATAGTAGAGGGAACTCATGATGAGAACAAAATAAAATTTAATCATGATTTCATAAACTCTAACATTGGATTGAAGACCCACCATATTCCAAAGATCGAAATGAGGAAGTTTGATGGTGAGGATACCCTAACATGGATACTACATATGGAGCAATATTTTGATATCAATAATGTGAAAAACACATGAAAGGTACGCATTAAGACTTTATATTTAGAAAAAAATAAATTTTTATGGTATCTATGGTTTTTCTCTCGTAAAAAAATTGTCAGTTGATCAATTTTTATGGAGGAAATGATAGAACATTATAAGGATACACAACACAACACTTTCTTCATCCAATTGATAAATCTCAAACAAAAGGGTTGAATGGTGGAGCACATTTAGGAGTTCTAAAAATTGAATATAAGGGTAGTTGATATACGAAAGGAACACATGATTGATGTTTACATAGGGACATTAAAGGATAACATCCAACATGAGGTTCATGTTTCGGAACCCGATTCATTGGAGAAGGCATTCAAGTTGGAAAGAAAAATTGTGTAGGTTTTAACCCTGAACAGAAATTATCTACACACAAATATTATAACAGAAAATAAACCATAGCGAGAGCATAAAATATAAAACAGATAAACACAAAGATTTTCCCCTGGATCCCAAATTGGGACGACCAACTTGATTTTTCATTATATTCCTTTTAGTATTACAACACATATATATACATGCTAAAGCAGACACGAACCCTAATCCATTAACCCTGGATTAGAACATAACCATAGTTCCCTTGACCGGATCTACAAAAATTCCAGGGGCCGAAAACCATCATACCCCAAAAACATGTGCAAAACCATGCAAAAAACCATGGGCACGGACTACCCACCGGAAATTAAGGACCAATATAACACATACCCAACATTCTCCCACTTGTTGTTTTCTTTCCTTAGGGGGACATAGGAGAGCTTAGTCATTGGCCCAATTCTTCAACACCCATTGTTTCTCTACACCAAGAGAACTTTTGAGTGCTCACAGACTTCGTCAATGCATCTGCAACATTCTTCAAAGTGTCCACCTTTACCAGAAACACCCTTTTAGCCTCAACCATATCTCTAACAAAGTGATATTAAACATCAATGTGCTTTGTCTTTGAATGATAAGCATGTTTAATAGCCAAGAAAATTGCACTTTGGCTATCACAGTCTATCCTTATAGCTTGTTGTACCAACCCCATACTTGAACACAATCTCTGCAACCAAACTGCTTCCTTGCTTGCATGAGTGGCTTCTATGTATTCTGCCTCTATAGTTGAAAGATACACTATAGACTATCTTTTACTCATCCAACTGACTATGCCTCCAAATAGGCTAAACAGATACCCACTTGTAGATCTTCTTTGGTCGTGATCTCCAGCCTAGTCTGCATCAACAAAACCACGAATGTCAAACATTCTTTCCAATCCTAGTCTTCCCTGGTAGCACAAGCCATAATCACTAGTGCCACGTAAATATCCGAAAACCCGCTTCACTGTTGTCTAATGCTCCTTCCCTGGGTTCGACATAAACCTGCTCAATACTCCCACTGCATATGCAATGTCTGGTCTAGTATAGACCATTGCATACATCAGGCTACCCACTGCACTTGAAAATGGGACATGGGACATATCATTCTCTTCTTCTTGTGTCTTGGGACACTGTTCAGCAGACAACTTTACACCTACAGGAATAGGAACATTCACTAGTTTACTATCCTGCATATTGAACCTCTATAATATAGTCTTGACATACTTCCTCTAGTTTAACCAAAGCTTCCTCTTTGCCCGATCTCTCTTAATTTCCATGCCCAAAATATAGTTTGCAGCACCAAGATCCTTCATGTTGAATTTGGAGAACATTTGGGTCTTAAATGTTGGATAATTTCTTTTTCATTTCCAATCAACAACATATCATCCACATACAAGAACGAATAAATAACACAGTCACCCATTAATTTAAAATAAAAACAATGATCCTC
The DNA here is from genome assembly GCA_034641835.2 of Pinus albicaulis. Taxonomy (NCBI): domain Eukaryota; kingdom Viridiplantae; phylum Streptophyta; class Pinopsida; order Pinales; family Pinaceae; genus Pinus; species Pinus albicaulis. The sequence goes on along the minus strand of CM076571.1, from coordinate 123,648,293 downwards.
CTTGCTTCTGGTGAAGCCAAGTCCTCGTATATAGGTATCAAATTTCTGATACCACATCCTTGGTGACTTTTTTAACCCATAGAGAGACTTCTTAAACCTGCATACCAGTTCTTTCTTACCCTTCACCATAAATCCTTTAGGTTGCTTCATGTAGATCTCCTGCTCTAGATCCCTGTGAAGAAATGTTTTCTTCACGCCCATTTGTTCTATCTCAAAATCAAATGCAGCAGCAACAAATAAAAGTAATCTAATAGAAGCAACTTTGGCAACATGAGAAAAAATATTACCAAAATCAATTCCTGGCACCTGGGAATAACCTTTTGCTACCAACCGAGCTTTGTATTTCTCCACCTTTCCTTCTACATTCATCTTCTTTTTAAACACCCATTTTCTCCTAATGGGCTTCCTCCCAACTGAAATCTCCTCCAAATCCCATGCCTCGTTTTTGTGCAAAGATGCCATTTCATCAACCATGGCCTCCTTCCATATTTTTCCATCCTCTGAATCTACTGCCTCCCTGAAAGTTCTGGGATCATCATCAATTATAGTTAAGGAAAAATTTGAATAGAAAGAAGATGAACTATACCTTTCTAGTTGTCTTCTTTCCCAAGCTGATCTTCTCACAGCTAGAGTTTGTGTCTCTTCCCCTTCTGAGTCTTCTTCTGTTGTAGAGTCTGATTCATCCTCCTTTAGCTAAAAATCTATCTTCTCAGGTTCCTTTGGTATGAATTCATGTTTAACAACATCTTTCACCTCTCTTAATACCACATCTCGACTGTACAAAACCTTCCTTGTTTTCGGGTTCCAAAGCTTGCAACCTTTTAAACCATCCTTATACCCAATAAAGATCCACCTTTCAGATTTATTATCCAACTTGGTCCTTTTATTCTTTGGAACATGTACATATGCATCACGTCCAAATACCCTTAGATGTGAAAGATAAGGTTTCTTACCAGTCCATACCTCATGTGGAGTGTTATCCTCCAACACTGATGAAGGTGATCTGTTAACCAGATAGCATGTAGTCTCCACTGCCTCTGCCCAAAATTCTTGTCCTAACCCGGTACCACTGAGCATGCTTCTTGCCTTTCCCATCAGTGTTCTATTGATTCTTTATGTAACTCCATTTTTCTGAGGTGTGTATGGAGTAGTCTTCTTTCGTGCTATACCACACTTCTTACAGAACTCTTCAAATTCCTTCTTGCAGAACTCCCCACCATTATCTGTCCTCGGTGCCTTTATCTTCTTCTCTATCTGGTTTTCCACTAGAGCCTTAAATTCGTTAAATATGTCAAAGACTTCAGATTTATTCCTCAAGAAATATATCCATGTATTCCTTGATAAGTCATCTATGAATGAAACATAGTACACAGACTTTCCTAGTGAAGGAACCGACACAGGTCCAAGCATATCACTGTGCACAAGTTCTAATATCTTGTTCGCCCTCTTAGCACCAGAAGGAAAACTCGCCCGATTTTGCTTCCCACATACACAATGTTCACAGAAATAAAAATCTAGAGAGAAATTAGACATACCTTCTACCATACCATTTCTATGTAGTACTCAAAGGCCCTTCTCTCGAATATGACCAAGCCTTTGATGCCATAGCATGGTATTTTCTCCAGAGACAGGTAGGCTTTCCACTCCACTTTTAGGAACCATATAAATATTACACCCATCAATAACAGTTCTACCTTGTAGCTTGTACAGAGTTCCAGTTCAAACTCCCTGCATTAATACTAGTGCTCCCCAAACCATCTTGCAGGCATCTTTCTCAAACATTGATTTTACAGCTGCACCATCCATCTTGCTTACAGAAATGAGATTTCTGGCCAATGCAGGAATATGCAGAACACCAGGAAGTGTTCTAATCCTTCTACCTTGCAGATTCAGCTTTACCTTTCCACGTCCAATGATTTTGGCCTTCCTATCATCCCCTAGGAAGACATCACCACCATCATATTTCTCATACTCGCAGAACCACTCCCGATGGGGAGTGAAGTGAAAGGATGCACCTAATTCAATCAACCATGACTCATGATCTACATGTGTGTTTGAAGAAGAAGCCAAATACACATCCCCACCTTCATCTGAGGTCGTTTTTTCCTCTACAGAAGGAGCATCATCATATCCCTTTCCTTTCTCAAGAGCTTTAGATCTGCACTCCCTTTCGTAGTGCCCTTCCTTTCTGCATTTCCAGCATACCTTTACAAAATTCCTAAGAGATTTAGATCTCCCTCTAGATTTGGATCTCCCACTTGAAACCTTATTCTTGTTTACGTTATGGGACCTTCCTCGTACAGATAAGGCATATCCATTCTGGCCCTCCATATTTCTCCGTCTCATTTCCTCCGACAACAAAGCTGAGACAATGTAATCAAAATTCAAGGTGGTTGTATTGCTACCTATTGCAATAACTAGACTATCCCATGAGTCTGGTAGAGAACACAAAAAACTGATGCACTTATCTTCATCTGAGATTTTAATATCAACAGATGACAACTAACTTACCACCGTATTGAAGGCATTCAGATGCTCTGTCATCGAGTCTCCATCCTTCATCCTCAGGTTATACAGATTTTTCTGCAGGAACAACTTATTCACCAGAGACTTAGATTGGTACAAAGTCCCAAGTTTTTCCCACAAATTCTTCACCGTAGCTTCCCTTGATACATTAAAAAATAATGAATTTAAGACACACAACTATATTTTTCTCTTAGCCTTCCGATCCAGTTTCTTCCAGTCTTCATCTGACATTGTCATTGGTTTAGTACTTGGATCTATCATGATCCACTGATCTTTATCCACCGGCAGATCCTCCATATTGAGGTTCCATAAATCAAAACTCTCACCATTAAATTTCTAGATCTCTATCTTCCTGCCACTCGCCATCTTCTTTCACCACAAGAATCGATCCCGTAGATCTCCCATTGAACAGGGCCTACCTTAGGCTCGAGCAAAAAACCCTTAGTAGAAAAGGCTCTCCCTTGAAGCCGAAACTTCTCTGATACCAAATATAGGTTTTAATCCTGAACATAAATTATCTACACATGAATCTTATAATAGATAATAAACAATAGCAAGAGCATAAAACATAAAACAGATAAACACAGAGATTTTCCCCTGGATCCCAAATCCGGACGACCAGCTTGATTCTTCATTATATTCCTTTTTAGTGTTACAACACATATATATACACACCGAAGCATACATGAACCCTAATCCATTAACCCTGGATTAGAACATAACCGCAGTTCCCTTGACCGGATCTACAAAAATACTAGGGGCGGAAAACCATCGTACCCCAAAAACATGTGTAAAACCATCCACAAAACCATTAGCACAGATTACCCATCGGAAATTAGGGACCAAAAAATTTTCGCCGGGGCACTGCCTCAGACCCCTTGCACCCAGTGCAAACGGGGGGGGGGTATCGCCCCCCCTCTTACCCCCCCGCGCGTGCTTAGTCATGGAAAGAATATAACACATACCCAACAAATTGAATGTAAAATTATGGCAAGAAGGAATCCTACCACTCACATATATAAAGATGGAAGTGTTGCTACTCCTAGAATTCAACAACCTACAAGGTTGACACCATAACAATTGGAAGAAAAAAGAGTAAAAGGGATTTGCTACAGTTGTGATATCAAATAGACTAAAGGTCATAAGTGTATTGAGAAGAAATTAATTTACATATATTGTGAAGAGGAGGAAGAAAATCAACAGGAAACTTCAAAAGAAGAGGATATACATGGGAAATTGACACTAGAGAAAGAAGAAATGAGTGTCACCATATCTTGAAATGCATTGGCAGGAATTACCAATCTTCAAACTCTCATGGTAGAAGGACATATCTAGAAGAAAAAGGTAATAGTTCTGATTGATTCGGATAGTACCCATAATTTTATTCATTGTAAGGTAGCCAAGGAATTGAATTTATTCCTATACCCAGCACCATAATATCTAGTGATGGTTGAAGAGGAACTATAAATTGCTCTAGAAAATACCATAATATCAAGCTAGCCATGGGGGAATATGTATTGAATATTCCAATGCTTTCCATTCCAATGGGAGGTTATGATGTTGTACTAGGATTACAATGGTTACAATCTTTGGGGCTGGTAGCTTTTAATTTTCATGAACTTTTCTTGAAATTTTTTTGGGAAGGAAAGGAAGTCAAATTACGGGGTATCACAGGGAATATGGTAAAGATAATAAGATCTAATGTCATGAAAATAAGATATAATGTCTTAGCACGTCTATGGCAGGCCAAATATGTTCCAGGCAGACCATAAGAGGATCTTATTCGTATCAACACGGACACCTCAGGATCGCTAATATGAATGCTGCAAAACAACACAACGCTTTCATCCAAGCTCATAGTTTTTGGAGATTCATTTGGGATCCAAAGATAGACTATGGGAGGACTCCTGGAGACAATTACCCAAACTAGCCACTCTGTTCCACAAGCCAAACTGGCAAACAGTACTTCAACACACTGCCCTAAATTAGGTTAATCAGTTTTGGCAACAACAACCCATACATGGCTTCCAACAATGGAGTCCAGTAGGAACTTGGAAAGATAACTTGAGATCGACCAGGAGCTTAGTCTAAGGAGAATCAAAGTATAAGACCAAGCAGAAAATTTGAGATGGGGATACACACCCAGAGGAAATTTCACCACAGAAGAAGCCTACCAGCTACTCTTTTTCCCTGTGCAGAATCAAAAGGATCTCCTTTGGGATCATGTCTGGCAACCCGGAATTTGGCCAAAGGTTTCCACCTTCCTTTTTCTTCTTAGAAAAATAATACTCCTCACCTGTGACAATATTCAGAAACGAGGCTTCATTGGCCCTTCAGGATTCCCCAATTGTAATTCTCACTTTGAGACCATCTCGCACCTCTTGGATACCTGCCCTTTGGCAGATAAACTTTGGGAGCAATCTGCCATATGCACAAGAAGAACAGGAATACGCATTGGAGACAACATCAAAACTATCAGGAGTTAGCACTTGTAGCCTTTCCAAATCCATCTTCTCAACTCTCTCTGGGACCTTATTCTAGGCTTCATCTATTGGACCATTTGGAACGAACGCAACAAAAGGATCTTCAAAAATGAGTGCACACATGCTAAGATTTTGTGGTCCAATATTAAATGGATTTTGCAAGAAACCTTAGCTCTCCATCACTGGAAGGACTCAAATTTTCCTTCCACCCCTCCTGAATGACTCATTCTAGAAAGTTGGAACCTTAATTTTAAGCATATAGCGGTGTTAGTGTGAATCTTTTGTCAGAAAAAGACCACTTTAGCTACGCATGAAAAATAGCCCTAACAATAATTACGGCTGCCAATATCTTCAAATATGCAGTTAGTTGATCCAAACAAAGCTGCACAAATCCAGATCTATGCATAAAAATACATTAAGTAGTAAAAATACAATGTTGCTCCATGCATCCAATAGATAAGACAAGAACAATATGTTTGAAAGAATTTTTATATTAAAGGGGCGCCTGAGAGGAAAAAAAGAAAGGTGTTTCCAATTCTCCTTGATGGGATGGGTTCTTGAAAGTCCTAAGCTTTTTAGATCTAAAATTTCTCTCTCTTGTTGGTGTAGAAAACCCAGACAAACATAGAACTCAAAGGGAGCTCATAAAGCAAATAATGGAGAATGTGACAATGATAATGGCTCAAAGTTAGACCAAGAGTATAGATCCAGAGTGATCTAATATACAAATGAAAGGTGAAAAATGACTCGGAAAACCCTTCTATTTATAACAAAATATTACGGTATTCTAGAACTTGGTGAAAAATATTATTAACCAAATTCTAGAACCACCTTTAAGGAATATTTTATTATATTTATTAGAGGGAAAATGATTTTTGACTTGGGTCAAATCCTTTATTTATAAATAATAAATAAATAGATAATTTATTTATTATTTTAAGGAAATGGTGGAAATATAATTAAATAAATAATGATTTGTTTAATTATTTATAAATGATTTAGTTCAAATTTGACTAGGAATATTATTTAAATAAGGATTAAATAACTTATTCCTAGGAAATAATCAAATAAATAAGGATTTATTTAATTGATTTCCTTGTTTTGGGTTAAATATGACCAAGAATAATAATTGAATTGATGTTTAACTAGTTATTCCTTGAGGAAATATAAACAAATATAGATTTGTTTATTATTTCCTTTTGGGATTTCCTGTTTAGACCATAAACAACTTAATAAAGGTGTTTTACTAAGTTATTTCACATAGTGAAATCAATTTTACTTACGGTAAAATTGGTATTACATGGTGTACTTGGGTCCATCTAATGACAATAAGTTAGATGACCAAAAAAATGGTGTAACAGATTGCCCCCCAACGTACAACTGTTACGAGCAAATCGTATGACCGAAGTACGTTGTAAGCACTCAATCACCAAACATCAAGAGGGGAGTTAGAAAGAGAAATATAAGGTAGTCTAATGTGCTAAAGGACTAGACCCTGAGGAGATGAGACTTACAGGTGCAACAAGTCTCTTTTTATGAGATGGTACCTGTGCTAAAGGCGGCGGGGGAGGCATACCTATGCCCACCGAGACAAAGTAAAAAATAATAGTGCGTCGAGTAAACAAGGAACCGAACTATAAAGTACATGATGGCATAAACATGAGCCAGATAAAAGATAGAATGCTGAATCCCACATTCATGTTGTGCCTGGGATAACAGCCAGGACTTATACAATAATATCAGAGAACATGAGATACAAATACAACCCAAAATGCCCCTACACATGGGGGAGGGCTCGCAGAATCTGATTGATACATGCAAATCATAAAGGCGCTGCAAGCGGCGAAACCGACATCATTAGATATATGGAGCTGCATCGAAGGCTATGATGAAGAAGGCATCCGGGCATGTGGGGGGCTGTCTGTAGGGCCACCCCCTCATGAGGTTTGAAACATCTCACACACACCCGGGAATCATCGGTCGCATCTGCTACATCACTGAATCATCAAGCATACAACTCTCGATCGTGTTGGAATGAGTGGGAATGGAGATACACCACCTTCTAGACCTGTCTTCTGGAATGAGTATGTTGATGTCAATAGAAGGAGATCTGCCTTAGGAGAGGCAATGAGAAGTCCTCAACTAAGGCACGAAGGAAAATAATTGAGCGGTGGACAGACTAACACAAATGATGATGGAATGGAAAGTACGAAGTAGCAGATGGATGACTTCCCTTGTTAGAACATGAAGGGAATGGATAACCTGGCAGCGACTGACACATGATCAGAGGGATAAGGGATAGTAGGACTAGAGGCTATAATGGGCGACACGAGAAAGAGACAAGACAATGAAGGATGGAAGACTATGAGGGGATATAAAGGGACCCAAGATAGACCCCATGACTGTGGTGATGACTCGACTCGGATGCTCTAAACAAGGGAAAATCAATGGTGCTGCCACACAGTGAAGGGCCAAAGGGTACCTCAAAAGCATGAGTACAAGATGGTATCTCATGACAAAAATCAGCACGAACAAGGACAAGTATGGGGGAAAATTGGTGCCCCCAGTATAAGCATTGTAAGTGAAGAAATACGATTTTAAAGAGTGGTGAAGTGACCCTGCTTGGACAAAATGTGTCCTGGTAAAGTATCAAATCATGAAATACTAACAGATGCCGATTTGAGGACTCAGTGAGAGCTTTCCAATGGCATGGATGGCGTGTCATACTGAGCTATGGTTTGGCTACATTGGACAAAATAAAATATAGGGGTCTATTTTAATAAGGTGTTTCCCCTCCAAACTCACTCATTTGCAATTTGAGCTGTGGTGAATGTAGAGAGGAGAGAAGGCCCTAAATCTTGCGGAAATCATAGCAGAAAAACTGATCATTGGAATTGAGATCCGTCAGTTGCAGGTAAGAGGCCTAACCCTACTTGTTTTTTTAAGGGAATCAAAATTTCAGAGCAGGCACCTAGAGCTCATGGACCAGCCAGGTTGTACTTTTTGGGGTCTGTTCTGTGACTTGGGTAGTAGGTACTGGGAAGATAATTGCGACCTATCCCAAGAAAGGACTTGAAAAGTGTGACCTGTCAGAGAAAGGGGGTTTCAGTGTTGTTTTTTGGCTGAGGTCTGGGATGTTTCTGGTTGAGGTGAATAGGTGCCCCCAAGCATGATATGGTCATGCCAAAATGTATTTAGAAAAGAGGGGAATCTAAACACATATTTTTATGATGTGGTGTGCCATTCGTTTTCGTTATGGTTATGCAGTTTGAGAAAGGGAATGGAGGATTACCAATCTCTTTTGGTACTGCATATATGGAGCAAATGGAATTAATTTTTTGGTTTGGCATACATGGTGGTACTATCCAAAGAGAGGATTTTAAGATAATCACCTGGTGCTCTCCTAACAAAGTAACAGGTTGGCCAACAACAATGTCTATGGGATGGAGTTCGTGATGGAAGATGAAGGAATGATGAGGGGTATCATCCTTAAAGTGATCTAAGGTGATATGGGACTCTATAGGTTTTGGTAAACATGGAAGAATGATGGTGCTAGAGTCGACACGACCAGATGCAGTAGGAGAGTTGTGGAGAATTGCTTCTCTTGGACTCTCAAATATGGCTGCCCCCTTACGCAAACATTTGGTGTCAATGTTGTGGCCACAAGGTGTATGTGGTGTGAGTACACGGGTTCGGTGGAAGGGGGAATAGATAAAGGCAAGGGTGGTGATTTCTTCCATACTTTCTTTATCGCAATAGAAGAGGGGGTGACTGGTGGAAGGAAGACCACCTGACGTGGCGAAACTACCTAACTCATCATCATGAGAAGTGAGGTTCACATGCGCATCATCATGGGGAATGACAAAAGAGTAAGCAAATAAAGGATCTATCGATGTTGAGCCCAGGGTGATCGCTGGAGGGAGGTCGAGTGAAAAAATAGGGGAGGATTCAGAGGGAATGTTCCCTAAGGGTCTCATGGATGATGATAGGTATAAAATGGTGGACGAAGGATCCGTCATCTCAGCATCAGGAGGGGGAATGTCAATGGGAGCAGTCATGTTTGATAGTGCTGTCAAAGCAAAACGTGCAAATGGGGAAGAGGTGGACTTGTTGCGCTTGGCCTCGAATTGGTGAAATGCGGCTAGAGAGGTGCAGAAGTCCTCAAGGCAGGGATAGAGGTGGGTATAATAGCCATGGAGATCACACCAATCACAGGGGTGGTTGGTGTGAATAGTCTTTGGGTTCTTGGTTGCGGTCGAGGAAGGAACAGAGGCTTCCAGGACCGTAGACTCAGGGAACACGACATTAACCATGGGCTTGAGATGAGGCAGTTGAGGACATGTATGGGTGGAATGACCGAAAACATCACACAAGGCACACTAGATAGCGCGCTTTGGCAGCTAAGGAGGGGCAGGCTACGTCGGGGCAGCTTTTTCCTTAGTTTCTTTTGTGTGAGCTTTGCCCCCTGTTCTCGATGCAGTCACAATAGGAGATTGTTCCTCTTTATGTGTGTGAGGCACTGTGGTATCAGGAGAAGTGGTAGGGACCTATAGAACTGGGGTCATAGCAAGGTAAGGTTTGGGCTGACTAGGCGGAGTAGCAGCTGGAGGTTCAAGGTACCAGATGGGTATACCCAGGGTCAGGTTGGGGAGGGAAAGGGTGGCCATGATGGGAACTGAATAGACTCTGGGTGGGGGAGCAAGAAATGATATCTGACCAGTGGGATAATGACTAGGAGGGACAGCTGCAAGATGGTTAAGGCTTGGTGGAACCGATCCAGGAGGATAAAGAGGCTCAGAGGTACCAACTGTAGGAGAATGGATAGAAGGAGGAGGTCTGGTTGGCTGAGATGAAGGGCTAGGAGCAGGTTGCAGTGGGTGAGGTTGAGGTTGCTCACTAACCGAAGCGGGCCGCTTAAGGGTAGCCTGAGACGCTTGCATCATGCAAATATTTGATAAGCTGGGATCAGAAACAGGAGAAGGAGGGAGACAGGGAAAAGTGCTAAGCAAAGAGGAGTCTTTGTAATCTCCGGGAGAGACACTGGTCAAAGAATCGACGTCTTGCTTATTGGCTATGGGAGAGGTGGTTACCTCAGGGGAGGTCTAATATTTTGGCTCATGGTATGTCAACTGGTCAATGGTGACTATCTTTCCATTATGAGGGAAAGACAGCTTGTGGTATACCGCAGATGGGACAACAGACATGGCACAGGTGTAGCTATGCCCCAAAAGAATGTTATAATCGAGAGGGGTATCAATGACTTCAACATCAACACAAATAGTCTTGCCCACAAGAGTGATAGGAAAGTTGCAGAAAAGGCCAATGGGCTGGGAAGTGTGGCCATCCCACGCTCAAAGAGTGATCATGGAAGGGGCCAACTCAGGAGATCCGAGTTGTTTCCAAACTGAAGCAGACATCACACAGGTGGATGCCCCCTCATCAATGATGCACTGTGAAATGTTAGCGTTTCGAATTTTGACTAGGATTTGGAAAGCTACGGAAGGAGGAAGAGGAGGAGGAGACTCTGACTGATGGGCGTAAAAAAAAATCAATTGGTGATCTGTTGGATCTACAGTGCCCAGGGCAGAGAGTAGAGATTTTCTTTCAGAGAGGCACGACTAGAGGAGTTCCAGCATTGAAATGGCATCAGGAGATTGGGCCAGCTCATCTACTATGCTATATGAATGGGCAGCTTGGTCAAAAGCATCATTTCGACATAATGGTCACTTAGGAATCGTGGTATGAACCTTGGCTTTGGGATGAGGGAGATGCAAGGGACCATTAGTTGCCAAAAGAGGCTCCATAGAAATTGAAGAAGGTGACTTGGGGACAAATGGGGCAGGAGGCTGGGGGTACTGACTTGACCGAGTTTGGAGGTTAAGGTCGACGGTTATAGGTTAGTCAGAATTCATCAAGAGGTTGGTAATCGGAGGTACCAAATGGAGGAGGTTGAGTGGCTACCGATTCGTGAGGTGGTTCGGTAGCCACAAACACTCACTGAGGGAAAGGATTGGTAAACACAGCCGGTTGAGAAGTGGCCACAGTGGGGGGAATAGTAGGGGAGGCATGCTATCCTCGCAATGTGGCTTGAGACTCCCACATCTGCCGCATCTGTGGTAAAAGGGGACAATCATGAGTGGAATGACCATAAATACCATAACAATAACAAGGTTGGTTCATGGGAACAGGCTTGTCCTGCTTGGGCTGAGTGCCCTGTTGCTGGTTAAGAGTGTTAGGTCCATTATTTTGAGGATTAAGTATAGGATTACCGAGAGCGGATTGATTTTGAGTGTCTTCCTTTGTTGCTTTGGAGGGAGGAGGATTAGTCGCGCCCTGTTGGGCATACACCTGCCCCTGAGGGGGTGGTGGTTGCTATTGCGGGGGTTGAGAAGATAAGGGAGGAGGGGGTGCGAATGCTTGAGGAGCTGGAGCACTGGGCTGTGGATATGGATGATAATGAGGTTGGGTAACAGTGTGGTAAACTAGAGGTTGGGCAGAAAGAGGAGGCATGCCAGATCTTGGATGCATGCTATCGGGAGGGGGAGAAGTGCAGGAGGTGGTACCCCCTCCCCCAGGAAAACCATAGCTCATGGGAGGTTGAGCGGATGGATGAGACAGAGCTCCAACAATACCGGCGGTGGCATCAGGTTCCCTCGGTGCGTTAGTGCCACCGGGTCTGGGGAGGTTAGGAAGGATGGTATAAACATAACCAGATTGATAATAGATCAGGTCATATTTCAAGGCTATTTGGAGGGCGAATTCTTCGGTTTGAGGAAAATGGGATGCAACATCTTTGCCAATGGTAGGTAAAAGAGATCTAAGGAACCAGCCAATGTAGACAGGGTCTTCGAAGGTATGGGCTTGACATAGGCTCTTTCTTCTCCGCCATTCTTTAACATGATCAAATAGGTGGGTCGCAGACGATTGACGAAAAGAAGTCAAAAGTTCGATACCAGTGTCATAACGAGGGGGAAGCTAGAAATAAGATAAGAAGGTGCGGGCAAGGGTCACAATGGTGGTATGGGAAGAGGAAGTCTAATCAACATACCATCTGGAAGCTTCGTCGGTAATCATGCGTTGGAACAATCTAAGATGGATGGAATCATCAATAATGGAATTGGATGAACACCACATGTGGAAAGATCAGATATGGTTGGAGGGATCTTCACTAGCAAGGCCTTCGAACTTGGGAATGTTGGAGGGGAGCTTGGTTGGCATAGCAGGCTGACTAACATTGTGGCGGATAGGATCCTTCATCAACTAATTGAAATCGGGGAGACTGAGACCTGCCATATAAGGGAGCAAAGGGACAGTCGAGGTAGTTCCCACGATGGTTCCGCTAGTAACAGACCCAGCAGTAGGACTGGGATTGCTAGCATTAGGCCCTAAAATAGACATGGTGAAGGTAACAAGGGGAGAACCAGAAGTAGGGGGAGAACCCAAAAAATCAAAAGAAGAGTCGGAGTGCGAACTCGGGGGTGGACTAACTCGGCGATGGAGGGAGAGAGTAAGTCGACCAACCAGAAACTGAGGGTGAAGGCCAAGAAGTCTCCAGGATAAATGCCTTGGAGGTGCAATGATGATGGCACAAAGGGAAGAAGAAGGATCAACAAAGGCAGGGAGGTTTAGAATCAAATGACGATGATGTCAAAACAAGGGTAGAGAGGTGCAGTGTCAATTGATTTTAAAGTCTTTTCCTGGAGGTGTTAACCAGGATCTTCTTCACTTAGGGTCAGTGTGTGGCGTGTGTTAATTTTAATTTTTAAACCCAGACATTTTGAGAGTAAATAAAAAAGTGTGCTGCGTAACTGAAAATAAATCTACAGATAACAATATATAATGCTGAAATAATAGAAAATTAACAGCTAACAATGCATTGATCTAACCCAAGAAGGCAGGTCTCCCAAAACTAGTCTACAAGAGGGAGAAAATCTACTCGAAACACATGAAAAAGGGACCAATAGATCTAAGGTTGGGAGGGACAGGGATCTAATGGAGAAATCTGCTGAAAAGAGGTGCAGAAAATAGCAAAGAGGCAGAGGCAAGGTCGTTGCAACAAAGGGGGAAATAAAATAAAGGTAGAAGGGACAAGGAGGTGACCCTAGAGGTAAACCCAAACAAAACTATATGAGGTTATTTGAAAGGGAGAAGAGCCGATCTAAAGGGATCTGAAAATGAGGTATCAGATCTGAAAAGAACAAGGTTGAAACTCTGAAAATTTAGACGTCTGAAAAAACTAAAACTATTCGACAAAAAGTGGAGGGTAATAAAGCCCTGAGGGGAAATATTCCCACTTAGTTGAGTAAAACAGATCAGAAATAGGTCTAAACAGGCAGAGACAGAGGCTAGAAAATCCTGACAGAAGCTTCAGACAAACCTAGAAAAATTGTTGGAAAAGTGCAGAAAAAAGTGCAAGTCGTAGGTTCTGACCTGTTTTCAGTCTAGGTTGCAGTTTTGGGGCAGAAAAGTGCGTCCTCTAGGCCAGGTGGTAGGTTTTGGGCCGATAAGTGCGACGTGCAGATCCGAGTCTCTCGGTGGCAGATTTCAGAAAAAATTGTCGTCTCAGTTGTGGCTGATGTCTGTCACCTGTGCAATAGGGCCAGAAACACATGGAAGTTAAGAATTTGAATGTTTGAGGGTTTTAGAGGTGAAAAATACCATAAAAATAGGAAAAGAAAAGAATTGAAGAGAAACCCTAGGGTCTGAAATAGCTGGATATGCAGGAATATATAAAACGACAACGGTCGCAAAAGAAAACCCATGTGGAGTCGCCAATTGTTAGTGTGAATATTTTGTGAGAAAAAGACCACTTGAGATACGCATAAAAAATAGCCCTAACATCAATTATGGCTGCCAATATCTTCAAATTTGTTGTTATTTGATCCAAATAAAGCTGCACAAATCCATATCTATGCATAAAAAGACATTAAGCAGTAAAAATAAAATGTTGCTCCATGCATCCAATAGATAAGACAAGAACAATATGTTTGAAAGCATTTTTATATTAAAGGGGCACCTGAGAGGAAAACAAGAAAGGTGTTTCCAATTCTTCTCGATGGGATGGGTTCTTGAAATTCCTCAGCTTTTTAGATCTAAAATTTCTCTCTCTTGTTGGTGTAGAAAACCTAGACAAACATAGAACTGAAAGGGAACTCATAAAGCAAATAATGGAGAATGTGAGAATGATAATGGCTCAAAGTCAGACCAAGATTATAGATCCAGAGTGATATAATATGAAAATGAAAGGTGACAAATGACTCGGAAAACCCTTCTATTTATAACAAAATATTAGGGTATTCTAGAACTTGGTGAAAAATATTATTAACCAAATTCTAGAACCAGATTTTAGGAATATTTTATTATATTTACTTTAGTGAAAAGGATTTTTGACTTGGGTCAAATCCTTTATTTATAAATAATAAATAAATAAATAATTTATTTATTATTTTAAGGAAATGGTGGAAATATAATTAAATAAATAATGATTTATTTAATTATTTATAAATGATTTAGTTCAAATTTGACTAGGAATATTATTTAAATAAGGATTAAATAACTTATTCCTAGGAAATAATCAAATAAATAAGGATTTATTTAATTGATTTCCTTGTTTTGGGTTAAATATGACCAGGAATAATAATTGAATTGATGTTTAATTAATTATTCCTCGAGGAAATATAAACAAATATAGATTTGTTTATTATTTCCTTTTGGGGTTTCCTGTTTAGACCATAAACAACTTAGTAAAGGTGTTTTACTAAGTTATTTCACATAGTGAAAGCAATTTTACTTAGGGTAAAATTGGTCTTACATGGTGTACTTGGGTCCATCTAATGACAATAGGTTAGATGACCAAAAAAATGGTGTAACAAGTGTTGGCCAAGCCGAATTCCTATATCAATCCCGATTCTCCTCTCTCTTGGTCTCCCCCTACTGCTCACGCCTTCAAAATGAACTTTGATGGTGTGGTTAAGGGAAATCCTGGCTTAGCTGGTTATGGTGGCACTTTCAAAAATGCTAAAGGCACTACTCCTTACATCTACTTCGGCTCTCTAGGATGAGATTCAAACAATGCGGCAGAGCTTGAAGGCCTATGGCAGGGGCTTTGCATTGCAGAAAAAGAAAACTTCTTCCCTTTGGATGTAGAAGGGGATTCTTAGATTCTTATAGAGGCAGCAATTCGAATTCAAACAGGAACTACAACAGCTAAAGTGGCATCGATTTGGAGACTTCTGAGAAGACTGGAACAAACTAAAAGCTGGCTTAAAGTCCCCATTTCCATCACCTTCAAGCATATTAGGCGCACTGCTAATAAGGTAGCAGATCGACTTGCTAACAAAGGAGCAGATCAACATATTCCCTTCTTCATGGGTCCTATGAGTAGTTCTGATGATGTTCATCTCATTCAAGACTGCACTCTCATGGTGCACTAGGATCAACACCCACCGGATGCGGGTGATTAATTACAATGGTACGTGGTTGACGTTTTGGGTTGGTGCATGGATTCACCACCTCGCCACCCAAACTCACACGATGTTCCACATTAATAAGCCCACCGCCATTTGCATCGCTGCATTAATGCTGCACATAAGCCCATACCGGCTTACATCCATAATGAGCATGGCTTTCTCCAGAAGCTTCATTCCTGCTCTGCCTCCCTTGTGTTCTAGCTGCTCCCCTGTTGCTGCAGAGCCCAGCTCTCACACCAGCACAGGGAGACGCTGATCCATCGTTTGTTGCATTGATTGACCACCTGACCTTCAAATTTCACAGAGCTCCCTCTGCAATCTGTGGCTTAGTTTTCCTAATGTGAATTCCCCTACTCTGCGAGAAAGCCCTCCCCTGCTCTCTTTTCCCTCCACCGTTAATGCCCTCTCCGTCCCTTGTAATTCTTCTAGTCGAACCCATCACTTTGCTTAGAGCATCATGCCGCACCTTCGACAACGTATGCGATGCTGGAGAGGTAGCAGTCTTGGTCATCTCACTTGCCAGCCCTCCACTTCCACTACTAACTCTTCGTCTCCCTCTTCTCATAACTACACCAGTCATTATCCTGACACCAGAAGTGGTCGTGGTCACAGGCGTGGGCGTGGGCTATCTCAATTTGAAATGGGATTGCCCCATATTTCTGCCTCTCCAATTATCATCCCTGCACATCTCCACATTGCCCAAATTTGTTTCCCCTACTCTTTGAACTGGCCTACAATCTTAGCCACCATTACGATCAAGCTCAAGGAGGAGCTCCTGAGTTCAGAATTTGAGCAAACTAGTGATGGGTTGGAGAAAAGCACTGGCGGCAAGCATTGCACTCCACAAAGTGTCGGATTGAAGAGAAAAGCTCCTAGTTGTAGTGTTACTCAGGACATAGGCCAAGAAGACAACCCGGGCAACACTAAGCAAGGCTGCTCCAGCGTCAAAGAAAACAAGCAGGCGGAGGAAGATGACTTGTATGCCTATGGCTGTCATGTTGTTGAGGAACCCCCCTCAATCTCTCATGACACCTAATCTAGTCAGAACTCGCATTTTTTTTCTTCACAGACTTTTCACTGGGTACGCTTCTAAGCTCTTCATGATTACTTGTTCATCGTTTCAGATTTTTGATAATATGTTAATGTTCCAAGGCCTATTTCCCCTCCGTGGGTGACATGTTTCAGTTTGTTTAGATTGGGTCAGCAGGATAGTTTTTGTATATCTAGGATGTCTGGTAAACATTTTTAAGCCATTTTTGTAGTGTAAGAAAATCCAATACTATGGGCAAGCTCCGTTGAGGTTGGTGCCTCTTTGTAAAACATTTTTGTATTATAAATAGAATAGCTAAATTTAGAAAGAAAAAAAATGTCATGACAAAGCTTCTGAAGAAATAAAAATGAGGCATAGTTGTGAAATTATGCTCACTAGAAGTTCCAGCATCAAAATCATCTATTTCTCCAGATCTCCAAAAACTCTTCGACAATCATTCCAAGGTGTTTGAAACTCCTAAAGGAATCCCACCTATTCATGCTCATGATCATGCTATTCATTTGATTCCGGGAAGTGTTTCTCCAAAAATCAGGCCTTACATATATCCTTATGTCCAAAAGAGCGAAATTGAATGTATGATTGCAGAAATGTTAGAGGATGTTATAATTCAACCTAGTCAACGTTCTTTCTCTGCTCTAGTAGTATCAGTGCACAAGAAGGACGACTCATCCCACATGTGTCCGGATTATAGGGAGCTCAATAAACTCACTATTAAAGAGAAATTTTCCATTCCTATGATTGATGAAATATTGGATGAATTACATGGATAAAATTATTTTACCAAGTTGGATCTTCGTTCAGGATATCATCCAATTAGAATGAATACTGAAGATATTTCGAAAACAATATTGCGAACTCATGAAGGTCATTATGAATTTTTTGTTTATTCCTTTTGGCCTTACCAATGCACCTTCTACATTTCAAGGGTTGATGAATTCCATTTTCAAACCCTTCCTTAGAAAATATATGTTAGTATTTCTTGATGATATACTAATCTACAACAGGTATTGGAAGGATCATGTTCAACATGTTGACAGGGTGCTCAAACTATTGGAGGAGAAACAATTATATGCAAAAACCTCCAAATGTTTCTTTAGAGTACAAGAGGTAGAATATATGGGTCATATTCTATCTCACGAGGGTGTTAAGGTAGACCCTAAAAAAATTAATTCCATTAAGGAATGGAAAGTCCCCACAACAATAAACCGGTTGTGAGGATCTATCAGGTTAACAGGGTATTATCGCAACTTTGTTAATAATTATGGGGGAATAGCACCACCTCTAACAACATTATTGAATAAAGATGCATTTTCATGGATTATTGAAGTAGATAAGGTCTTTTAACATCTTAAAGAGACAATGTGCCTAGCACCGGTCTTAGCTATGTCAGACTTCACAAAAACCTTTATTGTGGAATGTGATGCCAAAGGAAATGAAATTGGTGATGTTTTAAGGCAAGAAGACTCGTTGATTTTGAAAGTCGTCCAATCAAAGGAAAGTATTTACATAAAGCTATTTATGAGAAGGAAATGTTGGAAATACAACATGCACTAATGAAATGGTGACCTTACCTAATGGGTATACACTTCAAGGTAAAAAATGATCGTGATAGTCTTAAACAGTTTTTGGAACAAATACTATCTTCAGAAGAGAAGCAAAAATGGATCTTGAAGATGTTGGGATATGACTTTGAAATCATCTACAAAAAACGGAAGCTAAATGTTGTTGTAGATGCACTCTCAAGAAAGGATGAAGAGGTGGAAGCATTGATTTGTGCCATTTCTTTATCCAACTATATTGGATAACTGAAGCAAGGGATGAATGGAAGAAGGATGAAGAAGTGTGGAGACTCATTCAAAATTTGCAACAAGATCCTAGTAGATTCGATACATTTAGTTGGAAAAATTATTACTCATAGTACAAATATCGCTTATATATTTGTAAGAGTTAACAACTAAAAAAAAAATATTCTTTTGGAATTCCACACTTATCCTCTAGAAGGACACTTAGGATTTTAAAAAACTTACCACAGGGTGAAGAAAGAATTTTTTTTGGATGGCCTTAAATCTGATATTGGAAATTTTGTGGCAGAATTTTTGGTTTTCCAGTAAAATAAGTTGAGACAATTAAGACCCGAGTCTTCTACAACCTTTATCCATTCCAATTCAACGTTGGGAGAACACAGAATAAAGTGGAGACAATTAAGACCCTGGGACTTCTACAACCTTTATCCATTCCAAGTCAACGTTGGGAGGAGATTTCAATGGATTTTATCACAGGTTTACCTAAGTCCGAAGGAAAGAATGTCATCATGGTGGTAGTTGATAGAATTACAAGTATGCACACTTTTGTGCATTATCTCATCCATTTAAAGCAAGTACAGTTGCTACTACATTTGTGGACAGAATTCAAAAGCTACATGGAAGCCAAGGGTTGTTGTGAGCGACAGAGATCCCATTTTTACGGGAAATTTTTGGACGGAGTTATTTTCTTGTTTGGGTACTCAATTAGCTCATAGTTCATCTTATCATCCTCAATCTGATGGTAAAACTGAGAATAGTAAACATGTGTTTGGAAGGATATCTTAGTTGTTTTTTATCTGATAAACAAACACAATGGGTCAAGTGGCTACCTCTCACTGAATGTTGGTATAAGACTTCCTTCCATACTCCAGCAAAAATAACCCCAATTATGGCACTTTATGGATATCAACCACCATCCATCACATCATCTTTAAGAGAAAATTTGAAGGTTCAAGCGGTGGAAGATCACATCGTGCATCAACAAGAATTTCTCCAACTCTTAAAGCACAACTTGAATTTGGCACAAAATCGAATGAAACAACAGGAAGATCAACATCGCAGCGAGAGAATTTTTGATGTAGGAGACTGGGTATTTTTACGACTACAACCATACAAGCAAATGTCCTCAAGCAAGCAAAGAAGGATAATAAATTATAGCCGTACTATGGTCCTTACAAGTATTTGCAAAAGATTGGTACTGTAGCTTCAAGGTTAGACCTAACAGCACCTTCAGAGAGCACACATCCAGTTTTCCATGTTTCCTTGCTTAAAGAAGGTTATAGGTGAAAATATTCCGGTTCAAACGGTGTTTCCGAACTTCGATGGGGAAGGAAAATCATATTGGAACTTTGAGACGATCATGGAAAAAAAGAACTCGACAACTACGGAGATACGATCAATTTCAGAGTGTCTCAACAAGTGGAAGAACTTTCCTGTAGAAGATTCCACATGGGAGGATGAGAATTTTATACAGAAGCATCAAGAAATAATCAAGCGTTGAGGACAACACTTGCTTGAAGGAGAGGGGCATGTTAAGTCCCTATATTAATAGTGTAGTCCCTTATTATGTTAGTGTAGCCCCCCTTATTGTTATTGTTGTACCCCTGTAACCCCCATATTGTTATTATTGTGCCCTTACATTATTATTGTTAAGTCGGCTAGGATTACATTGTGGCCCACTATGATTACATTGTGGTCGAATGGACTCCTATATATAGAAAAGGAGGTTTTGTTATTTGTATCATCCAAGAATTGTTCATTCATGTAATGTATTGGAGGTTGCCCCCTCAAAGTGGCTTATTTCTAAGGCGTTGATATCTCTTTTCTTCTTGCTTAGAACATGAGTTACAAACTTTCTTTCACTTGAAAATTCACAAAAATTGAATTTAAATTAGCCTCACGTGGGTTGTATTTCCTTTTTAGTATATTTTTCTTGTTTATTTCTTTATACAATCTCCCCACTTCTCTTATCCATGTTCCGGCGTTCCTTTGCACCTCTGGGTGCAATTTCTATTTATAAGAATATTTAAGATTCTGGATCTATCGACCTGAGATGGATATTGCAATATAAATCTGAAGGATTCATGAGATTACTTCACGTTTGATCATATTTTTTTAATGATAAATATTATCTTACGGAGAGAGCATTTCAAAATTTGAAGTCATAATTAGGTACATTTATGCAGAATTCATACCTTTGATCGATGTATATTATGGAAATTTCATTTCGATTCTTTTAGTTTAATTATATCATTTGGGCTCGATGCTTTCCATGTATTCAACTAAACCTTTGTTTATGTAAGACTTTGCTCATTTTCATGTTTCATTAATTGTTTGTGGTTTGATACTCTTATACAACTCTGTCAAATTACGTATTTTTCCTCATTAGAAAAAACAAGAGAATTTTGCTTGCCATGACTATCTTTCTTTGTCATTGTTGACTTAATAAGGTCTTTTAGCTAAGAAACTAGTTTTAAGGTTATTTCATAACTTGTCATATAAATTGAACATAATTTATATCCAAAATGTTAACTTGTAAACTACTTAGCTGGTTTTAGGCTTTCCATTTAAAATATACTTCAGTTTGAACTTTCAACGAGTTGCTCCATAGACTTGAATATTAAGAGATTTTGGTGTAAGGATTAAAAATTAGCTCATAAGGCCTCTTAGTTATTCATTTATTTTATCTAATATAACATTTGCTCTTAAATTAGAACCACTCGGCACAAATACATCATAGATCAAGATCATACTTTGTAGAGTGTCGTAGAATAAAAACAGGAGCAAGGACACTGAGTTCTTTCGGTTTTCCTGGTTCTTATTCCTTTGGTGTATCTTTGCACATTTAGGGGCAATTTATAGTTTAAAGTCTAATTTTTTAAAGGGTGCTAGCTCAATGGAAGGGCACCTGCTTTACAAGCAAGAGGTTGGTGGTTCGATTCCATTGTGCCTTGATATTCATATATAGGGAATGGCAAAGATCAGTTTTTGGTGACAGATTCTCTTTTGACCATCACCAATCGACATAGTGACATTTTTCGACCCTCACCCAAAATATGAAATGGTGACGGTCAACGGCATACCATATATACACATCAATATTGACGACCATTAAGTTAATCACCATAAATACGTTATTGTTTATATGAAATGGTAGAGGTCAACATTCTAAATAATTATAGTCATTATTAAGCCAGCGGACCTTCGATTTCACAATGCGTTTGTGGTGACGGTCGATGACGTAATGCGCTATGTATATGCACCAATAGTGATGGCCATGAAAAGGAGTCCATCACAAAAAATCGTGCTGTTCATGAGAAATAGTGACGGTCACTATCAATCATTATAATTAATATTACATGGCGGACCAACCAGTATCACTCAGCACATGTTTCGGCGACGCCACAGCACGGTGACGTTCAATTTTTTGGTGACGGAGCTATTTTCCGTCTCTACATTATATATGAAATGGTGACGGTCAATATCCGTCACTATAAATCATTATTGGTGACGGACCTTGAATGTCACCACAACACCTATATTTTCGGCGACGCCACCTTTGGTGACGTTCAATTTTTTGGTGACGGAGGCTATTGTCCGTCACCATTGCTCATATGAAATGGTGACGGTCACTATCCGTCACTATAAATCATTATTGGTGACGGACTTTGAATGTCACCACAACACCTATACTTTCGGCGACGCCACCTTTGGTGACGTTCAGTTTTTGGTGACGAAGGCTCTTTTGACCCTCACCAATGAGCTTATGGTGACCATTTTCGCCCCTCACCAATGTCCTTTTTTCTTGTAGTGTATTGAGCATATATACAGATATATTCTAACAAGAAAAATGCAGTAAAAATATAATTGAAAAACCTTAGAATTGGGAATGTTTTATGTGGCCCTGAATTGATTATAAATATTAAAAAACAAACATAGTTTTACATTAACAGACAAAGGTTTCCCCTCAAGACTAATATCATAGAGAACTATGCCAAAATTAATCGGAGATGAATGGTCCATCATTATAAAAAAATTAAATGGTTAGAGCTGATATAGAATAAAAAGGGTATGGTCATGGACTTTTCTTTCATTTAAATGGTATATTGTACCTAGATAATAATAATTAAGGTTTTGAAAAGCCTAAATCATTATTAAACCTCACAACACAAATTTATCTTAACATTTGATAGCTAGACAAACATGAGAGGGGCATGCAACCACACAGAGAAATTGGATAGACAAACATATTGTCAAGAAGAACTTAGGAAATGGAGCCATGAATTTGCAAGTGAAATGTTTAAGGCAATATGGAAGCATTACTTGTAATAGACCAAGAAAGTAAATGAAATATTAAAATAACACACCACTACATTCCAGCAAAAGAAAATATGCTCATAAGAAAGGAAATAATTGTAAAAGGGTTGACCTAAGTAATTCACTACTCGTCTAGGTTCGCTTTCAATTTGGGCATCCACTTTATCAGGATTGAACCGAGGAAGTATTTACAAATAAAATACACCAGACTGAATATGCTGGCAGGCACCTCTTGTCACTGAAAACTGAAATCTCTCTCTCCTAGGTTTCCAACGCTTGTCTCTGCGCTCAAATCATCCTCCCAATGACCAAGAAACACTAAAAACAAAACTGGCTCTCTCACTCCTATTTTGAATACAAAATTACTCATGTGTGTTCATGAAGAAAAAATTCATGGTTTAAATAAGCCCTATTCTCGAACTTCTGAAAGCCAAATTAGGTAAAGTGGTTGAGAAAACAAATGGTTATAGGTCTTGGTATTGTCACATTATGACACTAGTGTATAGTGATAAGGTGGTTTAATTATAACCTTAGAAAAATTTAATAAAAAAACCCAAATTATACCTTATAATAAAATCTTAGCCCTGACAACTAGCTAATGGAGCGGATGAGTAGACGGTGGCATGTGAGAAGGTGGCCAATCTAGAAGCAGGCTGTCAGTTCCGGCGGTTGGAGTTAGCAGTGATGGTTCTGGCTACATTCATTTACATGGTATGTAGTGATCTTGATGGTTATGGTCTATGCTAACCCCAATGTGATGTGGTCTAAGGTTGACATTTCTGCTACAGTTTCACCTATGCACATATTAAACGACTCTGACATGGTAAACTATGGTGGTGAGGATTGTATTACATTTGGTTTGTTTGCAATTTTTTAATACAAGGTCCAAAAGTTTATTACATAGTTTTAGCGCTAGGTCCTAGGTTTAAACCTTAGCTCTATTACATGTTGTAGTTTGTTTATGCTAGGTTTTTCACACTTGAGCCTTACAACTTAGGACTGGTGCTCAGTTCTATGCCTTAGGAACACCACCATGTGCATTTAATTTTTCCACCATTACCATACACAATCATAGATACCACATATGCCATGACATCTCTAAACTACGCCATGAACCCAAATTGAACTATGACAAAGTGACTCTCATCCGAACACTAGAGGACCTAGAAATTTGAAGACTGAGCTGGGCATCAAAAAAACTGGAGCTGACTCAACCTCACTATCAATCTGTATTGAAACAAGATCCTCATGGATCAATCCTCTCCACTTGGAAGATTTTGTACCACAAAATATTGATTTAAGAATACATCTGATAAAGGTAGATCTCCCTCACTTTTTTGATATTTATCCACCTCGCCTTGCTTGGAGTCATGCCCTTGAGTCCTACTCAAAGGTATTCAACATCTCCTTGCCTGGAAGTGCGAAATTTCCTGTACATGACGGTATCTTCGTGTAACTCATTCATATAGTCAGGTGTCAAATCATTAATAGTGGGAATCTGTGTATCTTCCTTGGGATCAATGATCATCAGAGGTTCATACAACTTCATATTTTATTCATTTACAACTAAATAAATAGTCATGTAAGGTGGTAAATCTAATCAGAATGCATTACTTCCAACCTTTTCAACAATCTTGAAAGGACCATACCTGATGGGTTTTAGTTTTGTACCTTCTCCTTTCAACTTGTCTTTACTGATATATAGCAATACCTAATAACCGACTTGAAAATGATGATCGACTTGATGCTTGTCTTGGGGAAGTTTTTACTTGACCTGACTCTTCTCTAACTGATCATGCACTACTTCATGTAGCTTTTGTATCCATTGAATGAAATTATCTTCTTTGTTTGAATCATCGTGTCCATCCACTTTATCTTCTTCATCGAACATGAATTCGATTGGTGACTTTGGTAGATACCTAAACAAGTTTCAAATGGTAATTGATGAGTTGAAGAATGTAAGGCTCGATTGTAAGCATGTTTCACATAAGGTAAATATTCATCCCACAATTTAGGATGTTTACTGCAGTAACCTTGAAGAATATGTATCATGGTCCTATTCACCACTTATGTTTGTTTGTCAATCTATGGATGAAAAGTTGTGGTATTCTTTAGTTTTGTGTCCACGAGTCCCCACAAAGCGGACCAAGATTCTCCTACAAAGTGAGTATCTCGGTAAGAAATAATAGAAGTAGGTAACCAAAAATGAACCCATACCTGTTGAAAGAAAATATGTGCCCTTTGTTCTACAGTCACTTGTTTTTTTCATGGAACAAGAATGCACATCCTTTTTAAACGATTAACCAAAATAGATATATAATCATGCCCTCCGTTAGACATAGGAAATCCTCCAACAAAATCCATGGAAATGTTGTCCCATGGTCATAAAGGAACTGGAAGTGGCTTCTACAAACCAATATTTTGATGCCTCGCTTGCTTGTCGAACACATCACACATCCTTTAATGTACTTCACAATTGTTTCATACATGTGACGTTAGTAACAATACCTTTGAATTTGTGCCATGGTCTTTCTTAGGCCAAAATGTCTTGCAATTTGAGAAGAATGAGCCTTCCGAATAACATGTGCCCTTTCTCTTTGTGGTATGCACAACCTACCTAGATGATATAACAACCTGTCATTAATATGAAAATCGACTTCTTCCAGCTAAGTACCATGAGTTAGTGATTCATAACTATATTTGAAATCAACTTCAGTACTATACTATTCTACATAACTTTTATGTTTCAATGAACTATTCTGTAGTACTATTGAAGCATTCAAAGATGGCCTAGACAACCTAATATCTACTTTGTTTGTTACACCTTTTTTGTACTTAATTACTAAGTCAAATTGTTGAATAAATCCCATCCATACGTAGTGGCAATATTGTTGAAAATTAGTGTGTGATTGAAGGTATTGAATCAATTTATGATCTATGTGACTCACTGTTTCCTTACACATTATGTAGTGTTTCCATTTATTTACACTTTCAACCAAAGAAAACAATTCTTTATCATATGTCGAATAAATGATTACTTTCTTTGAAAATATTTCAAAATCAAAACAAATGGGTTTCCCATTTTAAAGTAAGACTGCACCCATTGCATAACCACTTGCATCTGTTTCAATTTCGAATGGCTATTGAAGATCAAGCAAAGCTAAGATTTGTGTTGTGACAATTTTCTACTTAATTGAATCAAATTATTTTTTTTCTTTCCTCCCTAGTGAAAGGAAACTTTAGATCATGTTAAAGAATTGAAAGGTGATGCAATCAAACAAAATTGAACATAAATTTTGTCCAATACTGGACTGCACCTAGAAGACTCCTAACCTCAATTACATTCTATGGTATTGGACACTTAAAAATCACATCTATCTCATCTAGATCTGTATTTAAATGACCACATCCAAATATGTAACCAAGATAAACCAATGAAGTTTTCCCAAACTGAAATTTTGACAGTTTAATGTATAATTTTTCCCTACGCAGTACTTCGTAAACCTATTTAACATGCCTAACATGTTCTTCCATACTAGAACTGAATATCAAGATATCATCTAAGTAGATTATGATGAGATTATTAATGTATGGACAGAATGCATCATTTATAACATGAATGAAAGTTTCTGGTACATCACACAAACCAAAAGGAATTAATAACCACTCAAATGGTCCTTGCCTAGTTTTGAATGCATTTTTCCAAATGTCATTTTCTGCTATTTGAATTTGATGATACTCAATACACAAATCCAACTTAGTGAAATATACAACATTTTTCAACTGGTCGAATAAATCATCTATCCTGGGAAGAGGATAATTGTTCTTGATTGTGATTTTATTTCAGGCCCTAAAGTTTGCACACATTCTCCATGTCTCGTATTTCTTAGGAACTAAAATTATGGATGAACCACATGGAGATGAACTAGGTTGAATTAAACCTTTTTCAACCAGCTCTTGGATTTGTTTATTTATTTCTTCATTCTCTATTACTAACATGCGATACATTCTGACATTAGGAATAGGGGAATTAGACATCAACTGTATCTCATGTTGTATTTCCCATTTAGGATGGAGATGTTTTGGTTCTTTGAATAAAATTTGAAGTGAATATACCACTTTGACCAAACCACCTTTAAACAAAGATTCATAACCAAAAAAATCATCGTGAAGATCCTTATGTTGTTCTTTTCCAACCATGAGTATATATCTTTTACTTGAACTTATTAGTCGCTTCATCTGATTAGCATTAAATAAATCCAAGTGAGTTTTGATTTTATGTGCCCTAATGATGTATTCAATTCCCTCTTTCTTATGATGATATTCATTGTCTTTCCTATGAAACACTTCATCACGATCATAGAGATCAGGAATTTCTAGCACTATTCCACATATGCCTAACGGTATCACATCTAAATCCACTTCATCAATGTAATTAGCTGTGATGGTAAATTTTAAACAATATTTTTTGTGACATTAATCTAAGTCTTTTCCTTTAGCCAAACTAATAGGTATTGTCTTGGATGATTCTATGTCTCCAAACCTAATTTCTTAACTAATGATTCATATATTAAATTTGCATGTGATCCACTATCAAACAATGTATCTTTTTTCGTGTTCTTATAATTTACCCTTATGTGAAATAACTCAACTCATTTTTCTTCATCTAGATGATTAATGTGTGAAGAAGACGTAGAAGTACTTGAACTTGAACTAGCATAAAAAAATTTACCTGTCATAACCATTGTAGTTATTTTCCCTTCTTCACCTAAATCGGAGCCTGGATCTTTTTGGATTATTATCGTAGCCTTCTTTTAACCTTTCTTCTTATGGGAATTCTTCAATCTAAGTTACGGGTGAAGTTTCTAACATTTGGCTTCATCATGTTGGACCCTCTGTTAGTGAGTACAGGTAGGCCTTTCACCTTCTTTCTGAGATGTAATTGTCTTCTTTCCCTTGAAATTGCTCTTCCTCTTGCTGTCTTTGGTTTCCAACTGTTTGGATTTCTTCGGCGAAAACTTGAATGGTCTGCCACCTGATTTGATATGTATGGCTTGAACACATACATCATCAAAGTCATTAGGATTAAACATCAATAACGTATGTTGTAAATATGAATGAAAACTGCCAATTGACATTAATAAAGTTTTACATGTATCCAAAGGAATACCAAGTGCGAAAGTTTTCTTCCTAAACTCCTGAGTAAACTCATGAACATTTTGTCCCTTACCTTGTCACAAATGTTGATAATCAATAACAACTTGTTGCTTGTGTCTAGCAGATAGAATTCTTTCTTGAGAGATTTTAAAAAATTAGACCATGAGGAGATGACTTTACCTTTACGCTTTAAATCTATCTTTGTTTTACTCTCCCACCATATTAAATCAATTCCCCCCATCCTAATAGTATCTAACTAGATTTTTGTATTTTCATCAAAAATGTTCTAATTCCTACGTTACACTTCTAATTTCTTAATCGAGTGATCCAGTTTCTCTGGGTTCATTTCGCCATCATAAACGGCTACTTAAAATTTAACATCAAGTTTCAAAAGAGATTCTGAGGTTTCTTTTCTGTTTCAGAATGTGAACTAGAAGACGAAGAAGAAGAAGAAGAAGATGATGGATATGATGGAGGAGAAGGAGGTTTATCAGATTTTCCTCTCCCCTAGTCCTTATTCGATGCCTCTGACGAAGAAGTTGCATCTCTCACCTGCTT